>OZ038481.1:115967369-116024869 GCA_964036315.1 Acanthosepion esculentum
GTGTCGTCAGCGTAGATGCCGACTTGGGAGTCAATGGCGTCAGGAAGGTCATTTATAAATATGAGGAACAGAGTAGGGCCTAGGATGGAGCCTTGAGGAACACCTGCATTAGTGGGATAGGATCTGGAGATGGATCCACTAAGAACAACCTTCAAATCCCGGTTTGACAGGAACGATTGTATTAGGTTCAACAATCGACCTGCGATACCATAACCCTGGAGCTTGCGGAGAAGGCCGGCATGCCAGACTCTATCGAATGCTTTGGAGATGTCAAGGGCCACGGCACGAGCTTCACCGTTGTTATGGATAGCTTGGCAGACAAATTCAGTGATGGCCGTAAGCACATCGGCAGTAGATCGGGCAAAGCGGAAACCATACTGCTTGTCTGAGAGCAGATCGTGGGATATCAGGTAATTAATCACTTCGGAGATGATAATGGCCTCGAAGACTTTGCCGAAGAGGGGTAGGAGACTGATAGGACGGTAATTGGAAGGGTCGGAGGGGTCACCATTGTTCTTGTAGACAGGAACAATGGTTGAGGACTTCCAGCAGTCAGGAAAACAGGACTCCTTGAGGCAGCGGTTGTACAATTTAGAGAGGGCAGGCGCCAGTCAGGTGCGCATTTCTTTAGGACAATGGCTGGTATTCTCTCACCACCAGTAGCCTTGTGGAGATCTAAGTTAGAAATAATGCCCAATACCGACGACGGGGTTATGTGCAATCCGTCCAGGAGGGCATCAGTTCTGGGAGGGAAATCAGACAAGGGCACCCCGGAAGAATCTAGTGTAGAATTAGAAGAGAACTTCCGAACGAAACATTCGGCCTTGTCAGCAGAGTCCCAGGCATTCATACACAGATGTCCTTAAAGACACATGGCACAGTGGATAAAGTTTTTGGTGACAGGGCCCAAAGTGTGTGAGTTCAATACCTGCTGAAGGCAGTGTAGAACGTGGAGAGCCGAAGTAAGAGGAGATAACTGATAACTGACATCCATTAGACATTCCAGCCACCTGAAACGTTGTGATAAATATGGCAACAAAGATGAGGACAATACTCCGAATAATGTAAATAGTGTACATAATACCTCATCTGATATAGACAAATGCCCAGTTTGGGGCGGTAACTATTTAAACACCCCGGGAGGACCTGGGAACATCAGCAACTAAGAAGTGGTTTCACTCCTCAAACCTTCTTGATCAGAGGCCTTGCTTTTGGACGTAGTTTATCGTCTTACACAGGACGCGGATTTAGTTTATCATCATACCAAGGACGTCATTTTTGTTAAACCTGTTGATTGGGTTGTTTTCAGGTCTTTAGATCAATCTTCTTCATGACTCTTGTGAGTCATGATGACGATGATAAATAAAGGTGTTCCATGGATCAAAATAAAGAAAAAAAGAAATGTTGTCATGGGTTATAAGAACGCTGAGTTAAATACGAAGAAGCCAATATTTGTAATATCCTCCCTGCTTTGTCTAGATGTTTACATTCGAAATATTTTCTTATATTTTAATATATTTTCATGGTGGTCAATCCAATTTATTTGGCTTATTACTCTTTTAATCTTCCATCCGATTTCTTTTTTGTAACAATCTTAGCGGATTTTTCTCTTATTCATATCTTGCAAATATTTCCAATTTCTTTTTTTATTTGCTTTGTGGGATTTTTTAAAAACTTTTTCGCATTTTCTTAACAATCAATAATTTCATAGTATCTGACTTAGCATTCTTATAACCCATGGCAATCTTTATTTATTTATTTTATTTTGATCCATGGTAACCATTATTTATCATCGTCATGACTCATAATAGTCATTGCATATTTTAAATTACAAAATGTATATCAATTGCATTAAGTTGCACACACACGCAAAACCATACACACACGTGTACACACACACATACACACACACGCACACACACACAGACATATATATATATACACACACACACACACATATATATATATATATATATATATGTCTGTGTGTGTGTGTGTGTGTATGTTAAAATATAGTTTTGAGGTACGTTATATTTATAGATTAAAGTGCACATTATCGGGGATAGAGCGTATGTAAATATACAAGTGGCTAGTGAAGTCAACACTCAAAGGCGACTGTTTATTTCATGCTTACCGCAGTCGTCAGGCCATGTGTGTTGTGTTGTTGCTTGACTATTTGTATATACTTGTCAGTGATGTATGATAGTCTATTCTATTGCTCTGTGGTACCTTTTAGGATCCACACGATTTTTCTTATCCTAGCGAAAACGGTGGGTGCTAACGGATATGTTTCGAGTTATTCTAGGGGCTATTGATGGGAACAATTGTGAATCCGAATTCAGTTTTTGGTCTATTTATAGTGTTACTTAACTTGTTCATTTATTATTATTTTATTTTTGTTTGTTACTATAACGTTTTCTTGTGCTTATCTCTGCGCACGTGGTTTGTTAATATGCTTATTATTTATTTAGTTTATTTATTTGTTTGGATTAAAATTATTTTATTTGCTTTTTTTATTTACATGACTTTATTTATTTTCGTTTATTTTTGTCGTTTTCAGTTTTTGATTTTTAACTAACGTAGTAAAAGGTTTGATTTTTTTCGTATCTGTATTTTGAGATGTGTTCTGATCGTGTTTTAGTAGTTTGTTTTTGTTTGGGAAGATTTCTAGCTATTTTTCTTTCTGGCAGAGTTTACATTTTTTGAATTGACTATTGTAAGCTGATGTTGTTTTTTTTCTAATTTTCGATGATCTTTTTAGTGTGAATTGTTTTTAGTTTTTAATTTCCCACAATTGTTCAGAAATCACTGTGTTGTTCGCATATTTACATCTTTATATTTAAGAAAGGATGTTTTGCGTGCATAGTTTCTTTGTTTACAGAGTCCTTCAGTTACTCCTACGTATTTTTTCTTCTTTATCTGCTGATCTTTACTATGCCTTGGTACAGTGTAATCAGGATATAAGAGACCCGGATATAGGAGAAACCCGGATATAAGAGAGATTTTCTCTGGTCCCAAATTAGAGCCTGTGTTAATGTATATAAAATAGCCCAAACACGGATATAAGAGAAACCTGGATATAAGATACTTCTTCTCCGGTCCCGACAACTCTCTTATATCCGTGTTACACTGTATATTGGTATACTGCATCGTTCTTCAAGTAATTACCCTTTAAGGCGCCTTTTGTTCTTTGTTCTGCATTTAAACGTTAGTTTAATTTGTTCAACTGGTTTATTTGTTGTTTTCCTGTTATATATATATATATATATATATATATATATATATATATATATATATATATATATATATATAATTCATTAAAATAATCAGACATCGTCAAGTTAGATAAAAAATATATCTTACAAACTATGACATTAAATAATGGCATTCACCTTGTATATTATCCTTAGAAAAAATTGAAAATTTAATTTCAATACCGGTATAATTATCAAAGCATTGCATAAAGCAATATCAGATAATGTATTATTTCTCTACGAAATCCTATGCAGCTTTGTCGAAAATATTTATATTACGAATAAACATATAAAATTTTTATTAATGCTAATTTCCTCATTACAATCATTGTTTTATTATTAAGAAGAAATACTGCAGGAATTACTGATACAAAATTAGTTGGATCTACTGTATTGAACCCAAGACATTTTTGAAAATCTCTAACCTATACAAAACAGAGGATCGTAATTTCTAGGAGGAACACTTTCACGCAGGAAAGATCTGAATTTTCAAAAGTTCATAAATATCGAACTGAAATGAAATTTTTAGTAAGTACTTATTTAAAAATGCATAAGATATTTTGCAAAAAACGTTTTAAGTCAATCAATCGCTCCTGCATTTAACTGTATGATTAATAATTTTATTTGGCGACTACAAAGATGTACATTTGTGTACAGTTTTATTAGAGATCACATCAATTGAATTTTCATTATTCATCTTAGATAGCAGTAATATGGATAGCTAGAATAACCCGTGAAAATTTCACAGTTTTCCTATATTGATTTTCTGATGAATCTTAAGACTTAAATTAAGTATTGAATTAGCTCATGATGACTTCTACGACAATATTCGAAGTTCTACCGCATCACTAAATATTTGACCTTAACATCTTTAAGAAAATATTGCAGTAATAATTATAAATATGACTGCTGGTCGTTATTTTAAGAAATAAGCGGGTACAAATAAAAAGGTTTGAAATTGATAACTTTTTCCAATTCACTGAAACAGACGTTAAAGACTTCTATCTTCCATTCCTTTTTTGCTTTCATTTTGTCATTGAAACCAAGCAGCGGCTCCTCTATGTATTTTCCTTCTTTCAACGTTTCAAAACGGAATAGTTCATTATCGCTGAGGTTTTGGCATGAGTCCTTAAACACTTCTATCTTCGCTTCTTTCTTTCATTTTTCTCCATTTTTTCCCTTTTTTCTTTTGTTTCTTTCATTTTTCTCACGGAAATCACGCAACGTCTATGATTTGTCTTTTCCGTCTTTCAACGCGGTCGAAACGAAATAGTCCATTATTTATGAGGTATTGGCAGTGTAACCATCGTGAAAGTTGAGGGATGTAAAAACAGAATTATAATAATACATTCATTAAATGATAAAATAGTTATGATTATATAAATTTACTAAGCGTGGCACGATGTCTAATGTATGGAACACCAAATGAAGCTGGAAATCACTAGTCAGTCGTAATTGGTCTAATGAAACAAGCTTGGTAGCCATTACAACACGTCGAAGTGGACAAATAAAAATGACTATAATCTGAAAGAAAGGCTTAAAGTTAAAAATTCGTTTTTTCTTTGGACACTTTAGATAATTATTATTAAAGAAAATGGTATGTTATTAATTACGATACGTAAAGATTAATAACGACCCGATACAATAGCCCAGTTATTCTTTAATATAAGGTTCTTTTTTCCTTTAATATTTTTACATATAAACATTATTGAATTAGCGTGTATGTAGGATCTTTAAGAAATGAATAATTTTATTTCTTTTGACTATCCTTGAAATTTTAGGGCATAAGCTTTGAGACGCACGTTTCTTTTGGGGTTAAGTTTAGTGATTTATCATACTTTAGTTGTTCAATGAGAAGCATATAACAAAACACTACTAAAACCTTGTACTCATGGAAACGTTAATTTAAGCGTAAATAACACCATGGAGTAAATTTAACACCATAGAATACGATTTTGCTTCCTTAGAAATTTCACTTAGAGATACCAAACTATGGCTTCTCTTTGACATATGCTGAGATACAACATTGGTGGGTGGGCCTTATTAAATAAATAAAAATCTCATAAATTGTTTATCTCTAGGCTTGATTGTGCGAAAGTGTAGGAAATAAAAATTCTTGGAGTGTAAGAGAAAAACAATTCAAATGAGCTCATTTCTTTAAAGTGTTTTTTGTTTTCTCAAATTAAAACTTAAAACGAAATCAAAAATCTAAAATAATCTTATTTAATTTTCGTAATAGATAAATTAATATCAGGTGAATTGTTGTAAAGAAAATTCAGCAGGCGTTATCCCATTTTCGAAATTTATGTCTTTTTTTTCTATCCATAACTGAATTTCACTCTCGGCGTTTCGCGAGATAGATATATATATATATAGATAGATAGATAGTAAATGAGTGAGCGAGTCTGCGATAGAGAGAAATAGAGATATCGTTACAGGGGGAGGAAGAGAGAGAAAGAGACTTTGATAGAATTTTTGTTTATTCCATTCTCCACAAATTTACCATTGGTTTTCTCACTTTGACTATCTTGTGTTCTTAGATTCTGGACGACTTTTCAATTTTAAACCATTTGAAATAATTTCTTTCAAGAAATATTAAAAAAATAATTCCACGTCCAACTTTTACGATTGCGTTGTTAAAATGAGAGGGTCAAAGTAGAGAGAAAGACAAAATAAGGAGAATAATCTTAAAGAAAATAAATACAAGAAAATCATATCAAACGAAAATTAAAATTGATGGCTTTCAAATTAACCCCATCCATAGGCCAGATTATTAGACATCTGCATTCCATAAAATCGTATTTCAATTATCCAAATACATCTTTGAAGTTTGAATCCTAAGTTTAATTGCAAGAAAATAACGCAAAGTTTGTTGCAAAAACGAATAAAAATAGGTATATTTACGTAAATTAAAACGGTTTTGTAAAGCCTTTAAAAATAATTACATTATGACATAATGTTAGTTCGCGTAGATTTGCAAGAATACTTTTGGATAGCTGTAGTAATCGAGTCATCTTCCCAAAGTCGCTCATACTGTAAGACCCGGCCATGCATGGTACGAGGAAATAATTGTCGTCTAAATTACGCAAAAATGAAAATAAAACTTATTTTATTTTACCAGATATATTTCTCAAAATTACACAAAAATATTTTGAAATACGATAGGATTAATTTAATCAATAAAATCGTCATTGACTGCAACCATGGCCTCGAGAGGACTTCGGAATCTCCTGAAACTCTTCTGAACGTCCTCCTTGTTTAAGTTGCTGCCATAATTCTTGCCTTCAGTTCTTCTTTGGTGTTACAAGGAATTTTGTTGGTCTCTCACTCAATTACACCCCACATATTGTAATTGTATTGTGTTGCAGTCTGTGGAATTATGTGGCCAGTTGTAAGGGGTAATGTGGCCGTAGAAATTGTCTGACAGCCATGACTGCGTTCTCCTGCTAGTTTGGCATGGTAAAATGGCCTGTTGCTAGATTTGGGACTTCCAGTATCCACCCGCTTGACCCAGGGCAGCACTACCTCAAGGCACTTTATGTAGGCCTGCGTGTTGTGTTTGACACCCACACCAACAAATTCGGGAGATCCTTTTTTGTATCAGAACGATCAGAGTGATATTTCCGAGCTGCCCGTACATTCGTTATTACCATTAGACTCATCCATCACTTTTCGATTCCTCTGCAATGTCCTCAGAAATGTTCGTAATGGAGCTTCCTGCACAAATCCCAAGCTGTACAGTACGCCATTTTCAAATTTCTGGCAGAGTGAATTATGTCCTGGTGCTTTTTTCTCACAGAACAACTGACGCTACTATACTGTGAAATCGACAAAATCTAAAACAAGCAACGCGCATCCGCGAAGGTAATAATATAAAATTCCGATAATTTACCAATCGTACCCTGTATTTTGTTCGACTGTTCCGTCTCAAGGTGGTTAGCCACTATTATTTTCTCATAAAAATACGAGATGTGTCGTCTAATAAAACGAATGCGTTTTCGGGAGACCCCATACTAAAAACCGCCCTGGGCACCTCGAGGTAATGTAATGGTTAGCAAGCTTGTCTCGCTTGAACTATTACGACTGAGTAGTGAGTTCGATCCTCACTGGGTACCCCATACTTTTGGCCTTGTGCCACATCTGAGCTACGCTTGGAAAATCACTACTAAATACCGCCCTTCCCTATTGCCTTTAGGAAATAAAGTTACGAGACACGATAACACCCTGACTGAACTAGAGAATATTTGCACAGACTAATATTGATAGGAACAGTAATGGCAAAATTTTTTTCGAAAGATTCAACATGAAATTTTAGTCTTGCCGTCAGCTGAAATTAATAAAAATTATTTTTTTTTAACTTTTTTTTTTCGGGAGAATTATATTTCTCAAGTTCATTTTGATTGTTTTTCTGGTATTGATGGAAGTTTTTGGCAAGGGACAAAATTAACGGTTTGATTTTTTTTAATCATTTCACCCCAAGCAAAGCGGTAATGCCATTAGGACGCGGGGAGTTTCAGGGAGTGAAACTGAAAAAGAATGAGAAGACTGACAATGGCGGGATTGAGAAAATGACAAAAAACCAACAGGGTTCAAGAAGACAGAACATGGCTACTGACGTTGCATTTAAATTTTAGAAGATTGTAGTTATCAGAGAAGAAAGAAAATGGGAGGGAGTTCTACAGGTGAGAAGTGCCAGAAAAGAATATGTTAGAGCAGAAGCGGCGGTTGCATCTAGCTAGTTCAAAAGTAAAACGGTGAGACCTAGTTGCCAATCGAGTAACACGCTAGAATTCATGTAGTCAGGCACAAGGGGAAAAATTCATCAAATATCTTGCCGTGAAAATATTTGTAGAAAAGACAGTAAGAAGCCAAGTCCCGTTGGTGAGCAATTGAAGTCGAGTTGCCAGGCCAGGATTGATTAAATCACGTACCCTTCTTTGGATTTTGTCAAGAATCTAGAGATGTACAGCAGAAGCACGAGAACAGATGTGGCAATAGCATTCAGAGTACGGCTGAATGGTGGATTTGTAAATGTGCGAGATGAATGTCACGATACAGGGAACCATTTTTTTTGTTGTATTATTTTATCTTCTCGTTCAATATGCTACCAATTTCTGTTGCCGTTGTAAATTTTCAAGTGATGCGGTTTACCTTATTTGGTAACGTTATTTGTTTTAGATTTTGTAGCTACAATATACCTGGCGTGATGGAAGCCTGTCTCGTTGTTAAATGTTGTCTCATAGTTAAATGTTCTATACCCAATTCTTTACAACTATGCTTATAAACAAGTAAAGCGTAGTCTAAGAAAAGATAAAACTGTTGGAAACGTTATCTCATTACGGTTACGCACATGGATATCTGCACACAACAGTCTTTCTGAATTATGTAACATATCTATTGAGGAATCTGATTTAGATACTGCAATTCAAGTTCCATATTTTCTTGTCGCTTTCACACCAATCAATTACATATCTTAAGTATGATCCAAGAAGACGTACCTCTTGCTTAAAATGTTTTGCTTTTTTGAATGACTAGAGAATGAAAGTTATTCTAAACGCATCTAAACCTTATTAGATAATTATTTGTGAAATTCTCCATCTGAAGTTGTAACTTGCAAGTGTTTATAAGCATTTCTTTGATTAAAAAAAAACTATTAGCGTTAACGGAAAACTTTTAACTGGAAATATATTAAAAACTGATTAAATAACTGAGAAAATTTTCAAAAAAGAATATGATCTAAACAGTAGGTTTGTGACACCCTAAAGTTTCACTGTTAATTGTTGAAAGGAATGTGACCCTATCGTGTTACTGGTGGTTTAGAATTGTGGTTGAAATCGCCTGTGTGCGAACCCTGTATAAAATTGGAGCTTTGGAACGTTACAAAATGTTAAACAAGAAAACGTAAAGAGAGAACCAGGAATTGGAATATGAAGCGAGGGAAACATGGACAACCAGAAAAAAAATGGCTGATTTGAAATAAATTTATTCACGAGAAATTATTGTTTTGGAGAAGAAATGATTTCTAAAAGCAGAGTCAATTCTTTGCTGATGTGGAATACATTTTTATATGCAAAAATTTATTAACGTAACCAATAATTGTTGGTTAAGATGAACGTAAAAAAAAATTGTTTTGGGACACCAGACAGCGAAGTTTTTGGGTCGGGGTCATGATTCTGGGTTTAGAGGAAATAATTAAATGGCTAAATACGTGATGAGCTTGGGGGATAAGGGAGAGTTACGCGCTATGCATATAAACCAGACAATCGGTTGAAAACGAGAATAGTAGAAGCCACCGGCGGAGAAGGTGAGACGAATAAGCAGCGGCGAAGAATCTGTTGTAGTCATGATACCTGGCGTCACACTCCCGCCGACCTAACATCTTGTCAGTCAGTCAGTTGTGTGACATGTTTGATACACGCCTAAGCGATGATATATCTTTTGATACATGACTGAAGAGGTAGATTTTTTTTCTCGCATTTCGTTGCCATTTTTTCTGCGGTAGACCAATAAACATCCAAGGCTTTAGAACCCGGTCTGTTCTGCTGTTTACCCATATCCGGGGTGGGGAGAAGAAGAGGATTCATACCTTTCCCAGTGGTATTAGCACGTAAAACCCGTTCCAAATTTTACCAGCAAGAAATCAAGTGTCGTGACAGAGAATTGAATAGGAAGGGTTAATTTTGTTATATCAACGATTATATAAACCCATTGAAAATTAATACAGCTGCCTACTTCGTTATTCGTTATGATATTTGTGTTTTCACCAGCGGTAGCATTCTTGTTTTTTCATAGAACAGTTCCCCAGCTCGATTCAGCGTTAATGTGCGGACGGAAATTCGATGTTCCCTGTACGTTGATCAAAGAACACAACGTGGAATAGAGCAGACGAAAGAACGAAGCAATCAACAGATAACCATCGCTTGACCGGAGCCAGTAAGTGACACCGTGAGAGAGACCAAGATCGTGCCGGGCCGGCCATGTTATATGTTTACTAATTTCAAAAGTCTGGTTAATAACATTCGTTATTATTATTATTATTATTATTATTATTATTATTATTATTATTATTATTATTATTATTATTGTTATTGTTGTTGTTGTTGTTGTTGTTATTATTATTATTATTATTATTATTGTTATTGTTGTTGTTATTATTATTATTATTATTGTTATTGTTGTTATTGTTATTATTATTATTATTATTGTTATTGTTGTTGTTGTTATTATTATTATTATTATTATTGTTGTTATTGTTATTATTATTATTATTGTTGTTGTTATTATTATTATTATTTTTATTGTTGTTGTTATTATTATTATTATTGTTATTGTTGTTGTTATTATTATTATTATTGTTATTATTATTGTTGTTATTGTTATTATTATTATTATTGTTGTTGTTGTTGTTATTATTATTATTATTGTTATTGTTGTTGTTATTATTATTATTATTATTCACCATTTTGGTGATAACGGCTCTCCACAACTTCCTACACTTTATAGCTTTTAAAATGATTGTTTTTCACAGTCCTTCCTCTTCCCTGTTCTGTCCTCCATATACATATGGTCATTAAATAGGTGACTCGCCTCTTACCTATGCCGCTCTTGCCTTCAATATGGCGTGTGAGTGTAGGATTCTCCAGCCCATATTTTCCCATTATGTATCCTAGTTATTTCAACTCGTCTCTCATTCTGATTCTAAGTATAAATTTCCTTTTTTTTCACCATTCTTCTTGAAATTTCCTATTTGATTACATCAGCAGACCATGTTATTCCCCCCAATCATCTGTAGAAGCACAGTCGCCTCAATTTTCGTCATGTGTGAAGAGATACTCCAGCATTCATTGACATATTGGAAGATTTATATGACATACACATTCATCACTCTTTTCTTTGTTATTACTGAAATTTCCCTTTTATTAATCCTTTTTTAAATTTGAAAATTATCTTTCATTATTCCGAGGCGCCATCGGATTTTGGTGTCACATTTTCCCTCATCTGTTAAAATGATACGCTGATAATCAAATTTCTGTTGTTGATTTTGATGTCACTAATTTATAGCTCGGCAGTTTGACTGTTCTATTTTCTGGGAACCCTAATTCTGTTCTGTTTTCTGGGAATCCTTCTTCTCTTCCGTTTTCTTATCTTTTGTTTTCTGGGAATCCTACTTCTCTTCAGTTTTCTGGGAACCCTATTATGCTTCCGTTTTCTGGGAATCCTACTTTTCTTCCGTTTTCTGAGAACCCTACTTCTCTTCCGATTTCTGGGAATCCTACTTCTCTTCCGATTTCTGGGAATCCGACTTCTCTACCGTTTTCTGGGAATCCTACTTTTCTTCCGCTTTCTAGGAATCCTACATCTCTTTCGTTTTCTAAGAATCCTACTTCTCTTCCGTTTTCTGGGAAACCTACTACTCTACCGCTTTCTAGGAATCCTGCTTCTCTTCCGCTTTCAGGGAATCCTACTTCACTTCCGTTTTCTGGGAACATTACTTCTATTCCGATCTCTTGGAACACATTTTGTCTTCCGTTTTCTGGGATCCTACATATCTTCCGTTTTCTTGGAATCCTTCTTCACTTCCGTTTTCTGGGAATCCTACTTCTCTTCCATTTTCTGGGAATCCTACTTCTCTTCCGTTTTCTTGGAACCCTTCTTCTCTTCCTTTTTCTTGGAACCTTTCTTCTCTTCCGTTTTCTGGGAATCCTACATCTCTTCCGCATTCTGTGAATCCTACTACGCTTCCGCTTTCTGGGAATCCGACTTATCTTCCATTTTCGTGGAACACTTCTTCTCTTCTCTTTTCTGGGAATACTACTTCATTTCCGCTTCATGGGAATCCTACTTCTCTTCCGTATTCTGGGAATCGAACTTCTCTTACGCTTTCTGGGAATCCTACTTCTCTTTCGTATTCTGGGAATCGAACTTCTCTTACGCTTTCTGGGAATCCTACTTCTCTTCCGTATTCTGGGAATCGAACTTCTCTTACGCTTTCTGGGAATCCTACTTCTCTTCCGTATTCTGGGAATCGAACTTCTCTTCCGTATTCTGGGAATCGAACTTCTCTTCCGTATTCTGGGAATCCTACTTCTCTTCCATTTTCTTTGACCTCTTCTTCTCTTCCGTTTTCTGCGAATCCTACTTCTCTTCCGTTTTCTGGGAACCCTTCTTCTCTTCCGTTTTCTGGGAATCTTACTTCTCTTCCGTTTTCTTTGACCCCTTCTTCTCTTCCGTTTTCTGCGAATCCTACTTCTCTTCCGTTTTCTGGGAACCCTTCTTCTCTTCCGTTTTCTGGGAATCTTACTTCTCTTCCGTTTTCTTTGACCCCTTCTTCTCTTCCGTTTTCTTTGACCCCTTCTTCTCTTCCGTTTTCTTTGACCCCTTCTTCTCTTCCGTTTTCTGGGAACCCTTCTTCTCTTCCGTTTTCTGCGAATCCTACTTCTCTTCCGTTTTCTGGGAACCCTTCTTCTCTTCCCTTTTCTGGGAATCTTACTTCTCTTCCGTTTTCTTTGACCCCTTCTTCTCTTCCGTTTTCTGCGAATCCTACTTCTCTTCCGTTTTCTGGGAACCCTTCTTCTCTTCCGTTTTCTGGGAATCTTACTTCTCTTCCGTTTTCTTTGACCCCTTCTTCTCTTCCGTTTTCTTTGACCCCTTCTTCTCTTCCGTTTTCTTTGACCCCTTCTTCTCTTCCGTTTTCTGGGAACCCTTCTTCTCTTCCGTTTTCTGGGAATCTTACTTCTCTTCCGTTTTCTTTGACCCCTTCTTCTCTTCCGTTTTCTTTGACCCCTTCTTCTCTTCCGTTTTCTTTGACCCCTTCTTCTCTTCCGTTTTCTGCGAATCCTACTTCTCTTCCGATTTCTGGGAACCCTTCTTCTCTTCCGTTTTCTGCGAATCCTACTTCTCTTCCGTTTTCTGGGAACCCTTCTTCTCTTCCGTTTTCTGGGAATCTTACTTCTCTTCCGTTTTCTTTGACCCCTTCTTCTCTTTCGTTTTCTTTGACCCCTTCTTCTCTTCCGTTTTCTTTGACCCCTTCTTCTCTTCCGTTTTCTTTGACCCCTTCTTCTCTTCCGTTTTCTGAGAATCCTACTTCTCTTCCGTTTTCTGGGAACCCTTCTTCTCTTCCGTTTTCTGGGAATCTTACTTCTCTTCCGTTTTCTTTGACCCCTTCTTCTCTTCCGTTTTCTTTGACCCCTTCTTCTCTTCCGTTTTCTTTGACCCCTTCTTCTCTTCCGTTTTCTTTGACCCCTTCTTCTCTTCCGTTTTCTGCGAATCCTACTTCTCTTCCGATTTCTGGGAACCCTTCTTCTCTTCCGTTTTCTTTGACCCCTTCTTCTCTTCCGTTTTCTGCGAATCCTAATTCTCTTCCGATTTCTGGGAACCCTTCTTCTCTTCCGTTTTCTTTGACCCCTTCTTCTCTTCCGTTTTCTTTGACCCCTTCTTCTCTTCCGTTTTCTTTGACCCCTTCTTCTGTTCCGTTTTCTGCGAATCCTACTACTCTTCCGTTTTCTGGGAACCCTTCTTCTCTTCCGTTTTCTTTGACCCCTTCTTCTCTTCCGTTTTCTTTGACCCCTTCTTCTCTTCCGTTTTCTGCGAATCCTACTACTCTTCCGCTTTCTGGGAACCCTTCTTCTCTTCCGTTTTCTTTGACCCCTTCTTCTCTTCCGTTTTCTTTGACCCCTTCTTCTCTTCCGTTTTCTGCGAATCCTACTACTCTTCCGTTTTCTGTGAACCCTTCTTCTCTTCCGTTTTCTGCGAATCCTACTACTCTTCCGTTTTCTGGGAACCCTTCTTCTCTTCCGTTTTCTTTGACCCCTTCTTCTCTTCCGTTTTCTTTGACCCCTTCTTCTCTTCCGTTTTCTGCGAATCCTACTACTCTTCCGTTTTCTGGGAACCCTTCTTCTCTTCCGTTTTCTTTGACCCCTTCTTCTCTTCCGTTTTCTGCGAATCCTACTACTCTTCCGTTTTCTGGGAACCCTTCTTCTCTTCCGTTTTCTTTGACCCCTTCTTCTCTTCCGTTTTCTTTGACCCCTTCTTCTCTTCCGTTTTCTTTGACCGCTTCTTCTCTTCCGTTTTCTGCGAATCCTACTACTCTTCCGTTTTCTGGGAACCCTTCTTCTCTTCCGTTTTCTTTGACCCCTTCTTCTCTTCCGTTTTCTGCGAATCCTACTACTCTTCCGTTTTCTGGGAACCCTTCTTCTCTTCCGTTTTCTTTGATCCCTTCTTCTCTACCGTTTTCTGCGAATCCTACTACTCTTCCGTTTTCTGGGAACCCTTCTTCTCTTCCGTTTTCTTTGACCCCTTCTTCTCTTCCGTTTTCTTTGACTCCTTCTTCTCTTCCGTTTTCTTTGACCTCTTCTTCTCTTCCGTTTTCTTTGACCCCTTCTTCTCTTCCGTTTTCTTTGACCCCTTCTTCTCTTCCGTTTTCTGCGAATCCTACTACTCTTCCGTTTTCTGGGAACCCTTCTTCTCTTCCGTTTTCTTTGACCCCTTCTTCTCTTCCGTTTTCTTTGACCCCTTCTTCTCTTCCGTTTTCTGCGAACCCTACTACTCTTCCGTTTTCTGGGAACCCTTCTTCTCTTCCGTTTTCTGCGAATCCTACTACTCTTCCGTTTTCTGGGAACCCTTCTTCTCTTCCGTTTTCTTTGACCCCTTCTTCTCTTCCGTTTTCTTTGACCCCTTCTTCTCTTCCGTTTTCTGCGAATCCTACTACTCTTCCGTTTTCTGGGAACCCTTCTTCTCTTCCGTTTTCTTTGACCCCTTCTTCTCTTCCGTTTTCTTTGACCCCTACTTCTCTTCCGTTTTCTTTGACCCCTTCTTCTCTTCCGTTTTCTGCGAATCCTACTACTCTTCCGTTTTCTGGGAACCCTTCTTCTCTTCCGTTTTCTGCGAATCCTACTACTCTTCTGTTTTCTGGGAACCCTTCTTCTCTTCCGTTTTCTTTGACCCCTTCTTCTCTTCCGTTTTCTTTGACCCCTTCTTCTCTTCCGTTTTCTTTGACCCCTTCTTCTCTTCCGTTTTCTACGAATCCTACTACTCTTCCGTTTTCTGGGAACCCTTCTTCTCTTCCGTTTTCTTTGACCCCTTCTTCTCTTCCGTTTTCTTTGACCCCTTCTTCTCTTCCGTTTTCTTTGACCTCTTCTTCTCTTCCGTTTTCTTTGACCCCTTCTTCTCCTCCGTTTTCTTTGACCCCTTCTTCTCTTCCGTTTTCTGCGAATCCTACTACTCTTCCGTTTTCTGGGAACCCTTCTTCTCTTCCGTTTTCTTTGACCCCTTCTTCTCTTCCGTTTTCTTTGACCCCTTCTTCTCTTCCGTTTTCTTTGACCCCTTCTTCTCTTCCGTTTTCTTTGACCTCTTCTTCTCTTCCGTTTTCTTTGACCCCTTCTTCTCTTCCGTTTTCTTTGACCTCTTCTTCTCTTCCGTTTTCTTTGACCCCTTCTTCTCGTCCGTTTTCTTTGACCCCTTCTTCTCTTCCGTTTTCTGCGAATCCTACTACTCTTCCGTTTTCTGGGAACCCTTCTTCTCTTCCGTTTCCTTTGACCCCTTCTTCTCTTCCGTTTTCTTTGACCCCTTCTTCTCTTCCGTTTTCTTTGACCCCTTCTTCTCTTCCGTTTTCTTTGACCCCTTCTTCTCTTCCGTTTTCTTTGACCCCTTCTTCTCTTCCGTTTTCTTTGACCCCTTCTTCTCTTCCGTTTTCTTTGACCCCTTCTTCTCTTCCGTTTTCTTTGACCTCTTCTTCTCTTCCGTTTTCTTTGACCCCTTCTTCTCCTCCGTTTTCTTTGACCCCTTCTTCTCTTCCGTTTTCTGCGAATCCTACTACTCTTCCGTTTTCTGGGAACCCTTCTTCTCTTCCGTTTTCTTTGACCCCTTCTTCTCTTCCGTTTTCTTTGACCCCTTCTTCTCTTCCGTTTTCTTTGACCCCTTCTTCTCTTCCGTTTTCTTTGACCTCTTCTTCTCTTCCGTTTTCTTTGACCCCTTCTTCTCTTCCGTTTTCTTTGACCTCTTCTTCTCTTCCGTTTTCTTTGACCCCTTCTTCTCCTCCGTTTTCTTTGACCCCTTCTTCTCTTCCGTTTTCTGCGAATCCTACTACTCTTCCGTTTTCTGGGAACCCTTCTTCTCTTCCGTTTTCTTTGACCCCTTCTTCTCTTCCGTTTTCTTTGACCCCTTCTTCTCTTCCGTTTTCTGCGAATCCTACTACTCTTCCGTTTTCTGGGAACCCTTCTTCTCTTCCGTTTTCTTTGACCCCTTCTTCTCTTCCGTTTTCTTTGACCCCTACTTCTCTTCCGTTTTCTTTGACCCCTTCTTCTCTTCCGTTTTCTGCGAATCCTACTACTCTTCCGTTTTCTGGGAACCCTTCTTCTCTTCCGTTTTCTGCGAATCCTACTACTCTTCTGTTTTCTGGGAACCCTTCTTCTCTTCCGTTTTCTTTGACCCCTTCTTCTCTTCCGTTTTCTTTAACCCCTTCTTCTCTTCCGTTTTCTTTGACCCCTTCTTCTCTTCCGTTTTCTGCGAATCCTACTACTCTTCCGTTTTCTGGGAACCCTTCTTCTCTTCCGTTTTCTTTGACCCCTTCTTCTCTTCCGTTTTCTTTGACCCCTTCTTCTCTTCCGTTTTCTGCGAATCCTACTACTCTTCCGTTTTCTGGGAACCCTTCTTCTCTTCCGTTTTCTTTGACCCCTTCTTCTCTTCCGTTTTCTGCGAATCCTACTACTCTTCCGTTTTCTGGGAACCCTTCTTCTCTTCCGTTTTCTTTGACCCCTTCTTCTCTTCCGTTTTCTTTGACCCCTTCTTCTCTTCCGTTTTCTTTGACCCCTTCTTCTCTTCCGTTTTCTGCGAATCCTACTACTCTTCCGTTTTCTGTGAACCCTTCTTCTCTTCCGTTTTCTTTGACCCCTTCTTCTCTTCCGTTTTCTTTGACCCCTTCTTCTCTTCCGTTTTCTGCGAATCCTACTACTCTTCCGTTTTCTGGGAACCCTTCTTCTCTTCCGTTTTCTTTGACCCCTTCTTCTCTTCCGTTTTCTTTGACCCCTTCTTCTCTTCCGTTTTCTTTGACGCCTTCTTCTCTTCCGTTTTCTGCGAATCCTACTACTCTTCCGTTTTCTGTGAACCCTTCTTCTCTTCCGTTTTCTTTGACCCCTTCTTCTCTTCCGTTTTCTTTGACCCCTTCTTCTCTTCCGTTTTCTGCGAATCCTACTACTCTTCCGTTTTCTGGGAACCCTTCTTCTCTTCCGTTTTCTTTGACCCCTTCTTCTCTTCCGTTTTCTGCGAATCCTACTACTCTTCCGTTTTCTGGGAACCCTTCTTCTCTTCCTTTTTCTGCGAATCCTACTACTCTTCCGTTTTCTGGGAACCCTTCTTCTCTTCCGTTTTCTTTGACCCCTTCTTCTCTTCCGTTTTCTTTGACCCCTTCTTCTCTTCCGTTTTCTTTGACCCCTTCTTCTCTTCCGTTTTCTGCGAATCCTACTACTCTTCCGTTTTCTGGGAACCCTTCTTCTCTTCCGTTTTCTTTGACCCCTTCTTCTCTTCCGTTTTCTTTGACCCCTTCTTCTCTTCCGTTTTCTGCGAATCCTACTACTCTTCCGCTTTCTGGGAACCCTTCTTCTCTTCCGTTTTCTGCGAATCCTACTACTCTTCCGCTTTCTGGGAACCCTTCTTCTCTTCCGTTTTCTGGGAACCCTTCTTCTCTTCCGTTTTCTGCGAATCCTACTACTCTTCCGTTTTCTTTGACCCCTTCTTCTCTTCCGTTTTCTGCGAATCCTACTACTCTTCCGTTTTCTGGGAACCGTTCTTCTCTTCCGTTTTCTTTGACCCCTTCTTCTCTTCCGTTTTCTTTGACCCCTTCTTCTCTTCCGTTTTCTGCGAATCCTACTACTCTTCCGTTTTCTGGGAACCCTTCTTCTCTTCCGTTTTCTTTGACCCCTTCTTCTCTTCCGTTTTCTTTGACCCCTTCTTCTCTTCCGTTTTCTGGGAACCCTTCTTCTCTTCCGTTTTCTGCGAATCCTACTACTCTTCCGTTTTCTGGGAACCCTTCTTCTCTTCCGTTTTCTTTGACCCCTTCTTCTCTTCCGTTTTCTTTGACCCCTTCTTCTCTTCCGTTTTCTTTGACCGCTTCTTCTCTTCCGTTTTCTGCGAATCCTACTACTCTTCCGTTTTCTGGGAACCCTTCTTCTCTTCCGTTTTCTTTGACCCCTTCTTCTCTTCCGTTTTCTTTGACCCCTTCTTCTCTTCCGTTTTCTTTGACCGCTTCTTCTCTTCCGTTTTCTGCGAATCCTACTACTCTTCCGTTTTCTGGGAACCCTTCTTCTCTTCCGTTTTCTTTGACCCCTTCTTCTCTTCCGTTTTCTTTGACCCCTTCTTCTCTTCCGTTTTCTGCGAATCCTACTACTCTTCCGTTTTCTGGGAACCCTTCTTCTCTTCCGTTTTCTTTGACCCCTTCTTCTCTTCCGTTTTCTTTCACCCCTTCTTCTCTTCCGTTTTCTTTGACCCCTTCTTCTCTTCCGTTTTCTGCGAATCCTACTACTCTTCCGTTTTCTGGGAACCCTTCTTCTCTTCCGTTTTCTTTGACCCCTTCTTCTCTTCCGTTTTCTGCGAATCCTACTACTCTTCCGTTTTCTGGGAACCCTTCTTCTCTTCCGTTTTCTTTGACCCCTTCTTCTCTTCCGTTTTCTGCGAATCCTACTACTCTTCCGTTTTCTGGGAACCCTTCTTCTCTTCCGTTTTCTTTGACCCCTTCTTCTCTTCCGTTTTCTTTGCCCCCTTCTTCTCTTCCGTTTTCTTTGACCCCTTCTTCTCTTCCGTTTTCTGCGAATCCTACTACTCTTCCGTTTTCAGGGAACCCTTCTTCTCTTCCGTTTTCTTTGACCCCTTCTTCTCTTCCGTTTTCTTTGACCCCTTCTTCTCTTCCGTTTTCTTTGACCTCTTCTTCTCTTCCGTTTTCTTTGACCCCTTCTTCTCTTCCGTTTTCTTTGACCCCTTCTTCTCTTCCGTTTTCTGCGAATCCTACTACTCTTCCGTTTTCTGGGAACCCTTCTTCTCTTCCGTTTTCTTTGACCCCTTCTTCTCTTCCGTTTTCTTTGACCCCTTCTTCTATTCCGTTTTCTGCAAATCCTACTACTCTTCCTTTTTCTGGGAACCCTTCTTCTCTTCCGTTTTCTTTGACCCCTTCTTCTCTTCCGTTTTCTGCGAATCCTACTACTCTTCCGTTTTCTTTGACCCCTTCTTCTCTTCCGTTTTCTGCGAATCCTACTACTCTTCCGTTTTCTGGGAACCCTTCTTCTCTTCCGTTTTCTTTGACCTCTTCTTCTCTTCCGTTTTCTTTGACCCCTTCTTCTCTTCCGTTTTCTGCGAATCCTACTACTCTTCCGTTTTCTGGGAACCCTTCTTCTCTTCCGTTTTCTTTGACCCCTTCTTCTCTTCCGTTTTCTTTGACCCCTTCTTCTCTTCCGTTTTCTTTGACCCCTTCTTCTCTTCCGTTTACTGCGAATCCTACTACTCTTCCGTTTTCTGGGAACCCTTCTTCTCTTCCGTTTTCTTTGACCCCTTCTTCTCTTCCGTTTTCTGCGAATCCTACTACTCTTCCTTTTTCTGGGAACCCTTCTTCTCTTCCGTTTTCTTTGACCCCTTCTTCTCTTCCGTTTTCTGCGAATCCTACTACTCTTCCGTTTCCTGGGAACCCTTCTTCTCTTCCGTTTTCTTTGACCCCTTCTTCTCTTCCGTTTTCTGCGAATCCTACTACTCTTCCGTTTTCTGGGAACCCTTCTTCTCTTCCGTTTTCTTTGACCCCTTCTTCTCTTCCGTTTTCTGCGAATCCTACTACTCTTCCGTTTTCTTTGACCCCTTCTTCTCTTCCGTTTTCTGCGAATCCTACTACTCTTCCGTTTTCTTTGACCCCTTCTTCTCTTCCGTTTTCTTTGACCCCTTCTTCTCTTCCGTTTTCTTTGACCCCTTCTTCTCTTCCGTTTTCTTTGACCCCTTCTTCTCTTCCGTTTTCTGCGAATCCTACTACTCTTCCGTTTTCTGGGAACCCTTCTTCTCTTCCGTTTTCTTTGACCCCTTCTTCTCTTCCGTTTTCTGCGAATCCTACTACTCTTCCGTTTTCTTTGACCCCTTCTTCTCTTCCGTTTTCTGCGAATCCTACTACTCTTCCGTTTTCTGGGAACCCTTCTTCTCTTCCGTTTTCTTTGACCTCTTCTTCTCTTCCGTTTTCTTTGACCCCTTCTTCTCTTCCGTTTTCTGCGAATCCTACTACTCTTCCGTTTTCTGGGAACCCTTCTTCTCTTCCGTTTTCTTTGACCCCTTCTTCTCTTCCGTTTTCTTTGACCCCTTCTTCTCTTCCGTTTTCTTTGACCCCTTCTTCTCTTCCGTTTACTGCGAATCCTACTACTCTTCCGTTTTCTGGGAACCCTTCTTCTCTTCCGTTTTCTTTGACCCCTTCTTCTCTTCCGTTTTCTGCGAATCCTACTACTCTTCCTTTTTCTGGGAACCCTTCTTCTCTTCCGTTTTCTTTGACCCCTTCTTCTCTTCCGTTTTCTGCGAATCCTACTACTCTTCCGTTTCCTGGGAACCCTTCTTCTCTTCCGTTTTCTTTGACCCCTTCTTCTCTTCCGTTTTCTTTGCCCCCTTCTTCTCTTCCGTTTTCTTTGACCCCTTCTTCTCTTCCGTTTTCTGCGAATCCTACTACTCTTCCGTTTCCTGGGAACCCTTCTTCTCTTCCGTTTTCTTTGACCCCTTCTTCTCTTCCGTTTTCTTTGACCCCTTCTTCTCTTCCGTTTTCTTTGACCCCTTCTTCTCTTCCGTTTTCTTTGACCCCTTCTTCTCTTCCGTTTTCTGCGAATCCTACTACTCTTCCGTTTTCTGGGAACCCTTCTTCTCTTCCGTTTTCTTTGACCCCTTCTTCTCTTCCGTTTTCTGCGAATCCTACTACTCTTCCGTTTTCTTTGACCCCTTCTTCTCTTCCGTTTTCTGCGAATCCTACTACTCTTCCGTTTTCTGGGAACCCTTCTTCTCTTCCGTTTTCTTTGACCTCTTCTTCTCTTCCGTTTTCTTTGACCCCTTCTTCTCTTCCGTTTTCTGCGAATCCTACTACTCTTCCGTTTTCTGGGAACCCTTCTTCTCTTCCGTTTTCTTTGACCCCTTCTTCTCTTCCGTTTTCTTTGACCCCTTCTTCTCTTCCGTTTTCTTTGACCCCTTCTTCTCTTCCGTTTTCTGCGAATCCTACTACTCTTCCGTTTTCTGGGAACCCTTCTTCTCTTCCGTTTTCTTTGACCCCTTCTTCTCTTCCGTTTTCTGCGAATCCTACTACTCTTCCGTTTTCTGGGAACCCTTCTTCTCTTCCGTTTTCTTTGACCCCTTCTTCTCTTCCGTTTTCTGCGAATCCTACTACTCTTCCGTTTTCTGGGAACCCTTCTTCTCTTCCGTTTTCTTTGACCCCTTCTTCTCTTCCGTTTTCTGCGAATCCTACTACTCTTCCGTTTTCTGGGAACCCTTCTTCTCTTCCGTTTTCTTTGACCCCTTCTTCTCTTCCGTTTTCTTTGACCCCTTCTTCTCTTCCGTTTTCTTTGACCCCTTCTTCTCTTCCGTTTTCTGCGAATCCTACTACTCTTCCGTTTTCTGGGAACCCTTCTTCTCTTCCGTTTTCTTTGACCCCTTCTTCTCTTCCGTTTTCTGCGAATCCTACTACTCTTCCGTTTTCTGGGAACCCTTCTTCTCTTCCGTTTTCTGCGAATCCTACTACTCTTCACCAAGTAGCATTATAAAGTCTTTTCTGAAACAAATAAAATTGTCATGTCTGTTCAAATAGATCTTTATATTTTGCCTTATCAAATTATTTTGCATGTTCTATGAAACATGAATGATGTAAGGATTAAATAAATCTTTTATTAATGAATTTTGAGAATTTCAGATATAAATTGTGTGATTCAATTATTGTCAGAAACTTTAAAGACGTTGGATATTTTCTTCATCGGTAAGATGATAGATATTTATCAACGGAATGCTGTTAGATTTGTTGTTAGGTTGACGTTGATAGATTTAAGCTTAAATTCTATTGCAATAGTTACTTCTCTCACAATTCCCGCATATAGAAATCTATTCTGGCTTCTTTAACTACGGCTTTCAAACATTTAAATTCAACATTAATCGCCATCTCCTGTTTCTCTGATTACTGTTCTTTTATTGGCCTTTCAACTCTATAGCTCGTATTTAGATTATTCGGACTGTTATCCTCATCTTCATTGTCATATTCACAACGTTTCGGCCGCTGTACGCTCCGGCCTTCTTCAGATGATTGAAATTTCGAACCGAGCCTTTTATTTAGTCCACCGGGGTAGATTGTTCTAGGTCCACGTGCCATGCCTCCTAGAGATGTCTCAGTTATTTCCCTTTAACTTAACTCTCCAAGTTTTTGGTTCGCCACTGCTGTGGCCTGGTATTGAACTCACAGTCACTAGTAGCGGGCCCTAAAAAAACGTGTTTATCCACTGGCCCATGTTCTGGGCTTTAGAAACGTAATGTTTCAGCAAATATTTTTTACACAGTGCTCATATTGAAATTTATAGGCAGATAAATTTATTTCATCCCCAGTACACACTTCCATCTAGGTTGTTTTTATCACCTAATTTCGGTGCAATGATTCTTTTAAAAATCACACCAAGCAACACAATAAAGCAACCAAGACGCAAAAGGGGTTAATGAGTGTCAAACATACGAGGAAAATATGCTATTAAGAACAAAAGACAATAAAAGGACAAAAATTAAGAAGACAGAAGATAGCGATTAACATTGATTTTAAATTTTTGATGATTAAATATGTAAAGGCAATGTCAGTCGTTATTATTGATTTGATTTTTTGGGAAAAAAACAACTTATTATTAATTATTATTAATTATTATTAATAATTAATTACTGAGTTATTTGATCAAACAACCTCATACTCCCAGCAGCTCTATTTACAGTAATAATATTTAGGAATGGGGTTATATTCAGATAGCGGTTAACATTGATTTAAAATTTTTGAAGATTAAATATGTAAAGGCAATGTCTGTCGTTATTATTATTTATTTGATATTTTGGAAAGAAAACTTATTATTAATTATTATTAATTATTAATTACTGAATTATTTAATGAAACAACCACAGCTCTATTTACAGTAATAATATTTAGGAATGGGGTTATTGTGAAGTATTGCGACTGTTGGAAAAAACCCCACCCCACCCCCCAAAATAAAAGTGAATGTAATCCCTTTTTTATATTCGGAATACGAAAATTGCGGTAATCAAAACTTAGAAATTTGATGGACCTAGCTTTTCCAATACATTCAGCTCCCTTTGTCAATATCAATGACCGACATTACCAGAATGATAGACACAATTTTGTTGTTTCCTTTGTATTAGTTTGGGCGGGGATACTAGATTTCTAACAAATATAGATAAGGGCGTGTTTTCGCAATTCTCTGCTACACTGGAAAATAATATATCAAACATTTACACGTCTTATCTTTGTTATTATGTTACACGAATATCAAATGTTATACGCACCTTAACATACTGTCTCATGTGGTGAATGATATGTCATAAAATATTTATTGAAATATTTCATAAAATATATAATTTCGGTTGAAGCAAATCAACATTTGACGTGTATAATCCGATTTCATGTACAGTGCAAACATTGAATTATTTTATCCTGCACTCCACCAGAAAAAGTATGTCTGTCTATAGTGCAACCGGTCAACGAAAATGCAGCATTTTTAACCTCTTCCACAGATTTAACTGTGCATAGTGCGAACACTTATTCTTTCCGTAAAAAGAACTCATCATGAAAACTCGTAGTATACTCGAGTATATATTGTACTATGGATATTACTTCAATAATTTTTAATTGTATGTACAATATATTTAAGGTACAGAGTTTGCCCGCTTCAGCCAAAAATGATTAGATGAATTCCTGATGTCCGAATATATATATATATATATATATGTATATATATATAAAATTTCACACCAAACAAGGTGATAATGCCGCTAAGACGCAAAGAGTTACTTGGGATGAAAGAGAATGAGAAGTGTTTAATGAGGAGAAAGAACAATAACAGAATAGGTCTCAGGTAAAAGGATGATGTCGACTAGCACGGAATTTAAATTTTAGAAGACTGTAGCAAGAAATTGGTATTGATTTGCACAGAGGAGAAGTGTGAGAATAAACTATTAGAATAACACATACAACTGCATGCAGAACGTTTATCAATAAGGCATTGTAAGCTAGTTATAATCTCGTACTTCGCTTAACTTCATGTAGCCGAGGTACCACGCAAGACAAATTGCCGTGAAAATATTTGTAGATAAAAAACAAATAAAGGGAAAACGCGTCGCAACGGCTGGAAAGTAACTGATGTCGAGTTGTCAGGCCAGAACCGATAAAATTACTGCAACTTCTTCGGATTTTTTCAGAAATCTCGAGATATACAGCAAGAGCAACAGATTAGGCAACAGTATCCAATGTACCGGGGACTCGTACGTTTATAAAAGTGCAAGTTTTATTCTGTCGAGAAAAATTATCGAGCGTGTCATGTTAGCGAGAGACGGAAAAATCACATAACTAACACATAGACTTTGTCAAGAATTTCGAGATATATAATTGGGGCACAATACCATATAAAGCAGTAATATTCACGGACGATTGGCATATATATATATATATATATATATATATATATATATATATATATATATATATATATATGTGTGTGTGTGTGTGTGTGTGTGTGTGTGTGTGTGTGTGTGTGTTTAGGCAGCACATTATCTTTTAGGCATTTCTGATTGAATAAATTACAGATATTATGCTTCCTAATTTTTAATAAAATCCGTCCATACTCAAGAATAACCTATGAAAAAAAGAAATTCAGATTACAGAAGAAGTTACAGCACATTTCTCTCATTCTTTCACATCAAGGCACAGAAAATCATTCGTGAGTATGAACGGATTTTACAAAAGATTAGCAGATATAATGTCTGAAATAATATATAAATAAAATATAAATAAAATATAGTCAATATATTTATGATAAAATATAGTTTTAAGGTATGGTATATAATTATATATATATACACACACACACACACACATATATATATATATATATATATATATATATATATATATATATATATATATATATATATATGTAACGTGTATATTTAGGCAGCAAATTTTTCATTAATGCATGTTTCATTAATTAATATATATAATAAATTATACAATAATATATAATAATTTCCTTTTATATGGTCAGTTCCTTTCATAAGCATTCGGCTTACATAAGCCATTATCAATGATGACAAATGTAAATGTCATCTTTGATAATGGCTTACATTGGATTTAAATATGTATCAATATGGTGATTTCCTTTCGTCTTTCAATGATAATGTTATTAATCAATATCAGACAATATGAAAGGAACTTATTTAAAATGAATAGACAAAACTTGTGTATATATATATATATATATATATATATATATACATACATATATATATATATATATATATATATATATATATATATATATATATATATATATATATATATATATATGTATATATATATGGGTTAAGGTGGTCAATATCAATGATAGAGTGTACGTAAATAGAAAAGTGAACATTGAAATCAACACACTGAGGCGATAGTCTGTTTCAAGCTTAAACGTAACCGTCAGCCAATATACCTGACGTGACGACTGCGTTTAAGTATGAAACAGACTGTCACCGCTGTGTTGACATCAATACCCTCTCTCTCTCTCTCCCTATATATATATATATATATATATATATATATATATATATATATATATATATATATGTATGGTCCCGTTCTGAAAGTTTATGAACCCTCAAGCCATGGTCATTTTTATTGTGGAAATATTTAATGTGCATCCAAACAACAATTTGTTAAATAGACTTTTCGAATAGTGAACGCATACCAAAAGTATGTATGTTAATAATTTATTTAAAAAATGTGATTTCTTTCTCCCAAACTGAAAATCTGTCATGTACAAAATATCTGAACCCGCACCTCTGTATTAACGATGCCAAGTAAGTAATACATTCAACTGAAACACATTTGTAAGCCTGATTATTTGAGCTAAGCTGACCAAACAAATGAGACACCCTTAGTAAAGTGGTTGGGCAGCACCGATTAAAAGAGAGGTGAAATGCCTCACAGATCGACAATACCGAAGGGAAAGCAGATATCTGATAACATCAGGCAGAATTTACTGACTTTTTCACCAGCTCCAACCATCCACTGTAAGACAAATAATTTACACATTGAGGGAATTCAACACGACCGCAACTCTTCCGAGATATGGGTGCCCATGAAAACTATCACGAAGAAACACTAGAATATTAATGAAGAGAAAAACAACCCACACATCACCTCCAAAGAGTTTCAGACCTCATTGGCAGCAGCTGGAGTAAGTGTACATGTGTCTACAAATCAGACGAATTTGAATGGACATAGCATTCGTTGGAGAGCTTCTAGACAGAAGTCTCTGCTCTCAACGAAGAACAAAACTGTCTGTTTAACCTTTGCCAGACACTAATTGGAGAGATCGGACGCATTCTTGAAGTCCATTCTGTGGACAGATGAAAATGATGGAATAGTTTGGTCCCAATCAAAAGTGCCATGTTTGGAGAAAAGCTTCCTACCAAGCAAAGAACCTCATTCCAACAGTGAAGCATGATCGTGGAAATGTTAACATCTGGGGCGGTTTTTCTGCCTCTGAGATTGAACAACACAATATTACCTAGGTAAATATGAATTCTCAGCCACAAATTCTGAATTAGAATCACCCACCATCAATTGGGAAGATGAAGCGTGGCCGAAAATGGGTTCTGCAACAAGAAAATAAGTATACCAGCAAAACTATCAAGGAATGAATTACGATGATAGAGGATTTGTAGTCCAGATTGACTTAGTCAAAGTCCGGATGTCAATCCAATAGAAATGTTGTGGGTAGAACTGAATCTGGCGGTTCATCCCAGATGTCCCTCGAACCTATCTCAACTGGTTGAATTTTGTAAGGAGAAGTCGGCAAAACCCCCGACATCAGAGGCGGGAGACTGGTCACTGGATACATAACACGTTTCATTGAAGTAATCGCTGCATAAGAAGATTTCATAAGCTACTAAACAAAAGGGTTCCCATACATTTGCACATGTGAAATGTTCAGTTTTTGTGGAATTAATCCCTTTCTTTTAAATATGTGTTTTGTTTATGTACAGTATTTGGAATTAGGGTTTGGATGTTCATTTAATAGGCTTATTCTAAATTCGTTCATAATAATAATGGACATGTCTGAGGTGTTATCAAACTTTACTTTATGAGGAGGGACGATGGATAGTGGCTCAAATTGAGGAATCGGAGAGCCGAGTTCGAATTACAGTCGAATCCATTACATTCACTTACGTGCTACTACCCCTGGGAAATGTATTAACTCTCATCTCCATCCAGCTATAGGTAAATAGAAGAACATACTGCGTTCTACAGACTTGGATAGCAACTGGTCTAGTAGAAGGATAAATATGAATTCAAAACTTGTGGAGGGACGTTTGGAGAGCTTGCCGCACGTAGTGCACCAGGTGTCTATATTCTTCCCTGCAAAATATGTGTGGTTGGTTCTGCAGAATGCCTTCACCCCTATAATCAAATCATATGTGCTGGTGTCGGTTCCTAGCTGCTTGTCCCTCATACGTCGAATACGACGAGAAAGAGAGTCCACCATATATATATATATATGTATATATTTATGTTTGCATTTATAATGGAACTGAAATTTGTCTAACATTTTGAACTTCCTAAAATATTTCGTTACATCCTTTACGCTTATCAAGTTTTGCCCACACCGGAATTGATTTTCCTGCTTTGCTTGAGGTATTTATCATATTCATATCTTCGATGTCAGCCACTTTATGAATCCAGAGCAAATTACGACAAAATTGTCGCGCCGAAAGAAATTTCTGTTTATAGATTTTCTTTTCAGAACACAATATTGGACCAATTTGTTGGCTTATTTCATTCTTCGTGATTCGTTCGTATGTTCTTTGTATTTCACTTGGATAATTTAGTTTCTCCCAGAAAGAGCATTACCTCGAGTCTTTTGTATGCAATATTCCAGACTGGGCAGAGGAGACGCATGTACAAAAGTAATTTCGTTTACAAAGGGCATAATTTCAACCTAGATAAAAATGATTACGACTCGAAAGTAGGTGAAGATATGAATTTAAATGCCAATCTGAAAAGAATAACAAACTCTCTGTCGCTATCTCTCTCTCATATATATATATATATATATATATATATATATATATATATATATATATATATATATATGTATACATATATATATATATATATACATACGTTTTATTAAAATCGGATGATAACCTGAAATAACTATCAGAAGTTCAACAGCAATTTTATTTTTAGTTACCTGCAAGCCGACGTAATAAAATAAATACACGCACATAAATACTGTTTCTCCATTATTAACAATTATAAATAATATCTCTCAGCGCGAGCTGTTTTATTAACTGATAACTGACATCCATTACACATTTCCTATTTGCATACAACAGCACAATATATATATATATATATATATATATATATATATATATATAAGCGTTTCACCCCAAGCAAGGCGGGAAGCCATTAGCACGCAAGGGGTTACAGAGAGTTGGAGCGAGAGCAAAGAAGAGTGATAGAGGAATGGATGAAGAGAAGGATAGGGGATATATGAAGGCATCTGGAGACGTCGATTTGCATTACATTTGAATAGATGGAGATTATAGCTATCAGGGAAACAAGAAATGGGCAGGGAATTCCATGTGCGAGATCTGAAGCTTTGGAGTAGAAGAGACGGCTACATTTAACAGTTTCGACAGTGAAAGGGCCTTGAGCGAGATGCCAGTCGAGTTGAACGCTTAAATTCATGAAGTCTGGGAACCAGCGGAAGCAGCTCATATATATAGTGGACTCTCCCGTCGATTTCGATGTATGAGGTTCAAGTAGCTAGGAACCGAGAGCCCAGACACGAGCACATATGATTTGATTATAGTAGGGAAGGTTATGTTCAGAACCAACCACACTTTTTGAAGACCCGAATACAGAGACATGTTGTACTACGCGCCACAAGGTTCGCAAACGACACTCCACAGGTTTTGAATTCAGAATTTTCCTTCTCCTCGACTTGTTGTCATCCAAGGCTATAAAACCCAGTCTGTCCTGCTATTTACACATATCTATCTATCTATCTATCTATCTATCTATCTATCTATCTCTCTCTCTCTCTCTCTCTATATATATATATATATATATATATATATATATATATATATATATATATATATAAATATATATATATATATAGATATATATATATATATATTTGTGTATTTAGGCAGCAATCCTTCTTTCATGCACATTTCATTAAAATTTCATTAAATGTGCATATATAAATATATATATATATATATATATATATATATATATATATGCATACATAAGTTTTATTAAAAACGATTGACAAATATGCGATTCATCTTTTTATTCAATTTATACTTTATTCGCACAAGTGTATTCGTTCCTGTATATGCTGTAAAACCTGTCGAAATGCTTTATGCGGCTGATCGCTTTCGTTCAATCTGTTAGATATATCAATGATTTTTAATTAGATATGCTGATTTTTATATATATGTATCTATAGTGAATGGAATGTAATTTCTCCGAACACGGACAGTACGTTGTGGCCGTGTTCATACTCGATATTATTGGAAAATGACCTTTTCATTTTCATTATTATTGCTTCAATAATTTTTAGCCGTTTTTTTACATGTTAATGGGGACTTTATTTTCGTATTTTAAATACGCATTTTATGGACAGACTTTGGAGGTATTCGTGTGTGTTTCAATTGATAATAATAAAAGAAAATTATAGCTAATACTCAGTAATAGTTTCCAATAATTTTGTGAGCATCCAAATCAAAATTGTCGATGACGTTTCAATAGTACATTATTGTTCTATTCTTGTTCAAATATTGCAATAACTTAAAAAAAAACATGACTATAACTATATGCTTTGAACTATTTATCCATATTTCTACTTTTGATGCTCAACAAATTATGACAACTTTGCGAACATGAGTAATAAACAAATTAAACAATACAGATTTAGTTGGTTGAATTTAAAACTTGTTTAAATTAACTATGTCTGTCTAAATATACTTGGTATCGTTATGATTACTCGTCTTACTAACTCAACCAAATACACCTTGCAACGACCGTTACATTTTTCAACACAGATTGAAAAATACTATTTTACTCTCATAAAGGAAAGTTGCCTTTCAAAAGTTATGCAAAGTATTACGAAAGAGGTAAAATTCTTTCGAAAGCATGTAAAGAGTTTTGAACTGTTTTGTAATATCAGTCCTGGTCAATGGCAGTGAATGCTGGACAATCTCCTCACAGATGAAAAAGAGACTTGAAGCAAGACAAATGTTTTTCCAGAGATGTTTGTTAAGAGCATCATTGATTGAACATATGTGCAGTGATAATGTTTTACAGTAAATCGAAATTTATATTTAAGGATTTATATTTGATAACACCAAGGTACAGTTGAATTTTATAGGGTACAATAAGAAGAAAGAAGGATGGTAATATGTGATCCAGAACAAATTGAATGCGAGAGGCAGACGGGAAGCCAAGGCATATACTACCTAGTGAGCTTGAGTAAATAGCTGACAGAACAGTTTAGAAGAGATAACAACATAATCTGTCAAGAGCTAGAAATAATAAGAAATTGTGGAGAGCCATGATCGCCAACGTTCTGAATGGTCACAGCCTATAAAAGATGATATGGAATTTCCTTGTATTTCGCAGAGAGATTCAGCCACTTATGTCACGTGTGATACACGATTAGGCGATCATGTATATTTCGATACATGACTGACGAGGCAGATTTTTCCGGATACCTCAATCCGAGCCGCTATCAAATTTTGGAAAAAAGACACAAGTCGCCAAGAGTGTTATTTTGACATTAGTGATTCTTACAGAATATGTTGCTGCACACTATTTACATTATTCGGACTATTGTCCTCGTCTTTGTCGTCATATTTATTACAACGTTTCTGCCGTTGTATGCTCCGGCCTTCGTCAGATGGTTGGAATGTCGAACTGAACTCACTGGGGTAGACTGTTCTAGTTCCACGTGCCATGTCTAATGGATGTCAGTTATCAGTTATCTCCTGTTAATTCCCTTCTCCAAGTTCTCCGCCGCAGTATCGGGTATTGAACTCACACTCTTTGGGTCCTGTCACTGTATCAAACTAACGCCTTTATCCAATGTACCATGTGTCCTTGAGGACACATGACACACTGATATCCATTAGACATGGCACGTGGAACTAGAACATTCTGACGAAGGCTGGAGCGTAGAACGGCCGAAACGCTGTAATAAATATGGCGACAAAGATGAGGACAAAAATCCGAATAATGTAAATAGTGTACATAATACCTCATCTCAGAAATATAAACAGATACTGAAGGACCGAAAAGATGTAATAAATATACAACAAAATCGAGGACATAAGTCCGAATAATGTAAATAGTGTACATAATACCTCATCTCAGAAATATAGACAGATATGTTGCTGCAATATTTAATTTTTTTTTAAATTGCATGATAATGACGAATTTACTCATTCAGTAAGTGTCAGTACAAGGGCTGAACAGTTCAGACACGCAGTCAATTATGTTTCATCAATGACTGGTTAATACCACAGAAGTTTCATTTGAATGCAAAGCCATTAAAAACAATATTACCACATTATTATAGAAATATTATGCAGAAAATTCAGCATCTTACAGTACTGAATTCATTTATTTTCATACTGTTTTCTGAATATAGATTAGAGTAGGAATAATGGATAGCGGCTCGAATTGAGGAATCGGAGAGCCGAGTTCGAATTCCAGTCGAATATATTACATTCGCTTACGTGCTAATACTCTTGTGAAATATATGAATCCTCTTCTTCACCGCCAGCTATGGTAGGACAGACCAGGTTTTAAACTAGTCTACCGCAGAAAGAAATCGCAACCTACTGCGTGAAAAACCTGCCTCGTCAGTCATGTATCGAAAGATACATAATCGCCTAAGCGGGTATCACGCTTAGAGGAACACATAGCTGAGTGACTATATCTCAAATTTCCTTTCAAAATTACCAAACAGCAAGGAATGTGAACGTATAATAACTACATCAACAATGCCAAAGTATTTCATAGTAATTTTCATTCTGCTAGCTCATCATTTATGGATTTCATCTCCCAATCTCATATCAAAGTCAGTTAGTTGTCTATTTTGAACAACAGAATACAGTCTATGAAATGATCATAGAATTGTAATAAATACACAAAGATTTAACCGTCCTATGACGATAAACTACATACGCTTCCTGGGTAAGACGATAAACAATGTCCAACATCATAGCCTCTGATCAGAAGATTTTGAGGAGCGTCGAACCACCTCTTAATTGCTAGTATTCCCAGGTTCACCCTGACCCTGGCTGGTAGCTCCTGTTAGGGTTCCAGCTATGGGAAAATATATAACTCACAATCTGGGGTTAAAACACTGTGAAAGTGTAAAAATAGGTTTTAATACCAGAAATATTTTGTAAAAAAAAACATCACCAGCAATACATTTAAAAAAAAAGTATTACCAGTAATACATTTTTGAAAAAAATATATTAGCAGCAATACCTTTTTGAAAAAAAAAAACACTATGAAAGTGTGGGGATAGGTGTTAATAACAGAAAAACTTTGTAAAAATTATTACCAGGAATACATCTTTGAAAAATAATATTACCAGCAATACATTTAAAAAATAATATTACCAGCAATACAATTTTGAAAAAAAAATTACAGCGAAGGAAAATTATTACCAGAAATAGATTTTGAAGGAAAAATTATTACCAGAAACAGATTTTTGGAAAAGAAATATTGCCATCAATGAAAGTTTTGGCGGCATTAAATAACCTATTGAGGTTGATATGCCGTAAAACAAACTGAACCAAACCAGCCCAAACAAAGTTTTAATAATGTTACATAATGGAAATTATATAAACTGCTTTACATTTACGTTTCATAAAGTATTGATAAAGTATTGGTCTTACTAATAATGAATGAGTTGACTTTATACTCTTTTTTAAAAAATAATGTTTCTATCTCCCTTTGGGTCATAATTATCTACAGGGAAATATTTTAATATCACCCTTTTCTCTGTGAGGAATTCAAATTTATATTTGCTCTTGATCCCGGCCACAGTCAACACTGCCACTTAATCGCTTGTTGTAGGGAGAATAGATGGATTCCCGATAGAATAGGCTTCACTAATTTTACCCAATACGGCAAATTCCTACAAAATCAAAACAGTAATCTGAAGGCTCAAGTCAAGTTAATATTAAGAATAGCCTCATCAGATCGGGACTTTCATATGGATGTCATGCATGACGCCAAATATATCTTGACCTCTATGCACAAAGCTTTCTCAGATAAATGATTGAAGATGGCTTAGAGCATATTTATGGGTTTTGGCGAAGACCATCCTTCAAACTTTGTGAACTGACGCTACAAAACAAAGAAATGTACTAAATAACAGAAGCCACATCACTTGAGGATATTCAACAGCAGCAGCAACAGGGATATCACATTCTTTAAAGGCACATCAACATCTTATGTTTTGAAGTAATATAAAGATAAGTTATTCTGCTTTCACAGCTGAATACATGGTAGATGATACTCAGCTTTCATGTATATATATGTTTGTTAGGACATATATAGAGGGGGTGATGTGTTTTACGTACGTTGTTTGAAGCTATATTTTGAAATACAGATAGATTTTTAAGTAATTGTAAGATATTATATATGAAAGAGTTCCTTTCATGCTAATTGCTTGGTTGGTTGATTTCTTTTTTGGAGGGGGGCGGTATATCAGTTTCTTTAATTTATTTAATGCTGAAATCAAAAAAAATGTGCGTAATTTTATCTTTTCAACTATAGATATTTTGTACATATTTTTATATTTTCAGAGTAAATATATGTCTTTTATATATTCATTTTATAGATCATAAAATGTATTGATGGTGATTTTACTATAATAATTTATTTTTATATTTTTTTAATGATGGATTGATTGTCATTTTGCTATAAAAATGTATTGTTGGACATTTTAATATGAAACTGTACTGTTTATTTTTGTTTGGGCGTTCACTACTTGCCCATAGTAGGGACCCTATTCGTTACTACCACCCCGATCCAAGGTGGACCTGGGAACATCAGCAATTAAAAGGTGGTTCCACGCTCCTCAAAACCTCTATTCTCCCGATTAAATGCCTTCTTGCTGGATATTGTTCATTGTTGTACCAAGAAAGCTCTGAAGAGAAAATCAAAGACAAAACGAAGGAGTTGGCGTTCCATATGTCGTCAAACAAAATGTTGAGAAGGAAACCATCGTCAATACCGGAATGAGATATGACAGCTACTTGACTTAAGAAAGCTATTTCTCCAAAAAATTGTTTTCAGATAAAGATTTTATAAATTATTGGCTACTCGGTTTAATGAATGAGAATGTTTCCTTATAAGCAAATGACTAATATTACATTAAGGCTACAGTACAAATGCAAACTAAACATACCAAACCGGAATTTGAACACGTTACGTTAATTCCATATTACACACTGACTTTATCGAAAATAAATTAATTTGAAAATTAAATACTTACTCTAACAAGGATCTTGGGATTTCTTCTCATAGACGGACGCGTTTGTATAATTAGTATTTTTTTAGTGTTATTAGTTCTTACCACTAAGATTTGAAAAGCTGTAGTAATGTTGAATTATATTATCATCAGTAGAGAATTCCTTAACAATTCCTAATTCATTATAATCTATACAGATTGATAACGCAGAACATTGCTTGACATGAATAAAATTATTACTTGTTTCTTCTTTTTTGTAGCATTAGTACTGTAATCTAAGGAAGATTACTGAATAGAATATTCACACGAATGTCGGTAATGAACGATAATACTTGGGACAAGAACAACACATATGATTCACCAGCGGCGCGGAGAAGTAGTCAATTGCTATATGTAAGCCAAGTGTATTCCACAATGAATCTCCAACTGCAGGATATCTACCAACCGCACCACAATTTAATGTGGAGTATCCGAGCCTCTAAGCTCGGCCAAAAATTCGGCATAGACGCAGTATAATACGGGCTCGGGTAGCTGTTTCTCGAGATGAGACTATACCCTTCGACATATACTCGTCTGGGGATCCTCTATGCCCTAAGACAGAGATTTTGAGCAGCACAGCTGGAGACAAATCTCCAACTGCAGACCAACATACAGTATTTACTACTGTATTTTTGTAAATGGGTATATCGTCCGTAGATATGCTACAACAATTAGAATGAGGTCGATATTGTTGTAATGACAAAAGTACGCAGGTGTAGGGTTTAATTGTAGGCTCTATTCAACTGAGAATACAAGGTTCGCGTATAGTGTCCTTTTAGAGTTCCATTAAAAAGAAATAGCTCTCTCAAAGAGGAGAGTAACAAAACAAGGAGAGACCACTTTTGATTATTCATAACAATGGTATTAGTGCTCTCGATGAGGCTCAATTTCACCAGAGAGAAATGTAGCGACATTTGTTTTTTTAATTGCTCAGTATTATTTCCAAATACTTTTTTATATCATTTAATTTATTCATTCTGCCGGTGATTTAAAGCTTATGCAAACGGTGTAAAAAACGTGCCACGTTCTGGAGATTTTCCAGTCGTTTCGCCTTTTTATTTAGTTTGTCTTTCTCGTAATTTTATCTCTTTTTATCGGTTTTATTTTGCAAAGATAAAAATAAATGACAACTGAATTTCTGGAAAAGGTTTATACGTCTGTTCTTCTATTATTATGTCACTTTTATTTTCTCTCTTATTTATTTATTTCATTTATTTATTGATGGCTTTATAAAACACGCTGGGATTTTTTTATAGCTAAGTTTTTAAGTGTTGTTTTCTTTGACAAAATATTTGCATCGATAACTCCAGATTCTATTATTAATATATTTTTTTTCATTTTAAATTTAATGTTGCAGTTCTTCGACAAACCTTTCAGCTTATCATTCTATTCTAGCCATTAACAAATAAAACATCAGGCGATTTTCCCTGTTTTATTTGCTGATTTCATAATCCAACATTTAAAAGGACTTCTTTATTTAATTTTCCAATGGAGTAGTTTGGGAAAGAATATGACACAATTCATATTATGTGAGAAAAGAATATATCTTTTATACACTGAGGATTTTCATGAGTCTGCTAATATATTGTGGGTATTCCTAATTCCGCTGACAGGATAAATGACATTTATTTTAGTCTTTTTCGGATATATTGACAGATTTACAATTTTCAGTTTCAACCGTATTTTTTGCGGGTAATTTATCTGTAATAATTCATGTATATTGTTTAGTTAAGAATTTGTCACAAAAATGTCCATTAGTCATATTTGGTATTCTTTTTCTTTGAGTTGTCCACTACCATTCTGGTGTCCAATAAGCATCATCGTCATCATCATCATCATCATCATCATCAAACTCTATTCCTGATGCCAATAAAATTCCTGATATATATTTTTCTTATGTCTGTGGTTCATTTACAACCAAAGCTTACCAATGTGACATCAAAATTGAAGCCCAAAATATCTACCAGTTTTAATTCGGATGAGTTTTCGATGTTCAAGATAAGAGCTAGGTGCCACGTATGATCTGTCCAGCTTTTTCTAATGGACTAAGGGATTGGCGTAATAAAAGCAAGAGAGCAATGCCATTTACAGTATCTATGATATAGAGAGAACCATAGGATCTTTTCAAAGATTGTTATTTCTGCATGATTAATGCATATGCTTTTACAGTTAAGACCGAACATAAGACTGTGTATCGCAACTTAGAATCGGCAAAAAATACCAATGCCATACAAAGATGATGATTTTCCTGTTCCAGTACCACTGGTGAATAACCTTCAAATGCCCAACTCACAGGTATTTTGTGATGAACGAAATGAAGTGGGTGCAGTTTTTCCTCTTGAAAAAGAAGACGAACCACGAAATTTTTCTCAAGGAGGCTTAAACTATTTGGTTAGAGATTTTGCATTGTCAAAGGATAATGATGAATCTTTAGCATCTCGTCTCAAGAAAATATTCTAATGTGATTTTGCGACATTTGCTTTCAGATGGGGTGTTATTCAAAATCAAAAATAAAATTTATAGCCTACCTTTGAAAATTTAATGTCGACATTGCAAATCTAAATTCAAACAGTTACACTGTCAGTGTACATTGACTACGGAATATTGTCACCATGACAGACCTTTGTTTTAATGAGTCAGCATTCGCTTTGACTATATGAATGCGCTTCTTCGCCATTGGTGCATATTAAGTATTTGTCCTTAAACCGGTCCGTTTATTTATTGTGGGGCGCTAATTTGGTTAAGTACGCTATCTTCTATTGACAAACATTCGCGTATTTATCTATGTAAAATCAAAAGTATTCTTCAATGTGATGCAATTTTATTTCCATGAGCTTATATTTCTAAAAGTATGTTCTTTTGAATTCTTCATACATTAAAAAATTTGAAAATTTTCTGCATTTTATTTGTAGTGAGAGCGAAATAAAAACTCCAGTCACCAACTTGCTTCAATTTCAGGTCAGCTAAGGAAAAGTGTTTATCTGTTTGTTTTTTGGTTTTTGTTGTTCTTTGTTTTGTTTTGTTTTGTTTTTTCTTCTTTTGTTTGTTTTTTCCTTGATTAAATGAAAAACCTAGCATTCAGAGAAATTGACCGGCGAGCCGAGACGAAGAAGAAATGGGACACCTTGCCTCCACAGAAATTAGACGGTTAGCCAAAAGGAAGGTAAGAAAAATATTGATCCTATGCGAAATTACTTTAAATATAAAAACGAAGAGAAAAGTTAAACTAATGAGAAAAGTGTGTCCGAAGTCACGGGTAAGGTTTCGTTTCTGTTACTCGCGACCAGCTTGAAGTTCTCGCCAGTGTAAAATTACTTACTAATGATATTATCGGCCTCTCACTAGCACGCAGGACTTCAAATAATTTTCTCACAAAAATCCTAGAAAGCAAATTATTTAAAACTTTCTCTTCGTCTATATTTGAACGTATGGAAAACCATATGTCCATTCGATGACCAAGGCAGTTTCTTACCTTTGTCTTATACATTTTCGAATATTATTTTGTTTCAGATCATTTAATCTGCTGCGTGAATATTTCCCTTTCATGAAAATACGTTAAAATTACGAGGTAAAAATTCTTATTTATTTTCCTAAGAGCTACTGACACTATTTCTAGCATGTAAATTCGTGAATAATGTTCCGTCGTCATTATAAATTCTTATTAATCTTCTTATCGTGGGTAAATCATTGTTCATTCCAAACCCGAAGTCACTATATATTTAATATAGTTAATTAATTTTACATGTCAAACTAAGTATTTTTGTTAGGAGCACAACAGTACGTAGTATTAATGATAAGCTTGACTCGCCTAGGTAGTATTTAGCCCAGAATATCGCCACCGTTGTGAAAAGTTCACGTTTTTCCTATTTAAATGTCCTGATGAATATTAATTTTAACTCTTCACTTAAGGATTGAATAATTTCAATAATACTTATACTATAGAAGTTTACCTATCATAAATGATGGAGCTTAACAAAATTTAACAAAATATTGCGAATACAATACATAAATAAATAATAAATAAATTTAAATGTCGGCCGTTATTTTAAGAATCATTTAGAAATTAAATGATTTGAAATTGAAAATACTTTCTTTCTTTCATTCATTTTCTCACTGAAATCCAGTAGTGTCTGCTCCCCTCTTTACACACGATGAAAAAAGAAGAGACAGTTATTTACTAGATATTGACAGCAGACGTTAAATATTTCTATATTGCCTTCTTTCTTTCTCCTTTATTTATTTCTTTCCTTGTTTCCTTCTTTTTGCTTTCTTTCTTTCTAGCAAAATTTTCCTCTTACGAACATGTCTGTTAATAATAATTTTTTAAAAAGTAATTCAGCAGACGATGTTATTTCATATAATTTATTGTAATTGAATTTTCGACTGGGTATCGTGCTGCTTTTTTCGGTCGCCATGACTTCTCAGCCTTTTGGCTGAGATAAAAGTGTAGTATCTGTTCGTATCATCTTAATCTTATTGTATTTTTTCTACATTTATCTTCTCTTCTTTCTTTATCCTTTCTTTCATTTTCTCACTGAAACCAATTAGTGTCATTCCCCTCTTTCCACACGATAGAAAAGCGGAATAGTCCATTATTTATGAGATAATGACAAGGCGTAAAGGTTGTGCGAACTAACATAGGGAGAGACAAGTACAATTATAATAGGATACATGAACCTTATCATAATTGTTCTTACACATGACATTGCTGTTATCGAATTTTCATAGTTGAGGAATCCCCGAAGATACAACCATTAAGTTTTTTCTCAGTTATCTACTACGATTCTGAATACAGAGGATTATTTAACAGAATTTCTCTCTGTTTTTCACTTGTCTCAGATCATTTAGCGATATTTCGAATGACCTTCAGTTCCTATTTCATATATTTTGAAGCAATATTCATTACACAAGTCTCCTGAATGTTTACTTTTCTTTATCGTATATAATTGCATTCACATTTTTTGCACTATTTTGCTTTCTTTGTTTACAAAATATCACCTGGTCTCCAGCTTGGGGAGCAGAAACTTTGTGAATCATAGGTTAACAAATTATTTTTTTCCGATTCCCAAGATCTGGTTGTTTCTATTATCGTTGACATATGATCAAAGAATAACCGTGTACACAATTTCTGGTGTATGATTCTCTCCATAAATGTTTTTTTTTATTTTTAATATTAATATTTTAATTAATTATTAATATTAATTTAATATTTTAATATACGATTTTACATCTTCTTTTTAATATAAAGACAATTTAGAAATGTTCATGTTTTATTAAATTTAAAAATATTAGTTCAAAACTTCTTATTTTACGATGATGTTAGTACTGATTGTGATTCATTCTTTAAAAGGTTCTTCGTATCTACGCTTATTTTGTCCTGGGTATGACGATAAATTACATCCGTGCCCTGGGTAAGATGATAAACTACATCTGACAGCAAGGACTCTGATCAGGAGGTTTTGATAGGTGTGGAACCACCACTTAATTGCTGGTCTTCCCAGGTTCACCCTGACCCAGGGTGGTAGCACCTGTCAGGGTCCCAGCTATGGGCAAATAGTTGACCCACAACCTGACTCAAAACACTATGAAAGTGTAAAAATAGATTTTAATACCAGAAATACTTTTTTTAAATTAATATAAGCAATAAATATTTGAAAAAAGAAAATATTACCAGAAATAAAAATCTTGTCAGCATTAAATAACCCATTGAGGGTAATATGCCACAAAACAAAAGAAAAACGCTTTTTCATACTAAATTTGGTGCTTCTGGGTCTGTTGTTTTTTCATTGAATACTTTTTTAATACTTTTAGGACAGTTGGGCCATCTCTATGTATAATCTTTATTTTTATTTTATGTTAATAGAATGCGCACAGAGAACGATTTCAGTGAATATATAGAATAGAAAGGGGCGTAAGGCAAGGATATGTCTTCTCACCGGATGATTCAACCTATACGGCGAGTCAATTAAGAGAGAATTTGAAATCCTCACGGAATTCAGCATCGGCGGCCACAAACTTAACAACATAAGATACGCAGATGACACAGTACTGATAGCAAACAAGGAAAAGAAATTACAAGACCTCCTACAGAAGGTAGCGAAGGAGAGCGAGAAGGGACTAAGCATAAAATACTAGAAGACAGAATACATGTTCTTCAGTAAAAGAATGAGCCTGAAATGCGATTTGCAGGCCGGGAACTCTAGAACCAACAGGTGGGAAGTATTTTGACAGAGGACGTTAAGTGCGGCACCGAGATCCGTTGACGTATTTTGATGGCCAAGGACGCATTTCAAAGGCTGGGCAGAGTATTGCGAGACAGGAGGATCTCTTTGGTAACAAAGCAAAGAGTACTGAGCTGTTACATCTGTCCTCCTTGACGGCAGCGAATGTTGAGCGGTCTCCTCAAAGTTGAAGAAGAAACTCGAGACGACGGAGATGAGGTCCGACAGAAGGATGCTGAGGATATCATGGACCGAGAGTGTGAGCAATGATGAAGTCTTAGGTAGGTTGCAAACAAGGAGGAGGCTTATACTTAACATCAGAAAGAGGCAGCTGAAGTTTCTGGGATACGTAATGAGAAAGGAAAACTTAGAGAATCTGATACTCACAGGTCGAATAGAGGAAAAGAGAGACAAGGAAAAGTTACGCATGACATACCTGACGGGCATAAACAAGTGGATGACAGAGAGTGGTCTGGGAGATGTGGCAGTGGGACGAAACTTTTTGAGAGCTGCAAGTTATAGGGTGAAGTGGAGAGCCATGATCGCTTACGTCTTGAAAGGACACGGCACATAAAAAAAGAATCTATTAGAATTATCTGGCCAATTGTCATATAACGTTGAAAAAGCAGTTCGTATACGATCACCAAAGTTAAGCAAAGTTGAGTTTGGTTAGTATTGAGCTGTATAACTATGTACTGATACCAGGTACTGTAAGCTTGGATATGCGGGTGATGTAATTGATAATGGCTCGAAATTGCTAATTGGAGAGCAGATTTCCAGTTCCAGTTCTTTTCGTTATATTCATAAGCACGTTTTTTTTTTAAGAATTAATTTCTTCCCCCCTCGTCTATGAGTTAATTAGTAGAACTTCTATCAGTAAAAATCATTATTATCTCAAAAACTCTGAAAATCTAAAAATATTTTCTGGCTTTAAATACCTTGCCAAAGGTTGATAAACCGTAAAAAGTAAATCCATCAATAAATTAAAATGATCTATTCCGTAATGGTAATTATTAGATTAACCGTTTCTATAAAATAAATATTCGACATTCATTGATCTAAACGGTAGTGTTACTCTCGGTTTAAATTCACAAAATCTTTCTCTAAAAGGTGTTTTTCAAGAAAATAGGTTTCTTAAGTACCATAACTGTTGTCGCTCTTTCTAGAATTGAGAGAAGTTTACTCCCTAACATTTTGATTAAGGTAGTGTGGAAATTATTTGTCTCTCCAAGTTAAATGTGCTATATATTTTAGTTGCTAATGTTGGAAGTTTACCAGTAGTTTAGGTTTTGCTATTTGCTAAAGTTATTTGTGACTCTATATCACCAGTCCATAAAATCTGATGAATGATTGTCTTCTTTAAGACCAAGACAATTTATATTATGCAATAAAAGAATATCTCCGCTATACCCGGAATATTGGCAATGATTTATTTTTAGTACTTTTATCTTTTCTGTCAGTATAAATTCTATTTACATTAATTTTGCGTATATATTGACTGATTTAGCATTTTCAGTATCTAATATGATATTCTTTTACAAGGTTGAATGACAAACATTTTTTCTATTTCTTCATCAACGATATAACATAAAAATAATGATAAAATAATAATAATGATAATAATTACAATGATAATGAAAACAATGGTAATAATGATAATAATAATACTGAAAATGATTATGATAATAATGTTGATAATTATCATTATTGTTATAATAATGATAATAATAATATGCATAATAATAATGTTAATGCCAATATTGATATTGATAAGGATGATGATAATCTTAAAAATAATGATAATAATACTAATTATAATGATAAAAATAATAATGAAAAGTAATTATAATAATAATAATAATAATAATAATAATAATAATAATAATAATAATAATAATAATATATTATATTCTGGTGTCTTATCAAGTAATAGTGCTGAATATAGAATAAAGACTTTTAAAATGTTCAAATCGACCAAACACCCCTCGCTAGGGGAAACGCTGTTACGTAAGCTACAATGACCAATCAAAATACAAGTACATGAGAATTGAAAAAGACTTGACAACGAACCATGGTTATAATAATTAATGCTTTGATGCTAGGGTTAGACTATGATAGTAATCATTCTAAATAATTAATATTAAATTTCACTATAATATTGAAAATTAAAAATTACCAATTTTAAATTTAATCTATCTTAAGTTTAAAATATTATAAAATGTTTTACGAACATACTGAGGAAAAATGTATGTTTCTTTTTATTTTGTTTTAATTGAAAAGCCAACAATTCAATTAGAATAAACGTTAAAATCTAATGTTGTGCTAAGCTTCGTTACAGCTTACATACATTGAAGTGGTAATATGGGCAGGGGATGGTAAATCTTGCAAAAGACAATACATACACAATCAGATTATAATACACAAACACGTAGATATAATTCGATATATAAACACGCAAAAACACGAACAGGAAATAGATATCCACGACCCTTAACAAAATAAACACACAGACAACATATATATACAATGAAAGGCATATAGATTCGATCATACACACATACATTAATAAAGGCACACACATATACACTCCAACAAATATTCAAAGTTGAAAGTGTTAGTAAACGAATACAAAAAGTTTATCCACATATAACGAAGCGTGTTACGTCTGTAAATTATGTGTAATCTTAGTTTTTGCTTGTTTGTTTGTTTTTTCCTCAGAAAATGCTCAGTGAAAGATATCATTTCTGACCTTAAGTCACTGGTTGGAATCCAGAAATCAAAGGAAATAATAATAATAATAATAATAATAATAATAATAATAATAATAATAATAATAATAATAATAATAATAATAATAATAGCACGATATTGGCACCCACTGAATATAAAACCCGGCATGACAGAGTGGGCATATATCTGCACTGGAAAATTTGCAACTCCTATGGGAAGGAAACTGGAAGAAATTGGTACGAACACCACCCTGACCCGGTTACGGAGATAGGACCTGTTACAATTCTATGGGACTACACAATACACACTGACAAAACAATCAAAGCCAACCGCCTAGACATTGTTATTAAAGACCACAAACAAAATAAGTGCCTCCTTATTGATATGGCAGTCCCTGCAGACTGCAATGTGTCTTTGAAGATATTCGAAAAACTGTCAAAATACAAGGACCTTGAAATAGAAATATCAAAAATGTGGCACATGGGAACATCAACAATTCCTGTTGTAGTTGGAGCCCTTGGACTGGTTGGAAAAGATTCCAGTAGGCTGATTGAAGGGATCCCTGGAAGTCCATGCCTCAAAGAGATACAGGAAATTGTTCTGACAAGTACAGCCCACACTTTACGAAGGGCTTTATCTATGTAATTATTTTTTTATTTTTTTTGCAGTGGACATGTCATGATGCCATTTCTAACCTTAGGTCCCTGGGCGGGACCCGGAAAGAAATGTGTAAACGCCAGATATCAAAGGAAATAAAAATAATAATAATAATAATAATAATAATAATAATAATAATAATAATAATAATAATTAACAGATCACAATAGAAGAAAAGAAAAAGAAAAGAAAAAACAGTGTTTTACAAAGTTAAACAATATTTCAACACAATGTATGCTTTCTTCAATTTATATTTAAACATTTTCAACTATAAAAATATATAAGTCTACAAAAACTTATATGTGGTAAGGATTTTCTTTTTGACGCGTTCAATAGCAGTACAGACGATTTTTCATCACAAGACAGTAGATGTAGAATTATATATTTTATACGTGATTTTTTTAAATATAACTTCAAGACAGACATTCTGTTTAAATATTGTTTACCATTGTCAATGTGTTGTTTTTCCTTTCTTTATCTTTTGTAAAACCGCGCTCATCACTTAACTGTTGAAATTAGTTACGTCAATGATTTTGTTTTTTTAATAATAATAATAATAATAATAATAAAAATAATATTTATATAGTTAATAAATAATAATAATAATATTATTATTAATAATAATAATAATAATAATATTATTATTAATAATAATAATAATAATAATAATAATAATAATAATAATAATAATAATAATAATAGCGTTTCTGGAGAGATCCGTCATTTCCATATAAATAACATTCGGTATTGAGTTACTGAATACTTTGCGCCACGGCCGGTTAAAATTTATAAACTTTAAAACAGTTTTTCATGGACATTGTTTTATTAAATCCTCTCTCTCTCTCTCTCTCTCTCTCTCTCTCTCTCTCTCTCTCTCTCTCTCTCTCTCTCTCTCTCTCTCTCTGTCTATCTATCTATCTATCTTTCTTTCTTTCTCTCTCTCTCCCTTACACTCACTGTCTCTGTCTCTCTCTCTCGCTCTCTCTTGTATTGATGAGTTTATTTCCAAGTTGTTTCAGGTAGTGTTCACACCTTGATTATTTTATTTTCTGATTAAATGTGTTAACCATATTTATTGTTGATGCTGTTGGAAGTATTCCAGCTATGTTGTTCATATTACTTTGTAGCGCGAATCTATACCTTTTGATGAAATAGTGTAATATATATAGGATTAATTCCTTCAAATTCACTTTTATAAGAAAATCAGGTATGGGGTAAATTTGGTATTGCGTACTTCTCATGCTTTCATGCTTCCGCTGGGCAATCTTGCAATTTGTCATTGAATAAGGAAGGAATACTGTAATATGGAAAATGTGTTTCCTGTTTCCATAACGCTACCGTCTGCCAATATCTACTTTTAGGTGGGATTATGTTTGAATATACATATATCCATATCAGAACGTATATGATTTATAGAAAGATTTTTCTTTTTTCAGAAAATTAAGAATTTACTGTTATCGTTCGTTCTATCATTAATGGGAGCTTCCTTCTAAAGTTTCTTATTTTTGTAGGAGTAAATGTAAAAGCTTGTTTATGTATCTATTTCCTCGTCTAAGTTCATATGCTACACCTTTTTATTGTTAGAAGAGTTCAAGCCCCGTGGTTTACTTTGATAAAAACCTTCGATTGTCAATTTTATAGCACAGTGTTCCTATGAAAGATCTTCGTTAAATCTTTTAATGGAGTTAAATAATATCTTATCAAGTCGGGTTGACCTAGATAATTTGGGAGTTATGGAAGAAAGTTTTAGTCTCCCATTTGCATTTCCACCATTAGGGACATTGTTATATTCATGGTAAAATAATATGCTATTTCACGGATGGACTGCAATATCTGAAAGAAAAAGGGTGACAAATTCGCTTTGTTCTCATAGAGAGTTTTATGCCGCTAAGTCATATACTCAAAATTATATATATATATATATATATATATATATATATATATATATATATATATATATCATAATGAGAAGCCAGGTATACTTTCTTGATATGTATATAATATATGGATAAAATAACTGAAAAAAAAATTGGGTTTTTTTTTGCGAAAGTATTTATTTATATGTTTTTATATATATTTAATATTTCAGACCACCTCGGTCCTTCCTCAGAAATTAATTGAATTACTGTATTACTGTATTTGGGAGTTTGTTTACACTTTACAGCGTCCGTCGTTAGACGCGGACGTCACGTGATGTGGAAAGCAACTATGTTTGAATTTTTTAACGTAAATCTAACGATAGTATTTTAGATGTTGTTTAAAAAGGTTGTTTAACTATATCTAAAGAATTTTTTTAACTATTGAAATATTTATACAGATTTAAAATACCCAAGTCTTTGTTTAACCCTAGTTTATATGTGTCTAATTTGAAAATCCAGTATTTCTCTTTTTTCTTCGTGTGTATGTTGTATATTGATAGACTCAGGTTTTAGCACAACATACACACGAAGAAAAAAAGAGAAATACTGGATTTAAATTTTTTTTATTTTTACACAATAGTGCTCAATGTAAATTTACAGAGCATGAATATTATAAATTAATTGAATTAAAATGTGTTTTTTCGCTACACAGTGATAACCATGTTTCAAAAATGGAAGCTAAAACCTTCGAATTTAATTTTGTTATTAAATTACAGACATTAGTTCCATTTCTTCGTCAAGCGAATTTTGGAGTAACTTATTTTTTTAAATTTACAGTTTTAAAGGCAAAGCAAAGATTCATAATTGAGTGTTTATAAGGATACCGAGAAAGGTTATCACTGTGTAGCGAAAAAAACATATTTTAAATCAATTAATTTATAATATATATATATATATATATATATATATATATATATATATATATATATATATATATATACATATATATATATATATATATACATATATATATATATATATATATATATATATATATATATATATATATATATATATTTCTTCAACACAGAGAAAATTTAACATATATGCAACAACTAGCGCGGTGAAAAGAAACGAAACAATAGTTTTACATGTCACAAATCCCAGTGGGAATTGAATCTGCCAGAGATTGTTCTTTATTATGTTCCTTATAAAAATGCTCAGTATTAAATTATAGTCTTATAAAAAATCCAGTGTTAATTATAGGTTTATTAAAATTCTGTATTATATATAACTTTCTACATGTAAACAATTTATCTCGACCGTTCTAGAAAATAGAGGGATGGGCATTACTGGACTAATATTGCTCATTTTAAAGCATATATCATTTCTTATGTATTGTTTGATAGAAAGTGATTCCAAATTTCTTCCATGCTCCGATAATCTCAGCGCGCAAGCAATAATATATTTTCACTTTAAATTAGTATTAGCTATAAGTGTACTTCTGTAAAATCTTTGTCGTTCAAAGGTCTCAGGTCTTTATAGATATATCTGTATTAGCTTGTGGATTTATCTATATTGTCTTCACTGATAGAACAAGTCGATTACAATGCCTTGAAAAGATCTATTGGGAATAGCAAAAGAGAGGCACGAGAAAAATTGTTTATGAAGTTTTGGTCTTAACAAAAAGGATTTTGGGGGGAAACTTTGAATGTTTCTTTTTCCTTTTAGCTTTGAATTAAGATGATTCTATATGAATGTACAGAATATGATAAACAGATTAAATAACATGTTCGCTATTGTAAAATTTCAAGCTATAAGACTTTTTATTTCCTCTTTCGGTTCCATAAGTAATGTCTGGAATCGGATACTGAATGTTCTAATACAATATTTTCCAAACGTTTTAAGCAACGGCACACCTAGGAGCAAATGGAAATATCACGGCTCACGTAACAAGATTGTTAAAGTGTATACATTTAAATGATGAAATAAAACCATACATTTTTAGAAAACACACACACAAATATGAACTTACTTTATTTCAATGTTTCTATTGAACTACTGTCTTAAGTTATTATCCAAATCAAATAGACCTCAATAATACAAAATGTTCTGAACCAATTTTTGTTTCAAATTTAAACTCATTCAGTTCCACACTTAGTAAAATATTTGATTATTTTTGTTGCCATTTTAATGGTAAGTTTTGATATATTTGGAATTTACGAAAATGAACTGACTGAAGTCGGTATGCAGATTAAAATAATATTAGCTTAAGTCTGAAATATAATAAAAACTATTGTTTCTTTTTTATCCATAATATATGTTAAAACATGGATAAAGGAAAGGGTCTAACAACCGCTGAAAAACAAAATAACAACGTTATTCATTGCGGAAATGCCCAAAATGGCGATATCAATGGAGCTTTTTAGAGTTCATCGAACGATAAAGAACACTGCTGAGAAATCGAAGCAAAAGAAAAAGGATTAAAAACTTGCTTACTCGAGATGAACGTAAACTAAAGTGTGTTATAGTGAAACACTCACTTTTGACCAGCATTCAAATCTTCGAAAAGGCTGGAACTGAGGTAATAAAGAAGGACAAAAATCGTAGAATACGTTGTAAATTAGGACAATGGCTACAGCCTCTCAGTAAATAAATATTTTAAACCCTCGAAATTGGGCCAAGAAATACATGAAAATTTACTGTTTTAAAGTAATTTGATGGACCAGAATGATGGGCCAAAGGATGGATCTTATCCAATTCAGACGTGTCTGTGGCTAAAGGAATGCAACAAAGAGGCGGGAGTGTTATGAAATGTGCTGGAATTGTCGACCAAACCATTATTGGACCATTCAAAGTTGACGAAATAGTTAAAAAGTGCAAACTATTGCGATTTTATGAACAAGTCCCAGTTTCACATTTTCAAAGTGAAGTGTGTATTTATGCACGACAATGCACCTTCTCACGTATCTAAGCTTAACCGTGAATTCTTTGAGCATAAAATATTTACAGGAGAAAAGTTAATGAGATGACCAGCATCAAGTCCTGATCTGAATCCGATCGAAAAATCTAGGATCAATTGTGCAGTTCAAATTATATAAAGGTGGCAAAAAATATAACAGAAAATCAGATCTATGGAAAGCAATTAAAACTACCATGTTGGAAATTGAACTTGTTGAAGAAAAAGAAATTAACAAAATCAATAGATGAAAGATTACTGGCTTTTATTGAGAAGAAAGGTGATGTGGACCCTATGTAGGGGCCACGGAAGGAAAACAGGGAACACGGGTTAGAGGTAAGAAAGATATATTAAACAGAAAAGTTACAAAGAATAGTGTAAGCAGAGCTTACTCTCCAGTGGTGTCCGATATTGGTATCGTACGCGGCTGGCGCATTACTGGTATATTTAACAACCCCCCACACGTGTCGAATGTGGCACAAGGCCGGTTTAACATGGGCTTACGAGCCCGTAGGCTCGGCCAAAAATATGCCCATTTACAACCCGTATACACGAGTTTATGGACTGTCTACCTCCCCGGACGAAACTTTGGCCTGCGGCAAAGCCTCGTCCGAGTTCCTCTCTGCCAAACAGAGAGTTCGACAGCATAACATGCGGCTGCGCATTCCTGGTATTTTTAACAAACCCCCACACACGGGTCGAATGTGGCACAAGGCCGGTTTAACGTGGGCTTACCGAGCCCGTAGGCTCGGCCAAAAATATACCCATTTACAACCCGTATACACGAGTTTAGGGACTGTCTACCTCCCCGGACGAAATTTTGCCCTGCGGCAAAGCCTCGTCCGAGTTCATCTCTGCCAAACAGAGAGTTCGACAGCAGAACACGCGGCTGCGCATTTCTGGTGCTACTACTCCCATGATTCACATAATAATATAGTATTGGCAGAGTCCATGATGTAGGGAAGTATTGCTCTCACAACAAAAGTTCACTATATTAACATGTAAAGGATTCAGAGACTTATCATATGTGTTTGTTTTTTGTTCTATTATAGATGTTGATCATTCTTTGATAATTATATTACTTTTTTATTGAAGTAATATGTGATTATTTGTTTTTGAGTAATAACTTCAGACGGTAGTTTTTCTTAGAATACATTAAATTACTTCAATAATCTTAATAAAACATATTGATTCTAGCTAAAATTTTAACTCTGGCTTTGTTTTGATACCTAAATAGATTGGTTAAATGTTGTCAATTTTTTCCAAAGTTTGATGTTTATATGATTAGCTTAATAACTTTAGTCAGGTTTTATTTATGCAGCTTATTTAGCTGATGTTTCTTCGTGATTTCTTCAATGTTTGGTCGAATGTTTGATAAGCAGCCTCTTATTTCTTCTTCAGTTCAACTTAGTCATTCATGCGCCTTATTTTTTATGCTATTTAGTTTTGAGAAATTAATTCAAATAAATGAGTAGAAAATTGCAAGAAAAATGATAAGTCTTGATGATATGTGGGATAATAACTTATTCATTTATTAAACTAATAACGCTGTACCATTATTAATTCTAAACACACACATATAAATATTTACCGTGACAATATTTAGCATCACAGTTGAGAGAAACTTATGGCACACTAGTGTGCCGTGGCACGACGGTTGGAAATCACTGTTCCAAAACATCCATTATTACGGATGTAAATGTTTACATTACACCATTTCAGTACTAATTTGTTATAATTTTGAAAACAAAACGTTATGTCAATGGATTATAGAAAGGGTGTGTATCTATATACGTTGAGGAACGACATGTAATGGTACAGTAAGAACATTTGTTCATATAAGTTGCGCGGTAGATTCTCTAAATGAAAAAGAAAAAAAAACTACCGAATATGCCATAAAACCTTTAGAAAGGATTACTTCATTTCAAGTTCTTTGGTTTGAACAACTTCTTGTGTTGACTTTAATAACGACCTGCATTTAAAACAAAACTAAATTGATGTAGTGAAGAATCCAGTTAAATCAAAGCGTTCTACGATTCACCGTTAAAAAAGGTGCCCTAAAATTTGAAATCTCTTCCTCATTATTTGACGGAGTCTATTTCCTAGAATACGAGCTGACACCTTGACGTCTCCTTCCAGACACACGCGTGAATTTATCTTGGCGTTTTTGAACAGATTAGCGACTAGTGATAAAAATGTATATTTTACAATAATATCAAGTGACGAGTACCAGAAATAACCCTCCAACGAACATGGTCGAAACGAATCGCTAGCTAACAGAAACACAACCTTCTGCCGAAATTTCTGGAATTAACTATGGCACAATGACGTAGATAATTAAAGCTTTGGATTGTGAATATAGTGACATTGTATGTTTCATCGCTGAGCCCTGTAGGATTGATATACTCAGATTTAATAGAAACAGGACTAGCAATATTTCATCAATCTATCTTGTATATTGAATAAAGGGGAAAATATTATATAGGTTACCCGAATCGACAGACACCTGATGAAGGCTGGAAAGCACAACGGCTAAAATGCTGTAATCGTAACAACAAATATGACTATATTAGTCAAACAGTAAATAATATAAACATCACATCATTTTTGAGACATTGATTAAAACGAGCCATTCCAAGCTGTTTTCAATACTACTACTGCTATCACAATCATTATACCTATTTAGTAATCATGTTGCGAAAAACGTTTCGCATCTTATTATTATGGGAGATTGTAATAAAAGAATTTCCTTGGGGATAAGTTGAACTGCTATCTACGCGATTCTCTGCTGCCATTAAAATATTCTTATAAAGTATTATCTCCCTTGTTAACTTTTAACGTCACAGCGGGTGTTCAGGATCACTGGAAGGATGTTTTTGATTGTTTCTTTCTTTGGAAATTGTCTTATATTTGCTACTACTCATTAGAATTGAATCTCTTTCTGATGATTCCTATTCATTAAAGTATGTTTAAAATTGCTATTTTGAATCTAACGGACATGTTTTATTCTAACAGCGTCACAACTAGATGGCGCCAGAAATCGATGGTAAGATATTATAGTCTCATGTATTTAGTTTCCTACGCATAATTTCCAGATGCGATACTTTTTCCTTCGCGTAAAGTAACAAATGCTTGATACCCATTTCAATTGAATTTTTTCTGCACATTCGTCTTCAAATCTACTGTTTTACTCTCTAATAAACACAAAACAATGGGAGAAGCCTTTGTCGAAACTTAGAACCTGTTATTAGAACCATGATCAACAGTGTGCATTAACTATAGGAGCGAGTAATTGGAGTGAAAAATCAGTAAAAAGAGAAAAAGAGACAGAATTCCATAGGCTGTTTTGAAGTCAGACACATTTCCACTTCAAAGATTGTGTTACCATAATTTCCCTAATCACAATTCTCTCATTGACTCGTCGTCTCATTAACAGTGTCTGGTGGAATAAACTTGGCCTGACAAAAAGGATTTGAAAAATAGTCGATATGAGGGAAGTAGGACAAGCGGAGGTTGTCCTATGTCCCTCATATCGACAAGGTTTAGAAGACCTCCCAAAATATTCTATAGATATTCGATATAGTTTTTGTGTCTGGATTTCAAGGAGAAAGAGCTATCATATTGATCTCAAATTTGTTGTGGTAATAAATTTTCGGCGATTATGCTATCCAGCCTTCCTCGGGTGTATGCCGATCTGGGTAGCTTACAGAAAATTGTGAATTGAACATTTTACTAAAACTACAGAGGTAGATTGTCTACACACGCTCTTATATATACCAATTTTATATTTTACTAAAACTACAGGGGTAGACTGTTCACGCTTGACAGACCATGTCTCCGGATTGTTCATTTAATTCGCTCGCTCTGTTTACACTGACTCCAAGTACACACAGCCAATCCCAGCGAGTGAAAACAATTAAATGTTTGCCAAATTAAAAAAAATCATCGCTTTAATCACTATCCTTTTAAATAACTGAGTTTTCTTTATCAAGTGGGGCATTTCGAATTGCAATGATTTCAGTATAAAAATGATTGCGTAGACGATGTTTTCGTTTTAGCAAACATTAAAATAGGAAAGGGATTATTCCCTTGTAGCTTGTAAGTTCCAAATAGGAACACGATTAATCTGTTGTAGTAAACTTTCAAGTAAAGGCAAAATGATTCTGTTATAGTAAAGTTCCAAATTCCACACGATGATTCCGATGTAGCCAACTTCCAAATAGGGACACGATGAATCCGAAGTAGCGACATTCCAAGCAGACACATTATGATCCCGTTGTAGTTAGCTTCCAAATACAGGCATGATGATTTCGATGTATCCAACGACCGAATAAGGACATGATGATTCCGATGTAGCCAATTTCCACACAAGGACATGATGATTGCGTGGTAGGCATCTTCCAAATAGCCACTGAACGCTTCCGATGTAGCAAACTTCCAAATATTAGGTAGTTGTGATGCGGTATGGTCACCCACTTCCTGAGACACGGCATAAAGAAGACAGACGAGGTAGTTAATATATGGTCTATAGACATAGCCAGTATCAAATTTTTACTTAAGTTATTTATCAAAACATTCTACTTGCTATGATCTTGATAATTCCATGATGCTCCATATTTTGAACCGTGGTACAGATTCAACTTAACTGAGAAGAATCCTTAACCAAACAATCCTGTTGGAAAATTAACAAAAGCAGCGCTATCTTGTAGGTATGACTTCTACTTCAAATGACACTACGTTCTATACGATAGTTGTAACGGTGTAACTAACTTTATATAGTAAGATCTTAATGGAAGTGATACGGAGTTGAATATCAATTGATGAGCTTTCTCTCGAAGTTTAAATATAATTTTCTTATTAATATAATTCGATTTTTCAATAGCTTTCTACTGATATTAATGGATCTAATTGATATTATTAAAACAATCCTATTAAACGAACCTCTTCGAATGAACATTCCATAGTGAAAACTTTGATGTCCAATATAAAATTGGTATATATAAGAGCCGTTGTAATTGCTCAATATGTAATAAACAATTTGAAATCCTAGTAAAAGTACTCAAAAAATCATTTAAACGGTTAGAAATTACGAAATTGATAAACGGAGCGGTCATAATAAGAGATAAAATTATTTTCTAAAAAAAAACATAACGAAAAAGAAAAAAAGCATCACCAGCTCCGAGTATTAGACATCTAAGAGAAAAACATTTTTATATTTTAGAAAAATGAACCAAGTTTTCTGTAGTCATTCTGATTGGTTGTACACTTTATGTAGTCCCTTTCTTGAATGTCTTGGGATTGAAGGTCACGCAGGACTTCAAGTAGAACGCGTACACACGATCTATCGTTATAAAAGCGGGGGAAATGGTCAGTTTCCTGTACCGTTTAGAAAAAAAAACTAACTCACCTTTCCATGCTCTATCTCGACAAGAGACAGCTCAGACCCAAAATGGAATATCTATGTTACACCTGATGCAGATCTGTCCAATCACCAAGATCTAGTTCAAAAGTGCTTTTGCGGCCTTTTTTTATTTATCTCCGCGACCTTTAACCCCATTTCCTACAGATTAACCGCTTCTAGTCTCCCGATATCTACGGCTATTTTCGTTATATTTTCAGCGAACTATATTCCTTTGTTCCACCAGTTCATACATTCACAGCAACGACCCACCATATCACGTACATTGAGTTGTCTTGTCATCATTCTCTTCCTATTTCATTTGTAAGGACTAAATTCAACACTGATGACTTATGTTGCAATGTGGAAAGGACTCCACAGGGGCAAACGTTATCTATTCTAACTAGTAGTCATTATATACAACCTTAGCTCCCTTTTTATATGGACTAACAACACCCGCTGTCAATAACCCACTAGGTTGGTTAAACAATAATAAGAAATATACATACTTATCCCGAAAGAAGATATATCACTCCTCAAATCTCATTTCTTTAGTAAAAGTTGAAAAAGTTTTGCTGCCCATGAAAGATTATGAGATTTTCTGAAACTACAGAAGTGCGAAAATTCTGGATGCGCAGAATTCACAATCACAAAAGTACAGAGTTTTGTTATACGTGTTGAAGCCTCAGGAGGATAGCTGTGTTAATAGCAGCGTTCCTGAGTAATTTGCATTGGAGAAGAGAATTCCATGAAAAGTCTGAATAAAACAGACAATCCATTAGAATCTGACGTTCTTATGCCTTTTTAGGATAACTATTGCGTTGACACCAGACACTGAGTGTGTTTAGGTTTAGTTGTAAACTGATCTTGGCTTCCTTGTCGAAAGAATGCTCCATTATACAAACTTTTTTACGCAAAAAGCAACCTCTGTTTTTATTTCTCTTTTTAAAAGAACTCTTTTATAACATACAATCTATGTGAGTGTAACAAAAACTTTCCTATCACCGTTGATCAAATTTTCTCCTTTTATTTCTTGATTTTCTCATTTTATCTTATTTTCTCAATTTAAAGCACAAACATTTTTTTATTCTTTAGAGAAGTACGACTTACACAGTGTAGTAAATTTATAGAACTTTTATTTCCTTCTGTGTGTGTGTGTATATATATATATATATATATATATAGATAGATAGATAGATAGATAGATAGATAGATAGATAGATAGGTATAGATATAGATATATAGATATATATATATAAACTTTAAATATGTATATATATATATATATATATATGTATATATATATATATATATTATGATTATTATTGTTTTTTTTTAAGCGTATCACCCCAAGCAAGGCTGGAGGCCACTATCACGCATGGGGTTACAGAAGGGTTGGAGGAAGAGCAGATAGGAGTGGCAAAGTAGAGGATGTGGAGAAAGAGAAAGACGGAGGGTCGATCAAGGCAAGGGGGTTACAGAAGATTTGGAGCTAGAGCAGATAGGAATGAAAGATGAAAGGATGTGGAGAAGGGAAGTGGATAGATCAAGGCAACTGCAGATATCAATTGACGCTACACTTAAACCGTTGGAGATTGTATTTGTCAGGGAAACAGTAATAGGGAAGGGAGTTCCATAGGCGAGATGTGTGAGACATGAAGCTATTGGAGTAGAAGAGACGTCCACATCTAACAGTTTCAACGGTGAAGGGGTGGGAACGGGATGCCAGCATCGTAGGACGTTTAAATTCATGAGGCCTAGGGACAAACGAAAGCAACTCCTCGGAGCATTTACCGTGAAAGTACTTGTAGAAAAGGCAGAGCGATGCAACATCGCGTCTGTGAGAGAGCGACTGCAGACGAGATGACAGATCAGGGCCAATCACATTGCATATCCGTCTCTGGATCTTATCAAGAACCATGAGGCAAAAAGCAGGGGCCCCAGACCATATATCGCAGCAATACTCCATGCAAGGGCGATTGGTCGATTTATAGACTTGGAGGATCGATTCCGGGGAGAAAAATTTCCTGGCTCAGCACAGGGAACCAACTTTTCTTGCGGTGGATGATGCAACTGACTCGATGTATTTGTTCCATCTCAGATATGTATTTGTTCCATCTCAGATAATATATAAACTTTTTAAAAAATATGATGTCAGATAGAATAGGCGATCTTGGTTTATATATATATATATATATATATATATATATATATATATATATATATATATATATATATATATATATATATATATATATACATTTAAAAAAATATGATGTTAGATAGAATAGACGATCTTCGTTTCGATCTCATGGTCTCATCAGGCTAATTCTATCTAATGATCATCCAACGCATTATGTAAAAAAACCCACAAAGAACGCGACATTATTATTTTTCAAAAATAAATTTAAAAAAAAACACGACGGTCAAACGCATAACGTTGAATGTAATAGAACGGAGGAGTTAATGAGGAGGCAGAAGGGTGAAGAGGACAAGAGAAAAGAAGAAAGCAAGTGTATCGTAAATATATAAAGAAAAGAAAGAGAAAAGAAAAAAACAAATGTAACGTAAATTTAAAGAATAG
>OZ038481.1:116027369-116264869 GCA_964036315.1 Acanthosepion esculentum
TGCATATTAAGAGACATTATGGAAAATGTTGAAAGACACGCCGTGTTCTTCTGCTTCTTCTCTGCCTGTACACCTTCAGGACTTGAGAGATCATGACTCCCCGCAACCTTCTCTCCTTTTTACCTCTTAGCAATGTTTGTCTTTTATACAATCCTAATCCCTTATATGCCGTCCACTTACATAAGCTAGTTAGAGAGGTTTCGCTTTTGCTCACTTCCACTCTTGCCTTCGAAATGTCTTGTGATTGGCAATTCCTGCCAGACTATTTACCCAATGTGTCCCAGAATTTTCAACTGCTTCTTTATGATTCTACTGATAAAATGTACTTTATATTTTCATTTTCCTTAAAAGTTATTCGTTACTTACTCAGCACTTCGGCATCCATCTTTAGAACCACATAGCTGTTAGCTCAAGTTTTATGCTCATCTCTTAATCTATTGTTAGATAGGAGAATCGATATTACACAACATTTCGGCATCTTTTCTTTGATACTTAGGAAATCTTACTGCTTCTTACTTTGTTTAAATTTTGGACGGCTATTTTTGCTATTCTAATCCCCGTCTTCATCAAAATGGCATCATCTGCATATCATATTTTTTTAAGATCTCCTTTTAAATTCTGGTAGGCTTTCTAGTTCTCTTACCATTGCCACACTGTAAATTTAAAACAAATTCGTCGAGAAGACACACATTACGCTTCTTCTATTTTTCCGTATCGAATTCATTTTTTTTCCGTATGCAGTCGGGATAAAGTAAATATGTGCCATGAGGTATGAAAATTATTTGAGTAGTCATTAAATAAAGGAAACATTAACTATGGGCATATGAGACAATAACCGCTCGTTCTTTATTATTTATTCGAAAAAGTCAGTATTTTTATACGAGGTGCATTTATCTATATTAGAACTGAAAAATAGAAGCGATAACGGAAATAATTAGAATATTGAGGAAGATTTAAAATAAAGACAGTGGTCACGCTACCAATGTCAGTACAAAGAGGGTGCTGCAGAACTAACCAAAGTTGCTTAATCATCAACGAATTGTTCAAAACAATCAAGTATACTGACGACGAAGAGTACGCACACGTACGAAAAAAAAATTCTCTCCCAGAATCCACAACTTGGCGACGAGAATTTCGGACCCACACGAAAAAAAAGAAGCTAGGGAGGGTGATTTTGTGGGGCAGACCCCTTTTACACAAGATGGACTCGTCCAGTGTATACTTATACTGACAGAGAGAATACCTGGGTGTTGAGATACGAGAGTCCGGAGAGAGAGATAATTACGGCTTCACTTACAGAGTCTTGTACATATACTTTCTACTAACCCGCATTCCTGGACTACTAATCTTCACTTCAAGTCTGTATTCTTACGTTTAATACACTTATTTTTCTATCTCAATTACTGGCGTTGTTTATTTATTTGTGCAGGATTCCATTCCCGGAATCCACGACATATAACATACGAGTTTTTCTTTTTTTTTGTTAATGTATACCATATTTTACTGATAGTAAAAAGAAAATAGCCTACTTACATTAATAGCCTCTCTGTTCCTCTTAAATCATATCCTTTGCAAAAACATTGGTTTATATATTCCCACTTTCAAAACGAAAATTTTGCGATGGCCGTAATTTGGTGACTATGCTGATGACACAACCATTTACTCCTCTCTTGATATTAAGTCTGATCAGTTGAATAAGGTGAAATTGATAGGTGATCTAAAAAATGACCTACAGTTGTTAACCGGGCCAATGAATGACTTGTAATCATAATGTCTCCAAAACGACATACTGACAGAGAGAATACCTGGGTGTTGAGATACGAGAGTCCGGAGAGAGAGATAATTACGGCTTCACTTACAGAGTCTTGTACATATACTTTCTCTTAAACCGCATTCCTGGACTACTAATCTTCACTTCAAGTCTGTATTCTTACGTTTAATACACTTATTTTTCTATCTCAATTACTGGCGTTGTTTATTTATTTGTGCAGGATTCCATTCCCGGAATCCACGACATATAACATACGAGTTTTTCTTTTTTTTGTTAATGTATACCATATTTTACTGATAGTAAAAAGAAAATAGCCTACTTACATTAATAGCCTCTCTGTTCCTCTTAAATCATATCCTTTGCAAAGACATTGGTTTATATATTCCCACTTTCAAAACTAAAATTTTGCGATGGCCGTAATTTGGTGACTATGCTGATGACACAACCATTTACTCCTCTCTTGATATTAAGTCTGATCAGTTGGATAAGGTGAAATTGGTAGGTGATCTAAAAAATGACCTACAGTTGTTAACCGGGCCAAGCAATGACTTGTAATCATAATGTCTCCAAAACGAAACTTCTATCTATTAATCAAGTGAAAGGTCCCTTCTTAACTCCCATCAGTTCCAGTAATATGAATATATGCATCAACATAAATAATATATATTTAATATAATAAGGTAATCATTATGTGACTCATTGTGATTTCTCTGCCTAACATTGATGTCTGATATAAACTAGAAAGACTATAATGAATCCATAGTCAGCTCTATTACTAGGAAAGTTGGTCGTGCTAGATACTTTTACTCTCGATAATATATCTTGCATAGTTATAAGTCAATCATTCCTCCATGCTCTGTATATTGCTGCCGCATATAGTCTAGAGCTTATTTAAATATTCTTGATAAAATCCAAAGATGAATAAGCAATATTATTGGACCTGACCTATTATCTCGGCTTCAGTAACTTTCCCACCGAGGTAATGTAGCCTCTCCGTGTCTTTTCTACAAATAATTACATGGTAATTGTTCGGATGGATTTTCTGCGATGGTACCTAGACTCTCTGAATTTAAGCGCAGAACTAGATTGATTGGTTTGGATTGTTCATTTTATGTTTTACGCTATATCAACCTCAATGGGTTATTTTTTTCAGTATTTTATACATATTTAATAATTTTTTTTCATTGTTTAAGAAATCATTTATTGAACAAAGTAACTAATAATAACAAAACAAAAGCACAAGATCTGCGAAAGAATATTGAAGTGAAACCATGGACGAGTGGTTAAAATGTTAACATCCCGATCATTAGGCCCGGATTTAATTCCTCTCATGGTCGATTTGCCAGAAGTGTAACTTTTTGATATTATTTTCCAGGGTAGACGCAATCAGCCTGCGGCGTAATTGTCAATAGATTGACAGGCATTGAGTGAAAATGTGTTGACGGTACTGTTCAGGACCCGGCAATAATTGTACGAGAGGAAATTGCAAGTCATTTCATCCGAGGTTTTACTATCCTGACTTTGTTCAGTTTATACGGCCACACCCCACAAAAATATAACTGAGACTTCCCAGCATATATGCAATATTAACCACGATTTGGCTCCGTGGGTGTCTGCAGCAGAGATCAGATAGTTCGCCTGCTAGCAGACAGGCAGACTCGGAAACGAGCGGCCAACCATGCGATTGAAATGAAAACTGATATTATTATAAGACAAATCTATTTCGGGTTCAAATATGAACGGAGACAAGACTTGTTTTCCTTTTGTGCTGTAAATTTAGAAATAGCTTACCCAGAAATATTGGGAAAATATATGTCACTTGCAGAGCAAACCAACAATTCTTTCTTTCTTTCTTTCTCTCTCTCTCTCTCTCTCTGTCTCTCTCTCTTCCTTGCTCTTCCTCTATATATCTATCTATTTCTATGACACCCCCCATCTCTCTCCTCTATTTTTTTTTTTTAGCTATAGTGGATAAATCTGTTACTAACGTCCAGAAACACGACAGGTTACATCCAATTCGATCTCAGTGCTTTCTGGAGAATCTTTCTTAAAGGATATTTATACTTATACTGGGCTCTACGGTTTGCGTAAGACACTTATTCTTCCTTAAGTACGCGAAAGTAAACTCTTACTGTCGTCTTTGTATTCTAAGAATTTGCCACAAAGATCTTTTATTTTTAAAGGTTTTTCTTTTTTAATAATGTTTGGAAACGTTGGTTTATTCTGAAATGTCCGTTTTGGATTTCTTCTACGCAGTTCGATTCCTATATATTATAGCTTCATCATCGTCATCATCATCAGTATTAGCACTATTCTAATAGTAGTTGTAGTAGTAGCAGCAGTATCAGTAGAATTAGTTTGTTGCTTATTGTTATTAAAATGCTAATTAATATGTGCGTTACGCCATAACATTATTTCAGATAAATAATGTTTCCTTACTTTTTGATTACGGGGTAAGACAGAAAAAATATGTATATTCTGTTTCATTTCAGTGAGAAAAAGAAAGCATAGATGATAATAAAGAAAGAAAGAAAGAAAGAAACTGGAGATAGAAGAAATGATAACGCTATCTATACTTTCAACGTCTGACCCTGTGAACTGCAAAACCGTGCTAATTTTTAACCGTTTCATTTGTAACCGCTTAATTCTTTAAATAATGACGTGCATTTATATTCATGTTACTCCACTATCTTGGTAAAGTTAGAACGCTCAAATATTTGCCGATGCAGTTGGAGAATTTTCATAGATATTTTATAGAATAGAACTCGTAAAGAGGAAACTCACTCATTATCTTAAGAGTTATTATCCATCAAAAAATTCAAGTAGCAAAACCGTGAAATTTTCACATCTACTGCTTATTATTATTATTATTATTATTATTATTATTATTATTATTATCATTATTATTATTATTATTGTTGTTGTTGTTGTTGTTGAAATCGCACTCTAGGGATTAACTGAGTCCTGCTTTCAGAAATGTGGAAAAACACTAAAGAACTATTTAGAAAATGAAGCTACTTTTGTTATTAGGTGCGGTAAAAATACAGATAAGTTTTAAAACAATATCAGGAGGATTGATGGAATGATGCCAATAGATAAGGTCAGATTTGTCAGTCACGAGGTTTTAATGTTACACATGAATTATCGAAAGCGCAACCGGGACAGATTTTTGAATGATAAAAAACAAAAATAAAACTTCTAGACAATTCTAAATACCGACAGAGCAACCACACAGGATGATGCCTTTTTTTTAAGCTTAGACAGTTGGATGCCCTCATGCCACGGAAGCTGCGTAACTACTTTCAAACAAAAATACAAGAACTGGATAGGATCTGAACAGGCTGAATTAGTTCTGAAATATTTGGTACATATAAGACGAAAAATCAAAAGATGAAGCCTTTATTTAAAAGGAATAAAAAGTTAAAAGAATAATAGAAGACATACAAAAGATTGTTACGAGAGAGTTATCTCCCCTCGACTAACCCTTTAAAAAGCTAAATATATATATATAGATGATTACGAGAATAGAATACCATCACGAGAACTGCTCGAGAGATCGTTAGTAGCGAAATTCAAACATCCTCTTTAATTGCTGGCAGTCAAACTAGAAAGACGTACATATTCAGGCTCGTGACAATCAACATAAGAAAAGTACCAAACAATATGTTTTATTTAAGATATATTGTCATTTGCAAAGAAATACATGCACACATTGCATGAACATTATATATATATATATATATATATATATATATATATATATATATATATATATATATAAGAGAGAAATGGCAAACGTTATTGGTTACATAGTGGATTTGTTTTAGTGTATACATTATATTTTATTCTTCATATGAAGAATAAAATATAATATACACACTAAAACAAATCCACATTATAACCAAAAATGTTCGCGGTTTCTCTCTTTTTTTAAAATATACATTTTTCTCTCATTGGAATAATTGTAAGCTTTTCTCTAAATAAATAAATACATATATATATATATATATATATATATATATATATATATATATATATATATATATATATATATATGTATGTATATATATATATATATTTATGTATGCATGTATGTATGTATGTATGAATGTATGTATATATATGATGCTATATTTATGGGATAAAGTGCACAATATCAGAGATGGAGTGTATGTAAATGTAAAACTGAACATTGAAATCAGCACCCTGAAAGTGAGCATGGAAGTCAACATTCAAATATATAACCCATAAATATAGCACACCTTAAAACTATATTTCTTCATATTCATCGTTGAGTGTTGACTTCAAAATTCACTCATATATATATATATATATATATATATATATATATATATATATATATATATATATATATACTGAAGTGTTTTTATATGAAGTTTCGTTATTTATTTGAACTTTTTTATATGTTTATGTTGTATACCTATTCGCTTTGTAAATGAAACCAATAGCATATGTTCACGCACAACAAGATAATAAAGGAAAAGTCTTGTAAACCCTGTTTTATTGTTTCGTATTTGAGAATCAGGAGAAAGAGTGGAAAGTGTATAAAGAAAAATGGTTATCGTTAGAAATAGTAGAAAATAGTAAAGATTTTTTATAATGACAAGGAATAAGTAATGGGAAAAAGAGACGAAAACTAACGCAGAAAGAGAAAGTGTTTGTTTTAAGATTTAATCACCCAGGTTCTCTATTTATTCAGATCAGCTGATAATTTTTTCGTAGGAAAATAAATAACGTTATCTGTCTCCCTCTTAGAAATACAATTGTAGCTTATTTTTCCCGAAAAATATTTTTCTGTCGTGATTCCGAACCGCGTGTGCCTGTTGTTTACAACAACATATTTGACGCTGAGTTGGATGTGTCACGGGCTGACATGTGACAATTCCTTGTCATAATAAATCCATCGATTCAATAAAAAAAGTCTCTCACATTATCATTCTTATGTAGAAGGCATTAATAGCAACTAACCTCGTTACCAGTTAATTTATAAACGTTAGATACAGAAGCAAAACAAAAACACTTCATCACACAAGCGGAGTAATAACAACGTTACAATAATTACTATTGCGTGAGAGAGCCATACGCCTACACTCTTCGGCGCAGGTACAAAGATACGAGGCTTAATACAGGTATTTTGGCACCGAGACTTATAACAGAAGACTAAGCACAAGTCTCACACCCAAATGTGTACAATATGGCGTTATAAAAGAATGCATAATCTTGCAGCTGAGAACGTCATTAAAATAACTTCATTTCGGCTAAGCCAGTCCGTTCGGAGGGACTTCGATTGAACGTTTTCATTTATGCCAATGTAACGCTGAAGTCGACTTGTATACTCCATTCTTCAGGGTAATGCATCAAGTACTGGGGAATATAAGCAATTGGTTAACATCCGGTAACTAACGAACTTATATGTGTTAAGGAATTGGATAATTACTGTTGTCCATTTTAATTTCCCAAGACAAAGAGGGCACACGTTATCACATTCAATCAATTAAAATAAGAAGACATACAAATTATGCCTAGTGTAACATCAAGGTAATTATTATTATTATTATTATTATTATTATTATTATTATTATGATGTTGAAATAAAATGATTGAAGTAGCTCTTCAAATATTTTTCAACAGTTGAGAAGAGTGTGATTTAAGAAAAGATAAATAAGAGAAAAAAAACATAGTGTTTGACAATGTCTAACAATATTTCAACATAATGTCTATCTTCTCACGTTATATTTAAACATTTTTTTCAAGTATAAAAATATATAAATCTACAAGAAATTATAAATTTTTGTACAAAAGTTGCTTGTCTTGTAATGAAAACAAAAAACTACTGTACTAGCAAATACAATAAAAATTCTGACTGAATCCCATTACTCATCGATTGGCATCGAAATTTGGCTGGTATTTCGAAAATACTACATTACAGCTATGAGCACATTGCGCCAAAATATCCGCGTTTTAAAGAGATTTTTCACAACCCGCCTGTAGTTTCTTTCAAAAGAAATAGAAACATCTGACAAATTTGAACAAATGTAAGTGTGCATACTAAAAACAACACTGGAGTTTGAAACCGTTTTACTCCCGAAAAGACTCATAAAATATTTTTCACATACGTTGGTTTTATCTCGATTTATTACTGACTGAATACAGTAATTGTGGCACAAGGCCGGAAAAAGGGGGCGATTAGTCAAGGTTGGTTGACACTAACTATCCTATACCTAGCTAATCAGTTTCACGATGCATTCATTCATTACACTTTACTCATTCACCATAAGAATCTATCCGTCACCATTCGAACTGTCATACAACAAAATACCCCCAGACACAGGGTACCTACCAAAAAAACACACCCCATGACGCAAAGATTCCAGTATGTACAATTGTGTATACACAAATATATATAAAAATTCATTCAATGTTATGAAATGATGTCGGGGGAGGAGGGTAATCACCCCGAAAACAAACTGCTAAAAGAAAGATGTTAGTAATACTAGTCCACCCTCAAAAATAAGAGCTACGCTGTATTCTGTCCGACAAAATCAAAAGGTTCGTTCTCTCTCTCTCTCTCTCTCTCTCTCTCTCTCTCTCTCTCTCTCTCTCTCTCTCTCTCTCTCTCTCTGATGGTGGTCTTGAAATTTTACGTTAGTTGATTAGTTACTAAGAGGAATTAATTAAGCAACTTATTATAAATCATATGGAAACTTCCTGTCATTCTGTTCATTTTCCTGTGCCGGGAAGTTAATAATTTACTTACGTAACTATGATCATGTCTTTTAAGGGTCGACATCTTAAGATCTTTTCATCTTGCAATATTACCTTTTCTGTGGCACAATGCCAAACGATGGCGGGGAAAGTTTGGCTGTCACTGACTATCCTACACCAAGTTAATCTGTTTCACGAGCCATTCCTCCGTTACATTTTATTTATACACTACAACTTATTCATCGCCATTTAATCGAAAACATACCATAATACCGCATATTCACAGGAATCCTACTAGAATAAACGCACGACATGGAAATATATGCAATTCTTTTTTTTTAATATAAAATTTTTTTAAATTATTGCATGAAATTTGGGGAGTAGGGGATGTACCCAATAACGAAATTAAAATATTTTACCTCTTTTTTTTTTTCTTTTTTTTTATATAAAAAAATTAAAATTATTGCATGAAATTTGGGCAGTAGGGGATGTACCCAATAACGAAATTAAAATATTTTACCTCTTTTTTTTTTTCTTTTTTTTTTATATAAAAAAAATTAAAATTATTGCATGAAATTTGGGGAGTAGGGGATGTACCCAATAACGAAATTAAAATATTTTACCTCTTTTTTTTTTTCTTTTTTTTTTATATAAAAAAAATTAAAATTATTGCATGAAATTTGGGCAGTAGGGGATGTACCCAATAACGAAATTAAAATATTTTACCTCTTTTTTTTTTTCTTTTTTTTTCATATAAAAAAAATTAAAATTATTGCATGAAATTTGGGCAGTAGGGGATGTACCCAATAACGAAATTAAAATATTTGACATTTTTTTCTTTTTTTTTATATAAAAATTTAAAATTATTGCATGAAATTTGGGGAGTAGAATTTACCCAATAACGAAAATAAAATATTTTACTATTTTTTTAAAAAAAATTTTTTCTATAAAAAAATTAAAATTATTGCATGAAATTTGGAGAGTAGGTGATGTACCCAATAACGAAATTAAAATATTTTACTAGGACTAGTATTTGTAAAAAAGACAGAGAGAGGCAACAGCGCGTCTGTGAGAGAGCTACTGCAGACGAGATGCCAGATCAGGGCCAATTACATTGCATATCCGTCTCTGGATCTTATCAAGAACCCTGAGGTAAACAGAAGGGGCTCCAGACCATATATGACAGCAATACTCCATGCAAGGGCGAATGCAGCGATCAACTTTGAGTTCTTTTGTAGTTTACTGTTGCCTATTGAATACGGAAGCAGTATGCCTCGCAAAAAATAATTATCTGCCAACAAAAGTCCAGATTGCAATTAAAAGAGCCATGTCTGCAGTCCTGTGCAAATGAAAACCCAGATCAAATATCAAATAGAAGAGCTTCCAATGCAGAAAATGTGTAAAGACTTGGGGATTCAAAAACTCCTGAAGAAGCCGAAGGCCCAACCAAGAGCAGGAACCAGCTTAATTTAAGCTAGTAGTAACTAAGCAACTAACGGAAAATTTCAATATGATTACCATCATATTAAGCACGTTTCAGTTGCATGCCTTCACGAAGTCGGTTTTTCATTCGTTTTGACACGATGATTAAAACTATAGCCGTTTTTCTTATTACATGACGAGCAACGTTTTTTCAAAGACTTACAATTTCTTGTAGATTTATATATTTTTATACTTGAAAAATTGTTTAAATATGCGATATACATTCTGTTGAAACATTGTTTAACTTCGTCAAGCACTCTGTTTTTTTTTCTTTTCTTTATTTTTTCTTAAATCGTGATCTTTTTATTGTTATTTTTATTTCCGTTAATTTCTATTGTGTACACATTGCTTTCCGGATCCAGACCAGAGACCTCAGTTCAGAAATTGCATCATGACATTTTCCACTCAGCAATTTTTTAAAAAATCACACATATTTTACATAGATAAAGTCCTTAGTAAGATGTGGAATGAGCCCCTGAGAAAATTTGTTTGTATTTATTTAAGGCATGGGCTACCAGGAATCCTTATATTGAGTTTAATGGAATCTTTTTCCAATCACTCCGAGGGCTTCAACTACAACAGGAATTGATGATGTTCTCATGAACCAGATTTTTGAGATTTCGATTACAAGGTCCTTGTATTTTGATAGTTTCTTAAGATCTTCAAAGATACATTGCAATCTGCAGGGTATAGCATATCAATAAGGAGGCACTTTACGTCAATATATAAAATATATAATTACTGAGAAAGAAAATTGAAAATTGATTGAGAAAGAAAGAAAGAAAAATTAAAATGATGAAAAAGAATGAAATCTTAAAAGATTTAGATAGAATGAACGAAAATTGATAAGAAAGAACAAATGAATGAATAAAAACTATAGAAAATACAACAGATAATGAACACTGTATAATATTACGGAGAATCATATGCAACAAAATGAATGAAATAAGAACATAGAAAAACCTACATCAGGAAAAAAAGAATGAACATGGCGAAACAGAGGGTGAAAAGTCCAAGCAGAAATGCTAAATGTTGACGGTAAAGGTAGGGGTTTCTATGAGCCTTGAGGAGAGATGTATTGAAAGAAACGAGAAGCCTCAACTAAACCTGTGAATGGAGTATTGCAATTATATTAAAATGAACAGAGATGAACGACCTCATCAAAGCGAATGTAGAAATGGTGAGTGAAATGCTTCTCAATCCAAAGGCAACATCGACTAGCAGGAAGCAGAAACAAACTTGCCTGACAAACTAGATTAGAAAGACAAACCTCTAAGCTAAAAGGTAACACCGGGCTACCCACAGATATGCCGTGTAATAACGGAAATTATAAGTGTCGAGTAACAAACAAGCAACGTGCCAGGTGATTAAATTGAAGGAAATAATTCAGTCATGTCGAGATTCGTATTTGATATACAAATGTATCAGATGTCGTATTGTTAAGAAAGAAAGAAAGAAAAATATTCAAGTGATACAGATGTCTATAACATATGAAAGCATGAATTACCAAAGGTTTTTAGACAGCATGATTATTATATTGAAAAGAAAGAAGAATGAAATAAAAAAAGGAAGGAAAATAAGAAAATAGAATGAAAGAAAGAAATACATTCAAGTGATACAGAAGTCTATAACATATGAATTTTAGCATGAATTACAAAATGATTTTGGACAGAATGAGTATTATAATGAAAAGAAAGAAAGAAGGGAAGGAAGAAAGAAAGAAAGAAAGAAGGAAAGAAAGAAAGAAAGAAAGAAAAATCAAAATGCTGAAAAAATACAAGATATATAATGATTGGGAAATGATTGAGAAAAATAGAATGGAAAATGAATGAGAGAGAAAGAATGTTAAAGATAGAGAAAGGCAAAAATAGAAAAGAAAGATGTTTGAAATGCGATGAAAGAATAAAAATATTAAATGATTAAGACAAAAAAAATGAAAAATGAATAAGAAAGAAAGAAATAATGTATAAATGAATGAATTAAAAAGAATCGAGAAAGTAAGAATGGAAAATGATGAAAATGAAAAAAAAATGAAACATCGTTGTCAATGAATGAGCGAAAAATGATTGAAAAAGAAAACATTAAAATGCTGAGAAAGAACGAAATATTAAATGACTGAAATGACGACAATGAAAATTGATTAAGAAAGAAAGAAAGAAAGAAAGAAAGAGAAATCAAAAGGTATGAGAGAGAAATATTAAATGATTATGACGGAAAGAGAGGAAATGTATTGATAAAGAAAGAAAGAAATTAAGATTGCAAGAAAAGTAAAGATGGCAAAAAAGAACGAAATGAAAAATGATCGTGAAACAAAGAAGGCAAGATAAAAAAATATTCAAGAAAGGAAGAAGGAAAAAACAAATGACTGAAAAAGAAAAAAATATTAAATGTGTGTGAAAGAAAGACAGAAAAAATGATTGAAAAGAACGAAAAAAAGAAAATAGATTGAGAAGGAAAGACTCACGAATATATACGAACATCTCTAGGATGACTTTTAAATAAAAAAACTGCATAATATATATATATATATATATATATATATATATATATATATATATATATATGTATGTGTGTGTGTGTGTGTCTGTGTGTGTGTGTGTGTGTGTGTGTGTGTGCTTTTGTTTTCTATAGGATTTTAAATAAATAATAAGCAAAAATTATTTATAATCCTTATCCCTATAATCGCTCTAATTATTATTTTAACCGGATTGTATTAAGGGATGTCTAAATCATTATTAATTTTTAAAAATCAAAATAAAAACCAGACAGACAGATGTATATATGTATTCCAGATATCGATCTCTTGTCCCAGTCAATGTTTTTGCATATGTAACTGAAGTTAAATGATTCATTCTATTTTAGGCAAAATAATTTCCAATCAGATTCAGCTCTCCAAATAAAGCAAAACGAAACGAGGTTTGTTATTAGAATGAAATCGCCAATTTGAAGAATCGATTTTCCCTGTAATTTTGCATTCATTTTTCTCAGGCAATGGAATCTTAAATAACGGCTACATCAATGTTCTCCTTACATTAATATCTTATTTTCTTTTCGTAATTTAAAATGAGACTCGTATAAACACTACAGCCAGTTCAACATGAAGAGAAACTCATAATTTTGCAGCATTCAACCATTTACCTGAAGAAATCTTTGATGCCAAAACGAGAGCGCTCATTTCTCTAAATATATTTTGCCCAAGAAATATTGAAACCTAATATACTGACGCAAACAGATTCTATAACCTATTTCTACCGGAACTAAAGATGACCTACAATTCGTTGTTAAATGGGGCAAGAAATGGCGTGTTAATTTTCACGCCTCCAAAACGAAATGGCTCTCTGTCAAGCACATGAGAGACTCTTTTCTGCTTTCCATCAGTATGGCTGATGCTAACCTCTAGTAGAGTGTCTCGCAGCGCCATCTCCGGTAATTGTTTTCTGCTGACATTAGATGGAAAGGATACATTGAATCAAATACCAACTCTGTTGCCAAGAAGGTTGCTTCACTATATCGTGCTAGGAAATTTTCCTCTCCAGGATTAATTTTACATATTTATAAGTCAACCATTCTTTCATACTTTGAATATTACTGCCACATATTGTCCGGTGCTCCTGCTACGAATTTAGAGATTCTTGATAAAATCCACAGAAGAATTCGTAATGTTACTTGTCCTGACAGTGTATCTCAGTTTCAGTCTCATCCCCCACCCAGATCATAATGTAGATTCCCTGCACCATTTCTATAAATACTTTCATGGTAATTGTTCGGATCAAAGATCCTCTCTGGTACGAAGATTTCATGGATGAAGTATAGTATTAGACTGACAGCAAGGATTCATCAATTTAGCTTCATTTTAGCAGGATGCAACCGTAAGTTCTATAATAAAAGTTTGTTCTCTGAAAGATCTCAATTGTGAAACTCACTTTTAGCTTTGCAGCCAGATTGACCTTCAAAAATTTAATTGCAAGTTCAATCGTTATCTAATGTTTCCTTGATTCTTCTTTTATTTCTCTCGCTCTTTAATATTACATTTCTCTTTATTATTCTTTCAAATAAAATGATTATATATATATATATATATATATATATATATATATATATATATATATATATATATATATATATATATGTATATATATTCGAATGTATATATACATACATTTGGGAAAGGTATATATATATATATATATATATATATATATATATATATATATATATATCCTTAGGAAAGGTAATAATGTTCTCCGTTCATCTATGGGTAAATAACAGGACAGACTGCATTCTATAGGCTTGTAGGGCAACTGGTCTAAGAGGATGACAACTCGGAATTCAAAACCTGCGGAGTATCGTTCAGGGACAGAAGGTTTCTGTATTCGGCTGGTTGTGTGGTTGTGTGTGTGGTTGCTTCTGCACAAAGACTTCACTACTATAATCAAATCATATGTGGTGGTGTCGGGCTTGACTCTCACACGTGGAATGCGATGAGAGTGTCCACCACACACACAGGCGCGCGCACACACACACACCTACACACATACATACATATATATATATATATATATATATATATATATATATATATATATATATATATATATATATATATATATATATATGTACTCAGACAGTTCATGACTCGTATTTTAGGCAGTATTTGTTTAATAATCCTGATTGGGCCGCCGAGTATGAGGACACATGATTTCCCATTCTACATAGTGCGCGCTTGGCATCACATCTTAGAGTCCTCGAGGCTTTGTATATCAAATTCTACCTTTCGAGCCTATGTAAATAAAAGCTGCTTTTTATACGTTCTTTACGGTTGATTGAAGGTCAAAATCTGTATGTCGCCTTGCAAGAACAAAAACCGAGTGACCATCATGCAAATATGGAAGTGACTGCTACACAGTCAAAACAACCTGCGTAAACAGACATTGGAAAAATAAAAGAAGACTTTTAAGAATTTTTCACAGTAGAAAAGTACCCTTTGATTTCTTGGAGATTATATTTTAGTTGTGTAACTCTAACGAGTGAAGATAGCTCTGGCTGACACCAAATTAGTTTATGTTTCATTCCGGGCTTGAGGCATTCGGAAGTCTAGTCGCACTGAGGAGCTGCGATACAGCGAAACAGTACTGTCTGTGAATGTCATAATTTAGCTCTTGAAAATACATTTCAATTGAGCACTGTTGAGTGATAAGCTAATTTTATAAACAACAGCCACCTGCACTAATGCAAAGCTCTTCAGTAAAATGAATGGAGCACTTTGGCTGGTGGCATTTGTTTACATTTATAAAAACAATACGCTAGATTTAGTTGAGTAATTCTACCGAGTGAAGATAGCCCCGGCTGACACCAAATTAGTTGTTTCAATCCTGGCTTGAGGCATTCGGAAGTCTAGTCGCACTGAGTAGCTGTGATACAGCCCAACAGTACTGTCTGTGAATGACACACACATATATATATATATACATATATATATATATATATATATATATATATATATATATATGTGTGTGTGTGTGTGTGTGTGTGTGTGTGTGTGTGTGTGTGTGTGCGTGTTAAGGGGTCTCCCCTTTACACACAAATGGACTCAACCGAGGTATAAATATAATACTACCAGTGAATACACGGGGAGTAGTATTAAAGGAGGGTTAGCACAAGAGTCATCGTCACGAGCACCTAGACTCAGTAAGGAGTCATACTGCGATACTTCAATACCAAGACTATATATATATATTATTGCTACTATCCCGCATTCCTGGATCTACTAACCCGTATTAACACTTTGTATTATTACGTTAATACATTTATGTTCCTTATCTATTCCTGGCGTATGTTATTTATTGATATGGGATTTCATCCACGGAATCGACAACAATATATATATATATATATATATATATATATATATATATATATATATATATATATATATATATATATATTTATATGAGAAAACATATATATATATATATGTTTATATATATGAGAAAATTGATTGATATATGAAAGCAGTACGATATATATTTATATATATATCGTACTGCTTTGATATATAAATCGATTTTCTCACATATATAGTATATATACATTTTCTCATATATATGTATAATTTTCTCATATATATACATATTCATCCATATATATATATATATATATAATTTATATATATAATTTTCTCATGTATATATATCCACATATATACATATATAGATTTTCTCATATATATATATATATATAATTTTCTCATATGCATATATAATTTTCTCATATGTATATATATATATATATATAAGAAAATTGATTTATATATCAAAGCAGTACGATATATATATACATATACATACATACATATATATATATACACACACACACATATATATATATATATATATATATATATATATATATATATGTGTGTGTGTATATATATATATGTATGTATATATCTGAGAAAATTAATTTATATATGAAAGTAATACGATTTAATTTACAGTTTAACCGCTCTGTGACGCTAGATTAATACGTTAATAAAAACATTTCTACCCAAGAGCCACCGTATATATGATCCGTTCTGCTTTCTTGAAATGCAAATCAGATTATCATTCGCAGGGCATTTGATGAAGTTGTGAAACTGTTGGCCGAAAATGTATGAAAGGAATCGAAGCAGCGATTTAGCATCAATTAATTTTGTGAATATTGCTAAATTCGTACTGAATCCGTAGCGCTATCAAAAATCGTTGATGATGATCAGAACGAATGAGAATATTGGAATATGATGTCATAAATGGGCGTTTACTCATCGATCTACATCAATCTTTTTTTTGTGTTTGCATCCGAGCATCTGTAACTGCCTGCTTCCTATTGTTACTGTCTACCGGTGATTATACGACTCTGCTTTTGTCGTTCAACTTGTATTTCTCTCTTGGTACAATTTCTTGTGTTTAGCTGTTTCACTCTACTTGTATGGCTATAGTTTTTTTTTTCAATCTACATCATTATCTTAGTGATGTATCTTTTTTTTTATTATTCTGTATTAATCTCTCCTTATCACATCTCTCGCTTGTTTATCGGCGGCTTTTATTAATCCTACCTCTATTTGTGTCTATCTCCACCCATATATATATATATATATATATATATATATATATATATATATATATATATATATATACTTATATATATATATATGTGTGTGTGTGCGTGTATATATATGTGTGTGTATACATATATGTATATATATATATGTGTGTGTCTGTGTGTATATATATATATATATATATATATATATATACTTATATATATATATATATATTATGTGTGTGTATGTGCTTGTGTTTGTTCTCTCAAACCATTCTGTATCTCTTCATATCTCTTTTCCCAAGTATGTTTCACGTTGTCTACGCTCGCAGATGTTGTGCGTTCCGTATTTCTTCTGTTGTCACTAACTACATTTTCGTAAAACATGCTTTCATCTACGTCTTACGTGCCATAGTTCTCTTTCTGTTTGTTAGTCTATTTCTGCTGCGTTGGCATTTAATTTTTATTATGGAGGTATTTATTTATGCTACTTATAAATATACACACACACACACATATATATATATACATATATATATTTATATTACGCGAATCATTCATACGAAAAGCAGATAATGAAGTTAATGATATGACAAGAATCACTCTCGCAAACAATTTTTAATAATAAAATACATTAACTTCGAATCCGTTAATGAATGGTATGATCTTTGTTTATAAATTCCGGTTTTATCAGGGTTTCTTTTTTACTACTAGCTTAGCTTTCAATCGTTTCATACGATCATCCTCAGGTCGGGAAATAGGTAAGTTTTTTACACCCAGGTAATAACAGGACATCGAAACATAAAGTGTAATCCGAAAGAAGTGTTTTTTTTTTTCGAAATGTGATATTTTTAACTGTAAAAATACTTTTGGAGCGTGCAGTCACGACGCTGACGTTGGATTTTTTCGTATGAATGGTTCGCGTAATATAAATTGAATCCGCACCACATAATTGATATTAAAATAACCGATCCGACGTGCGAATGCCTGATAATAACTGTGACATTACTCTATTTATTGAACAATTTAGTTCATGCCACCTTTACTAAAAAAGCCCAATTCTACAAAAGAATTCTCATAATACTATATTAGTACAAGAACGCACAATTTTAAAATTTAAAAAAATACAACGATGTCAAGCGTTTGGGGATAGTGCTGTGGATGAACGTACTGCAAGGTGTTTGATTCGAAAATTCAAGTCGGGAGATTTGTCTCTCCATGATGAGCGTCGCAGTGGACGACCACAGGTCTTGAATGACGGAGTCCTGAAGGCGGCCATTGAAGAGGACTGTAGTCTAACGTGTGGTGAACTTGCAAGACAGTTCAACGTTTCCGATGAAACAGTTAGACTTCACCGGCACTGCCTATGTAACACGTACAAACTGAGCAAGTGGGTTCCGCAAACGCTGTTGGTGGTCTACAAGGGACAACGAGTGGCAGCCTGCGTATCGCTGCTTTCTCGCCACCGTACCGCATCCTTATTCAATCAAGTGTTTACCAGTGATGAAAAGTGGGTTCTGTACGAAACTCCCAACATTGGTTGTCTCCTCAGAATGCTGTCCCTCACACCGCAAGACCGCCTATGCACCCACGCAAGTGATTCATTATGAACTGCTACCAACGGGCCAAACGGTCACTGGAGACCTATACTTGCAGCAATTGAAACGTGTGCAACAGGCATTGCGCCAGAAAGAGCCACCACTGGTGAATCGCATGTCGCGCGAGTGATCAGGGATACCATACAGCAACTTGGGTGGAAGACTTTGTGCCATCCACCTTATTCACCTGACCTCGCGCCATCCGATTACCACCTCTTCCACTCCCTGGATAATCATCTTCGTAGGAAATCCTTTACCAATGAAGCAGACTTGCGTAAAGCCCTCACGGACTTCTTTGCGTCAAACGCCCCGAGTTCTACCGCAAGGGCATTGAACAGTTGGAGACACGTTGGCAGAAGGTGCTGAATGCCGATGGGGATTACTTCGAAGACTAAATATAAGTTACACATACTGTGAAACGTTTTCTTTTTTTCCTTTAAAAACGGACATAACTTTTTTGGTTACCTTGTAGTTTCCAAAACGTTGTCATCAAAATAAGGTTATGTCATACAAAAGTGACTTGCCTTAAATTTAAAAAAATAAATTTGTTCACATGATAGTCTTCGACCTGTATTTTTCTGTATAGCTACATGTTTTTTTTATAGATTTAATTTAACGCTTTGAGCCCTGACCACCGCTTTACCGGCTATAGAGAAAAATGACCGAATGCCCTGCCACCGGTTGAACAGTCGTAGAGAAAAATAACTTAATGTCTAACTACCGGTTGAATGGTGGATAAACATTTGTAACTATTTTTATATCTATCGTGAAACATTACATACCAATTATTTGCGAATTTTGACGCAAGAGCTCAAGTAGAAGGGTTAAGTACATAAATTGATTTCGTTTATATATATTTTTTCAATTTTCATTTCATACTTTTAATTCATCTTGCTTCCTTCCCGCAACAGACTTCTGATACTTTAAGACAAAGAATTATTTCGGCGATAATCGAGTTCAGAGTTCACTCAACACAGAAGGGTCCCTTTTGCATGTAGATGCACTTCGAAAAGAGAAAGACTGATAATATTAGAAGGCTATGTCAATCATTCAGTCAGCCAATACCATCCCGATTTGTCGGTCTGCTTTTAATCCACGTTCGAAATGAAAAAGTAAAACACAGATCAAAGTAGCGACAATTAAGCGCCATTTCCTAACAATCGCCACTTTTGCACATTGTTGCATTAATTAATCCGATAACCTCTTTTTTTTCAAACTATTCCTTAGGTTTTGTCCGAAGAGCAAGCTCATTAGTGCACCCATCAAATTTCCATTATGTAATTGCGACACCCTCTATTCCGTTTCATCACTCCCGTCATATAATTAAATCTGAAAATCTGATATTTATATAAATGTAGATAAAAGAATCAGTGGACGGGAAAATAAAATGTTTTCCCCCTTTTATAAAACTTGAAACATCTTTTAAATTAAATCAAAAGATGGAATTTTTAAAAAGCCGTCATCATATCAGTTAGGTTTATTCTTCTTTTGTTTCCTCTTAATTGATAAAAAGATTAGAAAAGCTGAAGAATGTCAATTAAAACCCTTCCACCCTAATTGCTAATCAGATAAAGTAGAATCCAGACACTCACAACCACATGCAAGTTTACTCTCTCTTGAATAATACATAAAATGATCCACTTATCTTTACTTATTTTCAATTCCCTGGATATGTTATACACTCTTCAGTGGGATATATTGTAAAGTTATAATAACTTGTACAAACTCCCTGACGAGTGGACACCATATCCAGGAAACTCTGAGTAGTGAAATATGAGATATCGTTTGCTTTTATTATTTGCTATTAAAGCAATATCTTTTGATATTGAGCACTTTAACCACAATGCACAACTGACGAGCATATATAGATAGCCGTACCAAAATAAAACACACATGGCCTTAAGACTGCGTTTAAACATGGAACAGACTGACTCCGCTGGGTGTTGAAGTCAAATTCCACTTTTATACGCTCTATTTCTGATTTTGAGCAATTTAACCCAGAAATATAACATATCTTGAAACTATATTTTTGGTATATACCGGTTGTAACAATAAGATTGTACAAATCGTGTAACAGCAAAATTGTCCAATTGTTAGATTAAGCTCTAACGTTGTATCTTAGAAATGATTAAATGATATCTTACTGGATTTCTCCGAGGTTGTTAGAGCACAAATGGACTCTACTTTGTGCAGTGAGAATGCACAGTTACTCTCTAAACTTAACAGAAGTATAGTGATGAAATCGATCATACACGAAAATGACATGTTCTTTATTAATTAATAATAGCTAAGGAACGGAAGCTCATTAGGGATTTACATAAAGTCCATATATATATATATATATATATATATATATATATATATATATATATATATATTATGCCAGGATAATTTTCGAACTTATTCAATATGATCCCCGCCCCCTCTAACCGTCTTTCTGCCCTGGAGTAACAAGGTGCCTCTCAGGTTCCATGTACCATTTCATTTTCCATTATTTTTTAATGCTTTTTGTACTGTCATAGCTGAAACTCCTCTTTCAAGTGCCAAATGTCTTATGAATTGAGTTGGACATTTTCTCATAGATCTCTTTAGTTCTAGGTTGAAATGCTGATTCCTCTTCCAGTTGACACCTCCTGATTCAGTTTTCCTCTTTACTATTCCCTCTTTTTAAACTTATTCACCGTTCTCTTCATGGTTCTTGAATGGACATTGAAGAGGGAAGCCAGAGTATGAATGTTGGTACTATTACTGAAGAACTGATAGATCTTTTCCCTCTGACCGTTGCTCAGTTGGGAAGAAAGTGGGCCTGACTCAAAACGATTTTATCCTATTCTCTTTTTAGCCCAATAGCTCAAAGGTTTTTTCATTGATTCTTACGAAATATAGTGTCAAAAACACTAAAGATCTTATCCGAAAACCTGGAAAAAAGATCAATTAGTTTAGTATTTTTACGATATCAAACATTTTGTGGGATGGTTAACACCATTTGGACAATTTTGCTGTTACACTCGGTACACACACGCACACACAGACACGTGCGCGTGTCTGAGTGTGCGTGAGTTTCAATTTCTGTGTTTGTGAGAGGGAGAGTAACGTTTAGCAATTAAATGTCAGTTTGACACCTTAAAGCGAACTTGGTCAGAAGATCGCGTTCAGAAGGACAACGTACGAAATTTAAAATACGGAAAGATTTTCTTTTATCACTAGGCTAATCATTGCATAATAACATTTTACCAACTCGGCCACATCCCCTTGCGCGATGTGGTTAATCACTAAATTATACAGCAAGCTTTCAAAAAACAGAAACAAAAAATTAAACAACCAAATTGAAAATTAATATCAATGACTTTTATACAGAAGAAACCTAAGCATTTCTTCCTCTGTACAAGCCCCAGAAATTTCAACTGCCTCTTCCTGATATTAAGCATAAGTTTCTTTTTACTTTCCATTTTCTCTAAAACTTCGTCTTTTATCACATGTTCCTTCCTTGGTATACATCAACATGCTTCTGTAGAACCACATTTCTGTTGCTTCAAGACTTATCTTCATCTTTGAAGAGATTTTATAGCATCTGCTGCAATATAGACGGACAGATATCACTTAAATGTTCAGTATTTTTTTCTTTGTTTCTAACAAAGTTTATTTTTCTGTTTCTTAATACTCTGCTTAGCTTTTGGAATGCGTTTATTCCAGAGTGAATATTAGTAAAGGAATTATTATTAGTTTTATTTCTGGTGGCTCTGAGATTTTCTCAAGTAATTCATAAGCAACGGTTTTATTTCCAAATCTTAAATCTGAATAGATTCAGTTCAAATCGATTTACTCTCAACGCATTTTTACACACATCAGTGATTGATGAGTAATGTGTCTGGTCACGAAACAATTATTCATCTGAACTGACTTTCAACCGATGACTAAAGTTTGTTATTTTGTTATAAGTGGAAATAAAGCTTTTAAAAATAAGAAAGAAACAGTAGAAAGAATGATGTGTTGACAGCCCTGTTATTTACAAATGCTTAGCATTTATCACGAACTTGTTATCGACTTTCATGTTTGACAGTCAAGTCAATTCTGGAGCTCTTAATAAATATTGTCCTATTGTTATTTCTCCTATACCATGTTCTGCCAACCAGCTACACAGCTCACTAAGTATGTTATGCATTGTTTTCCTTTGTCCCTATTGCATTCAATCTGTCCTGTGTGTATCAGATTTTCTAAGTCCTCATTATTTGGGCTCGAAATGTCAACTGCTACTTTCTGATGTGTTGAGTCTTGACTCATTGTTGAATCTCGCCTATTGCATGGAATAATAATGCAACACAAAATGTACTTAGAACAAGAATGTATTATAACAAGAAAATGTACACAATAAGTACATATAGTATTTCTGTATATTTCTGGGAAGACGTTCCTGGAGAATGTGCTGACTAGTCGCAGTCGATCAGAGTCTCTAATTGGATCTCGTGATTCCTCTTCCTCGCCTTCCGGTACCAACCATTATTTATATAGTTGATAGTCACCTATGCAGATTAGATGGATCCTACCACAACATGATGTTAAGCATAAGATTCGTTTTTGTTTCCCTTTTCTCTAAAACTCCGACTTTGATCACATGTTACGTCCTTCATCTACTCAGAATTCTTCTGTAGAACCACATTTCTGTGGCATCAAGACTCATCTTCAGCTTTGAGGACATTTTCTAGCATCTGCTGCCATATAGGATGACAGATATCACGTAAACCTACGTTGTCTAAAAGTCCCTTTAATTTACCTTTTAAATTATGTTGCCAATAAAGTGTCATTTTTGCGTATTCCCTTACCAAAAATATAAAGAAACATTGGCAAACTTGGACCTTCGAGCACGAAAAATCGGAGTGTCAAAAGCAAGGTTTTTCCACTGACACCGCTATTATTTTAACTACCTTCACTCCTTGACATGTTTATTATGTAAAAAAAGAAATTTAGAATTGTAATAAAATTTAAACATAAATGTGAAGTTATACATTTTCTTTATTCTTGAGAAGTGACAAGTAAAATAATAAACAATATTTATCTGTTAGTCTGTTTATTAGAATTTAATAATAGTATTACATGCTTATAAATTTATGAAACCAAAATTGTTTTCATATTTATTTCTTTATAAACTGGTAAATAATAAATATTGCATTGCATTAGGTTTTGGAATGATGTGAATGTGAAAGCTTATTGTTTACAGGTTGCGACAGTCATTAGGGAGACGTGATTAAATATACTTTATGGTTTTAAAAAATAATTCAGTATTATTATTGTTTAGGAAATAAGAATTATAACATAGCACAAATAGCTATTTTGTGAAAAGATAAGCGTAACACAATTCATATACCAAGTTCAGTGATGTGTTTGCTAGATTAAAAGGAGCAGTTGAAAATGTATCTAGTGAAACAATTAACCATTGTATATAAAAATCTATAAAATAGTTCATTTATATTATGAGGACATAAAAAACAAAGATGTCTCTTAAGATATCTGATTCACATCCCTCTAGTACTATAGATCCTTACTCTTCAGATTTTTAATTTGTTTCTATGATTTTAGATACAGGGGTTGGACAAAATAATTGAAACACTTGTTAAGTACAAAGAAAATTTATTTAATATGGAGTTGGTTCTCCTTTAGCTTCACATACAGCTTTAATACGTCTAGGAATTAAATCATACAGATTCCTGACTTCATCCAGAGAGATTCTCAGCCATTCTCCCATTAATACCTGCTCCAGCTCTTTAAGACACAACGGTGGAGGATAGCGGCTCCTAACTTTTCGCTACAAAATGCACCACAAATGTTCAATAATATTGATATCTGGAGATTCGTGAGGCTACTCCATGTGTTTTAGCTCACTTTCATTCTCTTTATACAATTCTTAACCACCCAAGTGGTACGTATTGGAGCATTATCGTCTTCGAAGATGCAGTCACCATCAGGGAATAAAGTCTGGGCCATTGGATGAACATGATCTCCCAAAATGTTCAGGTAATTTTTGCTGTTGATTCTACCATGCAGGGCAACTATTGGATTAAACATTTCTATGATATGGCGACCCAAACTGTCACTAATCCACCTCCATGCTACAATGTTGGAAGAAGGTAGTCAGGGTTGTAAGCTTCTTTGGGCTGCCTCCACACATAAACTCGCACTAAAGTTGGGAAAAGAGAAAAGCTGGACTCGTCTGAGAATATGACTTGCTTCCATTGGTCTGCAGACCAGGCATTGTGATCTCTGCCCCACTTCAACCTCTTCTGAATGTTGCGAGTGGAAAGAAGAGATTTCCTTACAGCAGCTCTTCCATGATAAGCATCTTTATGGAGCTCAGAATAAACAGTTTCATTAGAAACTGGATTATTCAGATGATTATCCAACTCAGCAGTCACTTTGACCGCAGTAATCTGATGATTTTTTGCCACATTGCGTTTCAATGCCTGTCATTCCGTTTTGTTATGGCTGCTAGAGGTTTTGCCCTGTTTCTCGAATTGCATCATAGTTCTTGATATGATAGCTATTGAAAAACCAAACAATTCAGCAACCTTAGTGATCGAGGCTCCTGATATGGGAGCTTTAACAATTTGCCCTTTTTCGAAATCGGAGCTTAAATCTTACTAAATTCTAAAAATAAATAATACAAAGACAGTAAATTAGATAAATAAACGTATTTACAATATATATAACCTTCACATACGAAGTTTTAGTTAAAGTTTTTAATATAATAGGTCTTTGAATTATAGTAGTGGAATTTGCACCTATTCCAATTATTTTGTCCAACCCCTGTATATGAATTACATCCATTTTCTATTAATTATGAAATTAAAGATTATACATTAATTACTATTTTTTTAATTAATAACTATTTGTGCTCCATTTCGAAATTAATAGCTAGCACCTGATGTTTTAAAATTTTCGAATAATGCAATTATAAAAATTTAAATTTCATCTCTGTGATGGATGTGACGATCTGTTAATACTTTTGTTGCAAATTCTCAAGAACAGAAAAAATATAAAAATTCACTTTCATCATATATTCATGTTTTTTTTAACAATAATAATCGTCGCTTTTTAAAACAATAAACATTACCGAGGAGTGAAGATAGTTAACACTAGAACACTAACCATGGGTATATAGTACCCAACGCAAATTTTCCTATTTTTAGTTACAATTTTCAGTACTTGATTTTCTAACCTAAATAATATTTTTCAGTTCCTATTAATGTTAACTCAAAGTACAAAGTTTGAAGTGCCGGCACATAAAATATATCAAATAAAGATTTATATTTAATATTTTGTTTGATATTTTCAAAATCGGGTATGATATACCCATGGTTAGTAGTGATGTAACTTTAATTGATGGTTAGTGTTCCAGGGTTAAATAATTTGTGTATCAAAGGAAAAAACATCCTTTTGAAACACGAACACGAAGATCTAAGCTTGCACCCTCAGATCGAATACTTGCGACTTCAATTTGGAACCAGTTTTCTGAGAATTATTACACAACGACGTGTTATTAGTCTGTGAAATATGCAAAAATAGCAAGATTTCTTTTTCAAAAGTAGAGAAGAATTGTGTCTGCTACTGATAATAGAACAAAACGATATTCTTGATTAAAACTGACATTTAATGTAATATTTTGTATTTTGCTCTAATTATAAACCAGACAAATGTTACACATTCTTACATTAGTAATTTAATTTCGGTGGAAATATAGCTCTCCAATGCTACGAGGTTTTTATTAGAAGTAAATGCGCATGAAAAAGGCTATTAAATTCTTTTCGTTTGGCATCTTGTGGCAAATTTTCATTATGTGATTTCATTCTTCACAATATTCCATATTCTACCAGAATTACACGGTGTGACAGAAATATCTAAAATATTTTAAACTGTCAATTGTATGATGATATTGAACATAGGCAAGTGGTTATGCAGTTTCTCTAGCAAATGTCATACCATGTTTGTTTCAGATGCCATCAGTTAACATGATGGCTTGAACTAGTACATACCATGCGTTTACAGTTGAAACGTTTGTCTAAGACTGATGAAACTGTAATTGAAACACAGAGGGCTTTTGATCATGAGACCCGGGTGTTAATGGATTTGTCAGTAAGGTGACGTCATGAGAATATTGGTTTCTGGAGACGATACCAGCGTGTGGCACATTTGTGATGTATCTGAAAGCAATACGTCGCCCTGAACTACGACTTGTGAGTGAAATTTGTTAGACGAAACTGTTCGGAAGTCGTCGATAGCTTGAATTCACAAAACATCGTGACCAATGCTTTGAATATACTGAACTTGTTCAACCACTTATCACGCGAGGTTTATGTGATTTTTACCGGAAGCTGTAACGGAACATACTGTCTTCTAAAGCATAAGTCTGTACAATTTGAAATCAGTCAAATGTGCCTGAGCAACAGATGTTATCTAACTACCCTAGCACTATTATGTTCCGTATTAATAGCCACTTTAGTATTAATATTCTACCCTATACTACTCTATAGTCTACCAATACGGATGTATTACTACAACTATATACTCTGGAAATTTATTAGGATTGTTTGGTAGATCGAATCCATTAGATAAAATATAAACTTTTTGTCATTCTTTTTCCCTTCCTCAGCATAATTTCTTTTGCAGCTCTCTCCAGTGTTTCTCTTTAGTTGGTCCACATTAAATACTTCATCTGCGCCAAAGTTCTATTTTTTGTTGGTGAGTCGGTTGATTGATTTTGTTTAGTGGTATATACACCTCCTCTACGTTCTATTTAGTACCGAAATGTAAATATTTTGAGCTCAAAAACATATTTTCTACATATTTTTATACTTTCTGGGCAAACGTATGTGTTTTAGATGTATAGTTTGAAGATGATGAACTGTATTGACATTGTTTAAAATGTATTGCTCGTAATTTTAATATAAACATGAAATTTTATACATATTAGTGTTGTATTGTTGGTCATGTTACTATACAAATGTACTGTTGGTCATTTATTGTAAGTATTTATGTTAATTTGACTGTAAATTGTATTGTTTTTCATTTTGCAATAAAATGAATTAATAGTCATTTTACTATAAAAAAATATCATTGGTATTTTTAAGAAAATATATTGCTGATAATTTCGCTATAAAAATGTATATTTGGTAATTTTTATATAAAAATATATTGTTGATAATTTCGCTATAAAAATGTATTTTTGTGATTTTTATATAAAGATGTATTGTTAATATGTATTGTTAATATTTTACTAGAAAAATGTTTTGATTTTTTTTTCGATGTTTATTATTTCCCAATATTTGGGACCCTAACAGTAGCTACCACTGCAGGTCAAGGTGAACCTGGGAACGACTACAATTAATAGGTGTTTCCATGCTCTTCAATACTGCCAGTCTCCCGATCAGACGAGGATAATCCACCCTTGCTCTTAACTGTAGATGTGTATATAAGTTTGTAAATGAATTCACTGAGCGAATTTTCCCTTAGAATGTCTCTTCATTTTGCCACAACAACTTAGAAGTTGTCGACTTGTCTGGCAAGATATCTTTAGCATAAGCGTCATCCTTCGTGTACTTAATATTCTGATTCTTTTATTTTGCCATAACGATATTACCAAATCCTATAACTCCACACATGTGAATAAATATAAGCAAATAAAACGACGACATTTCCTATATTTTTATTTTTAATATGCGGCTCTCATTGCTTGGCTTTCAGAGGGAAAACGGTCTGTTCTTTGTAGCGTGTAATGGTTTAAGGCGAAAGCGAATAATCGTAAATAATCTTTTGGAAATATGATGTCTAGAAGATGGTCTGAGGAGAATTGCCTTCCCCCGAAGGGAATATAGTTATACTTGGATAGCCTGGAATCCAGAAAATCGATTCCTCATAAAGGTATTTTTTTTTCTATCAGATATCAAGTGTCTACTCTTGTTAACGCACAGAAAAGAGATAAGACAAATAACAGGCTATCATTGACACAAATGTGTAAATATTCAAAAGCGGTCTGTAGTAGCAAAAATAAATCTTCTGTCCAAGAACGAAAGACGAAATGCACATTAAACTGTGTGCGTCAGTTATTTAAGAACAATGATTTAGGAGACCATCAATGGATGACTATGAAACGTAATATTATGCGGCAAACGCTAAACTATAACATTCTCATATAACATTCAAATGAGAAAATCAGACTTTGCAGCTTCATGTCTAACATAGCATCTTCGACGTAGCCAGGGGCATAAAATCGACTGGTATTTAATATACCATGTCGGAAACAATGTGTACGCCTGTGACTGGTGGTGCTATCTGTTACCATAGCGAAAGAATATTCTCAGCTGCCGTACGTCGTGGGGAAGTTAGGTTCAAACTAGTCTATCCAGGACATCATCAGTCACGACAGTAAAATTTGATGACATCCCCAAGTACACCAGGGTGTTATTAGAAGTTTATGCTCGAGAAAGTCAGCGACAAGTTCTACGTGATGTGGAGAGAGCAGATATTCAATAAGGACGTTAAGACGTGCGTGATTCCACGTAAATGCTTACATTTCTATAATACCCTTATAAGATTTACTTTTTGTATAATTTTACTATACTCGATTCCACCGAAATGCATACTTGTCTATAATACATTTGTAATACTTTCTTTTCTATAATTTTACTGTAATATTTTTTATATGCTCGGATCCACTGAAATGCTTATTTCTACAATAGAAAACTCGAGAACCGTTTCGCTACAAAGTTATTGTAAATGTGGATGTGGTTTTTGGGATATAAATGAAAGAAACGGTGATAAATAATGAATATTATTATAAGAGGGATAGATAACGAATGGAGAGTTCAAGATTTAAGTTTTGATTGGAAGCATCTATACGGGAGTCTGTTAGCTAAAATGACGCTTCTTTAAGAGTGAAACATTTCTTCTTAAGATTAGAACACAACGTAATTTGGGTATTCGAGTTAGGGGATGGAGATTAATAATATCCTTGTTGTAAAGCGTCCTGGATATGACGATAAACTACATCCGCGTCCTGAGTAAGACGATAAACTACGTCCAACAGCTATGCCTCTGATAATACGTTTTTGAAAAAATAATGTTGCCAGCTGTACTTTTTGGAAATAATTTTACCAGGTACACCCTTTTTTTTTTGAAAGAATAGTGTTACCAGCTATACGTTTTTGAAAAATAATATTACCAGCTATACGTTTTTTGAAAAAAATAATATTACCAGCTATACGATTTTGAAAAATAATATTACCAGCTATACGTTTTTTGAAAAAATAATATTACCAGCTATACGATTTTGAAAAATAATATTACCAGCTATACGTTTTTGGAAAAATAATATTACCAGCTATACGTTTTTAAAAAAGTAATATTACCAGTTGTACGTTTTTGAAAATAATAATATTACCAGTTATACGTTTTTGAAGAAATATTATCATCAGCTATACGTTAGGGAAAAATATTACCAGCTATACGTTTTGTAAAAACAATATTACCAGCTGTACGTTTTGGAAAAATAGTATTACCAGTTATACGTTTTTGAAAAATAATATTACCAGCTATACATTTTTGAGGAAAAAATATTAACAGAAATAGATTTTTGACAAAACAAAAATATTACCAAAAAAAAAAAAGTTGTCAGCATTAAATGACCCACTGAGGTTGATGTGCCGTAAAAAAAAAACCAAACCTAGTTGTAAAGGTGTGAATAACTGGAACTAATGAATGGATTTAATTTGAATATTTCCTATGAAAATAATGGCCGAGTAGCGAGAGGCCTGAGACGCTGTGTCTCTGTGAAAGAAGGTAAAGGATAGATAGAAGGTCCAATCCCAGATGACCGCTTATGTGATTTCGAACTTCGTCAAGGCTGGAAAATGGGGATATATCAGTAATATTCCCCGAATGATAATATTTGATCCTTGTAAAGACATGCTGAATCAAGCCGAACTTTTTGCTATGCTTGGGAGCTTCTCCAATAAAATTAAATTCAGCCATGACAAGAAAGTGAAAATGATGAATAGTTTGGTCCGCATGGGCCACGCCCAGTTACCAAAGCACTTCAGGTCATCTCACGAAGTAGGTTGGTGAGCAAATAGGGAATATGATGCCATGTTTCTTCTTCCTGCAGGGTCTTAGTGATAGTGGAAGAGTTATTATCACCCCTATCCTGAAGAGGCATGAACTCAATGATAAGAAACTTTCGCAGTATTGCCATGATGAAGTCTAATAAAACTGGTCAACACGATTTTTGGTTAAAAAAAAAAATTTTTTTTAGCCAATTTGATGGTGCTGATTCCGAAAATGACATTAGTTTTTCATGGTTAGCCACCGTTTTTGTTGTACTGAAATTGCTCATTTTTGGAAAAAGATCAATTTAATATCTTGGCTCATCGCAAAACTTAGTTAATACAGGTTGTAGAAACCCATCAATTTTCATGTAGGTCGAGCAAATTATGTCAGCCACCTGGAATAAACTATTTTATTTAAAAAAAAGTGTTTTTGAGTAAAGAATTTAAAGTAGATATACCGGAGTTTTCCAATTAATCGCCAAAATTTAAATTACCTGATAAACTTTATCAGTAATACACTTTAGCAAATCCAATAATTAAGGTGACATCAAAAAAGTGAAACTTCTGTTTGGTATTCATAAATTTATCCCACCACTTTTAGCCCTTCACTGTGGGAGAAAACCAAGCACATTGAGAGTATTTTAATTTCACAGTTGGAAAGAAGCGCGAACTAAAGACTTCCCAATTGAATGAAACTATTCAATTGTACATGGTATTGCTAGAATATCAAAAGGGACTTAAATAACATTGAATATGACTATTAATCAAGAAAAGAAAAAAAATTACCATAGTTCTTATGTTCACGAAGGTTTTATTTCTGTTGTTAGTTTATTAAATGATTTGATGAAAATACTTGTTGGTCTTGCTATATTCAATCGTGTTATTTTTAAAGACTTAGGGTCTGATTGTTATTGCAAAAATAGTATTTCTCAATAAGCAGACCAATATTTGTTGGTTTAAATACGAATTGAGAGATTTCTACAATTTTATTTTGAGAAATATTACGATTGGTCAATATCATATATGTAGAAAAGAAAAGAAAAAATGTCTTTTTCCAAAAATTAAGTATTTCTGTACATCAAAAACGGTAGCTAACCAAAGAAAAAAGTAAGGTCATTTTCAGATTCAGCGCCCTCTCAAATTAGCTAAAAAAAAAGGTGTTTGGTGTCTCGATACCATTTGAAATATTTATCCTTAGTCGAAAACAAGTCGAGATTATAAAGTAATTGTGTACTCTATGAACTTGTAAATCAGTCATGTGCAAACTCCGGCGAGCGGGCCACATGCGATTCGTTTGGTCTTTCTGAATGGCACGCTTAATATCGTAAGGAAAAATAACATTTTTTAAAAAATTTCATCTTGTTGCGTTCTCACTTGTTCACTCACACACTTTCTCATACATAACCACAGACATTAACAATGATTAAGTAAAATATTTGTTGAATTTTGTAAACATTCGATGAAAATAAAGTTTTAATCATTTTAACCTATTAGTGATTTTCACTAATAAGATCATACATGTAAACATCCTTTACTTTTGAAACATAATAGTGTTTTTTCTCTAAAGAAGAAATATATATATATATTATTTTTAAATTAGAAATAAATCCCACGCTGTTCATCACACTATCATCAGTGATAATATTATACCAAATGTTCTCTTATATATTTATAGAAAAATGTTTTCTCCGAAGAAAAAGAAATTAACTTTCCCCGATTTCTAATGTATATACTTACGCATATGGTCTTGTGTAATGGAAATAGATGAGGTACCGACCTCGAAAAATTATACTGAATGTTTTTAGAAGGTCCCACATCTGAAAAAGATTGTCCCTGCCTGTTGTAAATGGTTTCACATTATGTGATACCAAATTAGAATCTAATCATATTTTTTTTTAATTTAGAAACCACATTTCGTGAACCCACTCTGAATTACTAATTTATTCTATAACTGGAGGGGGAGAAGAAGCATATTTACGCGAAAATGTTTCTAAGAGCCTTAGCTGGAAATCTGTCGAGATCTCTTTGCGGACATTTAAGCCTTACATCTATTGCACACCCATGCATTCTACATGCTTGAAACAAAATCACACATCGACTTTCTTAATTTTACTGATATAGCACCAAACGCAAATGGTCTCTCTCCTTTGATACCTCGACCACGTCGCTACTCGGTCTGATCGTTGTACTGTTTAAATAGATGTAACCGTATGCTATATTCTAATAGATTCTTCTCTTACAATTCTCAACTGGGAAACTCTCTTCTGATCTTTTACTACCCTGCCACCTACGATCTTCAAAATTTAAATACAATGTAAAATTGTAATCATCAGACATCCTCAGTCCGTTCTTTTATTGTCCTTTTTTCCTCACTAACGTCTTCCTTCGGTCTCCTTCTCTCCCAGTATTCCCCTTGTATATTAGTAGAGTTATTACCTTGTTTTTGTGAAATGATTAAAAACAAAGAAAAATTGTGAGTCTCACAAAAATGAACCGAAATTAGATAATCTGCAGACTCATAAATTTTGGCTGATACGAGGGTCATTCAATAAATAAGTTGAATTTTTCGGTATAAGGGCTTCTAATACAGAGAGAAGCTTACACTTTTTTATATTCTTTTTTGTTTTACTTCTTTTTCACATGGATTTAATTTCTTTTGCAGATTAATTTTTTTTTTTAGAGTTTTGGCGATTAACAAAGATGGCCGACCAAGAAGCATGCTCCAGGATTGAACAGCGGTCAGTTATCAAGTTTTTGGTTGCTGAAGGTTGCAAACCAGTTGAAATTCATAGGAGAATGTCAACTGTGTATGGTGCCACATGTTTCACCCAAAGAATGTCTACAAGTGGGCTAAATTGTTTAAAGAAGGACGGAGCAAAGTTGAGGATGAAGACAGGCCTGGGAGGCCTACAGAAGTGAGGTCTCATGAGGTGATCGTATCAGTCAATGACCTCATGCAGTCTGACAGAAGGGTGACAGTGGATGGCATTGCAAGGACTTTGAGCTTATCTGTTGGGACAAACGCAGGGGTCATCAGTCAGAAGGAGTCATCTTGCATCATGACAACGCAAGGTCTCACACAGCAGCCCAAATGGCGCAGACCATCAACGAACTGGGATGGGAACTTCTCATTCATCCCCCTTACAGCCCAGACCTTGCCCCTTCAGATTTTTACCTGTTTGGTCCCTTGAAAGCGTTCACGAGAGGCACGACGTTTAAAAGTGACGATGAAGTCAAAAGTGTTGTGAGCGACTGGCTGAGACATCAGTCGAATGTTTTTTATGCTGAGGGAATACGGAAGCTTGTGCACAGATGGGAAAAGTGTGTGACAGTGCTGGGAGACGACGTTGAAAAAATAAGTAAGCTTCTATCTGTATTAGAAGTCCTTATACCGAAAAATTCACCTTATTTATTGAATGACCCTCGTAGTATTGACTCAATATGGAAACTGTAATGCTTTCTTTTACAGCGTGCAACAAATTAATAATAGATCATTTGATCGGATTTTGTTTATATTTTGATTCTCCTTACAGATTCCATCCCGACATAAGTATAGCATTGATTGACACTCTTCATCTGATCTCTTAATAGACAATTAATGCATTTCTCTCGGCTACAATGGCCAGAGAAATTAATGTCTTCACAAATCACCAATAAATATCATTAAGAGATGAAGAGAATATTTAGTAACTGCTGATTCTTTGCCGCCCTTCTGGAAAGGGAGAACGACAACCCAAAGAAAACCGGGGACAAATCATTTTTATCAAATAAAGCTGAAGTTGTGGAGGGCTATGATTTCTCAACGTGCTAAGCAACATGGTGCAGGTAGAGAGAACTTCAATGAACTGGAATTTGATTGGGTTCTTTAAAATAGGCATTAAGAGAAATTAATAATTTCGGAGTCGCCCATGGTTAATATAATGGTTGTAATGTTTTGAGTCGTGCACGTTATTATTGAATAATGAGTTCGATCTTCACTAGGTGTCCAATAAAAATCGATGTTAATTAAACAACAGATATGTAAAAATCAACCTATTTGATACTGAATAATTGTTAGTGAGACGACTCATGTCGACTATTATTTCAGAGTGGTGAGTAAAGTGAACCAACTTCAATCAGCATGTGGCAATGATTAACTAGGCTACTCTGCTGAACGATTATTTCAAAGTAGTTCGTGTTTGATTCATACTGATTGGCCCATAAACACATTGCTATTAACTAATCAAACAATTATAGAAAACTTAACATCAACTAACCCAAGCCTTCAATTTGCATTAAAGATAGGTGTAGTCGTACTTCTCTTCATTTACCAAGCAATGTGCTGGAGGGAAAACCTACATAAGAATATCAAATACGCAATGCATTCAATCTTAACAGATGCCAAGGTCTGAAAATTGAGACTCATTTTCGTCAGGTGTGCTCTTTTTTCTGTAAATTTTAGTTGGTTGGTTGTTTTTGTTTAGCGGCATATCAACACCTCTATGAATTATTTAAAGCCGAATATAAATATCTTGTACACAATTTTTATTTTTATTTTTCGAGATGATAAGGGTTTTAGTGACACAATTACTAATTACTAATTAACCCGATATTATCCATTACACAACCTGCACATCCAAGCTTACAGTACCCTGTATTCCCAAGCATTTACCCATTTAGGTAACGACCAGGCTTGACGTTGCTTAACTTCGGTTATCGTACGGGAACCGGTGTCTCAACGTGATGTGGACGTCAGCCTTTTCTGTAAATGAAAAAAAAAAACAGCAAATAAAACTTTGTGCCGTTTATGGAGACGATATCATAGTTGAGAGTCACGTAAGCAATCTGCTAGGTTAAGTGTGAATCTTTATTTGGAAGACTGAGAACATCCGGGTAAGTTTGAGGTTGAAGATGATGACCCAATCGATTAGTCGATAAAAAATAATCTATGTCACATGAAGATGGACATTGCTAAGTTTCTTTAAATATCGCATATGATTCTTGTAAGGTATTTGAAAACACATAAATACGCAATCGCTACGAAATTTGGATTCGTCAAGATTTATTAGAAAACGTAATATGAACCACGTTTCCTACTGCGTTTCTATTCTCAAACATACAAAAACGACACATTTGTTTAAAAGAAGACAGGTGATGAAAATTGATTATATACAACACCGTGGAGCGAAGGAAAAACACCAGACAGTATCTAATGAAAGTGATGGTACCTCTTTGGTGGTATTTGAAGGCTAGTACGCATTACATATTTATGCAAAATCCGACGACGTATTCAGACAAGTACTACTGCATATTGGATCGGTTAAAAGCACCTATTGATGGAAAGCGTTTGAAATTGGTTAATTACTGTTGGGTGCTATCTTCCATCAGGACAACACCAGGACTCACTTCTATTCGAAGACCTGGAAGCATTTTATAGAACAAGACCTGGAAGCAGATCGATACGCTTATATAATCACCCGAACATGCAGCTTCGTATTACCACTTATTTCGATCATTAAAAATTCTAATGGGAAGAATTCCAATTCACTAGAAGCTTGTGAATTCCACTTCGACGAGTTAAGGACTGAGAACGATACCAAATTTTGGGAGCGTAAACATCAAGAAGTAGCATCTCAGATTACGAAATGTAGTGGAACAAAATGGCAGATATATTTGAATGCAAATATTTAAGTATTGTCTTTAAAATTCACTGAAACACGCAACGAATACCAATGAAAATAATGCACTTAGTTCACCATCTCATAAAAATTGATCTTGATAAGAAATCATATAATAATTGCGCGTGTCCCAACTTCATTAATTCCCATGACAATAAAGCTATGTCAGTACCTCATAACTAATAGTGTATTCCGTTTGGATCACGTCAAATCAGGGGAAAACATTAGTTCGTTTCAGTGAGAAAATGAAAGAAAGAAAGAAAAAAGAAAGAAAGAAATAATAAAAGAAAGAAAGAAAGAAGAGAACGTCTCTCAATACCTCATAAACAATGCACTATTCCGTTTTTTGATTGCGTGGAAAAACAAAAGATTTATCAGAGACGCTACTTGGTTTCAGTGTGAAAATGAATGAAAAAAGACAAGGAAGTGTCTAAAGCATGTTTCATTTAAATGGGAAAGTTGTCAATTCCAAATCGTTTCATTTGTACCCACTTATTCTTGAAATAACGACCAGCATTCATATTTATGATTGTTACTGTAATATTTTGTTAAATTTATTAACCTTAGATATTTAACAATCCGATTGGGAAAATTCTACGGATATTTTATTGTCTTATAATTTAATATAAGCTTATTCATTCATTAACTTAAGAATTATGATTCATCAGAAAAATCAAATAGGAAAACCGTGAAATTTCCACAGATCTTTCTAGTAATAACACTCACGTTGATATTTCCCAATTAGAATATCAGTAAAAGAATAAAGTCTTACCCACTTCAAATAGAATAGATTTGTTTACTCCTAAATTCATAATCGACGTTGCTTTCAAGATAACAAAAACTATGGTAAAGACCGAGTGTTGCGAGACGAAATTAGACTGATCTTTCTTTGCCTAAGGTTACAAAACTTTTTTAAGCTAATCACATTCAGGAAGAAACTAACGAATACTGCAAAAACAATGCAGCCTGTTCTCAGTAACAACAAAAGTAGAAACACTGAGTTAATAGAGCCTAATTAGAGTGCAATTGCAGTTAATATAATTGTCTACAAACTCTTCATGTGCAAAAAATATCTGTGGCATGTCAGTAGTGAGTGAAATACGCCGACTGAGATCCTTTCCAAATGAGACCATTATCATGTTGCATTCTTACAAATGCAAATAAATCCCAGACCAGTATTTACATTTGGATTCAAGTAATGGTGTTTATTACGCTGTTAGTCGTGGCAAGAATGGTGGTGTGAGTGACGCGGATGGAGGAAATCTTACGGTATGAATGCTATTCTTATCAGGATATGATTGGTTTCTTTGGACTCAGTATGAAGATAAGAACTAACAGAAAGCTATCGGCAGAATTCAGTTAAAGGTGGGCAAACGTCGCGAGTTTGGTTTGCTTGAATACGGTCAGCCTTGATTTCCTTTTTAGCCTCCTATAGACACAACGGGACGGATACCTGACGAAACTACTCCCCTCGTTAAGCTAGACTAGTTAGTTTACCCAGTTAATGTGAGTGATTGCTGTTCCGGGTGTTCTCATTTATTAGGGTCCTGTCAAGATTCCCAAAGTCCCCTCCTTTTTTTAACCCCATGTTGCTATCTTGACTGAAATAGTCTTAGAATTTTTTCATAACCCCAAATAATTTTGCCCCTCCCTCGCCCTTTTGTGACGAAAACTTCTTGATTCTACTTATCAGCAGCATACAGCAACGGCTCTTATTTCATTTAATAAAATATTATTAGATATATTTGTAAAAAAAAATGTATATATCCAAATTTTTATATCATTGTGTTTTAGTGGGCTACCTGCGAATATGCGATATTTTAGTAAATGTTGGACTGCATGAAGATGCGTTTTTTTTTCTGTATTTTTTTTGTGATTGAGTCAATTGTAATAATGAATGGGTCGTGAATCACATTAGATAGGTGCAGTGACAACCAGCCTTTCTCCACTTCTCCTTTCGTCTAGTGTTACATGGAATGTACGTAATTCCAACATAAACTATTATTTGGTACCAATATTTACTTATTGAATCCAGGAAAAAATGCAATACCTTAACAGATATGTCATAATGTATAAATCCGACCAATGTTTGCTTTTCGAGTGGAGATTTCTGCATTAAATAACCCAAGGATTTATAACTTTTAAATTAACTAACTGAACCGAACAAGGTCTACAAAGAAAAACGAACATTTTAATGAACGTTGTTATCCGTATATTGATAGAATGTCTATCTCTTTCGTTTTTTCACTTTTACAAGTATAGAAGATTTTAATATACGTATCTCTTTTATAAATATTTGCCGAGAGAAAAATCTCTTTTCTCACGCGCGTGTAAGCTTGATTATGGAGAAAGACCCATTATATTTTTTTGTGATCTCCACAGAAAAGAGGGGATAAATATTCACATCCCGCCAGATCATGCCGAAAATGGAGTTCTGTTGGCATATTTGGGCGGAAGCTGCCCAATTATCACTTTCACGTCTTGATAGGGCCCAAAAGTGTCTCCAAGTCTTTTTTGGAGGAAAAATATTTTCCACCCTCCAACGTGCGCGTCTGTCTGTCTGTCTATCTGTCACTCTCTCTCTCTCTCTCTCTCTCTCTCTCTCTCTCTCTCTCTCTCTCTCTATCTCTCTCTCTCTCTCTCACACACACACACACACACACACACACAAGCGAGATGTCGCGAATATTTCACTGCTCTATCTCGACTTCCATGGAAAGTGCTCGGACGAACTATATTCCTTGGTTCCACCAAGTATATCTTTCACGGTTAGGACCCGCCATGCCACTTACTTAGTAGCAAACCCCCTACATTCTCTCCGAATTCCAGCGGTGAGTTCAACTCAAACAGCTTCTTCTCGCGAACCAATTCTCTGTGGAACTGACTTCCAAGAGGATGTTTCCCAGATCATTACAATCTTAACCTGTTTAAATCTAGATTCATCTTCCGCTTCTATTCATATGAGTTACCCCTTAAGGTAACCCTCTACCATGAGTTGTCCCTGGGCCTTGTACAGAGAGAATCTTACTGTAAAAAAAAACAAAAGAAAAGCTGAACTTATGAATCTCAATGAAGAAAATGCATCACTCTTGTTTTTCTAACCACAATATTGTACGATGTGGTAATATTAAACTAATGGCGTAATATTAAACCAATGGGATAATATTAAATACTTCACGAAACGAGACAACCTTATACCCAATCTCCCAGAAACAGAAATATTATCCTCAGACAATTGTAAAGTGATTTTGGAGAACTTGGGATACACAGTTTTAATAAAAAGGAATCTCTGCACCTGGTGGTCGGCAAGAAAGCTCAGCTAAAAACAGAGACTACGACGATGTAGTGTCCTGAACCTCTCCAGCCTTTAACAGAAAGAAACTTGGCAACCAATTAGAGAGAACCTTGTCTTGTACCTTTAAACAAACTTTCACGTTTCATTATTCCGTGAGCGATGAGACGCCGTTGAGTTTAGATTTTTACGACTCCCTAAATCAGAGCGAATTTTTCTTAGATACCAAACCCTAGGTGACCTTCTCTAGTACGCAGTATTTCTCCTCCGGCGCCTCAGGCTTCTCTCAAAATCGGGACCGTCGAATGACATGGGTAATTTTTCCACAGTAATGCCGTTAAATCCAATTTAAACTGACCTTGTGTAGCGACGTGAGCGCAGTGAAAAACGCCCTGACATGGCTTCGCTAAAAACCTGCCCATTCTTCCGTAGAAACTAAACAAAACATTAATAATAATTCCTAAGGTGATTCAATTTGCGGATCCCAGAAAAAAATATCGTATCAAAGCATCAAATCTGACCAGGAATCTGGATAATTATGAAAGTTGCAGATCGTTAGTAAGACGATGCAATTAGTTGTGGTTATCTTCTGTCGATGGTGATGTCTATCGAGGACGGTAACATTTGTGTAAACAAAACCATTTCATATAAATTCATATACAGTAGATTAAACGTTTAGAGCAGAGGTCAGCAACCTTTTGGGCCAGGCAGCTATGCAGTGTCTCGGAAGAGAGCCATGATATCAAATGTACTTTAATAAAGTATACCTCTCCGTTCAGAAGGCTGCATTGGTTTCGAGATTTCAAGAAAAAAAAACTAAGTTAAATTATTTAAATACCGTTCCTTATTTTAATGTGTGAATAACAGGAATACGAATAACGCCAAAAACAAAAATGCAAATTCCTCAACTACAGTTCAAGTTGGTGAGTCGTATAAAAATTCATCGATGTGGCCCGGGGTCCGGGGTTGGCCACCCCTGGTTTAGAGACATACCGTTATTAATTTTTACTTACGTGATACATGCTATAAAATTGGTGACGAATCTGGGCTATATACGGATGTTTGATTAAATACTTTTGTATTTTTTCAACAGGTAATGCGGGACAAGTCGTATATTTTCGATTCCTCTTGTGTCAGTCTGAGGACAAAGCAATACAAAGAATTTATAATACTCTGAATTTCCTGCATTATCTTCGCTATTCGAAAATGTTGCTATTATTTTGTTCATTTAACCGTTTTCTTATTCCTCAGGTATGAGTTTTCTAATCTTTAAGGACAAATTATATACATTGTTAAGATATCCTTTACTCTCCCCGTACTTATAGATTCTGCCACTCAATATATTATAGTATTAGATCAATCTTTTTTTTATATTTTCTCTTTCTCTATTCCTTTTGCGATAGGAAGTTGCTTAATTAGTTGGTTTGTGTCTAGCTTGAGATCTGAATGGCAAGTATGTATTTTATTATTTGTAATAATTGTGATTATGTGTAATTATATTGCCAAACATGATCTGTCGTGTAGAATTAAGTTGTACCTATTATCTCTCTTAAATATTATGTGCATATAAACACACACACATATATATATATATATATATATATATATATATATATATATATATATATATATATATATATATATATATATATATATGTATATAAACTCACACACACACACACACACTGGGGTGATTCGAACGTAACTCTCCATTTTAAAATATGTATAATTTATTTATTAACTATGATTTTAAAAGATATTGATATGAGAGTAAAGCGTTTAGCATGAGGTTTTATTTAAAATGTGATATTGGCACAAGATATCGCTACAGCTTCTCGAGCCGCCCAATATTCGCGTCAACCGATTTCGCCAGGAACTCTTGTGCACGGAAGACCTAACTTCTTGTATTCGCCCTTCAATATTTTCCAAAGTCTTGGTTTGATATAACCGACTTGCTCATTTAACCAACCCCAAAGAAAAAAGTTAAAATGTGTAAAGTCAGGACACCTGGCTGTAAAAATCATACATAAAATATGCAGTTACTTTTCAATCACAATATATATATATATATATATATATATATATATATATATATATATATATATATATATATATATATATATATATATATATATATATATGCATTTATTTAATATTCAGATAGTTATAATAGATATAAACTTAACATTATTCTGCTTTACAGTGCTCTGTGCCAAAGATAAAGTTACTACACAGTATCTGTCAATATTTATGTATATGTGTGTGGACATTCAATTGGATAAGACAATAGATAGGTTCATGTGGTATTGGGCACCATGCGGCCTTCATATACCATCTCCGAGACCTAAGTCCTGGAAAGATCACTCTATTCCCAGCACCAAACGTCTAAATTTCGATCAAACATGAAGCTACCATTAGCACGCGTGAAATACTCATGGCAATTTAAATATATATAATGAAAGAAGAAGCTGATAGATAGATAGATAGATAGATAGATAGATAGATAGATAGATAGATAGATAGATAGATCTGAACAGAATGAGATAGCGAGTCCCGAACAGACTCAGATAGATAGATAGATAGATAGATAGATAGATAGATAGATAGATAGATAGATAGTGTTTAATGTATTTGTCTTCCTAATTATATCTCCAATAGTCTGGACATGGTGGTAAAGATCGTAGTATTAAGGATACTTAATTAATTTTCAAGTTTCATAGAAAGCTGGTTAGAGGTTATTTTTTATTTGCGTATTTTGTAAACACGCTTTCTAGTTTTCCAATAGATAGATAGATAGATAGATAGATAGATAGATAGATAGATAGATAGATAGATAGATAGATAGATCTGAACAGGATGAGATAGTGAGTCATGAACAGACTCAGATAGATAGATAGATAGATAGATAGATAGATAGATAGATAGATAGATAGATAGATAGATAGATAGATCTGAACAGAATGAGATAGTGAGTCATGAACAGACTCAGATAGATAGATAGATAGATAGATAGATAGATCTGAACAGAATGAGATAGTGAGTCATGAACAGACTCAGATAGATAGATAGATAGATAGATAGATAGATAGATAGATAGATAGATAGATAGATAGATAGATAGATCTGAACAGAATGAGATAGCGAGTCCTAAACAGACTCAGACAGACAGACAGATAGATAGATAGATAGATAGATAGATAGATAGATAGATAGATAGATAGATAGATAGTGTTGAATGTATTTTTCTTCCTAATTATATCTCCAATAGTCTGGACGTGGTGGTAAAAAACGTAGTATTAGTGATACCTAATTTATTTTCAAGTTTCATAGAAAGCGGGTTGGAGGCTATTTTTTTATTTGCGTATTTTGTAAACACACTTTCTAGTTTTCCAATAGATAGATAGATAGATAGGTAGATAGATAGATAGATAGATAGAGAGATAGATAGATATTACACTAATATTTTTGAACTTTTAAATGAGAAGTTAAATGTTATGTCTATCCATTCTTATCTCTTTTTTTATTCCATCAGATCATAAATTATTGCCAGTATTATGTTAATTGCGTTTTAAACTTTTTCTAGCTAAACATTGAATTCTTTGTTAGAGAAGTAACAAATAGTAATGCTTCTTTTTATATTTCTTATAGCAATCGCCTGTGGTTAATGATTTTTGCTGCTCTTGTGTGATTAACTCTATGCTGCTTTTCGTTCTTTCATAACCTTAATGATTAATTGAAAAGCTTTTATTAAATTTCAGATAAATTTTTGCGAGCTCAATGAAATTCCTTAATCTTCATGGTAATTATCAACATTTGCTTCGTCATATCCTGTCGGTTCTGCGCATGATCAAAATACATCAGATGCGTCCAGCGTTTCAATATTTAATCAGATAGATAGTGAAGGAATTCAAATATATCTGAAGAAAAAAATCGTTAACATTTATTAATAGTTTTTTTTTTAACTTATTCGTGAAAGAATAATAAAAAACATAACAGATATACATTATCGTATATATATTGATTAATATTTATGTCTCTTTTCTCTCATATTTCATTTCTCAGGAGCTTAATGTAATTGCTGCGGATCAAGTAATATATGCTCCGAATTTATGCAAAATTTAACTTCAACTCGGTCGCATTCCATTAACCTACCCGAACATCCTTTACATATATATATATATATATATATATATATATATATATATATATATATATATATATATATATATATATATATATATATATATATATATATATATATATGTGTGTGTGTGTGTGTGTGTCTGTGTGTGTGTGCGAGCGCTCGTGCGTGCATGTCGACACGAAATGGCGTACAAACACACGCGCTCACTCATGCAAACACGAACAAAAAGAAAATTCTATCTACCATCAATAAAATGCGCATGAAATATTTTTTAACTTAATGTAAAAATAAAGGAAACAAGAAAATTAAGAAACATATGATGATATCTCCTGACGAGTGAACAGAACAATTGCACAAATGTTCATCTATATCTAGATGTCCTGAAAATAATATCGCTGAGCGATATGAGAGATTTTATATATTTTGATTAAACATATATATATATATATATATATATATATATATATATATATATATATATATATATATATATATATGATTGATTCGACTGGAATTCTAACTCGGCTCTCCGATTCCTCAATCCGAGCCGCTATACATTACTCCACCCTTCCTCCATTACATTCACTTACGTACTGATACCGTTGGGAAAGTTATGAATCCTATTCTTCTCTCCACAGATATTGGTAAATAGCAGGACAGAGTTGGTTCTATAGCCTTGGATGGCAACTTGTCTAGGAGAAGAACAACTCTGAATTCAAAACCTCCAGAGCGTCGTTTGGGAGCCGTATGACATATGGTTTACTAGATCTCTGTTTTTGGCTCTTCAGAAAATGTGGTTGGATCTGCACAAAACCATCACTGGTATAATCAAATCATATGTGCAGGTTGTCTGGCTGTCACTTCTGAGGAACTGAGGTGCCTGACTCTCATACGTCGTAAAAGGGTCTCCGGTAGGCGCAGGTCAACAGCCCGCATGTATCAACGACGGGAGAGTCTACGCTGTAATAATATTAATAATAATCTAGAAGAAAACGTTAAAGATTCATTTCGGTTTTAATTTAATTCTTGAATATCGATATGCAGGGGTTGGACAAAATAATTGAAACACTTGTTAAATTCAAAGAAAATTTATTTAATATGGAATTAGTCCACCTTTAGCCTCACATACAGCATTAATACGTCTAGTAATGGAATCATACAGCTTCCTGACTTCATCCAAAGTAATTTTCACCCATTCTTCCATTAACACCTGCTCCAGCTCTTTAAAACACGACGGTGGTGGATAGCGGCTCGTAATTTGTCGCTCCAAAATGCACCACAAATTTTCAATAATATTGCTATCTGGAGATTGGGGAGCCCGCTCCATATGTTCTAGCTCACTTTAATGCTCTTCATGCCAATTATTAACCACTCGAGCGGTATGTATTGGAGCATTATCGTCTTGGAAGATGCAGTCACTATCAGGGCCATTGGATGAACATGATCTCCCAAAATGTTCAGGTCATTTTTACTGTTGATTCTTCTATGCAGGGCAACTATTGGCCCGAGACATTTCCATGATATGGCGGCCGAAACTATCAGTGATCCACCTCCATGCTTCACTGTTGGAAGAAGGCAGTCAGGGGTGTAAGTTTCCTTGGGCTGCCTCAACACATAAACTCGCCCTGGAGTTGGGAAAAGAGAAAAACTGAACTCGTCTGAGAATATGACTTGATTCCATTGGTCTTCAGACCAGGCATTGTGATCTCTGCACCACTTCAACCTCTTCTGAATGTTGCGAGCGGAGACTAGAGGTTTCCTTACGGCGGCTCTTCCATGATATCCAGCCTATGGAGCTCACCATGAACAGTTTAATTAGAAACTGGACTATTCAGATGATTATTCAACTCAGCAGTCACTTTGCCGGCAGTAGTCCGATGATTTTTTGCCACATTGCGTTTCAATGCACGTCGGTCACTGTCAGTAAGTTTGCAAGTCCGGCCAGAATTGCTTCGGTTGCTCGAGGTTTTGCCCTGTTTCTAGAATTGCATCATAGTTCTTGTTATGGTAGCTCTTGAAAAACCAAACAGTTCAGCAATCTTAGGAATCGAGGCTCCTGCTATGCGGGTTCCAACAATTTGCCCTTTTTCGAACTCGGATCTTAGCTTAAATTTTACTAAATTCTAAACATAAATAAGACAAAGACAGTAAATTAGATAAATAAACGTATTTACAATAGATATAACCTGCAATTACGAAGTTTTAATTAAATATCTTAATATAGTAGGTCTTTGAAATATAGGAGTGGAATTTGCACCTGTTCCAATTATTTTGTACAAGCTTAGCTTAAATTTTACTAAATTCTAAACATAAATAAGACAAAGACAGTAAATTAGATAAATAAACGTATTTACAATAGATATAACCTGCAATTACGAAGTTTTAATTAAATATCTTACTATAGTAGGTCTTTGAAATATAGGAGTGGAATTTGCACCTGTTCCAATTATTTTGTACAACCTGTGTATAGTCATCTCTTCAGACCAAAATATTTTAATAATTGGACACAGTTTCCCCAGACTGATATACTAGATTGACAGGGGAAGATGAAAGTAAAAGAGAAGATAAGAAAGAACAGGAAGAATGAAAGTAACAGATGGTTCATTTTAAAATGTGATTTTGAGAGAGGGTAAAGAAAGGAACACATTTTATGACAACAAAACAACAGAGAACAAGCGCTCTTGTAAGCGTAGAACCAGGACCAACTGCCCAGTTGGAGGTTTGTGTAATTCGGAAAATGTGGTAAACTAAGTTAACATTATTCCCAAAGAAATCATCAACGACAAAAAAATCATACATAGTAATATCCGTTGGAAATTGGAAACAGAGACTCTACATTACCGACATTCTTTCTCTAATGCTTCCTTGTGAAAGCAAACTAGTCAATCTAAGTATTATTGGAAGATTAAAGACCGTGGCTTCACCCCGCAAATGAAATGGGACATCATCTGTCGCATTTCTGGGACAGATGCAATCTGTGTATACAAGAAAAATTGCAATACTCAAGTACGGAAATACTAACCAGGAACGACTGATTTTCAAGTGTAGGCTTAAGACTTAAATTCTTTTTTTGGGGGGGAGCGGGATGGAAGATTGAAGTGTTGATTCGTTTATATGCTAGCACATATAAGTGTACATGTAATCATGTAAATATATATATATATATATATATATATATATATATATATATATATATATATATATATATATATATATATAAAAGTGAACATAGAAGTCAACACTTAAATGTTAACTCGAAATTATTTTTACCTACTTAAGTGTAATATTATCCCCTATCGCTATCTTCCCTCCCCTACCTCTGAAACTTAGGACGCTAGGTGGTTGATCTACCCAAACTTTGACCGATGCTTATCATCGGAAGAATGTCCACACTCCATTCAATATTAACTACCCGACGCACCCAACACCAAACTGCTGTCAACAACAACTATCGTTTCACTTAGATACTTTTGTTAAGTACATTTTTCTCCTCAAAAAATGGAAAAAGAAAGTGACGTTTTACATCCGGGCTTGCCTACAAACAGGATAGTTGATAACCATTTCCGAACCTCACCCGTAGATGTGCAGTTAAAATGCACTGAAACCAAGTTGCATCTTTGTTGTGAGTAAAATGGTTTTGTCTATATGATAAAATTATAATAAATATATATATATATATATATATATATAATGTGTCTGTATCCGAGTGCACCTCTATGTGTGTCCATGTGTGTGTTTGTTTAAAATAGGATCTAGAAACCCGTCAAATGATTTGTACTTGCACACACTAAGAAAAACTGAGGGGATGCTGAGGAGCGCCATGTATCAATATGTTACATTGGTTTTAGATCATTTGAACATTAGGATATATTTTTTTAACTATGTTGTTAGTTTTTAATTTCTTGTAGTAAATTATGAATCTAATATATTTCCGTTTATTGGTTCGGTTTATGTGTCCAAGTTTGGCGGTTTTTTATTCCCGTTTGATCTTCTTTTGATATTGCTGTATATATTTTGGTATATATATATATATATATATATATATATATATATATATATATATATATATATATATATATATATATATATATAAAGTTGGCTCCCTGTGACGAGCCAGGAAATTATTCTTGCATGGAGTATTGCTGCCATATATGGTCTGGAGCCCCTGCTGTTTGCCTCAGGTTTCTTGATAAGATCCAGAGACGGATATGCAATGTAATTGGCCCTGATCTGTCATCTCGTCTGCAGTCGTTCTCTCACAGACGCGCCGTTGCCTCCCCCTGTCTTTTTTACAAACACTTTCACGGTAATTGCTCCGATGAGCTACTTTCGCTGGTTCACAGGCCTCATGAATTTAAGCGTCCTACGAGGCTGGCATACCGTTCCCACCCCTTCACCGTTAAAACTGTTAGATGTAGACGTCTCTTCTACTCCAATAGCTTCATGTTTCACACCATCTCGCCTGTGGAACTCCCTTCCTTATTCCTGTTTCCCTGACAAATATAATCTCCAACTATTTAAGTGTAACGTCAATCGACATCTCCGGTTGCCTTGATCTATTCACTTCCCTTCTCCACATCCTTTCCCCTTTCATTCCTATATATATATATATATATATATATATATATATATATATATATGTACATATATATGAAGAAATATAGTCTTAAAGTGTGCTATATTTATGGGATAAATATTCTAATTTGATTTTTGAAAACAAAGCTGCATAGCATGGCAACTCTGCAAAAGCCTGCAGTAAATTTGAAATATTCTAAGAGTTTTTAGAATATTTTAAAAATATTTCAGTGAACCCATCACTGAGAATTGCATTGGAAATATGAACAAAATAAACATAAAATAATAATGAAGGAAGGAAAGTTTTGAGGTGAAAAATAAAACAAGCAACACGAGAGTCTCTAGTGAATACTTATAAGTAAAAATCTGATTTATGCTTGTATATTATTTTTTGTCTAACAGAAATATAACATTTTCTTTAAAATCTTATTGATTTTAAAATCATCTTTACCAAGTATTATCACATATATAAAACGTGATAGGTTATAACATACACACACACACATATACACACATACAGACACACACTCATATATATATATATATATATATATATATATATATATATATATATATATATATATATATATATATATATACGTTGCTTTTATTAAGAATAATGGACATTGAATGTTTCGAGCCTTATTTCTGCAAATTTCTTCAAGTATTGTTTTCCAATTTAATTACACTTATGACAACGAGAAACCCAACTTTTCAAAAGGCCTCAGGTTAATTTCCAGTTGAATGCATCACTTTCAACGAGATACAGCAAGATATTGTGAAAAATAATTATCAACAGTAGTTTTCATGATACAATGAAACATTTGAATGGATTTTAATTGCAAATGAATATTAATACATTTACAATGTTTTTTGACACTGTTTCTTTCTTTCTACATTCTGGAAATGAGTTTCTTCAATATTCGCATATTTTTGGTGTTTAAAAAAAAACGAAACATTTCCTGTTTTTTTTTTTGTGTGTGTGTGTGTGTTTTTTTCACAAAGCAAAATCCGAATTGCAATTATGATGAATCCGAACATTTCACATTAACAAATAAGAGCGCCGCCCGGTTTGGCTGTAGGATATCACGAAATGTTAAATATGGCGGAGATAATGTGAAACAATTATTAACAGATATTTAACATATAAACCTTTTCGTTTTTCTAGGTTCCATATCTTCCATGAGAACAGCATTATTTTCTCACGGGTTACATGAAGCTTTTCATATACAATATATAAATAGACATACGTATGCCATGAGATAAGGATGCTCATAATAATAATAATAATAATAATAATAATAATACCTCATAATTATTTACACGGAAATCCCAACTGATACAAAAAGCACAATGACGCCTTTGAATACAGCATGTTTTCATATCGACAGCACCATTATATAACGTACATACTCATGTATAAACGTTCGTTTTGTAAATTGCGACCCCGATTATCTATGAAAAAGTTGATATTTTCATATAACTCGTGTATGCGATCCAAGATTCTGAACATTACTATTAGGTCTACCGTAGTCAAATATTGCAGTAGTGGAAATCATCCTGGATATATTTTATAGAAAATAAATGACCCTCTTTTTTATATTAAAATCCTACTCCAAAATAGTGAAAAAAACGCATTACCTTACAATAGGTTAAACAAAGGTACCGTGAGAATGTAGACCTACCGTTAACAGTACAACCGTTCACATAAATGGCTGATTTTTAATAAATTCAAGATAAATTTCAGTGTATAATTCAACACCATAAAAACTCGGACTATATTCGAGTATGTACGATATGCATTGTTAGGGAACTCTTGATGTAGTTTGTTGAAGGCTATGAAAAACAACCGGAACATGGCTTCCCACATACCGCGAATTCCCCAATGTTTAAATGTAATACCTAATGCTTAAATGAGTTCGCATACATTGTTTGTTCCCTTTAAGCAGACAGAAAATGTTGCTGACTCTGCAAAGGCATAGAGGAACAGACTGATTCCGTAATTCTTCATTGACTCTTTCAGATCTGATGCGATTTTAGCATGCTACTGCCGGAATTCTGAAAGCATTATTTTCCTTTTCAAAAGGAATAATTGACTGATGTCATAAGGCAACCTTGAGAGTCATGTGATAACTCTTTGGTAAGGATAGTCAGTTCTGCTTAGTTCACAACGGAGTCAGTAGCCAGTTGCATTTTGCCTGACAAAGCAAGACAGTAGCAATGTCCATGCCTCCGCAGTACACCTATAGATCCCCCCCAAAAAATATGCATAATGAATATGACTGAAACAACCGCTGTCATATGCAAAGCCAACATCTGGAACGCACCAGGAATAGACCGAATAACCAATTTTTTTGGGGAAAAAAAAATATTTAGCACCCACAAAGTCCTCGCGGGGAAAACAATGATATAATCATAAATCCAGAAAAATGCACCCAATCGCTCACGTGGGCAGCAACATACCTACCCCCGAAAAGAGAAGAGACGTGGGACCCGAAAAACTGTAGGTCTATAAACTGAATACTAACAATGTACAAGATCATCAATTCTATCATATCCAAGAGGATGTATAATTTACTTGAGGAAAATAAATTTACACCCAGGAGAAAAGAAGATATGTAAAAGAGTAAAATAAAATTTTCGAGAGCATGGATCGACCACAGAAAGTCGTTCGACAGTGTACCACACTTAAGAATTTAAAACTATACAGAGTATCCCTGAGACATATCACCAGGTGGTAGTTTGTACCCATTAGGAACATTATAAGTAAAAACTACTATGCATTTCCCCTCTTAATATACAGCAAGCCCGTTCTATGTTTTAATGTCTTTGTGCCGAGCTACTTATTATATATATATTCACACATATATCAGTAATGGTGTGATGGGAAAGAGAAAATAAATATTTTGTTGTTCTCCATTCACCAAATGTCATTATAGACATCAGTATATCCGTGATATACAGGGTGTCCATAAAGTTCGTGTGAACTTTAAAAAAATTATGACTTTATTTGTATTCGCGATAGAAATAATCTGTAAAAAATGTTATAAAGTTTAATGTACCTAGTTTTAATTATAGATAAAATAACTAATGTGATTTCAGGCATTACTGTAAATCAGTTGGCAAGTGTTTTCCGTGAACTGCAAAATCGTATTACCCTTTGTATTGCTAATGATGGAGGACATGTGGAAACTTAAATAAAATTTTAATAAAACCTTAACAAATATAGATTTACTTCTTTCTAATCCTTTTTATAAATAATTTTATAAATTTTTTAAAGTGCGAACGAACTTTATGGACATTAACAAGTCGGAGGAAACAACTAAATAATCCAAATAAATTAGTTCCAAAAATAATATATTTATGTATCCTTTTTAGATACAACATTTAAAACAAATGAAAACATTTGTATATAACAACACACAAGAAAATACATAAGCTTACCGAAAAGCTGTTGTGTGTTCATTAGTTTTATTTTTTGAGATTTTCTTTCATTCATAATTTTAGTTGGAAATAGAACGAGAGATCGAACCCATAATTAAATCTATTCTTTAGACAAACAAGGAGGCTATTTCAACGAACCACTTCCGACCGCATAGAAGAATGTCGCATCCCAAGAGGAATTTAATGCTCGCGCTTGTCTGAGGCCGGCGTATAAACATGTAAATTACACGACCTGATTACGTGATCTCTCTTCAATCGATGACGCGTGACATTGACAAGTAGCGTTCAAGGTCAAGCCAGTAGCAAATGAGTTGCACAAGCCATTATCGGCGTGTTTGTTCCCAAAGGAATGTTTCAGAAAATGCCATGTGCCAAACTATTTTGTCTGGCTATCTAACTGTCGGACAGGAATTACCTTTAGGATGTCAGCTCATTATAGAAAAAGATTTATCTAACATTAATGTTTCAGTGTTCCTAAGAAAATTCCTTGGGGTAAATTCTAACCGATATCCGTTCCTATTCAGATGTCTGGTTTTGCGAATTGAGGTGAAAATATGAGGAAACTTCATTTTGCTGTATCTTTGTTTTTGGTAGCTCCATGAACATTGTGAGGTTATTTATAATTACCATAGATTAACATATATCAGAATACAACGAATGTTCTCTCCGACTTTTTCTATGACGAAGGAAACAAAATGGTGGATAATGTTATATTTTATTCATCAACGTTTTCAATAGACTTATCCCATTTGTCAAGAAGTCTTTTTAATGTTACGCGTATAATTTCCTTTAGGTTTTGAATCGGAATAAGAGTAATACATTTTCGAGCTATTCTTTTTAAGTCCATCAAGATAGCGTTGCAAACATCTAAACAGATTGTAATCTGAAGGAAGGACTTATGTAAAATATGGAGGATGAAACATTTATCCTAGACGAGTTTTCAGGGAAGATCTGTAGTTTGTTTTTCGTGTAGTGTGTTATGATAGTAAACTATGATCTCTTTTCTGTTTACTAGACGTATTTCTTTTTTAAATATGATTTTTAAACCGATTAGCTCTAAGCAGTAATGTTCGCTTGTAATTCTCTGATTATTGTTTAAAAGCTCATTATAAAAAATATCAAAATACGTATCTTATAGATTGTGCAAAAGAATTTGATAAAGTACGGAAAGAAAGTACTTGTAGGGGAGTGAATGATTATAACGGCCCTATATATTTATATATACAAAAATACTCTCAAAAATGAAAAAAATTAAAGACGTGGAAACAGCAAAACGACAACTATTTATTATCTTGTTGTTAGACACGAAGGATAGTAATACTGAGTAAAAGTTTAGGGTTAAATGTAAATTAATTATGAATTGGAATCTAACATAATAAGAAGATAAAGTATAAGTGTAAAAAGTATTTCTTGTATGTTTTTTTATAGATGTGTATAATGGGTGTCCAGATAATTAAATTGGAAAATACAAGAAGTGTCTGATTTTTACTTACCGCAGATTTTGTTTAGTATCAAGAGTTAAATGGTGCTTTTTGGCACATTCTTCAACCCTCTCCATTTTCCGTCTCCTCACTCTCGTTTATTTACCATCACTGTATCCTCCTGCTTTCAAGTGTCATTATTATTGCCTTGCTTGTGGTGAAACGTGTCTAAAATGCTGTTTTCTTTGCAGTATTTATGTCTTATAGCGGCTAAGTGAGAACCCTCAGTTTAAACGATTTTCACTACGAATTCATCTTGGCACGTTGTATATATTACTTGATTTTCGTTCGTCAGAAGATATAAAAGGATAAGTTATGTGTGGCCGATGTAGTGTCGACATCGCGTTGCATCATCTTTTCTTGTTTCTCTAGACATTTGTTTCTATTCAACTTGAACTGGTTTGACTGTGAGAATCCTATTATTTGCATTTTCCTTTCAGCACATCTGCCATTTATGTTGAATAAAACTGTTTATTTTACTTTTCAGATAAAAAAAATGAATTCAGTAAATACAAAATTAGAAAAGGGAGTTCGATAATGATGTATCTTCTCACCAGACAGATTCAGTCTTTACCTCAAAGATGAAGAAGAAACTTGACCCAACAGTGAGTTGGTTCTACACTAGGATACTGGGAATACCATAGACAGAACATGTGAGAAGAAAATGGAAACAAAAAGGACGCTGATAATTCGAATCAGAAAGAGACAGTTGAAATTTCTAGAACATATAATGAGGAAAGAGGGCTTGGAAATGTTGGCACTAACAGAACGTACCGAAGGCAATAGAGACAGAAGGAAGGAGCGAATAATCCAACTAACCAGCTTATATTAAAAAGGTAGCTTGTTATTGGCAAATATCGTAGTTTTAAAATTTCAAGTTAACGATTTGGAATAATTGGTATGTTATTATAGACCTTATTAAATTTACTAGGAGGGAATATTTGTCAAGAGGCCAGGTGTGTCCTCGAATTAAATAGGTCAGAACATGTGTTTTTGATTCCGTTTCTGACGGTAATATCGGCCGAATATGTTTTGGGTTTTTGGAGCAATCGCTCTGAATAAAATGGGGTAAAATCAAAACATAGGATTTGGTCTTTTAATCCCCACTTTAAAGAATGGAAAACTGAGTTATTCTGGTGTATGAAAAGTTTGATATGTTAGCAGAGAATTATCTACAAATTCAGCACGATTTTGCGGATACAGCGGAAATGGGCCGGGACAACAGAGACAGACGGTCGTCAAACACACCCGCAGTTGCACACCCACACGAGGAAGGGGCCCAATATCGACTTTAATTTCTGAATGAACCGTGCTGAACAAAATAGATCGAGATTCCAAGTCGCCGCTTTCTCATATTTTTGTATTAATTGATGTCAGATATACCCGATTGTAAATTACTTTATTCACTTTCATTAAATAGTCTTCATTTAACCAAAATTGGCGTCATTATTTTTTCGGTGAAAACTTGATCTTACTTCCAGTCAGCCAAGTCGTCAACAAGAAGTTTACCACGCCTTATTGGCTAAAAAAAGAAAGGCAACATTCTTCGTCAGTAAGAATCACAATACTTGAAAAACTGCGCGATCGTCGATTTATACTGGCACCAATCCCTAAACCACTTTTGAACCTGTATAACTTTCCTTATCCTATAGCTATGCGAACATTGAGATATCGGAACGAGCGAGGTACGAAATGAACGGCTGTGCGTTGACAGAATACTAGACTAGACCAATTTGGCTTACGAAACATGTACGGAAAGAGATGGGGTTATACTTATATAAACGGCTGAGACAGAGTTACTCAGAGTTACAAACGACGGAATAATAATAATAATAACAATAATAATAATAATAATAATAATAATAATATCCCACGATAAACTCTGAAAAACCTTTATTGGATGCTGCTTCACTCATGGCGACGAAGCAAGTCTTTTGCCACATATAAACCACTGCTGCATCAGCTTAACGTAATGATGAAGGATGTACTTATCGTCACCGTGAAAGATTCTTTTTTTTAACCCCCCCCCCCACCAAAAAAAAAAAACAGAAACCTAATTATGTATAATGATAGACACGTTGGTTGTGATTATCCGCTTACGTCTCATGTCGAACCTACTTTCAAAATTTAGAAAATTTTCGAAGCTTTCTCATTTCTCGATGGACAGTCATGTGGCTAACAAAGAATTGCCTCCTCTGTTATCCAACTGCAACAGTTGTGTTAGCAGAAACCACTGAAACTGGAAAGAGACATCTACAACATGTTCTGTCACAAACTATGCCTTTGCTATCTGCGCTTTCGATGCATTTTGTAACTGCACCCGCATTATTATATAAGTCAAATGAGTAATTAGACCTTTACTGGTGAAAACATGTGATTGATTTGAATACATTTCACCAAATAGTTTCCAATGAATCTGAAGAAAATTAGATATATAATCATATATAATCTTTTGACACCTGTTAATACCAGTTAAAGATTGGACTTCAGTAAATCTTATATCGACTATCCGCTCGAAAAATCGGACAAAATTTCGTTACAACTTATATTTACCATTCATTAGTAGTCATAAAAACTGGGTTTCGTAAAAATGGTCAGGATTATGCCATATAGAAGATTCATTGCTGTCGAATTATTGTTACAGTAAACTTAACAATTTCACTTAGAAGCTGGTTTCTGACATAATTTTAATCATCGTCATTCGTCCCATGAAAGGCTGTGGTTTTAGCGACGCTTCGTTGTTGAGCACCTGAGAAGCTCCCCTCTTATGTAGCTGTTGCTTGCCAATGTTTAAATAACTCTAAATGATTATCCATTTATTTTGTTGTTTTTTCCTCTTGATTAGTGGTACCTCGTATGATGGCATTGGGAAGAATCTTAACTCCTATGAAGATTTCCCATTATTTCAATTTTTCTTTTCCTCGGGGATGTACCTAAGGTTTACCAGTGAGCCTGCTTATGGTCTGTTGGTGCTTCTCACGGCATCAGTTCCTGATGCGTAGATACATTACATGAGTCTATTTCTAGTTATTAGATTATATGCTGTAATTCTGCTACTAATATCTCAGATTCGGAGGCAATCAGAATGATTATGAAGTCAAATGCATGTAAGATTTTGATCTTTATTTCAGGCAGATTTTTTTTTGTCTTTCTTGCTTTTGCAACTGTTTCTATTCTATTTAATTTCTATTTTTATTTTAAAATACATGCGAAGAAAGAATGACGAAAATATATAAGAAGAACAGAATAAAATATTTACATTTTCAAAAGTTTTTCTTTTTTTTATTTGGGGTCTGTGTAGAAACATGCTACCGTGTGATAATCCAGTTTCATAGTGATAACACTGTGCTTCCCAACAATGATATATGGTGTAAGTGCGCGTTGGGAATACTAGAGTTGACATTGACTTAACACTGAAAAGAACACAAGATAATGACGAATACTGCCAATCATACTTTTCTGATACATTATTCAAGTAAATTGAGAAAATCGCAAGAGATTATTACACATGACCTCAACGATTGAAATTGATTGGCCCGTATGTCAGGAGCTGATGACTTGAGCTTTTGAGATCTTCAAGCCTGAATCTGTGTAGACAAGGTTGTTTCGTCGTGAATAAGATTGGACAAAGTCGAACCAAACTATTAATCTCTCGCTCCTAATGAACAAAACAGGTCAGTCTATTTTACTCCATTATCGATTTCTACGCTGTTTCTGTACTGATTTAGATCTCATGAACAGGTTGTTTTTCCTTGAAAGGATGAGCGACATATTCAATCGGAATGTCAGTATGAAATCGCATACGAACCCTCAAAACAACACTCACACTTATATATATATATATATATATATATATATATATATATATATATATATATATATATATGGTACAGGAAATAAATCCGTTGATATATAATCCAAGCAGATCCTAGTAATATAAATTATTAAAACTGATACACAAAAGGAGCTCAAAGATACCAGAGCATATAAATAGTATTACACAACAAAATTCCAAAATTACCAAAGCTACGCCAGTGTTATTCAATCATGTGAATAGACACTATACACCGGGGTTGAATAAGACTGACGTAGTTTTTGTCGGTTGAAATAGATCTATATACGCACCATCTGAGGTTATTTCGGATTTTGTTGTGTAATACGATATATATATATATATATATATATATATATATATATATATATATATATATATATATATATATATATATAGTACAGATAATAAATCCGTTGGTATATAATCTAACTGTATCCTAATAATATCAAATATAAAAACTGATCCACAGAAAGAGCTCAATGTATCCATGCATATATATTGCACAACACACACACACACACACACACACACACACACACACACACATATATATATATATATATATATATATATATATATATATATATATATATATATATACCTAAGTATAGGATTGGTGTATACTGAATGAATTCCAATAACCATCAAATACTATTCTCAAAACAGTGCTCAATACAAAGTAGAGCAAATATAATTATTAATTCGAAAATTATAACATAAATATGTTATAAAATCACTACAAATGTCTATACAACATCATCATTCGATAAGACATCAGAAGTTTTGAAACAAAATAGCTATTTTGTAGTGATTTCATATAATATTTAAGTTATAATTTTCGAATAAATAATTGTGTGTATATATATATATATATATATATATATATATATATATATATATATATATATATATATATACAACACACACATACAATTGTGTATTTGGGCAATAAACCCAGTTTTATACTAGTTTCGTTAAAAACGACTAACAAAATTGTATTGTCTTCTTAGAATTCTTTTCTTTTCGGTAGATAAATTATCTGAATCTTTTGTATGTCAGAGTGTTTTCGGTTATACTTTTGGCCATTATCAAAGATGATTTTATTTTTACATTTAACTTAATGTTTTATGTATGTATCTAGAGTTATTGGAATGTTCTATTTTCCAAGCACGGTCAGCACATTCTAGTTGATGTTATTGAATGTTGAATTTTTCTATTGTGTTAATAGGGGTTGCATAATTTTTAGCCTTTTTACATGTGCATGAGGCTATTTTATTTGTATTGTCAACGAGTATACTGCGGATGGAATTTGGTAGGTTTGCTTATCACGAGGCTGCTGTAGCATACGTACGGCCGATAGTCCCCAGTCACATAAATACAGTAGTAAATATTGTATGTTGCTCTGCAGTCGGAGATTCGTCTCCATTTATGCTGGTCAAACTCTCTGCCTCCGGGCGGAGAGTATCCTCCAGACGAGGTTATGCCGAAAGGCAGAGTCTCGTCTCGGAAACAGCTACCGGTCACCGTTTTATACGGGGTCTACGGGGAATTTTTGGCCCACCCTACAGTCTCGGATACCCCACACTGAATTCGGCTTTGTGCCACATCTGACCCCATGCGACGATTGTTAGATAAGCTGCAGTTCGAGATATGTCTCCAGCTGTGCTGGTCAAACTCTCTGTCTCCGGGCAACGAGGGTCAACAGACGAGGCTATGTAGAATAAAGCAAATCTATCATTCGTCTTTGCATTGGATACTGATGCTAAATCCCGCCTGCTTCTGCTGCTCCTCACATCGATGTTCTTGACAAAATCCAAAGAAGGATCTGCAATGAAATCTATCCTGACTTGGTATCTCGAATTCAGTCTTATATTCACCAACTTCACGGGGCACCACTTTGTATTTCTACAAATATTTCAATTGACAACTGCTCTGACGATTTTTCTCCCTCCTGCCCCGAAAAAACATGAATGTAAGAGAGCTACTAGGTTGGCAACTAGGTCCCACACTTTTACTCTTGAATGAGTTGAACTGCTACTTCAATTCTAACAGTTTCCTTTCTCGAATTCCCGCCCATGCAGCTCCTTTAAGCTTCGAGCGTGACACTTTGGACTTAGTGATATGTTTCCGCTAAGTGTATAAATAGCGTTGTCAGGCTACTGACTGTAGTGATTACTGAGTGACTATTAATTAGAACTATCCAGTGGAATTACTTGTGAATTATTGTGCGTCGATGATTTGGGTTTTGATTTAGGATTTACCCGACGTTAAGCCGAGTCGCGCTACTAGCAATCTATTCACTGAAATGGTTAATTATCTTTGGTTGACTTTTACTTCTTTGTTCTTGTTCCGTATTCATTAGAGGTTCTAATTAAATGCTGTTTTATCTTAACATTGAAGTCTTGAGTTATACTCAATCATTAATGGCAACTGTACGTCACAAAACACATGTAAAAAGCATTTTTCTTTCTAAATCTCTTGGAAATGAATTAAGATTATTGAGAGACTTAAGTGGAATATGAACCCCGTTCGTCTGCTCAAATATCCACGGTGCATTATGCTTAAATAAAAATGGCTCTAGTGAATTTTTAATGCGAACTTTATTCCAAATCTCAATGTTCGTTCCGAATGTTGCTGAATATTGATTCCTACTTAATAATAAAATAAGAGCTTATTGAATATTGTTGCCATTAAAAGGTAAAGAGGGTTGCAAATATAGCTCGTCTGATTGTCGTAAACTTGTCAAAGCTACATGGTCCATTACGAGATAAACGAAAAGATTAATCTTATATAGAAGTTTGCAAAACGCAGCATCTGCTTTGGGTCAACCAATCATATTCTTCGCTTATCTTTTTTTATGAGAGAAATGCAGAAAGATTTCTTTTTCCGCCGGTTGTAGCCATCTGTCACACACTCGTTTAATGATGTGTTTAATGCCAAATTAAATTAACAGATATTACATGCATTGACAGCAATGCAATTATAAATATTCCAAATCTAAAAGATTATGGAATTGCTATTTCAGTAAATGTATTCACGCTGTTATGTTAAGATTAAATGGATTTCCGAAAGAACAAATTGCAGATGTTAATTTTATTGAAAATATATAAATCTTGTAATATTGTGCAAACCAAAACTGATTTAATGAACGTGTTTTACCGTTTCCCGTTTATTGAAAATAGAAATCAGGTGATTTTTTCCGTGACATTCTGTTGGTTAATTTAATGACATCTCAATCTTATAAGCTATTTGATGTAGAATATAAGTTTTATTTAAAAGACGGGAGATCATGATTCTCCACAACTTCCGCTTTTTGTTGATTTGTCTTATAAGATAAAAATTTCAATAGATTACAGGATAAGTAAACGTTGGCAAGCTTTGACCTTGAATCAAATGCATTTAAATAGGTCCGTTTAAAATTGAGTAAGAAACAGAGATACAGTTTCAGATTACAAAAGCAACAAAAATGCATACATAGGTCAACTTGACACAAGACCAATATAGTCCACATAGGTCTGGTTTATACTAGTCAATAAGTTACACATAGGTTTGTACGAGAGTAAAAATGTTAGACTTTGGTCCAGTTTAATCTAGTGTCAAAAAGATAGATTAATTCCGGTCTATACAAGAAAAATACTAACCATATATCTGGATCACAAGAAAATCAAAAATATATACATGGTAAGGTTTGCATTATAGTCGAAATGCATGATGTAGGTCCGTGTTACACTTGATTCTAATCAGTTCTTGACGATTGCTTTTTGCATGAAATTCGGAGTTGAACTACTGACAGGCAAGGAAAATGTATATTCATCATTATATATATATATATATATATATATATATATATATATATATATATATATATATATATAAAGACATTTTTATGTTTTACATTGTTTTTATAGATACACGTATTTAAGTAAATGCTCTGTTTATAATAAACAGTATTAAATAACATTTACCGGCCTGAATGTCCGAGAAATTTTCATAGAAATTATTCGTCCTCGACAGGATTCAAACCTGTATCCTATACGGAACCGTCATATAGCCTGACGTGCCTTAACCGTTTCGGCTACTAAGGATCATTCGGTTGGTACGGTTGAATTTACTGCTTATAAACTTCCATCTTCCATGAATCTCTCACGAACATTCATAACTGCGCATGGCGTATCAAATGTAAAGAGATGGCGTCACACATTATGTATGTATATATATGTATGTATGTATGTGTGTGTATGATTACTATTATTAGTAGTATTATTATTATGTTATGGGAAGATGTGCAGATACAGTATATCGGCAAAATGACAATATGAAAAAGAGAAATACAAAACTTATCCTAGCCGATGCATTTCATCCTCTGAGGGACTTTATCAAGGCAAATGTAAGGATTTCATTTTGTGACAAGTATTTATATACAGGAGCAAAAAATTTATTTGTTTTTCAAAAAATTTGGTTAGATCTGCTGATGAATAGCGGAAAATTCAGACAAGATTGAAAACCAATAATATTTGCCTTCATAAAGTTCCTCATAAGAAGATACGCCTCAGCTACGATAAATTTTCCTTTTGTTTTTCTTTCATATATATATATATATATATATATATATATATATATATATATATATATATATATATATCTTTGTGTGTGTACAGACTATAAACTATTCTTAGCCGACGCGTTTCATCCTCTGAGGGATCTGTGACTGCAGATGTAAGAATTTATTTTGTTTCTCGTGTTTATAGACAAGAGCAAGGATGCCACTGATTTTATCAAGGTTTTTAAATTTGAGAGCGTTCATGAATATTCATCAGATAATTGAAAGTTCAATCAAAACATATGGTGGACAAGAATAGATTTGCTACTTGTATTTTTATGCATTTTGTTCCTCTACAGCTTCACTCTATCTGAAAATAAATTATATATATATATATATATATATATATATATATATATATATATATATATATATATATGTATATATATATATATATATATATATATAAACAATAAAACCCAAAATCATCTCATATGGGGAATAGCCTAAAATACTACAGATTTTATCCATTTCAATATTTCAGTCAGACGAAAGGCACGAGACAGGGGTCAAGAGATGGTGGAAGTTATTTCTCTTATAAAATTAAAGCCGTATATCAACGTATTGACATTAATTTCAGGTTGTATGAAGAATGAAATATTAATTTAATCCTAAAAGATGAATAAAAACTGTTTAAATATAACTTCAAAATATATAGATAAAAGGATGTGAGGGATTAAAAGAAAAACCGTTCGAGATTATCGTTAGATTAGGGAAAAAATTATAAATCTTAATTAATATAGTGTAATGAATTATATTATCTGTAATAATAAATACATTGACATTTTTTGTGGTTCAGTTTTAATATTTTATATTACTAGGATCAACTTGTATCATATACCAACGGATTTGCTACCTTTACTATACACACACACACACCCACACACACACATATATATATATATATATATATATATATATATATATATATATATATATATATATATATATATAAATATATATATATATAAATAAGTGAACATTGAAGTCAACACTCAGAGGCGACAGGTTGTTTCCTGCTGGACGCAATCCCCGGCCTGACGATTGCGTCCAGCATGAAACAGCCTGTCGCCTCTGAGTGTTGACTTCAATTTTTACTTTTATATTTATATTTACATACGCTCTATCTCTGATATTGAGCACTTTATCCCATAAATATAGCTCACCTTATATTTCTTCATATAGAAGTCAACACTTAGAGGCGACAGTCTGTTTAATGCTAGATGCAATCGTCAGGCCACGAGTGCTTTTATTTTTGTCGGCTACGTGTCAGTGGTGCTTTTTGGGTAGTCTATTTTGGCGGTTATATAAACTGAAGTCGTTTATTTGTTTATTTATTTATTTGGGTTAAATTATTTTGCTTGTTTTTATTTATTTTTATTTTTTTATTTCTTATCTTATATATCTATTTATTTTAATTTTATTTTTGATCGTTGTTTTTATTAACGTATTAAAAATTTGTTTATATATCTTAATTAATAGTTTTTTGTTTGGGAAGATAATTACAGCTATTTGTTCAATTTTTGAGTTGATTTTTGTAGTTTATTGTAACTATTATTTTGACGGGGACAGTTTTTAATTTGTTTATTACTTCATGTTTTTATTTGGATTGATTATCTTTATTTTTTTCATTCTAACGGCTAGTTTATCGGTATCAGTTGATAGTTTATTTATATATTTGGATGTATTTAGATCAATTTAATTTACTTGTTATTCTTTATTTGTCATACTGTATATTTTCTCTTTTCGGTTTTTGATTTTTAAGTAACGTAGTATATTATTTATTTTTTAAATCATTTTTTTATCTTTATCTAACAGTTATAGCTTCTTTTTTTTCGGCCGATTTTTGGTTAGATTTTATAGTCTAACTAATATTTTTTCATAATAGTTTACTAATTTGTTTCTTATTTACTTTATTTATTGCTTTTGTTTCTTATTTTTTATTCTATTTCGTCTATTCTAACAGCTGGGATTGGGTAATTTGTGTGGATTAATTTATTTTGCTTATTTTATTGTCATTTTGTTTATTTATTTATTCCGTTTTCGATTTTTATGTAACGTAGTAAAAATTTGTTTTCATGTCTACATTTTGAGATGAGCTCGGATCTTTTATTTAATAATTTATTTTGGTCTGGGAAGGTAATAATAGCTATTTTTTCCTCCAAGCAAAGTTTGCAAGTTTTTGATTGGATGTTGTAGGTTGATGATCTTTCCAAGATATTTTTGATGTGGTGTGCTTTTTGTTTTTAATTTCCCAGATATATTTAGAAAGCATTGTGCTCTTCGCATAATTACTATTTGTGAAAGATGTTTTTGTGTACATAATTCCTTTGTTTCCAGGGTCCTTCAGTTACTCCTATGTATACTTTTTCTTCATCATCTGGTGATTTTTTCGTGGCTTGGTATATTACATTATTTTGTAAACAGTTACCGTTTAAGGGACATTCGTTCTTTATTCTGAAGTTTCTCGTGTGTTTGTTGATAATTTTCCTGATGTTTTTTTTTTATTATTTGTGCCATGTTCCCGGTGTAGCTGATTCTTAATGTGTTTTTGTTGAATATTTTGTGTAGGGTGCTTGATTCCGGGAAGTGTTTGTGTAAGAGTTTGAAGAATATTTTTCCTACGTTTGTTTTTACGTTTTTGCTGTACGGTTGGTTGAAACATATGATATTCCTTTTCCTGTTGGCCTTATTTGTGTTCTGTGGTGAGTATGTGAGTGTTGCTGGGAATCCGCTATCTTAAGGCTGTTTCGTATTCTTTCTTAGCTTTGGTAAATATAGATTCATTGAAGGAATTGTCGGAAAGCCTGCGGTTAATCGATTTTGGTATCTTTTTGATTATAGAAGGCGGTGGTTGGAAGATATGTGTATATAGAGTGGTTTATCATTGGGTTTTCTCTATGGTTTGTATGTGCCTTTTCTTAGGTTGAAGGTAACATCTAGAAAATCTACTTCGTTTAGGTTAGTTTTTATATCTATGTCGAATCCGTTATTTTTAAAAATCTTTATTATTGCTTTTCTAGTTTTGTCTGTGTTTTGTTTGTCACAGTTTCTTCAGATTATGAGACCGTCGTCCCTGTAGAGTCCCGTGTCATTTCTATCTATTATTTTGCTTAGTTCGTGTAATAAGTAAATACCTACGATTTCGCATGTCTCTGCACCGTCAAAGCTTCCCATTGCCGTGTCCACAATACACCACTGACCCGTATATATAAATAGCCGAGAAAAATTATAGCACTCGTGGCCTGACAATTGCATCTAGCATGAAACAGACTGTTGCCTCTAAGTGTTGACTACTATGTTCACTTTTATATTTACACACGCTCTATCTCTGATATTGAACACTTTATCCCATAAATATAACACATCTTAAGACTATATTATTCATATATATATATATATATATACAAAGTTTTTCACTTAGAGCAAAACCTAGCGTCAACAGACTGTTTCATGTTTGAACGCATTCTTTGGACGTATGGCGTGAAGATTACTTTTGCTAATTATAACTTCTTTTGTCGGCTAGTGTTGACTTTAGTGTCCACTTTCGTATTTATATACGCTCTACCCCTGATTTCGAGCACTTTTGTCCATGAATATTGTACACTTGAAAACTATATTTTTATCATCGGACATCAATAATTCCTTTAGATAATGTGTATTAAATTCAAACGAATATGTTTGCAAAATTTTCTAATTGTATTTTCACAATTTCCTACTGAATTTTGTACATCCGTATCAAAAACTCTTGTTATATTCTTTCCTGATTTTCTGTTATTTTAATTTTTTATTGTCTGTGTCCTGTCGAGCGTCTCGATTACTGTTCATATTTAATAGCGTAGATAAGCGTTTGTTAGCAATATCCTGACATTTTAGGAAGGTTACATCTAACCCACTAAGCACACACACATACTCAGACATATATATATATATATATATATATATATACACACACATACGTATATATATATATATATATATATATATATATATATATATATATATATTTATATATATATACATACGTATATATATATATATATATATATATATATATATATATATATATATATATATATATATATATATATATATATATATAAGAAGTAAATTTCCTGGTCGGCTAAAAATATTTGGTTTATTGATTTATTTCCCGCAACGTTTCTGCTTTGTCTCATGGTGTAACATTCCTTTGAGCATAAACTCACAATTTTTTCTCACTTCTTAAATGTCTCGATGACGAAGTAAGGTCATCTGAGTGATTGATAAAGTGTGAAACCAGCCTTTCCTAACATTATCGACAGCTAAAACGCCTCTTTCCTTCAGCTCTGTACGTACACAAGTTTCTTTGTGTAATCAAAGATGTTGATAGGATTGTTAAGACGCCCTGTTGTTTGTAGCATCGGGAGCCAGATTTAAAACAACGCAGAGCATTGATTAGCCAATGTTGTCCTTGTTTGATATTGAAACCAACGTCCACATTCAACGCTCGAACTCTCGATAAAGCTACGATTTTGAATGATTTCAAGGTAAATCACGCTATCGATATGCGAGATAAACGTAAGAAAGGAAATCCAACTTCCTCACTGTTTCCTTACAAATAATATTCAAGGGTAAAAATAATTAAAGAAAAAACCTCCCATTTACGGAATCTCAGTAAATATGACTTAATCAGCAATAGATTTTTTTTATGATTTTACCAATACATGATTGGAGAATTAAAATCAATATAATTATCTTGCAATTAAAAAAAAACTATATTGTCGAAATTATTCCATAAATAAAAATGCTAAAAATAATACAAAATAAATTTACTTCAGATTCTTGTTTTATTTGTAAATATATATTCCAGAATTATGAGGCATACAAAACAATATTTCCAGTAATACTCGTACATACATTTTCCACAATTTATTCGAAGTTGTGGTAATAAAATAAGCATATCCCGTCTCCCCTCTCGCTTATAAACATCCATTACAAAAAAAAGGTTTCAAGGCTAAAGCTGAATTATTTGAATAAAGCTTCTACTTAGAGGTTTTATTATATTACAGAAGTTTTCAGTTTCTAAAAAATACTTTTTGTTAGCAACTGGAACTCTACTAGTTTGAATCGTGATTTCAAGGTAAATATATCTTCATATCGTAGTTTGGTGAAATGTAATAACATTTTCCTCGCCTGTCGTTAAAATCTAATAAATATCAATAGAATATCTGATTTCTATTGGCGATAAGAATATCATTTCCTAAATTAATTGATTTAATTATTTTTTTTTACAGCTGATCAACCTTTTACAAGCTATTTATTGCCAGAACATATTTTTAAATTATACATTTATCTTTGGATAATAATGATGTACCTGTATAAGTCCTACTAGTTACCCCATAGCTGGGGAAAGAAGAGCAGGGTTTATACAATTCCTAAGCGTATCTGTGCGTATGTGTATAATTCCATTGCGGTCATTAGCATGGTTGATGCTAGCCTCCAGGAGAGTGTTTCACTGCGCTTACTTGGCCTCATGCTTTCGAATGACTTCAAGTTGTACAACTACACTGTATCACTAGCTGAATCTCCTGCAAGGAAAGTTGGCTCACTGTGTGGTGACAGAAGGTTTTTCTCTTCAGAGTTCATCTTATATATCGACAAATCTACCATTCTTCGTGCATTGAGTACCGTTGCCATATCTGGTCTCTTGCCCCAGCTGTTCATCTCGACGATCTCGAAGAAGAATCTGCAATGTAATTGATTCTGACTTGGCATCTCAACTTCAGTCATTTTCTCACTACCGTGATGTGGCTTCCATCTGTCTTTTCAATAAATATTTTCATAGCAACTGTTCTGTCGAGATTTTTTCCCCCTGGTGCCCCGACTACATAAATTGATACGTACTACTAGACTCGCATCTAGGTCCCACCTATTTCCCGTTGAAATAGTTAAATGTAACCATTAATTTTACTCCAACAGTTTCTTTCATTGGACTTCCTGCGTGTGTAACACCCTTCCGATTAATTGTTTCCCTGATAAATACAATATTCAATAATTTAAATGTAACATCAGTCACCATCTTCGCATGTCTTGAACATCGTTCATCTTTTATCCTTTCTCCTATACACAGTTTTTTTTTTCTCTCCTTCACGCTATGTAACCCACTATGAACCAGTAGCACTCCCACCTTGCTTTGGGCGAAAATAAAATAACGAACCAGTCGCGTTCCTACAATTTCCAGTTCGATGTCTAGTACCTAGTATTCTCAAGCGGTCACCCATCTAAGTACTGATAATGTGTAACGTTGCTTAACTTCTGCGATCGCACGTGAACCGGTGTTTCAACATGAATGTGTGCCATGATTGCCAAAAGCATCAAAGAAATTAGGTCAGACAGCGTGAGACCAAGCAATCGCAGAGTGGTGCTCTCGTGGAGTTTGAGTCTTCAGACATTCTGATGGTAGACAGGGAGGGTTCTCTATGGTGGGTAATAGAGAGTGGTTTTGTTTTTTTGAGGCATTAAAGTTAACCAGCCATTTCCTGCCCCAGTCAACAACGGACTAGAAGTCCTTTTCGAGACCAACAGCCAGGTTAGTTTTGTCAGTGATAACAGTGACCAGAAATGTCAATTCTCTGGTGGATGTCGGGCACTTTTCTGTTTTCCTCTTTGTTCTATCGTATTTGTTGTTGTTCCTGAATGAATGCGTAGTTGTGTGTGTGGTTGGTCGAATGATTGGTTTCTAATTCATTCATATCCCGCATTAATTTCTTCCACTTTATTGATATTTCTGACACAATTAATAGTTGTGGTTTTTTTTATTACTAAGACCATTCTGTTTACTTGTATTTATAATATTTTGCATATTGTAAATATTCATCGTGGGTTTTCATTTTTAAATATATTATTCTATTCTCCCTGACCGCAGACAAATTCTACATAGAAGGAATAGTTAGGACTTCTTAGAGACTATAACGCATTATGGTTGTTGTAGAAGGAATGGTAAGTAAGAATGTGGTATTTTGGCGCAAGGAATATTGCATTGTTTGTTTGGATCAGTGATTTTGACTAGCAAAGTTTAAGATAAGACAGATGATGAGCAGCCTTCCCCATCGACTTTTGGCCTAAATCCTCATTTTTGTATTTTTACAAAAATAAATATTAGCCCGTTGAACTCAGTTGAGAAAAATATCTAATGACTTCACAGCGAGTAGCCTAAGTGAGACATACTATTATAAAAAAATAATTAATATAGGGGATAAAGAAAGTGAACATAGAATAACCTGCGCCAGACGTAGTTTCGCTTAACAACACAAATTGCTAGAAGAACATGAAACTGAAAATTTTGAGTCATGTATTTAAATAGCGTCACCAAATTGTGTTTTTTATATAGATGCTATGCACGGTGCCAGACCCCGTTCAGAAATATCTAAACTATCAGATGTATACAACCGTTTTTTAAAAATCAGTGGTTAAAATGGCTTTGGGCGAGTGAAGCATAAGGATCTTGGCGAAGACCATCCTTCTTCGAACATTGTGGACTGGCGCTACAGAATCACAAAGAACTGCACCAGATAAAAAGAAATCATTCTACTTGATAACTTTAAATGCCAGAACGGATAACACATGTGAGAATAATGGCATGATTAAGATGTTGACATTCCACACTACTTCAAATAAAGGGTTAGGAAGGAAATCCACATCAGTACTGGAAAGAGCGTTAACAGCTACTGACATTGAGAAACCTATTTTACAGAAAATTATTTTAAGAGAAAGAATTTATACACTTCATCAGACAATAACACAAGCTTATCGGTCAATGAATATCGAATGTTTCCTTATAATGGGAAAATGTATTCTACGAGGAAGTATCTTTCATACAGATGCAACGTTAAAAGTCTATCCTTACTTCGTAGCTATTTTTATAGTAAATGTTAAAATGGTCTAATTCTTTAGTTTCACCAGATCGGATCTTTACAACTAGGAAACACCAAGCTATTTCCATGGAGTATAATCATTTAATTTTCCATGTTCTAAATATAAGATACGAAGTTCAACACAGTGACCTTTTTTCAATAAGAACTGTCATTTTGTTGACCACTTCTCGAGCGTCTATCAAAACAAGCTGAATAGAGTTCAAACCTCCCAGACAGAATGTATTCACCGTCGCACATTGAAAACCGGGTCTCCTGTATACAACATACATCTTCACCGAGACACTGAAGATCGCGAGCGAGAATCGCCCTGCGATTCTCCGGCCTCATGCATAGACCATTTACACTACATAAGTATAAAGCTATGATCAGTCCGATTAGGGTTGGGAATCTACCTGGTCGATTAACGGACACTAATAGCCACACTTCTTGACCTTTGGCCCATCTCATTCTTGATAATAACTCTTGGGAGAGACCGCCAATGTTCCAGTGATATATATGTTTTAAATCCCTAGGTTGGACACTCCCTGAACAGAAATGCTTCAGTCTATTAATTTCATAGTTTTCGATTATAGCTATTGGGGGTGAGTTTTTGCATGAGTTGAAAGTCTACTCGGCCATATCAGCCGCGCCCACGATCCATTTCGGGTGACTGTTAGAATACGTTTTGTATACGACAAAATTCTTGTCTTCTATATATTTATCGCCTCATTATCTTATCGAATGCAGATATTTTTGTCCTCTTATACGGTTACTATATTTCCTAGCCTTTTCAGCCTGGATAGGGGAAATAAAGCAGACTTCCTTCTCTAAATTATATACAACCATGCCATTTTTTTCCGTTTTTCTTTCCCCTCAATTGATAGATTTCTTTGCCTCTTGGTAGGCGGTGACATTTCTTGTTTCTGAGGACAGGATTCGGATTATGAAGAGTCTTTTTTTCTGAAGGAACTGGGATCTTAGCTGAGTGGTTTGAACTTGAAGGGGGAAGATTGAGAATATGATGATTCGGGCAATGATATCTGAACAAGGGGATGACGCGATAGAGGCCGAGTGGCGAGATGCTTTTTTCGATTGTGATTTAGTGTATATTTTAACATCCAATTTTTCCTTCAGCTTTTAATCTTTTCCATTTTCTTTTTCAAATCCAGGATCGTATTTTTTCTGGAGTTCTGTAAATTATGTATTTGATACCGAGGCGTCGCACTTCACAGTGGTAGAGGAAGTAGTACTATACGTGCCTTTAATTCCGGGAACTTTAGTTGACTGAGGTCCCGCTGCGTGACGCTTTTCTCTGACCCTAACAGCAAAATAAGAATATAAACAGTAAACACTGAAAAGCTCGTTTCATCGAATTAATCGACGAAATATGAATAAAAGTTGGAAATATATAAACTAAAAAATTAAACAAAGGACGAGAAAAATGAAACGTTCTCCGAGCAAAAGATAGAAATAGAATATACTTAACTAAAAAATTAAATGAAAGATAAGAAAAAGAAATTAAAACAATAGTCTTGTGTAACTCACTTACCCTAGAGAAAATAAAAAACGGATTACTACCGCCAGAGTGAATAATTCAAAATAAGCTAAAAAGAAAAAAAATCAAATAAATATAAAATACAAGCCAAGAACTGAGTCGACTTAATAAAAATGAAGTCAACAAGATGTAATGTTCAAAGTTGCAATAAAACAAGTAGATGAAAATAAAAACAAAAATTAAATCCCCAGATGACAGTTGCAGGTCATAAAATAACGTCACGTGCCAGACGAGACGTGACTTCAACCGGTCACAAATGAGTGCTAGCCAAAAGCAAGATTTAACGAACTCTGGACTGACTCCAACGGACTAGTATTTACCAACCACCGCACAAGGCACGATATGGCACAAGTCCGATTTTTATGTTGGGCAATTCCGAGCCCATAAACTCGGGCATTACACGGAGTCGGGTTCGACTACCTCCCCAAACGAGATTCTGCTCGTAGACATAGCTTCGTCTCGGTTTCTCTCTGCAGACAGAGAGTTCGACAAGTCAGCCGCGACTGGCAACAAACTGCATGACTCTGGCGGACTTCGTTTGATTCACTTTGAGTTCTTTATTTAAGGTGTCTTGCCTAGTTCATTTGTGTTGCTGGGGATGTCTTACTTACACCACAACAGGTAACAATGAGTAATTTACGTTACGATTTAATGTGAAAAATGAAAGCACACTGAGAAAAGAATGGCAATATTTAACGGACTAGAATAAGTAAAGATGGGAAATTGAGGGTGATATTTAATGTTTTATATTTGATAATAATCAAATTATGTATATCATAAAATTAATATTTCATATCTAATAATATTCGAATTCTGTATTATATCATAAAATGCAATATTTTATATCTAATCATAATCAAATTATGTATAATGCCATTACATTTAATGTTTATATTAAAAATTTAAATTTAGAGTTTAAATCGTTTGTATTCGAAGTTATGCTTTTCACTCTACAATCTCATTCCTATACAAGAAATGTCTCGCTATTTATTTTTTTTAAGCATTCAACCCCAAGCAAGGCGGGAAGCCACTAGCACGCAAGGGGTTATAGAGTTGGAGCGAGAACAAAGAGGAGTGATAGAGGAAATGATGAAGAGACGGTTAGGGGATAGATACGAGCATCTTGAGACGTCGATTGACGTTACATTTGAATAGTTGGAGATTACAGCCATCAGGAAAACAAGAAATGGGGAGGGAGTTCCACAGGCGAGAAGTGCGAGGCATGAAGCTATTGAAGTAGAACAGAAGGCTACATTTAACAGATTTGACATTGAAATGTTGAGAGCAAGATGCCAGCCTAGTTGAGTGCTTAAATCCATGACGTTTGGGAATCAGCGAAAGCAGGTCATCGGAGCAGTTACAGTGAAAGTATTTGTAAAAAAGACAGAGGGAGGCAACGGCACGTCTGTGAGAGAGCGGCTGCAGACGGGATGCCAGATCAGAGACAATTACATTGCATATCCGTCTTTGGATTTTACAAGGACCTTGAGACAATTAGAAGGGACCCCAGACAATATATGGCAGCAATACTCCATGCAAGTGCGAATAGTTGATTTGTAGATTTGGAGGATCGACTCCGGCGAGAAAAAATTCCTGGCGCGGCACAGGGAGCCAAATTTTCTAGCGGAGGACGAAGCTATTGACTCAATGTATTCGTTCCATCTCAGGACAGCGGACAATGCGAGACCGAGCAGTCGCAAAGATGTGCTCTCGTGGAGTTGAGCCTCAGACATTCTAAGGGGAGACAGGGATGGTTCTCTCTGGTGAGTAATAGAGAGTAGTTTTGTTTTTGAGGCATTAAAGTTAACTAGCCAATTCCTGCCCCAGTCCACAAGCGTTTGGAGGTCCCTTTCAAGACAAGCGGCCAGGTTAGTTTTGTCGGCGACACTAAATTTGTTTTTGAGGAAGGAGTAAATAGTAGTGTCGTCCGTATAGATGCCTACTTGGGAACCTATTACAAATATTCACTAGCGCTCAATTCTTTATTTCCACCATTTCCAACTTAACTTCTGCCAAACGCCATCCTACCTTCACGGAGATAAAACTACCTTTTATTTCCCAGTGGTCTAAGCATAAAAAGAAATTTTAACTCGGCTTTTTCGCAAGAACTGGCAAATTTTGGAACAGTCTCCCGCATTTGTAATTCCTTGAACACTTCAGTCTTGGCCTCGTCATTTCAATGGTCAACTCTTATCTGTCCTGATAACCGCCATTCTCTACAACTTTTTCTTCCGTTCATATTATACACCAAATTCATTATTCCGCTCTCTGGGCTGGGGCTTCAGAATACGCATACTGCATTGCTTCAGAGAGGGCACTTCCACCAAAATATATAAAAAAAAAAAATAAATAAATAAAAAATGAAGCCCGTTCTGGATATGACGATAAACTACCTCCGACAGCAAGGGTTCTCATCAGGAGGTTTCGAGGAGAGTGGAACCACCTCATAATTGTTGTTGTCCCCACGTCCACCCAGACACGACGTGGTAGCACCTGTTAGGGTCTAAGCTATGAAAAAATAGATAACCTCTAAACTGGGGTCATAACACTATGAAAGTAGAAAAACTGATTTTTGTAGTAAAAATACTAGTTATACATTTTTTTAAAAATATTACCAGTAACACATTTCTTGAAAAAACATTACCAACTAAACATTACTTACTTTATTCGGACTATTGTCCTCATCTTTTTCGCCATATTTATATATAGAACTGAACCATTTATTTCGCTCACTGGGGTGGACTCTTCTAGTTCCACGTGCCATGTTTAATGGATGTCAGTTATCAGTTATCTCATGTTAAATTTTCCCTCTGAAAATTCTCCACTGCCTTAACCGTTCGACATTCCAACCACCTGAAGAAGGCCGGAGCGTACAACGGCCGAAACGTTGTAATAAATATGGCGACAAAGATTAGGACAATAGTCTGAATAATGTAAATAATGTACATAATACCTCATTTCAGAAATATAGACAACTAAACATTTTTGGAAAAATATTACAAGCAATACATTTTCGAAAAAATAATATTACCAGCATTACATTTTTGAAAAAAAAAATTACCAGCAATACATTTTCGAAAAAATTATTACTAGCAATACATTTAAAAAAACAATATTATTAGCAATACATTCTATAAAAACAATTATTACTCGTAATATATTTTTAAATAATAATATTACCAGCAATACATTTTCGGAAAAAAATATTACCAGCAATACATTTAAAAACTATTACCAGGAATTCATTTTTGAAAAAAATAATACACACACACACACACACACACACACACACACACACACACACACACATATATATATATATATATATATATATATATATATATATATATATATATATATATATATATTAAAAAGAAGAGAGGTACCGCAAACTTTTTTGGTTGTAATGTGGGTTTTTGTTTTTTCTTTTTTATTAAAAAATATTATTCTTTATTTTTCATAGTTTTACATAGTTTTACAACACGTGTTTCTGGTCTTACGACCGTCTTCAGGTAAAGGGTGGAGATTTCCACATATTATTAAAAATAATTATTAAAAATAATTAATTTTTTTCCTTTATGCTTTTCAATGTTACATCTTCTCTATATGAGACATTCTCTGTTTTTGTGTTGGTCATTCCAATGTCTTTCTTTAAATGGTAGTGAAGAGTTCTGAGCGAAGGGTCATAAAACAATTAAGGTTGGTTTGAGAAGTGATGAATCGGGTTGTCTTATCTTTTAATGTTTTAATGACCCCTGTGTGTTCTTAGATCCCTTAGATCTATTTCCGTTTTCGTGTGTTCCTGTCAGCATGCGTGTATATATGTGTGTGTACATTCCCCCTGAATACATACACTGTTTCACTACGAAGAATTAGTAAACACACTTGTACACATACACACACACACACAAACATACACACACACACACACACACACACACATACACATGCACACACGTATATTGTCCCACCATAAGGAATCTGTACAAACGCACACTGAAGACGGTCGTAAGACCAGAAACACGTGTTGTAAAACTATGTAAAACTATGAAAAATAAAGAATAATATTTTTTAATAAAAAAGAAAAAACAAAAACCCACATTACAACCAAAATAGTTTGCGGTACCACTCTTCTTTTTAATATACACACTTTTCTCTCGTTGGAACCATTATAACCTCTTCATTTCATTTTATATATATATATATATATATATATAGTCTATTTATACGAACTTATCCTAAAAAATTTTTTTTAAGCTTATCACCCCAAGCAAGGCTGGAAGCCACTAGCACGCAAGGGGTTACAGAAGGTTTGGAGGAAGAGAAGATAGGAGTGGTAAAGGAGAGGATGTGGAGAAAGATAGTGGATCGGTCAAGGCAAGGGGGTTACAGAAGATTTGGAGCGAGAGCAGATAGGAATGAAAGGTGAAAGGATGTGGAGAAGGGAAGTGGATAGATTATGGCAACTGGAGATGTCGATTGACGTTACACTTAAATAGTTGGAGATTGTATTTGTCAGGGAAACAGGAATAAGGAAGGGAGTTCCGCAGGCGAGATGTGCGAGACATGAAGCGTCAGCATTAAATAACTCGTTCAGGTTGATATGCCGTAAAACAAAATAAACCAAACCAAATCATTCGTCATTTGCGTTTTGATTGGTTCTCGAGCTTTTTTAGGTGGAATTTATTAAAAAGACATCATTTACATTATTACAGTAAATGCCTTGTTTATTCGTACTAATATATCTTAAATAATATTAATTAAAATACATTTATTCATACATGTTTTTGGTTTACTTCCGCTAATATCAAATTCTTTTATTTCTACATTTTTAATAGGTGTCTTCAATCAGCAATGACCATTGTTGAATTGTTTTAAGCAAAACATCCGTCCTTATGAAATTTACTCGTATTGAAACTTGGTTATTTCGCCGGAACATTTTACATTCGATTGCTTAATGAATGGGTGAATGCGGTTAAATACCTAATTATAGATTTTTCAAAATACTCTCTTCTAGTTGAAGAACTTTTAAGATCGCCCAAATATTAGCGGATTTTAAATCAAATAATTTATTGAACAAGCAGTAGCATCCTTTCTTAAAGAAAAGCTAAGACATACGTAAAATATGAATTTTGAATATGAAAGTTTACATTTTATACTGCGATTGCATCAAGAGGCTAGTAACGTCATCGTTAGATATTAGTTGACATAAAAGAATTAACAGATTAAAAAATGACATTTAATTTAACAGTTAATTAAAAGGTCAATGCGAATATTATTGAAAATTCTTTATTTTTCGATCATTTACTTTCATTTCTGTCTTAATGATTTAATTTTTCTTTCTTGCCCGTTTAATTTTTAATCTTTCTCAATAACTAAATTTTTCTTTCTTTTTATTTGCATTTTTCATTTGTTTAAAACAGAATTAAATATTCGTTCTGTCGTTAATATGATCTATATTTTTTCATTAATTTAATATCTATTTTTCATCTAATCTTTTTTTTAACTTCATAACTTTCTTCTTTCCATTCGTTAATTCTGACGGCTCTTCTTTTTTTTCTTTTTACAGTATTATTTGATTTTCGTTCATTCTTTCTTTTTTCGTTTTTTCGTTCATTCATTCTTACTTTTTCTTTCTTTGTTCTTGCTTTCTTTATCAATTGTTAGTTTTCATTTTTCTTCCTCTCTTCATCATTTGATTTTTCTTTCTTTATGTATCATAAAACTTTTAATTTAATTCTTGCTTCTATTCTTTTTCTTTTGCTAAATATTATTTATTTTTCTATTATTGTCAATGATGTAATACTTCTTTACTTGCATCTTTCCTTCTTTCTTTCTTTCTTTCTTTTATTCTTAGTTTCTTTTTATTTATTCTTTCTTTCTTTCTTTATTTTTTATTTCTTTCTCAAGTGTTATTTTGCTTGTTTTTCTTTCTTATTTTCTTCCTTTCAATATCGATGGCTTCTCCTTTCTTTACGCATCATTTAATTTTTATTCATTTCATCCATTGTTCTCTTCTTTCTTTCTTTATTTCTTTCTTTATTTCTTTCTTTCTTTCTTTCTTTATTTCTTTGTTTTTTCTTTCTTTCTTTCTTTCTTTCCTTCTTTCTTTCTTTCTTTCTTTATTTCTTTCTATATTTATTTATTTCTTTATTTCTTTCTTTATTTCTTTCTTTCTTTATTTCTTTCTTTATTTCTTTCTTTCTTTATTTATTTATTTCCTTCTTTCTTTCTTTATTTCTTTCCTTCTTTCTTTCTTTCTTTCTTTCCTTCTTTCTTTCTTTCTTTCTTTCTTTTCTCTTCTTCTTCCTTTGCTTTCTGACTTCTGATTCGATCTTTAATATAACGCCAAGAGTTAAGCAACAATCTTTGTTACATTAACGACCATAAATATTCAGTAGTGAATAGAGTGTAATGTATTGAGAAAGTTTGGAATATAAGGCAGAAAGCCCGGAGAAACATAATATAATTATATTTATATGTACAAGGCAGCAGAAAGATTACGTAACTATTTCTGTCAGTTGTTTGACTGTGGTGCTAAAATATTTATGCTACTCTACGAAAAACAACACCGCATTGTTCATAAATGAAAAAATTGTACAAATGTACTATATTAAAAGCACAATGTATAACCGCACACACACTCACACCCAAACATACATACATATATATATATATATATATATATATATATATATATATATATATATATATATATATATATATATATTTAACATTTTTCCGAAATGTGCACAGTATGTTCTGGTGAACAAGATGTCTGTTAAAGACATCAGCAAAAGTATGTTAACAATAAAATCAACTTAATAAAAAGTAAAAAATGAAGAATAATGGCTGTGTCCTCACTACTACTTAAGTCTCTTTCAGAAGCAAGGGAAGTGAATACATATTTTAATACATGAAGCTTTCTGCTACATGCTTGAGTATTTTGCGTTTGCATATCCCGATTTATATATGAATCTGTTCACCGAATCAGGAACTAGATGCGCCAAGAGATATTTTGCACAAAAGAGATTTGACAGACTCCCATGCATAATAAAATGTATATACATATATTTATGATAAAACATTGTTTTAAATTATGCCATATATATGGGTTAAACTGATCAATATCAGAGATAGATCGTAAGTAAATATAATTGGATATTAAAGTCAAAACCCAGACGCGACAGTCTGTTCCATGCTTAACCACAATCATCAGGCCATCGTTTTAAAAAATACATTTATAAATACATTCTGGATGTGCGGTGGTTTAATGGATTGAGGCTCGAAATCAAAAATTGGAGTGCGGAGTTCGAATTCCATTCAAATTCGTTACGGTTACTAACTAGTAATTAGCTTGGAAAGGTAAGAGTCCATGTCTTCTCTACCCAGGTATTGTGTCAATATTGTTTGGATTGATTTACATTGGTCACTCATGTATCAGGTGCATTAAAACTGTAGATAATTCTTCATGTGTGTAATTTTGTAAAATTTCTAATATTTCTGACCAATGAGAATCGATCCGATGAAAATGGAAAATAGTAAAGTTCTGTCATTTTGCCTGTTTTCTCTCAATCTCTGATGAAGCTTAATGAAAAAGGAACGTGATATATTGATACACGTTTCTATTTGTTCTTTATCTTATTATATATACATATATATATATGTGTGTGTGTGTCTGTGTGTGTGTGTAAAAATGTATTTGAGCTTTTCAAAACCCAAATTAATACTTTTCAATAAAAATATTTCATGTGTATAAATGTAAGTCATCAAATAAAATCTCCACATTTAATTCGGTAAAGTACCTCAAGGGGCCAAACGCTTTGGTATAGAAAAGATTACTTTTGTTTTTCTTTTATTTATATTGTTTTTACAGATATGTTTTATTGACGGTCTTTTTATATAAAAATGTATTGCAGGTATTTTTTACTATTAAAATATATTTTTATAAATTCATAGTATTTTGTTTTGGGGGAGTGGTCACTATTTGCCCATAGCTGGGGCCCTAATAGGTGCTACCACCTCACTCAGAGTGGACCAAGGAACAACAGCAATTAAGAAGTGGTACCAGTCTCTTCAAAACCTCCACTCTCCTTGTTGCTGGATGTAGTTTATCGTCACACAAAAAAAAACATAACAGTCTATATATTGTGCCTGAAACAGCATCTACATCTATTAGCTAGAATACTCATCCAAATTACATATTTCATTTTCTTATTTATAACATTGCAACAACAGAAAATTCATCTAGATAATCGAAATCGTGGGAGAATACAAGTTTCAAATTTGGAAAAGAAACCTTTTTGAATATCTTACAATTCAAACGGAAATCCACAATTACTTCCATTTTTATGTCTTTCAGAAAACGCCCAATATGTAGGGTTTATTTCTAGTAACGCTGAAATATCAGAGCATCCTGAGTGAACACTTCGGAAATTCAAATGTGTTAAATTAACTTTCATAGATTAAAAACGGCAAAACATTTAACGCCAATCACAAAAAATAAAATCGCCAGTCCAAACAGTACAAATCAATATTTTTAAACCAATGAATTGAAAGAAAGTAAAATCGTAAAATAGTCTTCTCTAGGGGCTCTAAAATACAAAAATTCTCAATGCATTTGAATTGCAATATATCTCGATTCAAAACAACACATCCGCTTTTATCGCGCGAAAAAAAAATTGCACTTGAAAATTATGCTTTTTGTTAAAAAAAAAAAGAAAAAAAGATGGATCCATTAAGTTTATCAACAGTACATTTTGCTATTTCTCGTGTGGAAAAATGATTTTAAAAATGCACACATATTCGTACAGCAATTTCGATGCATTTTTGTTATAGAAATTTTACTGGCAAAACCGTATCTATGTACATACAGCCTAACTCTTTGTGTATGTATATACGTTCAAATGGCATTTTGTCTTGACTACTGAAAGAATTTCCTTGTTATACACTGCATTCTTTTAAATATGCTTTCAGGCAGTCATTTATCATTTGTCACTGATTTTTGTCCTGCTAATTTTAGGAGTAGAGAAAATCTTTAACAAATAAAACATAACTTTTTGCCCACGCTATTTCCTTGCTGATTGAACCAAATCATACCTTGGGAATTTTTTCGCCGTTAAAATGTAGCTTTCGACTAAACAAATTCCAAACGAAAAATATTTTATTTTGAACTGCAGCGGGATATTTAAAAATAAAAGTAATAACTCTATTTCGTCATCAGAAATCTTATCCGTATGTGTTTAACGAGGAATAGTCGCAGCATCAATGAAAGAATGAAAATTAATTCTATTTTCTTATCTTCTTCTACGTAACTTATCCATTCAGATTATATAGGTGATCATGGCTTTCCACAAATTCGTATCCCTTGTGTCTTTTAGCAGCATTGCGCCCTTTCATAAACATACTGAACCCTGTTCCGTCAACCATTCACACAAGATCTTCAGGTAATTGACTCGTTGCCTCCCCCTATTTATTACCCTAAAACTTTCCTCGTGAGTGTAATGTTTTCTAAGCCTTCTTTCCTCATTATGTGTTCAGGAATCTTTATCTTTCTCTTTCTGATTTTTACATCCTCCTTTTTTTTACTCGCTCGGTCTATGGAATTCTCAGGATCTTCCGGTTAAACTACATTTCTTCCGCCTCTATTGTTCTCTCAATTAGTAGTGAGATTTCCCAGCATTCACTTCCATATAAGAGGATGCATACTACATAGCAATCCAATACTCTTTTCTTTGTTTCTTATTACAGTGTAACCCGGATATAAGAGACCCGGATATAAGAGAAACTCGGATATAAGAGAGATTTTCTCTGGTCCCAAATTAGAGCCTGTGTTAATAAAACAAAATAGACCAAAACCGGATATAAGAGAAATCCGGATATAAGATAATTCTTCTCCTGTCCCGACAACTCTCTTATATCCGGGTTACACTGTAATTTTTTTTAACTTCTTTTTTTTCTTTTCTTTAACTCCTTCGTGGTTTCTTATTCTTTATGTTTGTCTTATTATAACCAGCTACGATTAAAAAGAAAGTGACATCACATTTATTACTTATTTATTAAGCCTATTTGAGTGCTGATAGAAAGACACGATCAGGGGCACACACAGAGGAACAAACTCGATAACTAGAAAGCCACTGACAGGCGTGTAACCTAATATGGTATTTAGTGGCGTTCAAAAATTTATTTTCGCGTTTTTCAGTTTTCACTTCAAGAAATTTCTTGTAAAGAACGAAAAAAAATTACTGAACTGTTGTGTAATGCAGGTGCCTCCTATATAGTAGTCAATGCTGAGCATTAGCATCATCATCATTAAGAAGAGACTCGAAACATATTTCTCCAGAAAAAGGCTGAGAATAACATGGACTGAACATGTAAGCAATGACGAAGTTTTAGAAAAAATGGAAAGAAAATGAACACCTATACATAACAGCAAAAAAGACATAGTTGGAAATAATAGGCCACTGACTTAGGAAAGCGGGTTTAGAAAGTTTGACACGCTCAGGACATAGTGAAAGCAAGAAGGACAGAGGAAAATATAGTATAAATTACCTAACGAGTTTATGCAAATAGTTGGAAGAACAGGGATTAAGAAAGATTGCAAAAATACGAACCTATTAAGAGCTACAAAAGGATGGGAATTTTCGGGAGACTCATAATCATCCACATTCTCAGTTGTCACGGTACATAGAAGAAGAAGAAGAAGAAGAAGAAGAAGAAGAAGAAGAAGAAGAAGAAGAAGAAGAAGAAGAACAACAACAACAACAACAACAACAACAACATCAACAACAAGGAAGAAGATTCATGCAATTTTTACAGGATGCCATTCATTTTCTAACGAATAAAATTTTAAATATCTGTTACATGATAGTTATATAAGACGTTCCTTGACAGGCGAAAGAAGCCAGATGACAGGCAAGTTTAAAAAAGAAAAGAATAAAAATTCCATAGCGAAAAATATATATTTCAGAGGCAACCAATGAAAAGACGATTTTAATGCATGATAGCATATATATATATATATATATATATATATATATATATATATATATATATATATAATATATATATATATATACATTATGAAATGGACAAAATCCGACAATTATTTTAAGACATATAAAAAGAATGTATAAACATAAATATATATATATATATATATATATATATATATATATATACCTACGTTTGGATTTTCGTGGTTCTACCAACTCAGGCACGAAATATTACGGTTGATTTTATGAAATACTGGGTCTCATGGGAGGAACACTAAATTAAACGCAGATTCAAAGCTTAAAGTTAACATAAACTTAATATATTATTGGGGTGTAAATACAAAATGTAGATTGTATGTTGGGGGCTACTGTAAAAGAAAAAAGATGGACACTTAAAGTTTAAAAGAGGAATGTCTGGTAACTCGTTAAGTACGAGTGTCATTCAATAAATAAGGTTAATTTTTCGGTATAAAGACTTCTAATACAGATAGAAGCTTACTCTTTTTTATTTTTGTTTTACTTCTTTTTCACATGGATTTAATTTCTTTTGCAGATTAAAAAAAAACATTGAGAGTTTTGGCGATTAACAAAGATGGCCGACCAAGAAGCTTTCTGCAGGATTGAACAGCGGTCACTTATCAAGTTTTTGGTTGCTGAAGGGTGCAAACCAGTTGAAATTCATAGGAGAATGTCAACTGTGTATGGTGCCACATGTTTCAGCCAGAAAATATCTACAAGTGGGCTAAATTGTTTAAAGAAGGAAGGAGCAGTGTTGAAGATGAAGACAGGCCTGGGAGGCCTACAGAAGTGAGGTCTACTGAGGTGATCGTATCAGTCAATGACCTCATGCAGTCTGACAGAAGGGTGACAGTGGATGACATTGCAAGGACTTTGAGCTTATCTGTTGGGACAGCACAAAAAATTGTCCATGATGACCTTGGCTACTCGAAGGTCAGCTGCCGGTCGGTGCCAAAGATGCTTACTGCACAGCACAAACAGAGGAGGGTCGAGTTGTCCCAGCGGGGTCTCTCCCGCTATGAGAAGGATGGTGATGAGTTTCTGAAGAAGGTGGTCACATGTGACGAGACATGGGTTTGGCACTATGAGCCTGAGTCCAAACGGCAGTCCATGGAGTGGAAGCACGTAGGCTCTCCAGTGAAGAAGTCCCAGTGGTCCACGAGGAAGGTGATGCTCCCCGTTTTTTTGGATATGCAAGGCCCAATCACCATTTCATTCCTTGATAAAGGAAGCACTGTGAACAGTGCTAACTACTGTGAACTGCTGAGGCAGGTCAAGAAAGACATAAAGAACAAACGCAGGGGTCATCAGTCCGAAGGAGTCATCTTGCATCATGACAACGCACGGCCTCACACAGCAGCCCAAACGGTGCAGACCATCAACGAGCTGGGCTGGGAACTGCTCCCTCATCCCCCTTACAGCCCAGACCTTGCCGCTTCAGACTTTCACCTGTTTGGTCCCTTGAAAGCATTCACGAGAGGCACGAAGTTTAAAAGTGACGATGAAGTCAAAAGTGTTGTGAGCGACTGGCTGAGACGTCAGCCCAAAGATTTTTACTCTGAGGGAATACAGAGCTTGTGCACATATGGGACAGTGCTGGGAGACTACGTTGAAAAAAGAAGTAAGCTTCTATCTGTATTAGAAGTCCTTATACCTAAAAATTCACCTTATTTATTGAATGACCCTCGTATTAACAGACGTTAAAATCTTTAATGGGGGTAATCAATATGTAACCTAAAATATGTAAAATGCCTGTGATATTTGGATAATATATCTATCCAGAAATAATATACTTTAAGTGAGTTTTCTTTCTGTGATTACAAGCTAATATGAGTTCATTTCGTTTATTAAGTAGACTTCGGTCATTAATATTTTTTCAGGATCAATCTCTTTTCCAGCAAACATTGGTCGCCGCTGCCGGAAAAGGGTGTAGTTTTGGTGACGAAATTCCAATTTACTACCGGTGTATAATCATCTGTTTTAATATCCCAGTAAAATTCTTAGAGTACCTTGGCATTTGCTTATTGTTAAGAATCATTCGGGTTTTCCAGTAGATGGCTGTGTAATCGAAATAAAATTTTGTCTGGCCATTATGTTTAATGTTAGCCTTGTAGATGACCTCTTTATACAAACATCTATAGTTTGTTGGAGAGTTAATATTTTTCGACAATTACACTTTTTCTGTGTTAATATTGTTATTCAGGTTGTTTAAGTATTTAGTTAAATGTTACATTATTATGCTGTGCTATATGTTGCTCAAAGTTATTGCTGCACATGTAGATAATCTTAATATTGTTCTTATTGAAGATATTGTTGAGTAAACCGTTATAGTTGACATGTTTATAGATTAAATTTAGGAAAATCCTACTGATGTTTGTTTTGACATTACTGTTAGAAGTTGGATTAAACGAAATTATGTTTCGTTTTCTACTCTTATGTTTATTAATAACATTCTTTCTAATGTGTGAAATGTATTCTACTTTAATTTTCTGTTTCCTTTTATTTAGTGCATCTAAATATTTAGTTTTATATTGGACAAAAATAATGTTGTTGCTAGAGTTGAGAGTCTGTGTTATCCTGATTTGTGCAAGTTATTTAAAATCCCAGGTGGATTGTTAGATGTTTTGCTAACCTAGTTATGGTTATAAAACTCTTTAGTATAAGACATGTGTACTCCTCTTGATAGATTGAAAGTAGTGTCCAGAAAGTTGAACACCTTGGCGTTGGCATCAGTGGTTACATTTAGTCCGTGATACTTGAAGAATTTAATAAGTTGTTTCCTAAATCGGTCTGTTTCTTGTGGATTCATGTTACGCAGGAGAATAATTCCGTCGTCTCTGTACATACCAGTGTTCTTATTATCGAAAGTATATCTAAGTCTCCACAGCAGCAGAATGCCAAACAATTCAAAAACTTCTGTGGAATCGAACGCTCCCATCGCTATAGAGAAGTCTGGACTGCTTTTGTTTTTTTTTTAGTCCACATGAAACCATCGTGACATAGAATAGGTTTCTGGGCTTGCTTAATGATGTTGATATCCTGGTCAGTGATGGTGCAATAATTCTTAGCCAGGGTTATAGCAGCCATTAACAGGTCGTCTGTGATCGACGGATAGAAGTTGGTGATGTCGAATTGCATGAAGGTGCATTCGTTTTTATTTTTATATTAGAGAACCAATCGATAGTGTCTGTAGTATTCTTCCATTAGTTGACTCCTGCGGCATTCCTAGTGTAATTGCAGGCTCCCTCCAGTATAGACTTGTTGATTTTGCCGATATTATCTTGGAAGAGTTAAGCAATGGGAATTGCGTCTTGTTGGGGAAATTATATTTATGGCCCTTAACGGTAATAAAAGCCCGTTTATAAAGCTCATGCGCCCTGTCGCCGATCTTAAATTAAGTGGCTGAACTTCGTACCTCGTAGTTAATAACATTTTACCATTCAGCTGGGGCTTTCTTATATATTTTAGTAACTTCTTTAAAAATAGCTTTGTGTTAGTCGTCGACGTTGTAGCAATATAGATCGCCAGTCTTATCAGATTTTTCCCTTTTACAATAGCCCCCTACCTACAATCTACATTTTTTATTTACACCCCAATAATATATAAAGTTTATATTAATAATGAACCTAGAGTCAGCGTTTAATTTAACGTCCCTCTCATGAGACCCAGTATTAAAATTTAAAAAAAAGAACCATACTAATTCCAGACTGATGAGTTGGTAGGACCACAAAGCTTTCAGTTGCAATTCGGATTTAGATATATATATATATAATTATTAATATATACTTCCTAGTTCTAACAATATTGAGCACTGTTTTGTTTGTACAATATATTAATTAAATATTAATTCGCTTACCTGTGTACGCACACAAAATCATGTATATACAGTTGCTAATATCTAATAATTTGATTTATATACACATTTATACTTATATATATATATATATATATATATATATATATATATATATATATATATATATATATATATATATATAAAATGATAGAAAGAACAGGTAGAGTAAAAATCCACTGTTCGTAGCATTTACTTTTAAAGGGGTGCTCAATATAAAGTAGGGCAATATACTATTATTATGTTTTTATTATAAGAGATTATAATTAATAATTTTTGAAATCTCTCAATACTAAAACTGTATTTCTTCGGGCGATAGTAAGTAACTTGCAAATAAATGAGTTTTAACGAAATTTAAAAACAAAGTGCTACCTCTATTCCGAAAGTTAAAGGGCGGGAAAGAAGGTCAGAATTAAAAATAGACTTGTGGGTATGTCTAGATTAACCAATTTAATCCCATATCTACGCTAACTAGAAAAGTAAGCTCAGAGGGTGGAGGTGGATGAGTTATTTTTTCATGTCATGATAAAACGGCACATAGACATGTCATCATTGACGATTACGGAAAATATGTCAGCGACAAATGTATAGTGATTGTAGAGAAATATGTCATGATTAACCCACCCATCTATTCAACAAAGTGAACATATGTAATCTTGTTAAGACTGTGTCCACAGATAATAAATCCTGGTAGGACTAGTTCACCTTGGAATGACTCCCTGTAAGAAATCATATCATAATACTTCAAATCTAGCAGATTATGTCGAAGTTTTCACGCTTTACCTGATGTTAAAAACTTTAAAACGTTCAAATATGGAAGTAGATATGTTGAACTACAGAACAGCTGAATTTGAATCATTTATCCAAATTGTCTACGTTTCTACGTTGGTTTTCCTACTTTTCGCAAAAACATTTAGGTTCTTATGTTGAATTAATAGGGTAGTATTGAAAGATGTTGTAAAGTTCTCAAACTATTTTCCCAAATAAAAATTCTGATTTTTAGGGATTGAAACATTGATTTAGTAAATTATGCCGATGTATGAATTTTCAGCAACCCCCGATTTTAATACTTGGAAAACATTGTTGCACTCTTACCCTCACGGAAATATATGAAATGAAAATAACACAGTTAAATTTTATATTAAATCAACTAGTTTATTTTATACAGATAAATGCAATTTTAGCACCTTGTTTTAAAAGCTGTTTTCCCCATCTTGCAGGACGAAAACTGAATATAGAGATAAAAATGATTCATTTAGCTATTATTTTTGCAGATAACTGCAAGATATAGAACATTTCAACTTCGACATGTTCTTAAATATCAACATTATGCTTTGCCAAATTTGGCAACCACTTTCTCGTTGCTCGCGACATGTAAATTTAAGTAAATTTCAATTTGTAATAATTACTGAACGATTTCTTCTATCGAGCTGAAATATTCAGGATTGTTTTAGTAGCAAGAAAATGTCTCAGACTACTTAAAACCTAGCATAAATATAAAATGGCGACCATGTGGATATATCTGGAAATATTACGAGGACTGAAATGGAAATAACATCATTTAAATTTGGCAACATGTTGATCAACGCTTGAAGATAATCAAAATACATCCAGAAAAGATTCTCAATGATTTCTTTGTCTGTATTTTGTCAGGAAATTGGGCCTCATAAGAAATGGCAAACGTGAATCGCGTGGTAATTGTTATTATCGATAAAAGTGGCTGAGTTTAGTTTACTGTGTGGCACTCGTTTCAGTGGTAATGGTAATATTTTAAAACGTAGGCAAATATTTAACATTCATTGTCTGTGTAACCAGTGTTACAGTCAGTGGAAATTAATGAACTCGTTGTCTATTTTTTTGTTTTTTAGTAAAATCTGTTTCTCAAGCCAACTAACTGTTAACGCCCTTTCTAATATTTATAGGAGACTTGCTTACTTAATATTTTTTTAATGTAGCGTGAACATCAACATCTTGATAATGGTATTATTTTCTCTTCGAGTTATATGTGCTCTCTATTTGAATTCTCCTGTTGCTGATAGTTCTCAAAGGATGTTGTCTCTCTTATTTTGAACAGTTCTTTGTGTAACGCCACTTTCGAAGAAGTATGGTCCTCACGAGAACCTACGAGTTTCATTCGTTCGATGCTTCTTTCAACCATTGATCTTAGAAAGTAATTGGGTGGAGTTAAGATATTTTAAAACATACAGACCTACCTATAAAATTAATGAATCGAATATGTATTTTTTGCTATGTGTTTTTCTCTACATAGAAACGCTTTTAGTTCATTGTGTTATACTTATTGTTCTGTTATTTCTTTAGGCACAATAAAAATCCTCTACATCGGAAATAAAACACCAAACTCGATTCTTCCATTTGCTTAATCATTATTTCTACATTCGTAAATTAAATTAATATCATATATCTCGTAAGAAATAAACGAAAACCCAAAGGAATTAGGGAATTGGAATCGCTCATGCTGAAAATAAAAAATTAAATAGTCAGGAATCATTTTTGTTTCTTGTTTAACGTATATCTTAGCTGACATGAAATCAGTAGTTAATATTTCAGCTTTACAACAATGTCACAGTTATGGAGCTCCCCGTAAGGATTAAAGTAACTTCTAATAACGAGGGTGTCCTTCTGTTGTAGAGTTACATTCCGCAGTGGAAACTGTATTTGGACTAAATTTGGTCCTAAATAGGTTCAACGTACAAAAACGTTAGGAACTTGTTATAATAAGTATTACGCAGACTAATCTAGTTGTGGTAGCTGACTACTTTCGTATTCGACTCCCCATCGACCCTCACTGACTCCTACTTATATTAGGTGGGAGAGTCTATTATCTATAGACTAGGTGTGTTTCGCCATAACACCTTCACTAATACAACTCGATGAATTGCCCATTAGTTTCTCAGTGTACCTTAGAATTTTCACAGGTCTACAAGTATTATGCTCTCAGTTATTGAATAGACGACTACAACTCCTTCCTAATGGCCCTTATATTGTAACGAGGCAGCCATTATCGGTCAATATTAGATAACCTAGAAAATGAAATGGGTATAAAATACATAAGCATTTTTAAATTAAAAAAATCAATACTTATTTATTATACATTTATTTAATATTATATTTTACTCAAAATGATTTGATTTTTAAAAGTTGCATCTTTGATAAGTTGTTGGTGAATCTATCAAAATAATTCTTCCTCGAACTCACAAAATGAACCACTGTCTCTGAGATTTACTCAAATGCTTACAGATGCGAATTAAAAAAGAATAAATATAATAAATTTAATATTTTAATTTCAGATCGTTGTCTTTTTGCGTGATTTCATTCTCCGATTAACATTGTTTTATGTAGTTACTTACTTGAACACGCTAGCTTTGAAAGTGAACAAAATTCTTTATATTATAGTTGTTACATGACACTTTATTTACATTATCGGACTATTGTGCTCATCTTTGTCTCTATATTTATTACAACGTTTTGGCCGTTGTACGCTCCGGCCTTCTTCAGGTGCTTGGAATGTCGAACTGAACCCTTTATTTCGCTCACTGGGGTAAACTGTTCTAGTTCTATGTGCCATGTTTAATGGATGTCAGTTATCAGTTATCTCCTGTTAATTTCCCTCTGAAAGTTCTCCACTGCATTAGCCGGGTATTGAACTCACACTCTTTTGGGTCCTGTCAATGGATCTAACTAACGCCTTTATCCACTGTGCCATGTGTCCTTGAGAACAGTCTACCCCAGTGAGCGAAATAAATGGTTCAGTTCGACATTCCTCCCAGGTGAAGAAGGGCGGAGCGTACAACGGCCGAAACGTTGTAACAAATATGGCGACAAAGATGAGGACAATTGTCCAAATAATGTAAATAATGTACATAATACTTCATCTCAGAAATATAGACAGATATTGTTACATGACAGTTCGGAAAATGTAGACGGCAGTTATAAGACAACTATTGGGTTATTTTTAATTACTTTTACAATTTTTTTTTCGTAACTCAGATCTTTGCTTTTTTACATTTTTAGAATAATTTTCAAAATTTTTTTTTTTTTCTTTTGTTGTTGATATGTTCTGTTTTGTTTTTAATAACTGACTAATATTTTTTTAACTGCGGTTTCTCATACGAAACAAATGTTGCTTAATTGAACAACAGGAATTTATCAAGCCGTGTATTTGCAAGCGATGGAAAGATCCTATTGTGAAGTGTATTTGAGCGTCATTACTATATTTTCAATCAGAGTGAGAAGAATACAGATAAGTCACGCAACTCCCGATATGTAAACAACAAGTGTAGAAGTTGATGGAATTTTAGATTAGAAAGAACTTAGAAATTAGTTTCTGAAAATGTTGGCACTGTTGAATATTTTATTATGAAAACAACTGCGAGGCACAAAATTATATCTTTATCTTGTTCAGTAATGAATTTCATTTTAGTGTTTTTACAATTACTCTGTGGAATTCTGCTATGGAAAGTTATCATTATTATCGATAGTGGTACAAATGTCGTCATCACTATTGATACTGTTTTAACGTTTCTGATTTATTCAATTGTTTTTCAATTCGAGTAATTATCAGGGTACTTTGAACTGAACCTCGAATTCAACCAGTAATAGCCTAGGAGATTAAAACGATGGTTCGTGAATTTGTGATATAGTAATTACGTGTTGAATCCCTGAGCCGTGTAGTACAGTCTCAATGAAAACTGCTCAAGAAGATGCTCACAGCTAAAAACGCATTGAAATAGAGCCTCTCGTAAACACCGTCGAGTCTTGATCGGAGACCGTATGGGATTACCAGGTGTTTTAAGCTTCCATCTGCGGGTGTTGGAATGGATAACGACTCGGAATTGGAAATTGGGGAGCCCGGTTCAAATTCCAGTCGTGTTCGTTATAGTCACTTACACGGAAATAATTGTAAAAGTTATGAGTGCATCTCTTTTCCTCCCAGCTATAGGTTAATTAGTAAGACTTGTATCAATAAATCATTATGATCTAAAAAATTCTTCTTACAATGTAATTGTCGAAATAAACACAACTGTCCACTTAATAATAAATGTCTAACAAATAATGTAATATATAAAGCAGCTGCATCAAATAACATTAACACGAACGAAAACATTGATATGAGAACAACTGAAACAACTTCTAAAGAAAGATTTAATAAGTAGAAAATTTAATTTAAAATAGACAGTTATACAAATAACACGATATTATCAATATATAGATATATATTCAATTATTGTTTCTATTTTGCGGGTTTAACAAAAAAAAGATGAAAAATTACAAAATATACAGTTAAAAAATGTACAATTGAAAAACAACTATGTTTATGAATTACAAAATATACAATTGGAAATTAATTACGTTTATGAAGGAACACGTGAGTAGATGTGAAAACATGAACATGATCTTGTCAATAACGGAGTTAAAGAAAGACGCATATATGAAAATTGAAAAGAAACTTTTATTACAATTGCAAATATTTATCGTTGTCGGTTGTCCTTCGAATCCGAAGATGACGTTTCGTATCTGCCTCTCCTGTGTGAACACGGAGGTGGCTCCGCGACCCCAAGCTAGAGTCGCAGATTCTGGAAGTGTTGGGGGGGGGGGGCACTGATAGTCTGTCGTCACAATCACTGATGACGATGTCATGTGACGTTGATCTCTGATTAGCGGTGAGCTTCCGGCGTCGAGCATCCTCGAAGCTGATAACAGCATTATGAATTGTGATTCGGCAACGTGGTCGATCAGTGGCGCGCTACTCTAGCTCATTATGTTCGATCTTGCACCTCTGGAGATTTGCTTTCACAGCGTCTTTCTACCGCTTCTTTGGACGGCCTTGGTTTCTTTTGACGTGCAGGAACTCTCCGTACAGCAGACGTCTTGGCAATCGGTGCTCCTCTATGCGGTATATTTAATATACGGATTAACCCCTTGAAAAGTGTACATATCAATACGACACTGTGGAGTTGGGGACAATTACAGTTAAGTAATTATTTTATATATATATAATAGTATATATATATATGTGTGTTGGATCGTGTGCGTGTCTGTGTGCATATATTTAAGTATACAAATATCTATAATGACATTAACTGATGATCATATATATATATATAATATACAGAAATATAGTCTTAAAGTGTGCTATATTTATGGGATAAAGTGCTCAATATCAGAGATAGAGCGTGTGTAAATATAAAAGTGGACATGGAAGTCAGCACTTAGAGGCGACAGTCTGTTTCATGCTAGTGCAATCGTCAGTCTGTTTCATGCTAGTGAAATCGTCGTCTGACGATTGCACTAGCATGAAACAGACTGTCGCCTCTAAGTGCTGACTTCCATGTCCACTTTTATATTTATATATAATATATATATATATATATATATATATATATGTATATGTGTGTGTGTGTGTGTGTGTGTGTGTGTGTGTTTTATTTATTTTAGGATATTACAACAAAAACATGTAAGAATCAATACACAACTGCACTCGTGTTTCAACGCATAACAATGTGTCTCCACAGGCGATTGTAAATAAACTGGCGAGTGAACGATTAATTTGGTTTCAAAATCAAAACACCTACTCATTTTGTTTACAAAAAAATAAGGCTTAAGGTCTTTACTCTGCTCAACCAATCGAATATAAGCTACGTTAAATTTAGATACCTACCATTTTTCGGCATAAATTTTCTATAACGTTTAACATGATTTTTAAAAAAATGACAAAGCATTCTTCAAGATTTCATTTTAGGTTTAATTAAATGCTAAAGTATTAAATTTATTATTTGCAGTAAGTAAAATATTCTGGTGTATTTCAGAAAGAAATTATATAGATTGGAATGTCAAATATTTGCACGATTTCTTAAAATTGTTTTAAAAGCGGCCATTTTCTTAATTTTAAGAAATTTCTAAACAAAACAAATTCATCGATTTTAAAACTCTTCCAATATATATATATATATATATATATATATATATATATATATATATATATATATATATATATATATATATGTATTTCTGACGCGATATTTGAGTAAAATTAGAAAAATTAAAATTAAATTAATCTGATTTGACATAATTATTACTTACTTATAGCATAAAAAAGTAACATACCATCATTTCTTAACAATGGGTCTTATCTTTCTTTGATCTTTATTGAAGAATGGTTAAGTTTCCGAGGTGATGACAGGTCTTATGGATGACCTGAATTGACATAAATTTACGAAATCTAAGTGAACGCAATTTTTTTGCTCTTTAACTACGTAGTAATTATTACAAATGGACATATTTTCCGCAATTATTTAATATCCTATTGACATTTTATTTACCTTTCGAAGAGGCTTTTACTGACCATTAGAAGATGCTTTATGCAAAAATAAAAAAATAAAACACTATAAAATTTTCTTAAATTAATTTCTCTGTAATGGGACAAAACTCTTAGATCACGTGACCTTTTCATCATAATGTCACGTTTAGTCTTCCATAGATGAAAAAAGGAACAAATTAAGTAAAAAAAATTTAAAAATAGAGTAATGAAACTACTTTTATTAATCTTTTCAATTTTGGATTCGTAAATTTCGTTTCCACTTAATTACCATATCACATTTTAAAATAGCCTAATACAGAATTTTACACGATATTAAATTATATTATTAATTATAAATTATTCTAATTAAAAAAAAACTAAAAATAATCTTGTAAAAATTCATTATTCATCGAAAAAAATTTATTTCTCCAAATAATATTGTCCTTAATATAACTTATTTACAAAAGCAATTAAAAGCTTTTCTAATTAAATATTGCCATAATTTTATTGTATTTATTATTTTTCAATTCAGAGCAGATTTTCAGTTAGGATAGTGCAAGTTTGAAAAAAATTAGGGGCTTTACATTCTCCAAGAGGTCCTACATTCATCGAATAAAATAAATGCAGGAAACAGAAAGACATTTTGCGAAATTTCATGAAATTAAATAAGTTGAGCGTAACATATGTAAAAAAAAATAATTTTCTAAAAAGAAATTTCAAAAATAATTTAATCCATTTGTAAATAAGTCCTGAAAATTTCATTAAAATCGGACAATTATTTGATTTTACAATAATTTCAAAATCGATGTCTTTTCAACAGAAAAAATCGCAAAAAAGTAATTATTACATCACCTTGATGACGTAAAATAAAAAGACCTTAAGCAAAATTTCGAACATGTTAGGATTAAAATATTTAAAGAATAATCAAAAATACATTGGTATTTCATCTTAATAATAACATAAACATTTCGACGATAAAACATTATTTTTATTAAGCTTTTTTCATTACGTTATGCTGTTTTCGGCGAAAAAATGGCGGTACCTAATTAACTTCAAACTAAGCGAAAATAAAAAAATGAATTTATTATCTCATAAATGTATCATAGCCAAGATTTGACATCTAACTGCAGCTAGATATTAACTGATAAAAATAGTTACAATAAATGTACATATGCCAAAGAGTCGACCTTTATAAGGAATAAAAGCGGGGGCGGAAGACAGGTAATTTAACCGATTGCCCTACTAGTTATAAGCTTTGTGGATTTCCTACATAATTTGTTTCCGTAGTTGATAAATTAGAGGCCTCTTCAAGAAATTAGTAAATAATGTAAACATAGAATTATTTGGTAAATCATATGTAATCGTTAAATAAATATTACACATGTAAGATGTTAATAATATCAACCAATCAATGTAAAATGTCAAAAATATTAAATACCAATATTTCCGTATCAGATACTAATGATAACTACCAGGAGATTAATACAGAACTTAATTAAACCAAAATTATTCATACAAATAGAAAGGTTAGACATATATGGTGCAACACATTTGAATTTAAATCTAAGAAAAAGCATTTTCAAATTTCAAAGTTTAACTACATTGTAACGGAAAAGATAAACTATGATTACAAGCTACCGTTAATTTGGATCTTTGATTTAATAAAGAATTCTTATCAAAGAACCTGATAATTTACTATAATAAGGATCTACATATCTTTGACATTTTTAAAATTATCCATTTCACCTTAGGAAATTTAGTATTATCTTTTAAACTCCAAAAAATATATAGAAAGTGATGTATTATTTCCATAAGTATTATTGGTGAAGGACAAGATATGTTGATACCATCGAAAAAGAATTCTTAGTATTACCAATATATAATTTTTCAATCGTCGAATTTTCTATTGTAGAGATAGTAATTAGCTAAACAAAAGATTTAGTTAAACATTTGTTTAGCAATGGGTATTGGTCTGAATTCCTACAATTACATTGACTAGTATCATTAATAATATTTATCTTGGAACGTGCGTTATGATCCAGCTAATTAAAATCTTTTAAAATTCTATTACTGTGTAACTTTATAATCTTCTCGAGATTATTGGTGAAGCTATATGTTATTTTTAATGTGTTTCTGTTAAATATTTTACAAAGAGGTTTACTTTTAGGGAAATTAAATGAAGGAACATCTGACCTAACTTAGTACCCACCAGTTTGTTAAAAGGGGGGGGTGCCAAATGATCTTTCTATTTCTATTTATTTTTTTAGACCACTATCATCATATTTTCTATAGAAAAATATAAATGAAAATATGATAATAGTGAACGTCGATCAAAGAATAGATATGAACACAATCGCGCGGTGGGTACAGAGTTACTTCAGTGACAACAGTGATGAATGTGAGGACGTTGACCGTCTTTGATTCGAGCATATTTTTACAAGATTTAGTGTGCACGCTGTCCATTACTGGCGCAGACGTAACAGATATATGAAATATAAAATGCGTTTTGAATTCAATGTTTTTTTTTGTACTCCCCGTATCTTTTGTGTTTTTTTTTTATTATTGGAAATCAATAGAAAGCATAGGCGAAACATCAATCCATCTCTCTGTCAAAGTAAGCTGACGTTGACAAATATCTAGAAAATGAATCTTACGGACAGAAATCATTAAATATCAACAAAGAAAATGAACAGAATCCAACTGCAACAAAAATGGTTGCTATGGAAACATATCCCGAGGGCAGCATTTGCAGCATAAACGGTGAAAGAATTAAATTAGTTCACAAACAATGTGATAATTTTCTTGTGTTTCTTTGTGGATATTTAAAGATAAACAGTTGAGTTAGTTTCAATTTGCACAGATTATTTTTCTTCTTTTAATAATTTCCGCCTATTGGGAAACTCAGGACGATGATTAAAATTCCAATGATCATGACTGAAAATAAACATCTGTCAATGATCTACATTTGTTCTGCAGATTTTCCTTTTATATATTCACGAGAGGTAAAATAATATTTTAATGGAAATGCCAATCACATGTTCGTTAAGTCAGTGGAAAATGCCTCAGGTAAATTCAAGCCTGAAGTGGCTAGTCAGTATATAAAAGAAATTCTGAGTATTTCAAATTTCTCCGATTAACAGGAATATTCTTAAAACAAAACGATCTTAATTGAAAAGAAATAACAAAGCCAAAGGACGTGTAGTATGTTGTTTTCAATGACAGTTTTTTTTTCCAGAATTACAATTAACAAGAATGAAAGCAAAACTTACCGAACCTGGGAGGCGCACATTTGGAGAAAAGAAGACATGGTAGGAGCGTATAATTACGCATAGAAGCTATTAAATGAATTCCGATTCTTAAATGATTTCATGGTTAAATATACATTTCTACATCTCTCCATCTTCTTTTAATTCCTTCCCTTGTATTTTTAACCAATAAAGATATATATTATCTATATTCAGTTTATATCACACATTATCAATATTTTAAATTAGCAATGAAAAATATGCCCGTATTATTTAATACTAATGTTCATACAAATTGCCCAAGAGTCCCTCAAGCTAGATGGTTATTTTGTAGAGCTGGATGAGCATAAGAAAAGGCACGAAATTAATTTAATTTTGTTAAAAAGGAATTATAAGGGTCAACACTAGACTTGAATATGTCAAAACTATAGTAACATTGAAAAGGTTCTGTCGGGCGTCTGCTCCACACAGCATATCTTGGAAAGAAGCTATCGCAGTTGACTTACATCTTACGGAATAAATTAGGATGGATAGTGGATAGATAATTTGTTTAACCAGCATATCGACCTTCGTTGGGCCATTTAATGCTGAAAAGGTTTTTTTTTCTTTTTCAAAAAAGCAAAAAGTATAGTTGGTAATATTGTTCTTCCAAAAAGTATAGTTGGTAATAATATTTTTCTTCAAAAACGTATAGCTGGTAATAATATTTTTTTTTAAAAGAAATGTGCTGGAAACTGGAAGCTTACTATTTGCCCATAGCTGGGACCCCAACAGGTGCTACCACCCCGGGTCAGGGTGGACCTGGGAACACCAGCAATTAAGAGGTGGTTCCATGCTTCCTCAAAACCTCCTGATCAGAGGCCTTGCTGTTGGATGCAGTTTAACGTCGTACCCAGGACGAGGAATAAATTAGGATGAATCGTCCTTGCGTACGTGACATAGTGAGTCCCATTTGCCAAGCTAAGGGCTGGTGGGATAAAGGAATGCAGTTCGTCAGCACACGTGGCATGTAAATACCGACAGAGTAACGAGAGGCTCGCGACGCTTCGATTGTGGTAAAGAGACTGTAGAAAATAATAATCACCCACAAGGCTGCGAAGACGCCTTTGAGTTCCATCAAGACAGGCAATTGAGGACTGGGTAGCTCCAACCCAGACATGGCAGCACTCATCCATTTTTTGTTCTGAGCTGGCTTTAGTAAATATAGGTCATAGCAGAAGTAGTCGTACTTACTGAAGCAGTTCAATGAAATTATCATTTTCCCGGTATCGTCAGCAATAGATTATATATAGGATTTCCACTTGAGACCCAATAGACGTTTAAGGCAAGGAGCCACCTTGTGAGAAGACCCATCCCTTGTGTGGTTTTAGAGTTCAGGGTCGGTATTTTCGTAAATAGGAAAGTGAAACTCAACCGCAGAGTTTGCGATTAATTTTCAATCGATGAATTCAACAAACTTTCGACACATTCTAATAGACTGCGCTGATTTTCACCAGTTGCCAGTTGATAGTGCTAGGCTGAACAGAGTAATCGGATTCGTCAGGGATATCGGATATTTTAGGCGGGTATAACTGCAGCAGTTGAAGCCATCAAACAGTCTGACGTCTTTGATAAAGTTTGGATGTGCTGTTTGGCCTCGCGCTACCGGGAAGGTGTTTTTTTTTCATATCCAGACAAAATTTTTAAAAATTAAAAAAAACATAATGAACAAAAATAAAAAGGTTAAAAAAATAAAATAAAAAATAAAAATGGTTGTATGTGTAGATTAGGTCTCTCCCTCCACTTGCTCACTGCAAAAACAGCATAGTATGATGAAAAAAGGCCACAACATGAAAAAAGATGTATCGTCAAAATCTTTAAGTTATTATTGAAAGGAAAAACCAAAGTATTTTTATTACTTAAAAAAAATGTTAAATCTTTCTAACACATTCGACATTTTGGTTAAAATATTGTTTTTTTTGTTTTGTTTTGTTTTTTTTTTACGACAGCGGGTGACGTAATTTTTACAGCAAAGTTTTTGCGCCTTTTTTTCTGGTGAAAAACACATTGAGTTCAAAATTCTTGCAAAAATGAAATAATTGCCGAATTTCAATGAAACTTTAAGAACTTATTCACAAGTAAATGACATTATTTTGTAATGTTTGTTTTAGAAACTTTTTGTAAAAATATTTTTTTACATATGTTACTCGCCACTTACATGAAATTTCACGAAATGAAATTTTCTTTCCAAAATCTTTTCTTATTAGTTAACGTAGGCCACCTTGGAGAATGTAAATCATACATTTTGTTTTCAAATTTTACTATTTGTAGTGAAAATCAAAAATGTAATCAAACTATGATTTTATTTAATTAGAAAAGCTTTTAATTGTTTTCGTAACTATGTTTTGCTAAGACGATTGTCTTAAGAAAATTAAAAAATCAATGAATAATGAAGTTTTACAAAGATTTTTCATTTTTTAATTTTAAATAAAGTAATTTATAATAATTTAAAAATCGTTTAAAATGCTGCATTACTTTCTTTTAGATGATATTGTAATTAAGTGGAAACGAAATTTACGATTCCAAAATTGAAAAGATTCATATACGACTTTTTAATTATAATATTGATTTTAAATAATTTTTTATTCTTTTTATATTCTTACTTTAATCATTCCAATTTTTTATCTATGATAGCCTAAACGTGACATTATTATGAAATGGTAACATAAGAGTTGTCCTCCATTTTCAGAGAAATTCGCTTGTCTGCAATTCTTTATTCATTGCATGGTTATGTCTCAACTTTACAATTAAAAAACATATTAAAAAATATAAATTAATAACAAATAAAATACATTAAGAATTTATAAATTATTGAGTTACCTATATTTCATCTCAGTTATGAATTTTTAAAATTACTCTAAGAAACTTTTATTGTTTTCTTGTTTTTTTTAGAAAACATCTTCAGCCGTGACTAAACGTCAATAAAATATTAGATAATTGCTGAAAATATGTTAATTTGTAAAAAACAAAAAAAATTAATGCGGATCAATTAGATTTATGTCAATTCCGGTCATCCATACCAGGTGTCAACACCTCAGAGCTCATCGATAACGTCAATAAGACATACGAAAAACAGGACCTGTCTTTAAGAAATACTTTTACACTTTTTTTAATATAAGTAATATTTCTTTCAAATCCGATTAATTTAACTTTACATTTGTTAATTTTACTCAAATAACGGGTCACAATATATATATATATATATATATATATATATATATATATATATATATATATATGTATTTAAATTTGTTAAAACCGATAATTAAATTTTATTTTAAATCCTGTTTAAATATAAGAAATGCCCGCCAGTAAACGCCTTTTTTTTTTTTAAATCGAGCAAATATCTGATATTCTAATCTATATAATTTCTATTTAAAATACTCCAGAGTATTTTAACTTACTGGAAATTATTCAATTTAATCCATTAACTTTCAATTAAAGCTAAAAAGAAATCTTCACGAATGCGTTTTCATTTTTGAAAATTCATTTTATATTTAATATATATAAAATCTTAGCAAAAAAATAGAGTTACCTAGTGTAGATTACTTTACAATGAAACAACATTTTTTGGGCTATAGAAGAACTTATAAAGACTGGTGTGGCGTTAAACCCAACAATACAATTATACACATGCCTTAAGTTACAATGAAGCAATTAACGCTTTGGCATTGAATAACCTAATAAGGTTTTATATACCCTTAAACCAAACAATTCAATCTACATCACTTCTATTGTATATATATATATATATATATATATATATATATATATATATATATATATATATATATATATATATATATATATATTTGTGTATTTAGGCAGCAATCCTTCTTTCAAGCACATTTCATTAAAAACGACTGACAAGGTGCTTTTATTTAGTTTTTTATATAATTTCTCGTGCGATCTAATAAAGGTTTTCTTTTCAGAGGATAAATTATACAAAAATTATCCGAATGTTCTTTTCCGAGCGCTTTCGGCTATACTTTTAGCCATTATCAAGGATTATATTTTTAAGGAAACTACTGCTTGCATGCACTACTAAAGTACCTTTTTATAGCCATAATGGTACTATCTACACACAAACTGACGGAGTAAGTATGGGAAGCCCTCTCGGGCCGTGCTTCTCTAATTATTATATGGCCTATATCGAAAACAAGATTTTTACTAAAGTTGTTAAACCTAAAATATACGTTCGTTATGTTGACGATATTTTTATTTTGGCTGATAATAAGAAAGAAATAGAAAATCTGAAAACTACATTTCAACAAAACTCTGTCCTAAATTTTACTTATGAAATTAGTGAAAAAAATAAACTTCCTTTCTTAGATGTTCTCGTCGATTTTAGTAATAATACTTTTAAAACTTCTGTTTATAAAAAACCAACTAGCAAAGACTCTTGTCATCTTAATTTCTCTAGCGAATGCCCTCTTAGGTATAAAATAGGTGTTATTAAGAATTTCCTCACGCGAGCGCACGAGAACTCATCTTCACGTACGCTTTTCTTTAATGAATTAAAAAATATAAAGCAAACGCTGATCAATAACGGATTTCCTAATCAATTGTTGGATTTCCACATTAGGCGTTTCTTGTCCAAAGTAACTAATAGCAACGGCGAGAATCGAAACATAAACAATAATATTAATATTTTTTATAAAAATCAAATGAACGATAACTACAAACAGGATGAATGCCGAATGAATAACATTATAAAAAAATACATAGCACCAGTTGATAATAGCAAAAAAATTAGATTAATTATTTATTATAAAAAATTTAAAACTTGTAACCTTATAGTTAAAAATAATAATTCACCTCCTACAACAAAATTAAATAGAGCAAATATTATTTACGAATTCAAATGTCCATTAAGGAATTGTATTCCTCAAGAATCAACTTTCGTAAATAATTATATAGGCCACACTACAAATCGTTTAACACGCAGATTAACCCTACACCTTTCTGACAATAGCTCAATTAGATCTCATTTAAATATTCATGGAGACCTACCGGACACTATTCGGAATATACTTGTCGAAAACACTAATATAATAGCATCATCCACTTGCAAAAAAAGGCTAAAAATAATGGAAGCCTTACTTATAAAATTAAACAAACCAACCCTTAATAATATTAACTTTGAACATGGACATAATATCTTGACCGTGTTTTGAAACAAAAAAATGAATCACTTTATAAAACACACACAAACTATTTCTAATTCTAACAGTTGAAATATAATCCTTGATAATGGCTAAAAGTATAGCCGAAAGCGCTCGGAAAAGAACATTCGGACAATTTTTGTATAATTTATCCTCTGAAAAGAAAACCTTTATTAGATCGCACGAGAAATTATATAAAAAACTAAATAAAAGCACCTTGTCAGTCGTTTTTAATGAAAATATATATATATATATATATATATATATATATATATATATATAAGAAAAATACGACCAGCACTAAATAAGGTTAATTATGAGTAAACCAACATTTTTTTTAAAATTTCTATGACAGCAATGTTTTAAAATACCTAGACTGTATTTCTTTTTAATTATAATTATAACAGCGATGTTTTAAATTATGTAAATTATAATTTAAAAAATATTACAAATATGAATTATGTTACGTCTCTTAGATAACGTTAATTTTTAATTAACAGAGCACGTTACTTGCGAATCTACAAAAATTATCAATTACATTAATTTTTTTGTCTTAGCAATTCAGTCCTGAAGATGATCTTGGATTAGATTGAAAGTAGTTGGGAAAATAAAAGAAATGAAAAAACTACGGCGCCTTCCTTAATGCGTTTCATAGCAACATTAGCAAATTCCTCCGTGAATTTGAGGGGATTAAATTAAAAATAAATAGACATAATATGACTACATTATTCGACCAAACACGCTTGAATGAAGATGCTACATTATATTTCGTAGCTTCTTTGAATTTATTTTTCTTGAGATTGTTAATACTTTGCAGTTAATTTTTACACTCCACTATCGTATAACCCAGCGACTTATGGCGGACGCGGAGAAGGAGAAAATCCGGCCCCTGTCCACTGTAACCAGGTTGCTTTAACGGTTTTTGTATTGAGTTACCTTCCTTTTTACTTTTGTTTGGCCAACTGGACGCGAGTTGGGATTTTCTATCCATTCTTACTTCCGGCATAATTGCACTTTACTTTTTCCGGCTACCTGGGATCCATACTTCTGGCATTCTTAGCCTTTATTATTTCCAGCTATCACAGACACTTATCTTCCGGCACGTTACTTCTGGCATTCCTAGCCTTTGCTACTTCCGGCTACCACGGACCATTAACTCCCGGCTACCAGGGACCCTTATCTTCCGTTATTACTGGACATTATAACTTTTGACTACAACATGGTCCTACTTCCGGTATCTATATCTCAACCTAATTCATCTGATTTGATAGGAGTTAATGAACCTACTTGCAACAGCCCTGAAGTTCCGGCTACACTAGGTCCCTGCTTCCGGCTTTCCTATCAACCTAACTCACCTGGTTTAGGACATCGCTGCATACATATCGTCCAGACTCAAACAACCTACTACGTACACTTCAGGTAACATACTACGCAAGGTTCATCATCGGACTTGACCAGCAACTTTTCAACACTTGCACCGGACAGGTCAATTGAACTTTCGAACTGTGGACTTACATGTCAACTTAACCTACATGGACTCAACTTTTAACATTTTGACACATCTTCTAGCCCGTAAGTATTCCTCAATTGTGCCTCCATTACTTAGTTCTTTATTGGCTCACGTTCCTTTAAACGAATCACTACTATTGTATACGATGTAAGTAAATGCTGTATTAATTTCAAGTTTAGCGTCTGTTGTCCTCTTGTTGACCTGTCAGATTTCACGTCTTTAATTTTAAAAATGTTAGTAGGGCTCTTTTGTCCTCTATGCCTTATTGGGGCGCAGAGGCCATATTATCTTGCACCACCTCCAGAGAGTTCACCACAAAGTGTAGCTCACATGTGACACAAAGTCGAATGTCTGGAGTACCCAATAAGGATCGAACTCACTACTCGGTCTTAATTTTTCTCGTGCGACATGTTGCAGACCATTATACCACGACGATGTGCCCTAAAATGATTTCGTAAGAGTAGATGTGGCACAAGGGCGAAGGTATAGACACCCAGTGATTATCGAACTCACTACTCAGTCATAATTGATCTAGCAAAACAAGTTTGGTAACCATTACGCCACGTCATATTTTCGTAAGCATCATAAAAATTTTAGAAGCATTATTAACATTATATACATTATCTATATATTAATAAGTATTTAGTATTTAAAATATAGTGTTGATGTACAAAAAAGGCATACCGTTGTCGAAAAGGGCTTCTGAGTAAAGAATATGAGGGGTACGTGCAGTTAAGAGAAAAACTTACATAGACTGGCTACAGTAATATCATGTAAAAGTCAGGTTTAAACAACAAATTCTAAGAGATATTCTTTATCCTCCGAGGCAATTGAAGTCACTTGAATACAATGAATAAAGACGTTTGAATCATGGGAATGAGAGAAATGAACTTATCGTTCTTTTTTCTTACATCAGTTAATATTGCTTGCTCGTCAAATCTGCTCTGTAGCCGAGTATATTAAGGAAAGTCGGATCTAATGACGGTTTCCCTCTTTCAAGACGAAGCACTGTACAGACTTTTGCTTAGTTGGCAATGATGTTCTGTGGTCAAGTCGGTTAAGGCACGTCGGATCTAATGACAATGTTTTTTTTTTCTGCCCAGACAGTCGTAGGTTCGAATCTTGCCGGACATAGCCTATTTTTCTTTAATAAGATCCGGTAGATGAAAATAAATAAATATATTAATTAATTAATAAATAACGCGTCAAACCAAATATGAGTACTCTCTAAAAATAAAGCTTAAAGTAATAAACATGTAAGTTAATATATTTAACTCGATGATAGAGGTGAGAAACTGGTTGAAACCTTTGAATTTTAACATTTGTGATAATCCTTATATGTAGCCAACTTTTAGTTTGAGTTAGTTACGGGGAACACAAGTCTACTCAAAAGAGACGAACAAAGCAACTGTGTTCCGAACAGCCTCAGTATTTTCTGGAATCGTATCGCGACTTAACTTACCTAGGAATCTGCTTCGAAACCTTTTTGTCTTTTCTTTATTTGTGCCATTTGTTGAAGGACAAATGCAACTCTCGCATAATGGTTAGGCTATATTGGCTGTTTTCACGTGCATGTACAACAGAGAGTAATTAGGCACATGGACACGTTGTGATGGTTAGTAAGATTGTCGCACTAGAACAATACATTATGCGTTCGATATTCACTGGGTGCTCACATTTTAACAAAGAGAACAGAAAGTAAATTAAGTTGTCTTGTTTATTAAACATCTGTAGCGAACTCTGAGGTCAAATTTGATCTTAACCACGCTCTGTGCCGTGAGGTCAATAAAGGTTTTATTACTCCTAAACAAACTCAATATCTCATTTCCTTTTGTTGTAATTACGCTAGAAGAAGCTTGATCTGAAGTCCACACCAAACGGTCGAAGGAAGCCAGATGCCGAGTTGATTTGAGATGTTCCAAGGCAGAGGTGGAAATCCGCGATACACCCGGAGTGTGGCAACCTCGAAAGGTGAACACCTATGGATCTAAAGACGCCTGATATATGGGCGCCTGAGAAATACCACTGGACCAATGAATATATAAACAACCGCTCTAGAGAAGAGGGAGAGTCTCTTATACACCGCAAACTGGAGGATATTACGTCTAAATATCTAAATAGAGGCGAAGAGATCAGCGCAACCTGTACAGTAGCCGAGAATAATGGATGGAACCACGAATTGAATACAATGTAATGTTAAGTAATGAAAGCTCCAAGTTTCGTTTTGACATTTAATCGGCAGCAAAATTTAATTTTAACATTCAGTTAGAAATTGAATAGTGTGATTTTGATAACTACAACTGACATTCAATGGACACAGAGATAAATATCAAATTGCCTTGGTCACAACATGATATCTTTCCAGCAGAGAAAGAGAATATTACAGCTGACTTAAGTAAAAACCACACAGAGTTTTAATGACTCCTCTCTAAAAAAACAAAGCATAAGAAACAGACAGTTGAAGATTTTAGTATAAATGCTTGGCAGAACAGGGATTAGGAAATATAAAAAACAGACAAAAATTAACAGGAGCTACGTAGGAGAGTAAGGTAAAAGTGACAGACGAAAGTAGCGAAAATCAACTAAAGACGCTGTGTAAATAACAGACACAAAAGGGATTAGGATAGATAACATAAAAGACAAAAAGTTGTATTGAATAAGCGACGGTGTCCTTTGGCAATAATTCATATGTTTCTTTTATGCACGTCAAACTCTGGATGTGGAAGATTTTCTTTGGTCAGTTAGATTTGAACTTTAAAAAATTTCATCATCTTAATATGGATGCGCGTGAGTGTGCGCCAATAAGTGAAAAGAAATTAAAAACTTAATATTAAAGACGCTACATTCCATTAAATGGTTTGTTATAAAAAAAATTATATATAACAAATCTGAGTGCAGCATTACTTTCGCTTCCTCTAGTCTCTCTCAAGAAATAACCAATCTGAAGGCCCTCTTTCAAATTTATTATGGAGTGGTTTCCTCTTGTTTATTGTTTGGGTTTTGAATTCGGTTATGTACTTCTCCGATACTGTCTACCACTCAATTCAAGAGAGCTAGTCTATCCCGCTATGTAAACAAACAGTTCAGGAAACAGTTTAGAAAAAGCCGAGTGGTTAGAACATTCGCATTCTGGTCATGAGACTCGGGTTCGAATCTCACCATGGTCGATTTTTCAGGAAGGAGACTTCCTGATGTTATCGGACTGAAGGTGTCGATCCCAGCGTACAGCACCTTTGGAAAGTGCCTGAAAAACTAGCCAAGCCTTGTGAGTGAAATTGGGGTGACGGTAGCTGTGATAGCACAATGTCACAAGTCATCGTGACCGAGGGCTTGGGCGTGCTGGCCTTGTTCAAATTGTTGATCAGGCTAGATAACACCCTCTTTACCTGAAACTCTAACTAAGCTCTGCTCAGCATAGTTGCAGTATAAACTACAGGTCGACTTTGTGGGTTGTGAATAAACGCAAATGCGCCTGAGTAAACGTCTACAATAGGGATTGGCTAGCAGCCCTGTTCGTCGGGTATCCTCGAATATGAGTGGCCAGTTATACATAAAGTTTCAACGTCTCCAATTTCCAAGAGAAAATTAAATAAAAAATATGAAACAATTTTCTTACTTATTGGATATTATCATATTATTTTTTTAAACTTTACTGAAAAGTAAATAATCTAATTTCCTATTTATTTATATATTTGTTAGTTTTTATCCTCACTTACATTCTTCTGCAAATTAATTGAAGCAAAACAAATAAATCCGTTATTACTTACATTTTTTCGTATTTTTCCAAAGAAACATGACTCAGTAAACATGTTAGTACTTCGTATGTCCATTCCCTGAAGTCATTCCTCGCAGATTGACCACAGATTCTCGACTGGATTTACATCAGGACATTTTCCGGGCCAGTCTATAGTACTTTGATTTGGCCACTCGCAAGTCTTGCCATTATGTTCGTACAACGTTACAATTGTCGAACGCTTCCTTGGAGTAACGTCTATCGCGGACAATGGCCGTATGACAACTAATCGACAGTCGAGATAATCGTGTGTGAGCATAATGAAAGTCTGATAAAATCATGGATGGCGTGATATTTTTGAAGGCCAAACAAATGTCATCATACACCTCGAAAATAGACTCATATTACGGCACACCACTGCAAATGACCTAATCCGAGGAAAAATATAAATCAATTAAACTTTGTCATACCAGTGGGTCTAAAACTGACCGCATGGTGAAAGAAAGGAAACTAAAGCGGTTGTTTCAATTAATTTGAAAAAGGGTGTATATAGCACATAAAAATCTGCGCAAATCTTTGTGATTATGTTAATTTTGTTGATTGTAAATTTGAATGAGTTTCTTAATATTTCTATGTAAACAGTTTTATCATTTTGCCATCCATGTTATCTGCTACATTTGAAAATAGAAATTGAGATTCCATATATTTGTTTCTTTCTGCGTCTCTAGGCATGTACGATGTTAACATTTTGTAAGACTTACAGAAGGTGTAGGAAATTTGAGGAGACATACGATAATTTTATCACCAACAACAACCGACAGACATCATGTAGGGTCATCTAAATTCAGGAGGTAAAGAAAAAACGCTGGTGATGCAGAAATAGAGATTGTCAATCATATAATAAGGAAATCTAACTACTTAGCAGAGAACACACACACACGTACACACACATTCATATATATATATATATATATATATATATATATATATATATATATATATATATATATGTATGTATATTATTTTTCTTTCTTGAATATATATATATATATATATATATATATATATATATATATATATAGGCCAAATTGAACACTGACGTCAACAACAAGCAGGAGTAGTTTGTCATGTTTGAACGCAATCTTCACGCCTGAAGATTGTATTTAAGCATGAAACAGTCAGTCTCTGCTTAGCGTTGGCTTCGTTGTCCAATTTTCCATTTACATACGCTCCATCTCTGTAGTTGACCATTTTTACCCATAAATATAGCCTAGCATAACACTATATTATATATATATATATATATATATATATATATATATATATATATATATGTGTGTGTGTGTGTGTGTGTGTGTGTGTGTGTGTGTGTGTGTGTGTGTGTGCGCAACAATGGTTCCTTAAAGCAAAAAGACATATATTTTTGTGAGGACTAATTTTACCGATCGATTTTTCTAAATTACAAATAATCCATCTCAGACAAAGAATAATCCTTCACTGGCAAACAGAAAATTCCGTTAAAAACGGAACTTTGGAAAAGTTCTGATGCAATTTCCTCTTTTTCTGAGAAGGATTATTCGTAATTTACAAAATCTATCAGAAATATTAATAGACAAAAAGTATCTGTTGATATATATATATATATATATATGTATATATGTATATATATATATATATATATATATATATATATATATATATATATATATATATATATGTATGTATATATATATATATATATATATATATATATATATATATATATATATATATATATAGTAGCGGCCATAATATAAGGAACGGAAACAACAAAGACATAAATATGTGTATTACTTATAAAGTAAAGCATGATTAGCAATGAAATTTTTACCGAATACAGATTCGGGTGTAATGCATAAATATTATACAAAGTTACAAAAATTTACATAATAGTTTTTTTTAAAATAAAGATTAAATGGAACAAAGGAAATAAGCTACTGGACAAAAGTTAAGGAACGATCTTGTTAATAATTGATTGTGAACAAAATATCAACAAAATTTAATATTTGATAAACATCCCCTTATTTTCAATGACTTCTCTGCATCGTCGACCACATGATCTAATATATCTCTTGCAAAATCAGCAAGATCAGCAAGATCAGCATTAATTCCCTCCCATTCGTCTTTCAATAACTGCCATAGGTGATCCTGGTTTTTCGGGTTTCTTTTCTTAGCCCTTTCTCCAATTATTTCCCAAACATTTTCTATTGGATTCAGGTTGGGTCTCTGGGCTGGCCACTTCAGTAGCGCGAATCTTTCTTCTACAAATAAAGCCATAACCTTCCGGTCCATTTTCCTGCATGAAAATAGGAGATTCATAAAGTTTATGGTGTAATCTTGGTGCTACATGCTGCTGAAGAAGCCTTTTGTAAATCTCAGCATTGATATTGCCATGTACGCGGATGATAGGGCCAACTCCTGCAGCTGAAATCATTCCCTCACACCATCACACTGCCCCACCAAACTTAACGGTTTTCTTGACACAATGAGAAGACAGTCTTTCACCTGTTCTACGACGTACGTACGTTTTGCCCTCAGAACCAAATATAGTAAACTTGTACTCGTCACTGAAATGAATTGTATCCCATTGTGCGTCAGTCCAAACAACATTTAGTTTCGCTTTGAAATGAGAGGCTTCGAAACTGGAATACTGGCATGCAATCCTGCATTTTTTAACCTGCGAGCAACCGTTTTCCTTAAGATCTTATTAACTGTCTCTTCATTAAATGTACGGGCAATTGACGTAGCAGTTTCAAAACGGTTTTTTGTAGATATCCTAACAATTCTTCGATCTTCTCTTTGCGAGGTTTTGGAAGTCTGCCGGTTATTGGTTTTGCATCTAACGTTTTATCGGTATTATACCTGCTAATTACACAATGAACGACACTTTTAGACCTATGAAGAATATCAGAAATTTTTGAAATTCCCTTTTTTCTTGATAGTTAGCGATAATGAGTTTTTCTTCTTCAAAAGAGAGCGTTTTGCGTGTAGAATTTGCCATATTGCTTAAAAATAAAGTCCTAATGATAAATGAACTTTTACTTATTGTTGAAAAGCTCCATCGAGTTTTTTAACAATGTAAATTAAAAGTTTATGCAAACTATTAACATCGTTCCTTAACTTTTGTTCAGTAGCTTATTTCCTTTGTTCCATTTAATCTTTGTTTAAAAAAAACTATTATGTAAATGTTTGTATAATATTTATGCATTACACCCTAATCTTTATTCGGTAAAAATCTCATTGCTAATCATGCATTACTTTTTAAGTAATACACATATTTATGTCTTCGCTGTTTCCGTTCCTCATATTATGGCCGCTACTGTATATATATATATATATATATATATATACATATATATATATATATATATATATATATATATATATATATATATATATATATATATATATATATATATATATGCTAAGAAGAAGACGAATATTTTAATTATCCATTTCGTTTATATTTTTTATTTCGTGAACACCGGGATGTTCAATTCGTCAGAAAAAAATCTCTACTGCAAATGGAGAAAGTACACGGGATGGTCACATTAGATTAGTAGAGGAAAGGTGAGAGTGAAGGGATAGGCAAAGAGAGTGCTAATGGATTAGTGGTTAGTAATAGTCGGTTGACCCAGCCAAGAATTTTCTGTATACTTTTGAGATTTTAATATAAGGTTGTATTTTACATTGACCGAAACAGTTTGCTGCTTTTAGGCAGGATAGATCAGATCGAAAGAGATGTTAATCTAAATAAAGTTCAGTATGAATATAGTAATACTTAGGTATTTCTTTTTTTAGGTCGAGGTCTAATAGTGGAGACACTGAGCTGAAGGGAACGCAAGGGGAAGATATAGAAAGAGTGAAAGGGTCTGTGACGGTTGGGGTGGACGTGGGATTTCGGAGGAGAAGCGGGTGAGAGGGAAAAGGCGAGATAGTGATAGTTTAAGCTGCCTGGCCGGCCTTGATATTTCTTAATTTTTGGAACTATGTAAATTGGTCTATGCAGTTGACTGACTGGTCGTAGATACCATGAAGTCTCCGTCTTCTTATTATCATTATAATGCTCTGTAGTCTACATTGAGCTCTCCCTGGATTTATATCCTCCTCGGAATTATCCTTTCCAGTCACAAAACTGGTAAAACGTACATACACTCACACAGACATATATATATATATATATATATATATATATATATATATATATATATATATATATATATATAAGTAATAAATTAACTGATTTAAAATTATGGTTCATTCACTACACAGAAATTACCATGATTCAAAAACAAAAACTAACAACTTCAAATTCAAATATTTAATTAAATTAAAAGCACTAGTTCTGTTTCATTTTCAAGCGATCCCTGGAATAACTTATTTTGAAATTTACTAACTTTTAAAAGCACATAGAATATGTTTCCAAGACTACAGAGAAATTCAATCATTTAGTCAGGGGCCGTAGTATGTTCATATTTGTTAACAACTATTGTATCAAATTTGATTTACTTTCGAAAAGTGTTTATGTTTAGTTAGGGTAGGAGTGCACTTTTTACTATTATTTATATATATATATATATATATATATATATATATATATATATATATATATATATATATATGTATATGTATATAATGACTAAGTATAAAGTATATCTACAAACAAATGGCCAAACGGTAGCTATTGGATATACACAAGTCGCTATCTTCACCGATATTTTTTTTACACGCGGTCTATTCTCGTCGTATGTGATTTTATTATCACAACTTTTCTGCCGTTGTGCGCCCCGGCCTTCATTCAGTGCTTCTCAATCCAGATAACCTTCAAGGAATTTCAGATTGAACAATTTATATAATTTACCGGGTTGATAACCTAGTGGATTAAAGACTTGACTCATGAATTACATCTATGGACCGGACAGATCTGCTTCAGATTCAATGGAATCGGGACGGACGATACTGAGCAATAAGTAAATGAGAATTAAACCAGATATCCTCTGACATAGCGGAACGAGGACAATGTACCCGGTAGTGTTCAGTTCAATGTTTTCTGGAGGTTACAAGATTAGCACCCGATGAAGGTCGGTGCGCACAGTGGCCGATTCCATGTGATAATGGCAACAAAAATGTCGAAAATATTCCGCATGCAAATCATGAAATAAATTTTTAAAATCAGACATAAATGTAAGTGTAAATCTTTGTTCCAGAATAGCAGAATGCGAGATAATATGTATATACCTATACAAAAATAAAAAAGGAAAGAAATACAAAAGCTGAAAAGACACATGGCACAGTGGATAAAGGCGTAAAGAAGTGTGAGTTCAATACCTGGTAAAGGCGTTGGAGAACTTGAAGAGGGGAATTAACAGGAGATAACTGATAACTGTGGGAGGTGGTGATAACTGGCATCCATTAGACATGGCACGGGAAACTAGAGGAGTCTACCCCAGCGAGTAAAATAAAGGGTTCAGTTCGACATTCCAACCACCTGAAGAAGGCCGGAGCGTACAACGACTGAAACGTTGTGATAAATATGGCAACAAATATGAGGAAAGTGCCCGAATAATGTAAATAATGCCAGGAATAATTCTGTCAAAGCCAATGATGATACTATCCGTATTGCTCCAGCGGGTCACCACCTCCCACATACTCTAGACGGATCCATCTGACTCTGAATGGCCACTTCCCAAACTCCATCACATATAATAACAGTTTGTGCTATTAGTATATTTGCCAAAACCTTCACTAGACAGTTTTCATTAATCCACTTTTGGTCGGAACTAAACAATGCAAGCATTCACACTCTGTGATTCCCTGTCACATAAATGGAACTGCCTGAGTTTACTTCCTAATCCATCGGCTTCATATTTCCTTGTTTCTTCCGTCGTCAGAAATATAGCTTACGTCCTTGCAATCACACCGGTCCCTGATCTGCGTTCGGGCAGGGAATGGGTAAATTTATCACCTGAAATATCTTAAAATTATTCTCTCTGTTTAACAAAGGTAGGGCCATTAAACCAACATTCTGTTATCTTCTAGTAAAGTAACACAACTTAATGCATTGTAGTATCTCTATAAATTTTCGGTGGGCTCCACGAGCAACCTCAAATAGTGAGGTAATTCGGTTTGTATTTTCCACAGCAACTGTTTCAAGTGACCAGGGGTAACTCGGGGACAAATGTACCAATGATAACATGTCCAGCTGAGCTCTCACAAGCTCTAACAAAATCATAACGGATTTTAATTTTGTCAATTTCATCAGCAGGTTTGATTGGCCTCAGACAGGTGTGTAGCGCTTTCGTCCAGAGCTCTCACCGATACTACCGTCAGACATACACTGATTCTTATGCAGACCAACGACAACATCAGTAAGTAAATTTATCCGCCCGTTATGGCGCGCTATCCACATCTCTGTCCTTTCCAACCAACTTCTAATGTTAATTGCTGGATAGGCTTTTCTAATTAACCCAACGTCGTAGCGCATTGAATCCACTGTTCTCACATGTATTTCTCTTTATTGGGATTCAGGGTTTCCCGCTCCTCCCAGTCTCTGTTTAAGGGTTAACTCTCGTTCAACCTCTGCTCTATTCTCTTACCTTATTCGTTTGGGGAGTTGGGACAGTGGTAATTCATACTCCTCTTCCCAATCACTTAACACCTCTTTCTCTTCGGGAGGTTTCGAATCTGGACCCCGGTCTTCCTCACTTGGGTCCTTTACTTTCCGCTATTTCATTGGGGGTATCAGTCTATATTTCTGAGATGAGGTATTATGTACACTATTTAGATTATTCGGACTATTGTTCTCATCTTTTTCGCCATATTTATTTCGGCCGTTGTACGCTCCGGCCTTCTTCAGATGGTTGGAATGTCAAACTGAACCATTTATTTCGCTCGCTGGGGTAGACTGTTCTAGTTCCACGTGCCATGTTTAATGGATGTCAGTTATCAGTTATCTCATGTTAATTGCCCTCTAAGTTCTCCAGTGCTGGGTTTTGAACTCACACTCTTTGGGTCCTGTCACTGGATCTAGCCAACGCCTTTATCCACTGTGACATGTGTCCTTGAGGACACATGGCACAGGAACTAGAACATAGCACATGGAACTAGAACAGTCTACCCCAGTGAGCGAAATATAGGGTTCATTTCAATATTCCAACCACCTGAAGAAGGCCGAAACTTTGTAATAAATATGAAGATGAGGACAATAGTCCGAATAATGTAAATAATGTACATTGGAGTTTTCTCGTTTCTTCATAACCCTTTCTACTGGCTGTCGATTTATTTCTCTCCTTTCTTCATCCTCTTCTTCTTCTTCTTCTTCTTCTTCTTCTTCTTCTTCTTCTTCTTCTTCTTCTTCTTCTTCTTCTTCTTCTTCTTTATTCCCCCTATTTCTCATGATCATTGTTAACTATCAATACGATCTCGGACAATATTCCCTCCAATGTGCACCGTAAACTGTCTCCATAACCTTTTGTCACTTTAAATTTCATGACTCATTCATCAAAGCCAAACAACACTACTTCATTAGTAATAAACCATTATTACTAAAATATATCACGTACGATATATGTTCCCGTAATCTTCCACGAATAAAAATTCTTCAAAACCAATATTTCCTTTCTTGTGTCTTAAAAACATCTCACGTCGCGGCTACTTTACAGGCTAATATTATATTATCTTGACACACTCTGGACAACATACATTTCGGCGGCCCAATATCCCCTTCACCCATCAACGGGGTGGTCCACGAGTAAATCGATTTTACCAGTGACATTGAGTTCGGATCAATCGAACAATCAACAGACAGAAAATATACGGTCGATATCTAACCCTCATAAATTCCCAGAAAAAAAGACTCCAAATAACTGAGTATTAATTTTTTTCGATTTGTTTATTTTTAATTTAAATATGAATTTATATTAAATGATTTCTTTATACCAGCTATACTTAGACCTGGGTACCCTGGCCTTAAATTTGCTATCATTTCTGCTCCCATTGCAAATGAAAGAATATTCAACATTTACCTTAAATATCGGCGTCTGGTGAACTGAACCAAACCTTTCCATTTATGATTAGCAAATACAGTTTTTACTTACACCACCCAACTAATATTATTCAAGTTGTATAGGAATTATTTCAAGAAAATTCCAAGAATATTTCAATGCGTTTTATGGTCACCATACTTCCAAGATATCCTATACTGTTTTTTAGGTTTTTGTTTTACATCACTGAAGATCTTCTACTTAAAATGAATCAGGTGTTAATAGTTTTCGGTCAGATCATTCTGTAGACAAATATTCAAGAATTCCAAATTTGTCTTCCTCCGATGTGCATAAAGAAATCGATGCACAGAGTTGCGTAGAATGGGGAACATCAAGCAAATTATTCCGCAGAATTCGATAGAAACTGTGGGAGTATAAGTGACAGTTACATTTAACTATTTCAACAGTAAACAGCTGGGAGCTAGATACCAATCTAGTAGCATGTTTAAAATCATACCGTCGGGGCGCCAGATAAAAAAAAACTCGTCAAAGCAGTTGCTATAATTTTTTCTTGTAAAAAAGACAGAAGGAAGCCACGTCACGTCGTTGAGGAAGTGACTGAAGTCGGTTTAACGGAATATCAACTCGTTGTGTGTCAATAAATAACGAAATTTAGTTTTCTTTTGAGATTGGAAGTAATAAAAGTATCATATATTTCATTCGGCTTTTCCAGCTGAATACATCGTAGATACTCAGCTTTTGCGTATATACTTGTTTCTGTGAACAATAACTAGAGGCGGTGATATGTATATTTAATGTATTTTTATTGAAATCATATTTTGGATTACAATTTGTTTTAAGAAATTAGAAGATATGTGGATTAATGACATGAAAGTGTTCTTTCATGTTCGTAGTTTGGTAATATTTAAACGAATGCAGTAGCTACATTTCTTTTAGCTTAATCTTATTGCTTGTAATTCTACAATAAATAGGGACTAATGGTATTTTTTTATATAAAAATATATTGCTGGTATTTCTAATATAAAAATGTATTTTTATACTTTCATAATTTTTTACTTTTCTTTGTGCGTTCATTATTTGCTCATAACTGGAACCGTAACAGGTGATACTACCACGTGTTAGAGTAGAACTGGGAACCAAAGCAATTAAGTGGTGGTTCCACGCTCTTTAAATCATTCAATCTCTCAATCAGATTCCTTGCTACTGGAATTGATGTATGGAAGAAAAAACAGAGATGTCAGATGATAGAATGTTTGCTATGTAAGCTACTTATTGGGGATGTCATAATCAAGCATGTACAAAAGTTGAAATCCAGTAATTTAGTAACAGATGACAAAAATGTGGCACAGAAATCCGAAGTTGCATAGGCATAGGAAAAGAGGTATTTCATAAAATAAGAAATGCATAAAGATATAGGAAAATGTCTTTAGAAAGAAAACAAGTATTGAAGTTCAGTTTCGTGTTTAATGACAGTTAATGATTTTCACGTAGACTAATCGACAGAAATGTGAATCTAGGGACGGAGTATGGACAAAATATGAGAGTTGAAACAACGTTCTGTGAAAATTAGGATTGAAGTTAAATATATTTTTATAATCAGGAAAACAATAGGATTATAAATTTTGTAAGATATAATGCGGAAAAAAGGCTTTAATGAAAATGCAGAGACGTAGAGAAACAAGGAGTAAGCTACTTAACGAATCTGCATGAACGAATGGCAAAACAGTGATCAAGACCGATGATAGAGTCCATAGTTGCCTAGTGCAACAAACGACAGAAAGTTATACGGTAGCCATTATTGTCCAGGTTCTAAAATTCAGATGATTGTTATATGTAGATTGTCATCAGAACCAATTCCTTCTACCTCCATTTCTCTTGTGTCGACCTTTGTCCGTACGCTGAAACGAGGTAGTTATTTTTCACCGGCACAATGGTCGCTACCGAATGTGACAGTTGGTGGATGTTTAAAGTGGGTTTTAATGGCAATACCGTGCAAAAGTTACCGAAGTCGGCTCGGCATTTCCTTATTTGTGAGAAGACTCTGAATGAATATAGCGATTTACTAAGCGTAGCTTAGGTGTGGCACAAGGTTGAAAGCATGGATCATCCAGTGAGGATCAATGTCTCAGCTCAGTCATAATTTATCTAGCAAGACAAGCTTGTTAACTATTATCCTACTTCAAAGTGTCCACGCTGAACCGAGGAAGGTTGGTTAAATATCAGCATATCTTTAATATCGCTTTTTGTCTAGAGTAGATATCGACAATCATATTTTTAAAATATGCCAATATGATCTTCATTCTGTTTGTGTATACTGTCATTGAAATTCTTACAAAACGAAATATGGCATCTTTTCAGCTACCTAAAATACGCATTCCTTAGAGAAGTTTTTTTTTTTTTCCTTTTTCGTCCAGTGGAGTATTTATTTATTTTTATTGAACTTTATCAGAAGATGCTTCCCTGGCCATCCCACCCATCAACTACACGAAGAATGACTTGAATAATGAAATGCAAACATATAGTGGGATTAGTATCATGTTCCCCAGATTATTGCAATTGTCAGTAGAATTAAAAAGGGAAAAGTCAAATAAAGCATCTGGGAAATTTTGAAGACTAAACAGAAAAAGTCAGTTTGAATTTCTGTAAATGTGTAAATGTGAAGTAATGTTATTAGGGCCTACATATGTGTCGATTTTTACTTTCTAGTAATTTTTTTTTGTTTTGCCGACATGCCCGTAATATTCTTCTAATCTTAACAGTCGATATTGTAGTCTCAACCGCATTTCGACTTTTTCACTTCTCTTCTTATCCTTATTTTTCGTTGGAATTCTTCCTTCTCTTGTTAAAATATCTCCCTGTTTTGTTTCATCCGCGCTTGGAATTCTTTTCTTCTGTCTTCCCCATTCTTCTTCTCGTCAGTCTTCTTCGTTTTTTCTCTTCTTATTTTGATTTTTTGTTCTCTTGTTTAATCATCTTATTATTCTGATTTCTTCATCTGTATTTATTTACTTTTTTTTTTGCTTTTTCTCCTACTTCAGAATGTTCCCTTCCCCTTATCCATCATCATCTTGGTCCTTCATCAATCATACGCCTCCTCCTTCATCTTCTTTCTTTCTTTCATTCATTGTTTTCTTTATCTTCTGAATGTTTTCCTTCACTTTGTACTGCTCCTTCATTTCTACTATCTTCTTTTCTTCGGTTTGTCCATCGTTCATAATCTTCTTCTGCTTCTTCTTCTTCTTCTGCTTCTTCTTCTTCTTTTTATTATTATTATTATTATTATTATTATTATTATTATTATTATTATTATTAAATTTTATTTCTTCTAATAAATCCTCTTCCTATTTTCTTACTTTTTCTCCTTCTTCCCAATTTATTTTTCTTCTGATTTTCAGTTTTCTTTATACTGCTTCTTCCTGCCTCCTCCTTCCTTTCTTGGCTCTTCCATCTGTCACAAGTCTCCCCTTCTTCCTATATCAAACACTTTCCTCCCTTACTCTCGTTCTGAAGTTTTCCATTTGATTGTATTGATCCTTCATGCCTTCTCTTGATTCCTTCATTTATCATATCTGAGCTCTTCAATTTTCTTCTTCCTACCTCCCGTACATTCGTTTTTTTTCCTTCTATTTCTGAATTTTCCGTTTTCCTTCTACTGTTTTTTTATGTGTCCTCTTCTGTCTTCTCTTGGATTCTTCATATGCTCAAACTGATCACCCAACACCTTATTGCCGTCTATTCTATCAACATCGCTTTCTCCTCCTTCTTGTATCTCGTTTTAAACTGTTACAAGCTCGGCTTTTAATATTTCTTGTTACTCCAGTGACACCAACAATGTTTTCTCGCAGGCAACTATCTTATTACATTGTTATCATTTCATGTTTCTCTCCTAATTCTTTCAACTCCTACATCCGCTAATGATCTTCGTTCTTTGATTTACTTTTAAAAACCATACTTGTCTTTCATTGATCTTTTCTGTCTATTTTTGTACTTTATCAGTCTCCCTTCTGTTAATATATTTTTGTTTTTCAGCAATATTCTTCTTTGATGATCAATCATTTCTCTTCCATTCCACTTGCTCCATTTTCTCGCATTTAGCACTATTTATACTAATACCACTAATAAAATAATATTATGGTTATGTTCAGTTACTAATTTTGGGAGCGAATAGTTATTATAAATACAACAGACATACTGATGCCACATTCTCAGGTGGTTTTGACTTCAGATTTTTCAAAAACAAACGTCTGTTTCGACCATAGTTTTGATAAGTTTTGCTGATTTTTTCTGCTTGACAGGCGCCTGAAGTGTTCGAACCTGCCGACCTGGGTATGACAATAAACTACATCCGCGTCCTGGGTATGACGATGAACTACATCCGCGTCCCGAGTAATATGATAAACTACATCCAACTGCAAGGCCTCTGTTCAGGAAATTTTGAGGGTCGTGGAATCACCTCATAATTGCTGGTGTTCCCTGGTTCACTCTGACCCAGAGTGGTAGTATTTGTTAGGTTCCCAACCATGGGCAAATAGTCAACCCCCAATTTGAGGTCAAAACACTATGAAAGTGCAAAAATAGGTTTTAATACCCGCAACTATTTTTTGAGGAAAAAATATTACAAGCAATACATATTTGAAGAAATAAAATTTGACCAGCAAAACATTTTTGGAAGAAGTGTTATCAGCAATAAAAATCTTTAAATAACCCATTGAGGTGTTGATATGCCGTAAAACAAATGAAAGTAAACCAAACTAAACCCACGTTGTAGGAGAAACCATCGTTTCATCTGACGTGACTTAGACTACCCGGCTACAGAGATCATCCAGTAAGATTCTATTTTCCTGTATTTTTCTTATCCTGCAAGGTGGTGGGGGGCAGAAACTCGAATCCTGCTGAGGAGTACCTTCTCTTTATTAAGATTTCTCTAATGCGAAGGCCGATCGATGTAATAAACTCTGTTCAAAAATAATGAAAAAAACATCTGGGCCTCACTTTCAACCACGGTATCTACTAGAAATATCGTTTGAGTTAATAAAAATGTTGAATTCAAAACAAATTCATTATATATATATATATATATATATATATATATATATATATATATATATATACATATATATATACATACATATATATATATATATATATATATATATATATATATATATATATATATATATATATACATGAATACATACATACGTACATTCATGCATACACAGGTTCATATTAACTATATTTCTACCCTCCTAGCTGGGTCTGTCATATTCCTTTCTTTGTGTAACTACCTCCATTTTCTCCTCTGTGTGTTTGTTGTGTATGTGTGTGAGTGAGTATAGTGTGTGTGTGCGCGCACGGAACTTATGTGGAGTGTTCTTGGGTACACGTTTCATGCAATGTTGTCTTTTTGATACGACATTTTCATAGTTTTCTTATCTTTATTTGTCAATTTCCTTTTACTCATTCTTATGAGTTTTGTCACTGCATTTTTGGGATCATGCTTTTTTTCAGTTTATTTGGGGTATTGTTTCTTTCGTTAGTAACGTTCAGAAACAATTTTCCTCACCTCTTCCTCGTCACTTAACACATTCATTCATTTTTTCTTTCCTTTTCCTTTCTCTCAAATCAATATATATATATATATATATATATATATATATATATATATATATATATATATATATATATATATATATATATAGACAATCTAGAAATTCTTTTTGTTTCCTGTCTGTTTTTCAATACTTCTTTTTCGCTGCTTCTTTTCTTCTTTGTCTCTCCTTACATATTTGGGATTTCATGCTCACCGACAGTTCCCAATTTATAACTGTTTATCTAAAAACATGATAATAGCAACAACAACAAAAGAAAAGACGAAAGCGAAAAGATGACCCCCTCAGGATATCATTTTCTGTGTTTAAACAACAGAAGTCGATTATCTCAAAAATGAATCCGAAATTCCACGCTCCAGCAGCTACCAATCATGCCGAACTGATTTAATATCTTTCTAAACAAAGTTATCATCATCTCATACGCTCTGTTTCAAATAACTGTTTTTTTATCGTTTTCTTTTTCCTGATCCATCTCAACATTTCCTGAGCCAGTCTCATTTTCCAGCAAATCAGCACCCAGTATTCCACCGATATTGACATTAGAATTCATAGTTTCTGAGCACCCGAAAAGAATCAACGAGATTTGATAGGAGAAATCATTGGCGCTTACAATGTCTTAAAATAAAATTTGAGAAAAATGGCAATAGACGAATGACAAATTATTCTTGCCAGAAATCAGATTAATTTTGTTTTTGTTTTAATATCTTCTTTTTTTTTAATTTTTTGACCGAGACCTTGAGATGGCCTGTTATAACATTTAGCATTTATTTCATTCATTCACTACATTTCCCTTTGGAGCTTATCCCGGCCATCTCTCAATGAAGGCGTTTCTGGTGAAAACCAAATCTATATAGAAAAGCCAACAGAAGTAATGTGAAGAACAACAGTATATAATTGAATCACTTATTTAATACATACCGTATCTTCCTGATTAAAAGACGCTTCAATCCATTAGACCCCCCAAAAAATATTTCGAAAGAACAAATCGGAAATTTGTTCCTTTTACTTCATAGATCTCCCCTCCCTTATTCCTAAAATTATCCACTGAATAGCTTATTTCAGTATGACAACTTGACTAATCATGACAAATTCATCACAGACCGAGAAGACGTACCAACTTTATGTTAACTATTTAGAATGTAATAGAAGAGAAATTAGGGTGCATCACACCATTGAAACTTAACTTATTGCACACTGAAATCTTCACGAATCATGACGAATTCACCACAAACCAGTATGGAACATTAATTTTAAATTAGCAATATGTACCTAAACATGAGTAATTAAACTAGCGAAAATACCCAGTATGTGCTAATGAAAGCGTATTATACAATAGTATTATTCTTAAATTGTCGATAATAATTATACTGCTTTGTAAGCAGTAGTTTAGGAAATAAGGAAGGAAGGTTTTAGATGAGCAGGCGTTACGCTAACATGAATTTCGTTTTCTCTCAATACCCCAGTATACCAATTGCATAAATAGCTTGTCATAAAACGTTATTAATTTAATTTTGAAATACTTGACTTCATTTACTTCCAAGGGCTAAGAATCTGATATAATTTGGGAACTGACCTTCAACCCCACGACCCAAATATATAACTCTCACCCCCGACCATCGGCTTATAGGAAACAGAGGGATTTTTGAAGATATTTATAGGAAAAATGCGATTATAAGCACGAAAAATACGGTACTGGAAAACATGCTTATAATTATCTCATACGCGAAATATTAAAACTTGTTAAACCATTTTTTGTTATCTGGAATATAATTAATATTGTGCGCATATTTTCATCATATCGCTTCAGTAAAAACGAGATTTTCTTTCTGGCCGTTATGCATTTGCCTGTCTGTAACGTTTTCCGCGCTTATTCTAAAAGAGTTTGTTTTGATGAATTCCATATCTCTATCTCTGAAACATGCTTCTCTTAGATAACATATTGTGATTTATGCTATTACAGTTGCCCATGTTTTCGCATTTTATATTTTGTCAATTCATCAGCCATTAATATCTTATCCTTTTTGCTCTTATTTTTAAAACTTTTTCCTATATCAATTCTTTAATTTTTTGCTATATTCTCATCTCTTATCTTACTTGGCATGTTTAGTTACTATAATTTGCAAAGAGGTAAGTTAAGTAATAACAATTCCTTTCTGCATATCTTAAGTAATTAATTTCCGTCATATTTACTGATTGTTTGTTATATAATAGCCGATACAATCTAACATATTATGCATTTTATATTTGTTTATATATTTTACTAGTAGCATGGCCCGGCGTTACCCGTGCTTGATTCAAAAATCGTACGACTCATACAGCAATCGCTATCACTTGACTTAAAATATTTTTGCCCTTCCTTGCCTTTAAAGGAGTGCCCTTTGACGTGCTGATGTTAAATTTTTCCCACTTGTGACGAATGCAGCTATCGATTTTTTTGCATGCTCACATGCTAGTTACCGTTCGTGTCAGTTAGCTGTTGGTTCTCACGCTGGCCAATAGAATCTTCCTGCCTATTCTTGGTAGCCAGCTATAGGCTCTCACTTTGGCCAGTAGAAAATGGCTGCAAACTACATGAAGACTGCCTCAGAAGCAGGAAAAAATCGATTATTTCCACTATCGATGGGAGTTGGGAAATGTAAAGTCGGTCTTGGTATTTTGCCTAACTTGGAACATGTGCTTGTATATTTTAGCGCAAATCCGTCAAAAATTGCGGCCGTGCATTCGTTACACACACACACACACACACACACACACACACACACACACACACACACACACACACACACATACACACACACACACACACACACACACACACACACACACATCCTGCCTTTTATAGATAGAGATTTTATTTTGTCATTGTTTTCTTTATTTTGTTTATTTCTCTCGGTTTCATTTTCTGTTTCTCTGGGGCGGAAATTGTTTTTGTTTTTTGTCCGTTTCAACTCCATTCTTACAAAGTCATTTCTTTCTTTCTATAGGAATAGATGTTTGAAAGAATCAGTATATATTTTAGACACAGAAAACCCCATCAGTAGACTTAGCATAGAGATATCATCTGTGAGTTTCTGATTAAAAAGAAGGGAAATAGCATCACCTTCATCAGGATGCCCATTCACTTCCTTGACCCGAGTACCGACATTAGATTTAAAGCTGTAAAATTTCACAGACCTTCCAATCTCTTTACAAAATTCTTTAGGATTGTTCCAAGCTTGCCAATACTATGGGTAGATTCAGTGATGTGATTCGTTTATTTTTTTAGGAATGATTTTCTTTTACATGACAGATTTTTACCATTAAGTTAGTGTCTTTTCTTACAACATTACATTAGTGCCAGTGAATATAAAATCTTTCTGCTATATAACAAAATGTTCGCGCGAAACATTGCGAAATCTCTCAGTCCCATTACATGGTATAATTTTCACTTTTCCATTTGACAGTTTTTCAGTTCCCTTGGAAAACTTGGATATATTTCGAGTTTTTCACATACTTTCAATTTTAATATCTGTCTATATCTCTGAGATGAGGCATTATGGTTATTTACATTATTCGGACTGTTATCCTCGTCTTCATTGCCATATTCACAACGTTTCGGCTGTTGTACGCCCCGGTTTTATTTCCCTTTTAACTCAATTCTCCAAGATTTTGTTTCATCACTGCTGTAACCTGGTATTGAAATCACATCATTGGTTCGAAATTCCAAACACCTGAAGAAGACCGGAACTTGCAACGACCGAAACGCTGTGAATATGACAACGAAAATGTGGATAATAGTCCGAATAATGTAAATAATGTAAATATTTCGAGTTTTCCACAGACTTTCAATTTTACTCTGCAGGAAAATGAGCATCCACTATTCGACTAAATTGTGTTTAAGAAGGACAAGATATCTCTTTTCTTTCTTGGATTGAATGGTCTCTTTACTTTTAACTGTTCCAGAGTGTTTCATACTCTTATTCTAGAGGAAAGATTTTGTGTTGTTCAGGATGAAATCTTTGTTTGTTTGATTTTAATTGTTTCACTCCAAGCAAGACAATACCACTAAGATGGAAGATTTTACTCACTGGAAAACAAATTGAGCAAAATTTAGTGAGGATAAAACCTGAACAGATTTCAGGAAGACAGACGACTTACATAATTGCATTTAAATATAGTTGACAGGAAAGCAAACGCCGGAAAAGATTTTCATCGGGAGAGAAGTACGTGAAAATAAATTATGATGGAAGAAATTACGGTTATATCGAACTATTTAAACAGTAAAAATAAAAGACCTAGTTACGCATCTAGTACTGCGCTTAAATCCATGACAAGAAAGAAATGTATTTAGAATAAATGACATGGAAATATTTAGAGAAAAGACACACGGAAGCTACGTTGAATGGGCTGGAAGCTGATTGAAGCCAACATTCCACATCAGAACCGATAACATCACAAACCCTTATCTGGAATTTAGCAATAAACTTTAAGTACATAACCAGATCAGATGTATAAGCAACATTCAGTTTATGAACGAATGGTTAATTTTTAAAGGTGTAATGTAGATTCTGGCGAGGAAAATAGTCCAGCACGAGACAGTGGACCAAGTTTCCTAGCAGGACACTTAGAAAATGATTCAGTTTAATCGTTCAACATCATGTCAGTGGAAAATGTGAGACTGAGAAGGTGGAATGAATTGCTATGATGGAGGTTAGTATCACCCATACTGATAGAAGGCTAAAATGATTCTCTAAATAACAACAGTTTCATTTTGGAGGCGTTAAATGTTTTTAAATTAATTTAACGCCAAATATCTCGGAAGTACGTGATGAACGTGATCTCTATCTATAAAAGGCAGGATGTGTGTGCGCGTGTAACGAATGCACGGCCGCAATTTTCGACGGATTTGCGCCAAGACCGACTTTACATTTCCCAACTCCCATTGATAGTGGAAATAATCGATTTTTTCATGTTTCTACGGTAGTTTTCATGTAGTTTGCGGCCATTTTCTACTGGCCAGAGTGAGAGCCTATAGCTGGCTGCCACGAATAGGCAGGAAGATTCTAATGGCCAACGTGAGAACCAACGGCTGACTGACACGAATGTTAACTAGCATTCGTTCATGCAAAAAAAATCGATTGCTGAATACGTCACAAGTGGGAAAAATTTAAATCTGCATGGCACTTTACTCCAATTATCTCATTCGCTTGCTTAAACTCAACGTTGTTTCTGATTCCGCAGAACTGGGTTGGGTGTGAAAAAGTATTTGTTGCTAACATTCCTTTTTCATTTGTTTTTCCAGTTACGAGTCCTTTTTTAAAGCTGATCGTTTTGTGTTCATTTTGTTTAGTTCTTTTTTCGTAACAGATTTAATGTTTAGTATAGAGCTTATAAAAAAAATCACAGTGTGATATAGGCAAGAAGTAAGGCATGTAGCAACATCAGCACGGCAAAGGGCACTCCTTTAAAGGTAAGGTAGGGCAAAAATATTTTAAGACAAGTGACAGCGATTGCTGTATGAGTCGTACGATTTTTTAATCAAGCACGGGCAACGCCAGGCCATGCTGCTAGTTAGTAATAAATTTATGCAGTGAGGTGTGATCTTCCGCTAATCAAGATTAAGACATCACTGTTAGGTTAGCATGAATATTTTTTAAATATTAAAAAAAATAATTAATCTATAATTCTCCTAATGCATGGCCTCGGAATCCCTCAAGTTAGAAAGTTAGTAAACGAAGTTTGTGATATCAAGAGTATAATAGTGATTAGCTTGAGATGTTGTCTGTGTTGAATAGTGATTGTATGGTGGGTGTTAATTCATCACCCACAATTCTGTGTAAGCTATTTGATGTCTGCCAATGCTAGAAACTGAAGTGTGAGGACATCCAACCCAGATATGACAGCAGTACTCCATTTAAGTATGGCGTCTGATCTGACACCCGTTGAGAAACTTGATGATATTTTCTGGAGTGCAGAGGCAAAAGAAAACGAAAATTTCCCATCACCAATGTTTACCGATGAATCGTATATATGAGTGATGCAAATTAAAAGTTCTCCAGGAGTTTAATAGCTGTTTCTAGTAAATAATAATAAATCTATTATAATGTTCTGCATAACAGCGATGAAAAGTAACTGAAATTAAGACGAAATAGATATTAGCCTATAGTACTGAGATGAAGTATTGTAATTATTCATAACGTTTATTTAAGCGTATATATACATACATACATATACATATCAATATCTATATATATATATATATATATATATATATATATATATATATATATATATATATATATATATATATATGTGTGTGTGTGTGTGTGTGTGTATATATATATAAGTTCATATTGCCTATCTTTCTACACCTCTTAGTTGTGTCTATCGCATTCCTTTCTTTTTGTAACTACCTTCATTTTTCTGTCTGTGTGTATGTGTGTGTGTCTATATGGAGTGTAATTATTTACACTATTTACATTTTCCGGACTGTTGTCCTCATATTCACGACGTTTCGGCAGTTGTACGCTCATTGCAATCATCTGAAGAAGGCCAGGTGTACAACAGCCGAAATGTCGCGAATATGTCAAAGAAGATGAGGACAACAGTCAGAACAATGTACATAGTGTATATGAAATAGTTATTAGTATAAAAAAATAGTTTGTTCTCGATGTGAAGTCGAGGAGGGCGTTTCATAAATTCTTCTCACTAACGAGTTGTCTTCACTAGCTGCTCCCCAAACTCTTCGGTAAGTATTGATGCAGATATTGGTATTCTATGTTCTCTTTCAAATCTATTTTCTGTTATCCTTCAGCGTTGCAAAAGCAGCGTTCTTGTAAAGAAAGTAGCAACATTAGCTGTTGCGTCTTAGAAGAAGATCTATACACGCACCTTCCGTTGCCTTGTCAAAAAACCCATTCTTGAGATATCACCGTTGACGCGGATCCTGTCTGTACGAGCAGGCCGACTAAGAGCACCTTCCGATAATCAATGACATTCAATACAAGACAGGGCATTCATTGGAAGGAAAATCGATTTTTTGCAAAGAGGTTTTACGGAAGCTGTCTTCTGTGATTCAACGTCAATGTATAATCTCCAGCATTTGGCAGATAAACAAGTAGGATTCGAAACAGAATTACCAAGGAACGACTATTCTCATCATTTATTTATTTGTTACTTTTCTTCTTAGTTTTTTCTTTCTTTCTTTTTTTTAGTTTTTTTTATCGGTAGGTGTCAGTTGTTGTTTTTTTCTTCTTCAGGAGAGGTTGATTTTTTTATGACTTAGTTTTCAGTTCATTCAAAAGAGAAATTACTCTAGACCTGAAATATGCTGACGATTTACCAATGCGTTTTTGCACCTTTTATCACTCCAAACATATGGGGGAAAATCTATATGTAATATAGTATTACGTGCCATGGCACTTCAAGGCTCTCCACTACTTCACATCCTTTTTAAACTCTTAACAAATGTTGTCATTTTAATATCCCTACCAGCCGTTCTGCTATACATTTACAAAAAATGTATCAAGTTGTTCATTTGATGTTTTTATCAAATCATTTTAATACAAGAAAGGAGATAATGCCACTTCGATGCAAAAGATTATTCCGAATAGAAAAGAATGAGAAACTTTTAGAAGGAATCAGAAACTCAATTCTAACCAACAAACAAGGGAGAAACCTCTACTTCTGTTCAAATGAAGGGGAATCGTTGCGAACCGAGCGATAGGCGAACCTATCTCCAGGAGAATCCCTCATATCCGGAATCCCTCATATTCGGACTACCTTATATCCGGAATTCCGCATATCTGGACATGATTTTGATGTGTATATTTGAAACTATTTGGGTGATATGTAACTGATTTTAAATTTCTGTTTTTCAGGAGATTTACTTTGGATAATTGCTAATGGCTTGTATTGATGGTGGGAATAGGAGGAAAGGATGATAACGGGACACATCTGCAACAAGATAGCGTTGAGGTGCATGATTGTGATAAAAACTGGACTGAAATTGTAAAATCTATTGAAAAGGTTGTCAGTTTTATGGAAAGAAAGCCAGCATTCAACTATGACGACTGCAGTAACGCACACAGAGTTAAAAAGTGCCTTGCGTTTAAAAAAAATTCAAAGATCAAAAGCAAAACGAAATGCGGTAAAAGTTGAAAATGATATTAGAAGAGAAAGAATCATCATGCAACAGAGATTAAAAAATCCTCGTTACATTATTTGTTTTGCATACGTGGCTGACTTAATTTATTTTTATTACTTAATTTATTTCATTTCCTTAAAATCAATTCCGTTACATTTCACTCATCACTAGATTATTTTGTTTACTATGAAACATTAAAAATAAATGTTAAACCTGATTTTAGTTCTTTCATTTTAATCTAAATATAACCCCTGATATCCGGAATTTGTAACCAATTCCTCATATACAGAAGACATTATTAGTCCGGTTGTCAGGGATTCTATTGTACGTCTATTGAATAATAAATAAACAAATAAAGGAAAATTAGCTAAAAGATTAAAATGTTTTTAAAAAATAGTAAATACAACTTCGGATTTTAGTCGAATAAATTAGAAGTATAGAGTTAAACTAAGAGTAAGTGGGTTTCAAATGCATGTATCCAAATAGGAACAGTTAATTATATGCCCGCCACTCCTTAATGGTATTTAACTACTTATTTAGATTTTACGTTGAATATGACCAATATGTCGCAAAGATAAACCGTCTTTTCGTATTATGCAACTATTTTTGATTTAATGTACCTCTCTATTTTGTTCAGATTTTCTTTAAAACTTCCTTTTTTCTCCTATGCTCTTACCATGGTATTCTCAGCATAATTCTACAGAACAACAACTGTACTGCCTGAAGTCACCTCCGTATCTGTGAGGCGATTGCCCTGAATTTATTAAATAGGACTTGCTCGTAAGATAACATTTTCTGTTGTCACAATATAAAAATGAAAATCAGAATGTAGCTAGTTGCGTTGGCATCAGGCTTCTGGGTTACTATCAATCATCGGGACATGATTGATCATTTAGTTTCAGGGTTAAGCTGCAATGAACCTGCCCTCGATTGATAAGGGTGAACTTTTGAGATTGCTACATTCTGTAAGCTGATAGAGAAACTTAATAATGAATAAACTGTTATGAGGACGAAGTTCGTTTGAAACATATATTTTAAATATAAATAGTTAGGATCCTTTCATTCTTGAGATAAGCAGCTTAACCGTTAGTTCAGCACTTGGAATCGCCTTTTCAAAAATATTTCACATTTGTTCATATTAACTTCCGCTTTTGCGAACATCGACATCTCTGCTAAAGATAGACTGAGTTGAATTTTAAATTATCATTTTATTTATTTCATTTATTTATAACGAGAGAATACCGGCTAATTCTGATGAGTTTAGCTTCGTAACTTGAAAAGGGCACGTGGGCGGTAATGGCTCTTCACTGCCTGCGAAAGATGTTTTAATCATTTATTGCTCAAACATATGGAGGAATATCCATATTTAATATACTTTATGTACTATATCACTTAAGGACATAGACGATCATGATTCTCCATAAGACTTGTCTGTCGTGCAATAAAGTGGGACATAACAGTTCGCACTGTAGAACAAAGAAAGAAAAAAGCTGAGTAAGAGTCAATAGAACTGACCAAGCGGGCGGGATAGATATACAAAAATAGGTACAAGTAGAAATGTTAAACAAAAAATCAGATTACAATTAGATTCCGGATGAGATTTAACCATCATTAGCTTACAGATGTGGAATAAATTAAACAAACCGACCATGTTGAGAACAGATAAATTAGCCCGGTCGGTAATAGGTAGAAAAATCAAATTTGATGGGGAGATTATCACAAATGTGACTTTCAACGTGATTAACAAGAAATTAAAGATGTATGTTCTAAAAAATACGGAAAATTTATTTGGAACTGACTGGATGGAGAAATTTGACCTCTGGGATTTACCGATAAATATGTTCTGCCAAAAAGTGGAAAGGTTATGGACCGAGGCAGAGAAATTGAAGGAGAAATTAAAGGAGAGTTTCCCCGACGTATTTTCAGCCGGCCTCGGGAGGTGTAAACAAATGGCGGCCAAAATCGAACGAATAGAAAATGTACAACCCATTTTCAAGAAGAAAAGAAATTTACCTTTCGCATCATTAGAAAAAATAGTCGAAGATTTGGATAGACTCGTGAAAACCGGTATATTAACAAAGGTGGAATATAGTCAATGGGCCTTACCTACGGTTTACGTGAAAAAGAAATCGGGTGAGATACGAGTATGCGATGATTTCCCGACGGGATTGAATGCAGCGATTAAGGATTATCACTATCCTCTCCCTAGTCCAGAGGGAGTTTTCACAAAGTTGATCGTAGGAAATTTTTTCTCAAAGATAGACTTGAGCAAAGCATGCCTACAAGTACCAGTAGATTAGGAAATCTCGAGGTTGTTGTGCATAAACACACATAAAGGGTTATATAAGTTCCAGAGATTACAATTCGGGATCAAGCTCGCGCCGGTGATATTTCAGCAAATAATGGACACCTGCTAGGCGGACTGGATTTCACGATCCCATACTTTGATAACATCCTTATAAATAGCAAAAATATTGAACAACACTGGGAACACGTTCAAGAGGTTTTCAGGCAGATACAAAATTACGGTTTTAAGGTAAAGGAAAATAAATGTGACTTCTTTATGAAAGAGATAAAATATCTGAGCCATATTATTGACGAAGAAGGAAGAAGACCAGACCCAGAAAGAGCCACGGCAATAAAAAAATGACGTCTCCAAAAAATTTAGCCGAGTTACAAAGCTTCTTGGGCTTAGTAAATTGTTATCAAGAATTTATTCCTAACATGCACAAAATACGCGCAACACTAAACGAACTGTTGAAGAAGGAAAAAGTTTGTGAATGGTCATATGAATGTCAGAAAACTTTCGACAAGATCATTAAGACTCTAACAGCAGATTTATTTTTAGCGCATTATGATCCAAAATTGGAAATAATATTCGGGAGTGACGCGAGTGCCTATGGTGCTGGGGCATGTATACTTCATAAAATGCCGGATGGGACACTAAAACCCATCGTGCATGCGTCAAGAACGTTATAACCAACCGAACAAAATTACTCGCAAATCGAAAAAGATACGCTGGAGATTATTTTTGCGATTACGATATTCCACAGATATATTTACGGTAGATTTTTCACCTTACAGACGGACCATAAAGCCGTTATTGACAATATTTTGATCAAAGAAAGGTCTACCTGACTACACTGCTATAACTTTAAATTGTGGTATATTCCTTCAAACAAAATTTGGCATGCAGATGGTCTTTTGAGACTAATACCAAAGAAAACGGAGCCATTAGAAGATTCCATAATTACAGCTCTACGATATGAGGAAGATATTAGAACATCATTATGTAGTACAATTCCAGACCTCCCCGTCACATTACAGGAAATAAGAAACGAAGCAGTGAATGCCGAATTTATAAAAGAAAAGTAAACAAAAATTGTACGAAAAGATAAGCATATATCAGACAGTTTTTCGTTATGTGATAATGTTCTGCTATATAATGAAAGAGTAGTAACCACGAAAACGCTACAAAGGCGAATCCTCAAGGATTTTCACATGGGCCACCGAGGAAAGAACAGTATGAAATCCTTAATGCGAAGTTACGTGTACTGGCCAAACATGAATCAAGATATTATACATATGGTGGACAAATGCAAGGGCTGTTCCTTAGCAGTCAAGGCACCCTTCTATAAAAAAACAAACCTTTTAACACCCCTTTTTCCCACTGTTAAATAATCTGAGGTTGATATTAGGAGAGATACTTTTCACATACATGGCATCTCTAATAGCGAGATGTTTCCGGTAAAGTGATTTATATAGAACGTTAGTGTTTTACATTACTCCTACAAATCGAAAAAAAAAGTAAGTTATGTGTGTGTGTTTTTGTGTGCGTGTATCATAGAACCGGGTGAATGCTGCTGATAATAAAACAGTTTATATAATAATAATTACACGTTTTTTAAATAAGTATATGTATGCGTGTTTATCTGTGTATGTGTTTGATTTAAACATTTTTATAGCGGCTGAGTAAACAGTTAAATATACGTATATATATATATATATATATATATATATATATATATATATATATATATATATATAGTTTACGAAAAACTAGGTAATCCGTATGGGTAGACCCAAGGAGGATAAAATCCAGAGAGCTGAATGTAAATCAGAGCTAATAATTTAAATAAAAATGAAAACAGACCACTTGAAGTTTCCATGTAATGTATTATTTCACCACAGACCTTTTAAATGACTGATGATCCGCTGTCCTTTAAAAGGGCTGTGGTGAAATAATTTATTACATGGAACCTTAAAGTGGTCTGTTTTTATTTTTATTTAATATATATATATACATTATATATATATATATATATATATATATATATATATATATATAATCCTCATCCACAAACTGGCTATGTTTCGCTGAATCACAGCTCATCATTGTGAATAGATATCCGATTGCTTCAAGCTAGGATCGAAACCCGACTGATTCGAATTTTTACGTACTTATTCTGTGAATAAATACGTCAATGACTGAGAGTTCTCAATTCAGGGAGTTGAAGAGCCTTTTAATGTTAATAGTAACAGTCATTCTTCACAAATTCGCACTTATCTTCCAATAGTTGTACAACCGAATTTAAGTTTTTCAAGTGCGTATATCATCCACAAGCAGACTGTTTCGCTGTCTGACAGATGTCCGATGGCTTCAAGCCGGGATCGAAACCCGACTGATTCGGCAACAGGCGCACGGTTTGAATGAAAGACGGATTTTTATGTACTTATTCTATGAATAAACACGCCAATGTTTATGTGTGCGTGTGTGTGTGTTATTGTGTGTGTGTATCTATCTGTGTGTGTGTGTGTCATTCTTTTTTTATTTGAACAGTTGCATAGCGGTTGAATAAATTGTACAAATATACGATAACTTTAAAATAGTAAATATTTACTAAATATTTTTGTCATTCAATTCGCTTTCACTTCAGAGGGATCAATAATTGAATATAATACGAGTAAGGGAATCCTCGAGATTTTCCATTCTCACCAGTTTCCCAGTTCGTGGAGGGAACAAACCATTTTTTTTTTATCAGCCTTAAGTTTTTTGCTGTTGCAGTGCACCATCAATTACGCAAATAGCCAACAAACACAGATGGCGATTTGTCATCGAAAATTCACCGTAATTACAAATTGTAAACAAACTTTAAAATTTCCATTTTATTATATATGATTATAAATGTTTTATACCAAAACGTAATTTTTTTAAATATATCTCTGTGACTATAATACTTATTCTCTATTCATGAGTGGAAAATAAATTACCAGATTTCGAAAAATATTTACATATGTTAGGACAAGATTTAATGCAATGATGTAAACACTGCCCTTCAAAAAACGTTTTTGTATCTTTATCTATCTTCCATTCACAGTCTCCGGCATTGGCAGAATAATATTGATCGGCTGCTTAAAATTTAATTGTGCTTTCCGGTAAATTTCTTATGCAATATAAAAAACAATTTCGAACATTTCTTTAATCGCTTTCTCAAGTTTTATTAAAAATATGAGTAAGTCTCCGTCTTTATTTTTATTAGTTAACGCCAAGCAAGGCGACAATCCTACCAAGACGCAATGGACTACATGGAGTGAATGATAAAAAAACTTTAGAATGAACAGAAAACCCAATGCTAATGATGAAAAAAGTATAAAATTCTACTCCTATTCAAATGACCGGGGAGGAGTGTGAACCTCACGATAGGTGAACATTGAGGAATAAATAAATAAATAGTAAATAAAACTTTAGAGTTTAAGCGGAGACTTTAGAAGTATAGAGATGAAGTAGAATTTCTAAGGAACCGAAAACGCAAGAAAAAGGGTATAAAGCTCTACTCCTGTTCAAAAGAGAGGGGAGAAGTGTCAACCGGATGATAGGCTCACACTACATACCGATTTGTTTGTTTTTTTAATAGGAGTACACATGGTCTTACTTCTCTCCGAAAGTGTCACAAAATCGCCTATACCATGCACGGTCATGTAAATTACTCAGAGACTTAAGATTGAATCTCGACTATTTCCTTCCTTGTCGCTACATTCAGTTATTGATCCATTTGAAGTGAGAGTCAACTGAATGAAAAAAATGGAGTAAAAAATAGATTTACTATTTTAAAGTTAGCGTATATATATATATATATATATATATATATATATATATATATATATATATATATATATATATATATATATGGGCATGCAAAAGCCTGCATACCTGACTAAGGTACAGATAAAAAACGGCAGATTTTCTATTAGAGTGAGGAAGGATCATGGTTGGTATTCTCGTGCTTGGTCAGTAACAGTTCATTTTTTTCCGCTCATGTGAATGACACCAAAAGACATGCCAAGGAGATTTTTGTTAATATTCTTTCTTTATTTTATGTTTTAAGAAATTACTTTGATCCGATTTTGAACTTTATTTTCAGTTTTTATTTTATTTTCTCGGCTTTCAGCTGAAATGTTTTCCTATTCGTTATATTTTATTTTTGAAATTATTAATATTTCTAATGGTTTTATTTAGCACATTTCTAAGCTTTTTTTTCGTTTTTCTTTCTAAGTCGCATTAGAACTTCAATCCGAACTTTGTTCATTTTTCTCGTATAGCCAGCATTTATTTTTTTTATTTTTGCGTTAATTTTATTTGAATTCTTTCTTTATTTTATTGTTTTTTGTTTTTTTTAGTTTCCTCTTATTTATACAAAACAATGTTTTGTGCTTGGCTAGAAAAAATAAATAAAAAGGAGAAAGAACAAGTCATTTATCGCCGATAAAAGTCGGCACGTTCGGAAAATATTATTGGGATTTTCTCAAATGAGCCCCCAGATAAATCCACTGCTGAAGCCACAAAATTTCCTGTTGCAAGTATGGTAGCCGAGAACGGTCAAGAGAAAAGTAAGGTGACCAAGATAGCCAAAATCAACATGAAATTAGAATGGCGGGAAATAGCCAAAATAAAGACATGAATGTGGAAATCAAAAGGCGCGAAACTCAAACTGAAATGATGGTGTAGCTGAAAATGGTAGTAAAGAGAGTTCAATGACCAGGGAAATGCCCTCATGCTAGAAGTCCCCGCCGTAATGTGTCATCAATATTGGTGAGTTCTTGGAGCAAGCCAGAGGTTACAGGCATATGATTAAAATGAATTCACTTCTGTGGGCCTCGAAAATTGCATAATATTGAAACAAGAATTGTGTCGGTCTTCGTGGTGGACAAGCGTTCACACAAGTTTTGTCGCTGCTGAAAAACACCGTTGTTAAAACAATGACGTCCCTGTGGGTTAAGCCCCAAAGACTAATAAGGAGCATTCATATGGGACATACTGATGCCATCGCCAGAGGATTGCCTGACTGCGGCAAGCCGCGAAGTGATAACTAAGGATTTAAACATCCAGGCCGAATTTCAAGGGAGGCAAAGGAACCCAGTGTCAGTATACAAAGTCCCCCTTCTAATGTTGGGGACGGACCTAGCGGCCTACTTCGAGGAATACGGGGACATATTGGGTGCTTCCCTTGACAGCTTGAATATAATGCTCGATCGTGAAACCGTCCGCTCTATCTCCAACTGTTGGAGGTAGAGGGACAGAATATGACGGTAATTGTTACCGGCTATAAACGAACTTCGTAGAAGTGCAGTGAAATTGGTCACCTTTCCACTACATATCCAGGGAAGTTCTGGAATTCTGGCCCCAATTCTCTTCTGGCTCTCTGTTACATCCCTCTGGCCTGTAGTGGGCATACTAGCAGCTGAAACCAGTGTGGCCAAACCCTCGATTGAGTCTCGTCCCATATTCCTCAACAAACACGGTTGAGGAAAAGGAAGGAGAATGACTGGCCGTTGCTGAAGGAAGCGTCAGACAGTAGGTCTTAGTCCCCTGAAGACCCCAAAGGGAATAGCTCAATCATACCCTCTCTATCTACCAGTTCTAATGGCGCTGGGCTTGAGTGGCTACTTGTTCTCTGCCCTGTCTTCCCCAACATCTAGGAAAGTATTTACCCCTTCCAATTCCACCAAATTCAGTCAAGCACACACCATCCAAACAACTGACAAAATATTTCCATGCCATTACCCTTTAAAACTAAACCCAGAGACTATGATCCAATAGGAAAAAAGAAAAAATCAAAATTCCATACCTTCCTGTGGAAGACTTCTGCTGCATGTTCCGGGGAAATGCCGAAATGGTCTTGGCCCAAACCCACAATCCCAGAAGCTTAAAGCCCCTATGGAATGTCAGGCATATGCAGGGCAAAGATCTTAAAGTGCCGAATAAATTTCCTCAAGACGAAAGGATGCTTGCAATTGTGCGATCAGGTCCGGGACCGTGACAGATATGTGGCATGATTGAGAAGACCAATACTGCCCTCAAATTATTGCTACCCAGGGACATGACCAAATTAAAAGAGATTTTGACATAGAGGCTCTCTGTTTATGTTCACTCAAACCATTTATAGAGCTTTCAACTAACGTTCCCCAGTGACATTGAAGGCCTGTCGCTTGACGGCACAATCAAAACTGAGATTTTCCAAGGCTCATTGGGACAGGCTGTTGGTGTCCTTACTCCGGCTATGTTCAATACAGAGAAGCAACTCTAAGTTGACTGATAATGTCTATCTGGTTAGCTAGTGTGAATGCGCGGGACCTAAGGTAGTAGTCTAGCAGGGCGATGCTCGTCTGAGATCTTCAGCGTCTCGGGGTGAATGCATGCTGTGTAAAGTAAACCAACTAGCGACTATGAAGATATTCTGTCTAAAAGGTTTCTCCTCTATTCAGTATGTTTGATGGACACTCGAGATGTGTTTACTGGCTGGTGAGCAAGTCTCTTGATGTCTTTTGATGCAGCGTATGCGCTTGTCTTCGCAGGCTAAGCATCCTGGATATTACCATAAATGATAAGTTTCCTCGTCTTATAGGGGTTTATGCGCCTAATGACCCTATGAGCGGCCTAGTTTGTTTAAGCGGATCGAATCATTTTTTATTACTTCTCATCGGGTAGTTTTACCGGGCGATTGGAATGCCGACTTTGATCCCGACATAGATCGTATAGGGACACGATTGTGAAATCATTTCGGGACATTATCGATAGGTATGGTCTTGTCGATAAATATCGTAATAAGCTTCCCATAAATATAGTGTGGACGTGGACTAAGAGGAGCAGCCCGGCTTTGGTCATGCGTTCTAGTTACATCGATCGAATCTTAGTTAAGAATCTTAGGTTGTCAACATTTTCAGTCTATAATTTACACGGATCATAGGCTCGTCTGGGTTTGCATATACTTAGCTAAGAATAAGGTTAGGATGGCTGGCTACTGTAAATTGAATGGATCATGGTTTGCTGGGCAAGATTTTCAGAACCATATGCTACTAATGATACAACGGAAATTGACAGCGGCTGTGTTTGGTAAAATAATTAAAATCCGAAATTAGTTCGTTTGTCGCTAGTTATAATCGTGGACTTAATCTGGTTGGATTAGCTGCGTAAATGGTATATGAGAAGAATGTTAATAGAGGGATTAAAACCTGTGATTGTGTGGAAGTATCCGTAGCTAGGGTAGAGCTGGTCCAGTTGCTTACCATGAATGATGAAGCACTGGTAGTTAGGGCTAGGTTAAAAAGAATGTCACCCGTGGCGACGAATATGGCCGCATCATTACGTGTAGTTATGTAAGTTAGTGATTTGTCCAATAGATATATTGCTTGCATCAAATCGTCGGATAGACGGACCGTGACAACAAACGCGGCACATGTGAGGCTTTGCTGGAACTGATTTACAACAACTGGATGGCCTATAACTCAGTGATTCACCAAGGGTGTGATCAAGTTGCTGCACAAGAACAAAAACAGTGAGGGCTGAGTAGCTAAAGTTTGGTCTTTGACGATGTTAACTAGAGTGTTAAAGATTTTTCCCAAGATCTTATCAAGCGGTTTGCAGTCTGTCCTGCCTATTCTGATTGTATCCGAAAAGACTAGTGCTGTGAAGGCCAGGATTATTCAGGTCAACCTTCATTTGGTACGCTTGATCATCGAGTAAGTCGAAAGTGAAGTTGCCATGATCAATTAAGATCAATCCAAGGCATTTGATACGGTTGATATTCGATTTCTGGAGGCTGTACTTCCCGCCGGCGGTTTCGGGCCGTACTTTCGCACCTAAATCCGTCTTCGGTATGCGTCTCTCGGTTCGCTGGTGGAAGTGAATGAGTTCGATCGGAGACTTCCGTATTGTCTCGCTCCATTCGTCAATGTTGCCCGCTTTTGCTTTCGCTGTATGTTCTTACATTGGAGCTTTGCCTTCGAAAGTTAAAGACGAATCCGGTCCTAGGAGTAATTTCCCAACTTGGTACAACCACCTCGGCCAGGTACCCCGCCTATGGTGACGACCTTTTGGTTCTTGTGTCGATTTTGGCAAAGAGATCATTGGTTTGGAGACAAAGACAGGGTCAAAGATCAACCGTGATAAGTCTATTGACTTGCGGTTGGATGCGGGGAATTGAGTTTCTCTTCCCGGGCATTTCCTTTGGACAGACGGGTTGGTCAAGATACTCGTCTCCTAGTTCGACCCCGATCTCCCCTTGCAAATGAATTTGTCGGAGGTACGAGAGAAGGCCGATCTCGCTGTTCGTCTGTGGTCCCGGAGGAATCATTCTTTAGCGGAGATGGCCGAAGTCTGTGCGTCGCACATCTAACCAATTATACTTTACGGACTCTCCATACTTTAACTTCCATGTTCCATACTAATGACATTATTAAGGCTCTTGTTCTCCTTCTTGTGGAGAGGCAAAGCCCCGGGGCTAGTTCGGGTGATCTGTTGCCTCCACCCTACTGAAGGCGGTCTGGGTATTTCTAACGTTGAGATTCATAAACATTTCTTCACATCATGTTCCTATATCGAATGTGTCAGCAAGAGGTGAGTGCTCCGTCTACCGTGAATGTCGGATTGCACACAAGGGCCTCTTACAGGCTACATATGGCTTGTTCGACGACCACGCGTTGCGTCGTAATGCATTATATCCATGATTATTAAGTTATCTGTTCAGGATTATTAGATAGGCGAGCTCGATTTAACGAAGCAGGAAGCTTGCTCCATATTGCCCTGGGTGCCAAGGTTGAATTGCCTCATTAATGATGAGGCATTACTCACCTGGCTAGTAATCCGAAAGTCCATCTGGGTCGGCAAAAGAGTTGGCGGGCTTGGAAAAATATCCTCACTACAGTCGCTGTTATGAAGTGGTGGAGACCCTCGATCACGCCTTCTTTCACTACTGAGTCGTAGTCTTGCTGTGAAAGACTATTGAAGAGATCATGGTTCTTATGCTGCGCGGAACGCTTTTCGTCCTTAACATCAGTTCTGTCTGTTGCAATATGGTACCGTCATTGACGAAGGCAGAACATTATGTGTTCATTTGCTTACTAGGGGTTACGTGAGTCGTGATATGAACGGCACGTCAAAAGGAATTCCATGGGGATGAAAAGTTCACCTCTTCCAGACTGATCTTCTTTAAAAATCAGCTTAAAGTCAATATTAGGATAGAAAGGCGGTGGATCCCCGCATCTGAATTTGGCAAAGTATGTGCAAGTCTTGCGCGTATCTGTTGAGTAAGAGAGTCCGATTTAGAGTGGCACTTTGACGCCGTTTAGGAATTACGATATTGCTCTAACTGCATTGAAGATTCGCAATACAGTAAAAAAAAAAAGGATAAGTTTAATTTTTTTTTACTTTACCTTTTCTTTCAAAGTTTACTTAGATAGTGGATGTAAGCTCATTGGCTTCTTTTATATCTGCCCCCACCCGATTTTCTTTAGTTTAATTTCCCCATCTCTCAAGAGATGTTATTTCTCTGGTGAATGCGTAACGGCTTTCGTATGCCGTATGCGAATTTCGCATTTGTTGTTTTGTATGAATGCGTGCATGTTTGAGTGAGTGATAGGACAAATGAGTGTTTTGATTATTAAAAGCCCACATTAATTTCGTCCAATTAACTTATGTTTCTACCACAATTAAGGATTGCAGGGGTTATTACTGACATTATTTTATTTAGTTAGGGGACTAGTTAGAACTTCATAGAATTCCTGAGTTATTAGAGTGGATGCTGTATGAACGGTATGTAAGAATGTGTTGTTTTGGTGTTTGGAATAGTGTGATCTGTTTGGGTTTGTTAGTGACTAGCTAAGTTTAATTATAAGACAGAAGCAGAACAGTCTTTCCCTTGTGCCTCATTTTTGTATTTTTATGCAAAATAATTACTGAAGGATTACGGACGGCGAGAAAATACGTATGAACGAGTCAGCTGTTAGGCTCAAATAGAAAGACGTGACAACGAGAAATGTCAAACGGATTACGTCATATACATTACAAATATATTACTACAAGTTTATCCATTGTTTCTTGTTTCGGACTGCGTTCTAAAGTCTATTTCAAATCTATACTTCTAACGTAAAGAAAATAGGCGCTTAATTGTTCGGAAGGGAAATTATGGATTTATCAGGATTATTGAAATAGACTTTATCTTAACAATGACTTTGGATTCAAATTTATAGAATTTATCTATAAAAGATTATTGAATAAAAAACCTATATATGGAGCAGTACAAAGAATTATTCCTTGATACGATTAGACTCTTTGGTTGGTTGGTTGGTTGGCTGTTTTTGTTTAACTCTATATCAATCGCTATGGTTTATTTAATGCCGAAATGTAAATATTTTGTACAGATTTTTTAAAATTTAATTTAGATGATAATGATTTAATGATACATGTCTGTAGCGGAGACTTAACTCGGCTAACCAAAAGGTCCAGAGTCGCATGTATGTTTTGCAATGGAGTGTGGAGGCGGCGAGTCGGCGCACGTTGGACTGAAGGTGAATCGGTCAGCACTTCATGTGGACGGAAGTGGTGGTGTTGCTTGTAGCCATTTTTATTGGCTGGGTGATGGCCAGTCAAGTGCAAAAAAGAACGGTACGCTCATTCAAAGGGGGTCTTTTTTTGGCGAGAGGAGTTGCTCTCATGAGGAACTGTGAGGATCAGCATTTGTGGAATCGATTTGCCTATTGGATTGTGTACGACGGTTTGGCCCATTGGATTTGTATATAGCTTATTTTTGAGTGTGTGTGTGTGTGTGTGCGTACTTCCGACCATTTCTCACACAAAGTCTTACTAACTAACCTATAGTTGGGGAGAGAAGAAGTAGATGCATACATCTCCCAAGAGTATTTGTGCATAAGTGAATATTACAAACTCGGAATTTGAACACGGCTCTCTGATTAACACTTCCCAGCCATTATCCAGTACACTGCTCGCATATCCAAGCTGAGAACACCTTGTATTCCCAAGCGGTCACCCATCTACGTACTGACTAGGCTCGATGTTGCTTAACATCGGTGATCGTACGGGAAAAGGTGCTTTACGTTATGTGGCGATAAGCGTAGGCTATTTGTTTGAAGAAACTTATAATCCTGAAAAATACAGTTACTTTTATATGAAAGAAAAATTTAATATTACAATTAACTCTCGTTAAAACATGCAATATGGAAAATTAGATCATATAGAGTAATTTGATAATACGGAATATTATTTTGCTCATCCCTTGCAATTACTGTCACGCAGGCGTCAGGTTATTTCAATCCTGCCCATTTTAAAATCTTGCTAGCAGAAATATGGAGCCGGTGGACCACAGTAGAGGAGACGAACGGATTACTGTCTTTTAACCCCAATCAATACGCTGGTTAAATGCAATCTGGTTTTAAGCAGATATGACGTTTCAAATCTATAATTACCGCGTAATGTTTGTAGGCTATTCAATTAGTATGAAAATTTAAAAAAACAAAACAAAAACGAAAGCTCATTCAGCTGTGTCCATCAAAAATATTCCATTTCCAACTTGAACGGTTCCGCTCTCAACTAGAAACCATTGGTTGAACATCTATCGGGACTCAAGTCCACTCCGGACCTCAGCTGGAAATAATAATAAATGAAGTGGAAATCAGATTTAAGCTATATGTTTTAATTGATATCTTTCTGCAGATTTTGTAACTATGGAAATATATTAAAGGAACATATTTCTTTTTTTTCTTTTTTCATATCATTTAATTGACTTTTTGAAAAACGTAGTCGCATCGGTAACATTTCACCAAAGAGAGTTAAGCTTAGTAAATCTCAGTAACGTGTACGTTGTTGAAGAAAAAAGCTGTACTTTAAACATAAGACCTTGAAAAAATGATTTGTAAAATCTGATGAGATTTACTTTAAATACATTGGAATCTGATCAAAGTCATGCGATACACTTAAGGACGCTTCAGATTTTAGTTGTCATCGGACAATGCAATATGGATGTAAGAGATGGCGTTTTGAAGACTGAGAAGTCGTTTTCAAGTGTTATACCGGACTTTATAGCTGCATTCTTGAATTCTTAACTATAGTTTTATTTTATCTCACTAGTCCTTATGGTCTCTAGCCGAAGTGTAAGCATCCTTCGTGGCGCTAAATGCAATGACATGACATTGATGCAAGACAGAATTAAACAGTGGAAAAGCTAATTCATAAGCAGTCTCTACGTCAGTTGTATGACATGTGATATTGCGCAGAGGAGAATAATTCCTACTAATATGAAATGAAAGCGAATGATTGAAAATCTATCTAAAATAACGAAAGAGAAATGACGTAAAATTATTAATAACTGTTACAATGTTGCTGTTGGTGTTAGAAAATTGGAATGAATCTTTAAGTCAACATCCACCTGATATGCAAACATTTGAAAATATAATCCAGTTAATGGAAATATAGATATATGGTTATTTAATTGAATAATAAATTTGCTCGCAGATTCCTAAAGCAGAATGAAGATTCATATTTGTTTTATATCCAATATGTTAGGATGTGTTTTTCTGGAAGAAAGAATACACTTGCCCAACAAATATGGTGAAATTGTTTCTTTCAATTTTCCCTGGAGCAAGGTTTTCATTTTGTGAAACATTCAAACTATCTTTCATTTACTCAGAGTTTATATCTACTATTCGGGGGGCTTTTTCTTTGTAAAATCATTTCACCCCAAGTAAGGTGATCGTACCAATGATACGCAATGGGTTACTGAAACTGAACGAAGCTGAAGAAACGTTAAAGAGGGAAATAGAAAACAACGAAACTGGATTCAAGAAAACAGAAAATAGAGATTGATGTTTCAATGAAACTTTGGAAAGGATGCCGCTGTCAGAAAAGCAAGAAGCCGGAAGAGATTTCCGCAAGCGGGAAGTGCGAGTAAAGAGGAACCTATTATAATAGAACTTACCTTTTTCTCTAGCTATTTCGACAGTAAAGCAGTGAGACTTATTTGTCAAGCTCGTACTACGCTTAAATCCATGAAGTCAAGATATCAAAGAAGAAAGCTTATGATAACAATTGCCATGAAAATATTTATAAAAAAAACACTGGAAACCAGGTCACTGCTGTGAGAAAGTGACTGAAGTTGAGAGGCTATGTCAGGGCCGATAACATTGATGGGTCTTCCTTTGATTTTTTCATGAATATGACTAAGAAGGCATTCCAGATATGAGGAATTGGTTACAAACGCCGGATATCAGGGGTTGTATTTTGATTAAAATAAAAGAACTAAAATCAGGTTTAACATTTATTTTCAGTGTTTTATAGTAAACAAAATAAGCTAATGGTGACTGAAATATAATAAAATTGATTTTAAGGAAAAAGAAATAAATTATGTAATTTTAATGAAAATTCATTAAATTAAGTATGCCGCGTATGCAAAACAAATAATGTAACGGGAATTTTTTAATCGCTGTTGCATGATTCTTTCTCTTCTAATGTCATTCTCAACTGTTTCCGCATTTAGTTTTGCTTTTGTTCTTCATTTTTTTTAAACGAAATACACTTTTTGACACTGCGTGCGTTATTGCAATCGTCATAACTGAATGCTGGCTTTCTTTCCATAAAACTGACAACGTTTTCAATAACGTTTTTTATTTCATTCCAGGTTTCATCAAAACCATGTATCTCGTCGCTATCTTGTTGCAGATGTGTCTCGTTTAAACCTTTCCTCTTATTCGCATCATATTTTGCACCAATACAAGCCATTAGGGTGAAATAAGCATAAGCAATTATCAAAAGTAAATTTCCTAAAAAACGGAAATTCCAAATCAGTTGCATATCACCCAAATAGTTCAAATATACACATCAAAATCATGTCAGGATATGCGGGATTCCGAATATGAGTGATTCCGGATATGCGGGATTCCGGATATGAGGGATTCCGGATATGTGGGATTCCGGATATGAGGGATTCTACTGTATTGTAAAAATTTATTTAATAAAAAACATTAGAAGATATAATTTTAAAGAAAATATTAATAAAAAGAAATTTAAAAAATCATTTGATAATAAATATATAAATAAAAATATTAGTTAAAACGGTAACGTTCTAAAATTAAATGCTTCCATTATTTTCTAAATAAAACATTTGCTTTTAGCGATCACAGTTGCTAGACCGTTTGTTTATACCAACAGTGGTTACTATCATAACTTACTAGTGTTTCTCTGGTCAAATTCAAACAAAACCTATTTGTTTTCTTTTCTTTGTCAACGTCTGGAATGATTTACAGTTTCTTTTCTAAATATATCCTTCCAGAGGAGGGATATAAATTTCTCTTTGAACAGAGAAAAATATATTTTTATTAAAAAATATTTAAGCCAGAAGGATTTAAATTTAATTTTTTCAGAGGAAAGATTATTTATGTTTTAGAATATTATAAGTTAATAATATGCTTTGTGCGTAAATAATATGACACAGTGTCTATTCTAAAAAAAATTTTTTAAAGTGGAATGAAAATTAACCATCAAATTTAGCGCAATTTTAATAACAAACTAAAATTCCCCATAAATATGTTTTCTTTGTAGTGTTATCAAAATGCTTATTTTCCAGTAAAAACATATGTGAATTTTGTGATTTATTGCAATGTTTTTTTTGTTTAATATCAAATGCTCTAAGTAAGAAAATAAATTCATGGTAAACTGAAATTTCTCGGCTATTTACTTCTGGCAGTTTTCACTATTTTATTGGTGTGTAAGTTTATTGAAAAATTTTAATTTCATTAAACAAAATTATGCATACAAAAATACGGCATTTTTCCGTGTGTAAAATGATGAACTTAGAATTTAAGAGAAGAAATAATATAAAAAAAATGTACGGAATATTGTGTAATTCAATTTGCCATTTGAAAACGAAGAAAAAGGAATTTACCTTCAATACTAGTAAACCTACCTGGAAGCATTCTTGGAAGAAAGAAAGAAAACAGAAAAATAAAAAAGAATATGAACATTAAAAAAAAATAGTTTTCTGTTTGAAAACTGTGACTTGAGAGTACTTTTGTTTTCACTGCAAAAGAAAAAAACAATGTCCGCTCGAGCTAAGTAAAACGTCATAGCTTTTCTGAAAGAGTGAATTTTATTATCCATTCAAATTTTGGTTAGCTGTCTCGTCATATTTTCGTGTATTTCCCCGACATCTTGAAATCTTATTCCTTTCAAGAGCGCTTTGATTTTTGAAGAGGAAAAAGCCCCGAGGGGCATGATCTGCGGAATACAGCTGTTTTATCAGACTCGGGCCACAAACCGCTGATCGGACCATTGTAGTATCGTCACACAGCTGAAATCTACACACATTCCTTCCAAGCACTGGTATAAACAACAGAAGTGAGCGAGGTGGGTGTATGCGCAACAGAACTTAATGTTAAATAGTGCTAAGCGGCTTCATTCTGGGTAATTTATTTCCGTTACTATAGCAACAAACCAGAAACGTTATTATCAGAGCACGTATACTGTGCCTTTTTCTATATGTACATTCAGGGTAATTGTTTGGATGAGCACTTCCTTATGGCACCTAAACTGTTTAAATTTAAGTGCAGTACTAAACTGGCGTTGAGTTCGCATCAATTTAGGTTTAGGGTTGTTCTTTTTTCTTTAGTTTCTTCATTCCAGTTAACTTAGCTAGGGATGTATGCACATTGGCCCCTTTTGTTTCTGTCCCCATTTTTTCTTCGGTTAGCTGGTCAGCGGTGACAGTTCTCTGATGGATGCGAGGACCCTTTTGTTTCGCGTGTGTTTTTCGTATTTGTTGTTGTGTCTGAATGAGTGTGTGTGTTTGTGTGAGTGCTTGGGATGAAAGAATGTTTTATATTACAGTGTAACCCGGATATAAGAGAGTTGTCGGAACCGGAAAAGACGTCTCTTATATCCGGGTTTCTCTTATATCCGGGTTTGGTCTATTTTATATACATTAACACAGGCTCTAATTTGGGACCAGAGAAAATCTCTCTTATATCCGAGTTTCTCTTATATCCGGGTCTCTTATATCTGGGTTACACTGTATTATAGTCCCGCATTGATTTCGTCCAGTTAACTGATGTTTCTGCCACATTAAAATTATTTTCATATTGTAAATATTCACTGGGGCTAATTTTTTAATTTTTGTTTTGTTACAATCTCCTCACAGACAATGAATTGTACATATGGGGTTTAGTTAGGACTTTATGAAAGTCCAAACTAAACCCCAGACAATGAGGTATTATGGTGGATGTAGTAAGAAAGGTTAGTAAGAATGCGTTGTTTTGGTGTAAGGAATAATGATGTATGTTTGAGTCAGTGTTTGTGGTTAGCTAAGTTTAAAATCAAGACAGAAGACCGTCCCTTTCCCCATTTTGGCATTGTGCCACATTTCTGTACATAGCAGAACAAATACCCCTCTTCCTTATGGTACCTAGACTGTTTAACTTTAAGTGCAGTACTAAACTGTCGTCCTATCAATTTGTAATTTAACTGACTAGATATAACCGTACATTCTATGCTAACAGTTTCTTTTCTCGCAATTCTCGGTTGTGGAACTACATTCCGGCTCCATGTTTTCAATCCAACTTTAACCTTCAAAGATGCATACGGTGTTTTTTTTTTAGCGGGAGAAATAAGCAGACAATCAAAAATATTTTTATTTGTTTATGAAATTGGTTGCGAGTAAAAACTTTGGACACTATTTGTCTATAACACTGAAAACGAGGGAAACAAAGAGAGTCTGTCAAAACATCTGAAATAAGATCGAATTAGTTAGAAAACGATATTAACCCGAATAAATTAACACAAACTATTGAGTTTAGCCTCCTAACACTGGGTTGGATGCGTCATAGTTTGGGAGCATGAAAAGCCCTCACTTTAAGCGGTGATTAACAATACAATATTCTGCTGTTAGTGATATGGATCTTACAGAATCACAAACCATCAAATCAATGACTATTTTCAATAATATGCCACTTGCGCATGTGTCATCACCGGTTTATCTTACTTCGTTTAACTCAAACCATTATTCAGTTCAATATTCGCCGAAGATTCTTTTGTTTTATGATAATCCTGAAAGTCCAATAATGATCCATTAATCCTGTGTTACTTTACAATGACGCTAAATTCAATCAATTATATGCATCACCACTGCATAGGCTGTAATGGCGATTTCAACGTCCTGCTGAATGCCGGGAAATCCAATAATGGACCATCAAAGCTTATCTTGATTTAAGCAAAAATCCCCTCATTTTACGCAGTTGGGCGTTGGATAATAGCGAACGAGGCTAATGTGATCGACCACTGAATAGTGAGTTTTCTCCTCACCGGGTGCATCAGAAAAAATATTGACATTAAATAAACCAACAAGGGTTTGATATATCGTAAAATCAAACAATCGGCATTGTTTTTTTTATATCACGTGATTCACGATCGCCATCTTCTCTCTTCAGTACTCAAAGGAATGACGAAGAAATGTTAACACGATCGAAAATTTTTTCCAGATGTGACATTCTCTATGACTGTCCAAAAAGTGAAACTCTTTTTTATATAACAAAACAAAAAAGAAATAAAGAGTCGAAAGCAGAAAATGACAGCAGACAACAAGATGCAAGCATATGAAAAATGTTGCAATTTATACACATAACGAAAATTTGAATGACAGGAAATCAAATGAAGGACTATCAAAGTTTATCTTGATTTAAGGAAAAATCTCTATTTAATGCGACTGGACGTTGGATAATTGCGAACGAGGCTAAACTGATCAACAATTTCCCGTGAATAGTGAGTTTAGTCCTCACCGAGTGCACCAGAAAAATATCGACATTAAATAAACCAATAAAAATTTGATATATCGTAAAATCAACCAATCGACATCTTTTCTTATATCACGTGATACACGGTCGCCATCTTCTCTCTTCAGTAGTCAACGGAATGACGAAGAAATGTTAACACGATCGAAAAACTTTTCAGATGTGACATTCTCTATGACTGTCCAAAAAGTGAAACTCTTTTTTTTAAATAACAAACCAAAAAGAAATTAAAAGTCGAAACCAGAAATCATTGCAGACAACAAGATGCAAGCATAGGAAAAATGTTGCAATTTATACACATAACGAAAAATCTGTAAAAATAAAAAGCAAAAAAATAATCTTTCGTCCACCAAAGAAAGTTAAGAATCTGATGAAGAAAAAAAAATGTATTCATTAAAATTATTCTTTAGTCATTTATTTAATATTTTGGAAATTTTTTTCTATTTTACATTTTTTTAATATATTTTAATTTGATTCATGTTTTATTTCTTTTTTTGGTTATAAAAATAAAGGCAACAATTTCAGATCTTTTTTACTTGTTTATCTCCCTGATGAAACTAATAGTTTTTTTCACGATGACTTATTTTACCGTCAGAAACATTATCAGACCTTTTCACTTCTGCTCTTCTGCCTCTCCAATTATTCTCTAGCAACGCAACATTTTCTTTCTTTGTATACACAAAGGATATACACGTATCAAACATATTTATTTAAAGTTTGCGTGTCTGTAATTGTGCCTCGTTCACTTACTACTTCGAGAACTTCTTCTTTATCTCCGTGTCGTTGAAGAAAATCCTTCTGAAAAGACATCGTGATGAGCGGTGATTTTGAATCGAAGGATCTGATGTTCCGATTTAACTCTTACTCTAATGCTAATCATTTCGTTGGAAATATGGTTATCATGTCTCTCCTTAACATCCAATCGCTTGTAGCTCTGAAAAATTACTGTCCTTTTACTAACCATACCAGCCCCTGTATTGCCTTTTATTTAAACTATATCGTACTAAAACTTAACTAATAAAGTGTAATAGAAAGCTAATTATAATTGGAAATCATTGTACTATGTTATCATATTCTAGATGAATAGTGGTTACGGCAGATCCTGTTGAAAGACTGGTTTCATACGATCTCTAATATTTTTGAATATTAAGAATGATTCCTTTTTGTAGAATGTGATGAGTCAATAAGCATAAAACAGCTTAATATTTGCAGGAAGAGGTCCAGTGCTGGGTATAGCATCACGTTGCAAATTACCTGTATACAGATGCGATGTAAATGTTAGCAATATTATTTTAAAATATTTTTACATTATAGTTCATGCGAAATACATTTCTTAGTATGATTTTATACGTTTTTAGATTAATATACAGTAATTATACCATACCATCCGAGTAATAATGAGGAAGTTAATCTTGCAGATCTTTATTATAGATTAAAGAGATTACATTGAAGGTTGTCCACATCATGGCATATACGCATGTGCATTTGGTTTGGTTAGTTTGACGGCATATGAACCTCAATGGATTATTTAATGCTGACAAGATTAATGCTAATATTTTTTTTTAATTATTGCTGGTAATATTTTTTCCTTCAAAAATATATAGCTGATAATAATGTTTCCTCCAAAAATTTAAGGCTGATATTAAAACCTATTTTTACACATTCATAGTGTTTTAACCCCAATTTGGGGTTTAACTATTTGCCTATAGCTGGATTGCTAACAAATGCTACCATCCCAGGCCAGGACCAGTCAGTTATGTGCCATGTGGGATACAGGCTTAGGCGATCTTGTATCTTTCGATACATGACTGACAAGGCAGATTTTTTCCCCGTAGGAGGTTACAATTCCTTTTTGCGGTAGACCAGTTGCCATCCAAGGCTATGGAATCCGATCTGCCCTGCTATTTACCCTGAGGGGAGAAGAGGATTCATAACTTTCCCGAGGGTATTAGCACGTAAGTGAATGTAATGGATTTGACTGGAATTCGAACTCGTCAATCCGATTCCTTAATCCGAGCTGCTATCCATTACTCCACCGGGTCAGGGAAGACCTGGGAGAACCATCAATTAAGAGGTGTTTCTATGCTCCTGAAAACCTCCTGATCAGATGTCATACTGTTGGACGTAGTTTATCGCCCTACCCAGGACGCTGTGCATTTATAAAGAATCCCTCATTATGGATGATTCAAGTATTTTCTTTTGAGAAAGGAAATTCAATACATGATATTTCCCTGTTCCTATTTTTTCTTAAAGTTCATATCAGTCTGAATGCGTGTAGAGATCTCGACTTTGTAATTAGTTCTGCAAACTCAGCGTCTTCTATTGAGCACGGAAACGTCAACCCCCAACCGTAGTAAAATGGGAGCACCTCGCTTTGATTCCGAGTAATAATGATCACTTCAAATAATTCAAAACACTGATCTGAAAGCTGCTGATCCGAAAAGTGGACAACTTCGGACCGTATGAAGATGATTAGTAATAATTACATTTTCTTAACCGCACAGAGTAACGTGCCTTCAAATTTGCAACACTTTCACAGAATGCATCTTTCGTTAACAGAATTACTAGAATGATTCAACCAGTCTAATAACTCACGCATGACAGCATTTCCCACACGTAAAAGACCTCCTTGGCCTCCTGATATTTCAGAATTATAGAGTTATAAGCTGATCTAATGTTATTATAAAAACAGGGCAAGAGAATCACTCTCATACACTTTAAACCTATTCAAATACATGCGAAATTTCTTCTCGCTGTTTTATAAGTAAACTGCTTTTGCAAAATATGTGATATATTGCAGCGTAGGTATTAACCTATTTTTGTTTCTTTTTCAAAAGTCTATTGCACTTTAGGTAAAAGCAAATGTGATATCAAAAACATATTTGGTTTAAAAATTATTCTTTTTATAATTATTTTGATGCTTGTCGCTCAGAATATATGCGACTATGGTTCTCGATAGATATATCTCCTTTATTATATGTGAATTGTCATAACTTCTTGGTAAGGACAATAAAATGATTTCCCGTCGCGACCCCACGGATTTTAATTTGAGAATCATTCTTCGAAACTGGTGATGACACAAGTCCATAGAACCCTGTCTACCCTGCTTTTCTTTTTAACTAAAACTGAGGTGGATTCATGACATTTGTTCTAAAGTGAACACAATAGATTAGGCGGGATTTATTTTCGACTCACCAAGTTTTCGTGCCGATAACCTTTAAAGCTGTATTCACTGTCAGCTGCGTTCCATACGTGACTCTTTCGATATATGACCGACTAGGCAGAAGATTTTCCCCGCGGTAGGTTCCCTTCTCTTTCTGGGGTAAACAGGTTGCCACTTATTGAATCCAGTCTGTTCTGCTATTCTACCCTAGCTGAGGGAAGAAGTAGCATTTCGACGAGGTTTAATGGTTAGCAAGCTTGCATCGCTAGAACAACCTCCACTGAGTAGGTACGACCCTCACTGGTGACCCATACTTTCCACCATGTGTCACATATAATCTACGCTTAGAAAATCAGCCTAAATGAGGGAAGAGATGGATTCATAACTTTCCCCAATGGTATTTGCGCGTAAGTGACGATAACGAACGCGACTTGAATTCGAACTCGACTTTCTCATTTCTAAATTCCTCGCTATTGTCCATTACACACAGATCCCACACGCACAGTCACTTAAAACTTCAATTATCTAATATGCTTCGCTCAGGATTAAGTAGAAGTACGTCTTCTCGACAATAAGTTTAGCTCATCGTTCTGGCTTGATTAATTTTGATTCGCATTTTGATGGTTCTACGTTATCTCCAATGATTTTAAACCGGTTATGCTAAATTTTGTCTCGCTTTGATTTCAGCCACGGTTCTCAATCCCAAATACTTAATTAGTGACGCTGTGTGATTATATGAATGATTATGTTTGCGGATGAAATTATCGAACGACTGCAAAAAATCTCTGTTGAGAAAATTATATTCAAGTGTTTCATATACCGTATTCATTTTCCGCTCATCTTTTAAGCCCAATATACGAATTACAAATTGGAGATTCCAAAATCCACCAAGTAAAACATGTAAGTATCTAGGAAGTGTTTTGAAAGAGGACGGAAATTGCGACAATCGTATTTCGAAGGCCCATTGGGTTGTGGTTGGTGTTGTGGTTGTTGTGGTTGAATTTGTATAGCTTCATATCAGTATTTTTGAGTTATTTAACGCCGAAACCTAAATATTTTGTACGTAATTTGATGTCCTCAGCTGCATATATTTTGTAAATAATTTTATATTTCAGTGCAAACGCATGTTTTTTAAGATATATACTTTGTAGATGATGAAACGCATTGTTGGTATTTGGTATTGCTGGTATTTTCACTACAGGCATGTATTTTTGGTAATTATTTTTTTATAAAAAATGCATTGCTGGTAATTCTGTATAAAATATATTTTTGTGTTTATGTATTTATTGTCATGTTGCTTTAAAATTGCGCTGTTGGTCATTTTCTTATAAAATAAATGTATTGCGGGTATATTTACTATTTTTCTGATGTCAACGAACACTCATTGTCACTTCATACTGCTCTTTGTAGTAGAGACTTTGTAATCGCAGATACAACTATAGTACGCCGTTGAACAATTCTGGTGTCAGACGCCTTCCAATAACACTCGTAGTTATAGTACTTGCTCGATAATACTTTCTCGGAATGTAAGCACCGTATAGTGATCTGAATAGAGAAATAGTATAGTGAATAGAGTAAAGAATAGATAATAAAAAATAGAGGATATAATAGAAATAGCGTTCCGTTTAGTATAGAGAATTGACTAGAAATACAGATCGTTAGTCGTCAGCTACTTCCCACAGATATGCGTTTCCTTTGTTGTCATGTGGTTTACTTAATTCAATAATGGGATCGCCTGTGTTTGCTCACTGGAGATCTATGTTCAAACTCAAATATCGGCAGCGACACTTTATTCCTATACAACAACTATAATCACATATATTATATACTTTCTTTTGTACTGATAAATTATCAGTTACCTCCCCTTAAGATCTAGGAGGTATAAAAAGCACCCTGTAATATCCGTCAGTTGACGAGTAATCAGAGGAAAATGCAATAAAGCTTTGCTACAAGTTTATTCACTGGTTCTGTTTTACAACATCATTGTGTCGTGATTTTTGTTTGGGGGTCCATTATTTGTCCATAGTTTGGACCTTAACAGGTGCTACCACCAAGGGTCACTGTTTGGTATGGGAACAACAGCAATTAAATGTTATTTCCACGCCACTCAAAACCTTCAATCTCTCGATTAGTGCCCTTGCTGGAAGGCACATTGGGATAGCGAAAAATATCTTCTAAAACATAATCAAATTATTACAATGCTGGTAAAAACTTCGTTAGAAACTAAGAAAACAGTACTTAACTGTTAAGTAATATCGGTCTTCCTATATACCAGTGAATGTTGGACAATCTCCTCACGGATGAAGAAATGGCTTCAAGCAACAGAAATGTGGTTCTACAGAAGGATGCTGAGAATACCATTGCCTGAACATATGAGCGTCAGTTTTAGAGATAATGAAAATCAAGAGTACACATGCTTAATATCAGAAACAAACAGTTGAAACTTCTACGAATCACCAAGAGAAAAGACGGTTTGGAAAATTGAACACTTACAGGACATATTAAAAGCAAAAATGAAAGAGGAAAACAGCGCATAGCCAAACTACGAAGATTATAAAAATGTTTAGTAGAACCGGGATTAGGAATGATAGCAAGAAGATAGACTTTACAAATATCTACAAAGGACAGAAAGAGGCAGAGGAAATGATCACCCACGCTCTGAAGGAAAACGGCACACAGGAATAGAAGTACAACTGGTCTCTGTAAATTATAATATAATTTAGAATTGGTATTACAATATCAATTGGTATTACCCGTGCCGGGTAATACCAATTGATATTGTAATACCAACCAGCATCGTAAATCTTAAAGAAGTTCGGATTCTTTTTTTTTAGAACGTACACGATCATAGTCCTCCACCTCTTCCTGTCCCGTGGAGCACTTAATAACTTTTGTCTTTATGTTATTCCTCCCAAACCCTGTTTTGTCATCCACTTGCTCAAATCATCCCACAATTTCCGGCTTTCCCTTGTCCCTCTTTCCTTCAGTCTGTCCCGTGAGTATCAGATTTTCCAAACTCTCCTTTCTCGTTACGTGCCCCATAAATTTCATCTGTCTGTTCTCGATTTTAAATATGAGTTTACTTTTTGTTGCCATTCTCTCCAAAACCTCGTTGTTGCTCAAAACTTCGGTCCATGATATCCTCAGCATCTTTCTGTAGAACTACATTTCTGTCAATTCAAGTTTCTTCCTCATCCTTGAGGAGAATGACCAGCATTCGCTGCCATACAGGTCTTCAGATATCACGTAACAATTCAGTATTCTCTGCCTAGCTTTTGGAATGCACCCTTTGACATATGTCTTCGGATCTCTGTTACTAGCCATTTCAACTGTAAAATGATGAAACTTTGCCGAAGATCTAGTCTTGCGCTTAAATGCATAAAGTCTACGTACCCTAGAAGACATATTTTCAGAATAATTACGTGAAAGTATTTATAGCAAAAGTAAAGAGAATCTGCATTATGGCGGTTAGAAAGTAAGTGAACAAAATAACAAAAAGACAAATTCTATTAAGAACTACAAAAGACAAGGAATTTTGTTGAATCATGATCGCCAACGTCCTGAAGGGACACGGCACATAGAAGAAGAAGAAAAAGAAGAGGAAGAGGAAGAGGAAGAAGAGAAATAAGAAGAAGGAGAAGAAGAAGAAGCAGAAGAAGAAGAAGAAGAGAAAGAAAAAGAGGAAGAAAAATTGGATGAGGAAGAAGAGGAGGAAGATGAAGACGAAGGTGAAGAGGAAGGGGAAGAAGAAGATGATGATGATGAAGAAGAAAATGCTCAAGAAGAAGTGGAAGAAAAAGAAGAGGAGAAGGATGAAGAAAAGGAAGAAGAAAAAGAAGAGGAGGGGGATGAAAAAGAAAAAGAGAAAAGGAAGAAGAGGAAGAAGAAGAGGAAAAATAAGAAGAAAAAGAGGAAGAAGAGGAAGAAAAAGAAGTGGAAGAAGAAGAGGAGGAGGAGGAGGAGGAAGATGAAGATGATGAAGAAGAAGAAGAAGAAGAAGAAGAAGAAGAAGAAGAAGAAGAAGAAGAAGAAGATGAAGAAGAAGAAGAAGAAGACATATGTTCAAAATTGTCATTATATTTAACATGATGATACGATGGACAGAACATGTGAGCAATAAAGAGGTTTTGGAGAGAATGGAATAAAAAAGAAACTTAAATATTTAACCTTTGACATTATTTCTGAGATGAGGTATTGTGACTATTTTTACTGTTTACATTGTTCGGACTTAGGTACTAATTTGTATTTTCATATTCACGACGTTTCGATCACTGAAACTAGAGCAATCTACCCCAGTGGAGTAAATAAATGGTTCGGTTCGAAATTCCAACGTATGACACCTGAAAAAGGCCGAGGCGTACATCGGCCGAAACGTCGTGAATATGACAATAAAAATGAGGATAACACTTCAAACAATGTAAATAATGTAACATCAGAGAATGTGAAATCCAACAGTACCTATATACATATAAGTATTAAATGAAGTCATGAATAATTCTCGTCTTTGTTCATCAAATTTATTCTTACATAAATATAGCTCAATTTCATTTTATTAAATTACATATTCACCGTTATTCACCATTATTGGTTACCATTTATCTGACAGCTCTTCGTTCCTTAGGTTTTGATGTGAACAAGTTTTTAACGATCTCTTGAATCTGGTTTTAATTACTTAATGTTTTCCCTCCACTAAATCGTTTTGCAGCGATAAAAAAAATGAAGATAATCAACAATCGGCACAATGTCTGCTAAATATGGCTGGTGAAGTAGAAAAGACCAAATGAGTTCCATAATATCTCCCTGTATTATTCTTCATTTGTTTGTTTCTTTAATTAGCTGCATATCAACTACTTATGGATCATTTAATACAGAAATGTTATTTTCTTGAGAGTATTAGTAATTCATTTTACAAAAATGTATTACTGATAATTTTGTTTTCCTATGAAAATGCGTGGCTGATATTTTTAGTATAAAGATGTATGTGTATACTTTCATAGTGTTTTGACCACAGTTTTGGCGAGGGTTAACTGAAATGAAAACACTATGCTTGGGTCCCAACAACCATCCCGTACATGAGTGAAGCTGGGAATAAAACCAATGAAGGGGTCGTTCCACACTCCTCAAAACATCCTGAACACTGGCTTTGTTGCAGGATATAGTTTATCATCAGTCTGTCATTTTTGTTCATTGCGACCTTGCGTTGTCATAGTGACCAGCATTTGTTCTCTTTTAAAGCACTGTGTAAAATCCTAGATAATAGTGTCCACTCAAATGTTTTTTTTTTACTGCCACGCAAGGTAAGAATTTAGTATCATACATTAGCTATTATAATTATTTTGCAGAAAGAAATATTACTTAAGACTCAACCTAATATATAACGAATTTTGTTTATTAACATCGGTTAGGTAATATTAAATTAATTGTAAAAACATGTGCTTACATAATAAAATCTGACGTTATTTATTCACTTTCTGAAAAACCTACTACTCAGTTTTCTAAAAGAAAACTCGTTCAACTGAAAAGCATGCAAAAATGAGGACAAAAACAAGAGATTTACAACCAAAGTTCAATTTACCCCGTGTTATTTCCCTTGCTAAAAAAAAGAAGCTTAATATATGATCAGGATACTTTATCAAATTTCTCATATGACATCGACCTTTTTGAGGAGCTCAATTGATTTTCTCCTGGAGATAAAAAAAAAGACAGACATCAAACCGTTTTATCCTGCCAACTCACCGATTTATCCAATGAGAACATTTACTTTCAAGCCATGGTAGGCGATATAAATAAAAGATCGAAGGCGTCTTGCAAATTTAGAGCTTGACAATTGCATTCAGATAAAGTACTTGAAATTTTATACTTGGTTTTAAAGCAACGAGTTGTATTTTGTCCAATATTGTTCATATTACAAAGTGGGCGGGGAGCCTAAAGAAATCATTTTTTCTGTGATTTTTCTCAATTATGTTTTTTTTTCTAGTTTTTTTTTCTTATGGAATGTCTGGAAAACGCAATTACGTTAATACATAAACAAGTAAATAAAATATATAGTAAATTAGATACAGATAAAATGTTAATACAATAAACTATTGATTAGCATTATATAGATTAACCAATCAAGAAAAATACATTCACGTACTATTTTTACACACAGTTTTTCGAAGCGACATCGTATTTTTGTTTCAATTACAATATATTATATATATATATGTGTGTGTGTGTGTGTACATGGGTGTGTCTGTGTGTATGTGCTTGCGTGTTTGCGTATGTGTCACTTCCTGTCGTTTGAGGTGTGGATTTATCAGTATATCTATGTATTTCCACAACTCAACGATTCGCTGTATCTGACAGCATTTCCTTTGTAAAGACAAACCTAATTCAATCTGATATGTCTAGAAGACGAAGGAGAAGAAGGTAATGTGCAATGTAATATTGCGAAAACAACACCTTTTCTTTCTTCTTTGACGAATTTAAATTATTAAATTATCTTGACTATGCTATAATTTTGAATTATTGTTCGTTAAAAGTCTGGATTGTAATTTTACTCGTAAATTACATCAATGTATATCTTTGACTGATGAAAAAAATATTCCGAAGTATGTACCAACATTATAACATTATTTAAAAATATATACCGTATATATATATATATATATATATATATATATATATATATATATATATATATATATATATATATATATATATATATATACGACTGAGTTCATTATATATATATACACACACACACACACACATATATATATATATAGTGAGTCCATTATATATATAAATATATATATATATTTATATACACACACACACACACATATATATATATATATATATTTAAAGATATTTTTGAAGGTACAAAATTTTATCACAGCAATAAACGTATGAAGCTTGATATTACTAGACATATTAAAAGAAATGTTTCCCCTCCTCCTCCACATTTTCTTTTATTGTACATTTTCTGTGTTTTTAATTTAAATTAAATCTCCCGTTGAAAGCCTGATGAGCGGGAGCGAAACCGGTTGCTTCGCCCGTTTTTAATATGTCTAGTAATATCAAGTTTCATACGTTTATTGCTGTGATATATATATATATATATATATATATATATATATATATATATATATATATATATATATATATATATATATATATATATATATATATATATATATATATATATATATATATATATATATATATATATATATATATATATATATATATATATATTTAGAATTGGACATAGTCCGACAATTTATCTGTCGGAGAGCGAAAATTTTCTATGAAAATTTCTCGGACATTCTGGCCGGTAAATGTTATTTAATACTGTTTATTATAAAACAGAGCCTTTGCTTAAATACTTGTATCTATAAAAAGAACGTTAAACATAATATAAATGTCTTTAAATATATATATGTATATATATATATATATATATATATATATATATATATATATATATATATATATATATATATAATGGACTTACTCGTCGATTTTGATGTGTGAGAATCCGACTACCTCAATCAGCTTTAATATTTATGTCATATGTGACACGTCATCGGGTTAGTCATGTGCATAAAAGTACAAATATTGTTCAATTTTATTTATTCTAAATAATAATAATAATCATCATAAAAATAATAATAAGTTCACAATAGTGTCTACTAAGGCTGCACACAGGAAAAAAGAGTGCTATATGACATATTCCATGGCGTAGCATTATTATATTTCAAATCAAATTTCAAGTGAACAGTTACCGACTATACTTGCCACATTTTTGTTGTTGTATTTTTTTGTTTTTTTTTTTAACCATTTCACCTCAACCAAATCTGGAATGCCACCAGTGCGCAGGTAATGACAGAGTAAAAATTAACGAGAAGACTGAGAGAATAGGGAAGATTGAGAAAAACACACGGGATTCAAGAAGGCAGAAGATGACGATTGAAGTTGCATTTAAATTTTGAAGAACGTACTAATCAGGGAAGCAAGCAAACGGAAGTGAGTTCTACAGACGTGAAGTGCAAGAAATGAAACTCTTAGAGTAGAGTTGACTGATGAATTCCTCTATTTCAAGAGGAGGAGGGTGGGATATAATGTTACTCTTTTAGCACGCTTAAATTCATGTCGTCAAGGCACCAAGAAAAAAGCTTGTCAATATATGAAAATATTTGTTGAAAAGACAGAAAGAACCCACGTCGCGTCGATAAGAAACAAACTGAAGTCAAGATGCCTGTTCAGGACAGGATCGATCGGATTGCATATATATATATATATATATATATATATATATATATATATATATATATATATATATATATATATATATATATATATATATATAAATATATATATATATATGTGTGTGTCTATATGTATATATGTATATATATATATTCAATGCCAAAACTTCATTATATATATATATATATATGATGAAAATGTGGAAAAGACAAAGCAAAATCCGAATATGTGAGTTTACTATTTTTTTTTTTTTTGTTTTTCACATATTCGGATTTTGCTTTGTCTTTTCCACATTTTCATCATACCGTCGGATCTACATCCACATATTTCCTTACACACACACACACACACACACACACACATATATATATATATATAATATATATATATATATATATATATATATATATATATATATATATATATATATATATATATACATGAAAATATGAAAATGTATTTTGATTTCGAATTTCCTTTTAAAATCAGATATTAAAATTCATGGATGTTTTTTTTTATTTTTTGTCTTCTTCTCAAATTTGCATATTTTAAACTTTTATTTCCATCTGCAATTTATTCAATATTTAATTTAATTAGCGGTTTATCTTTGAATTTCTGCTCTTCAATTAATACCTAAACACCTGAGACCAACTTTAAACCGGCAAATACATTTTTCCACATATCCAAACTGTAATTATACATTTCAGTTAAAGTATAGCATATTTAGGAAAACATCCAAATTTTAATCTGGACTCAAACAAGATAAAAATTTCTTTGGTTATAATATATGTAGAAAAAAAGGAGCTAGTTTAAAATAACCCGGGGATGACATGGATTAAAATTTGGAAATATATTACATATCGTACATTAAAATCAATGTCTTCTACAAACTACTATTAAGCAGTAATTGTTTTAAAAACATGTTTGCTTTTAATATGTGTCCCTCTTCAACCATTACCAAACGCTGTATTCAAACGCGACCTGTTTGAAAAAAAACTCTGTTGACTGACATAAATGTGATTAAATAGCCAAAGAGGACATATTGCTGCTATGATTTGACCGTGTTAGCCATATTACGCTGATAAAATTTAAAATTTCGGAATGATTGTTGGAATCAGAATAATGATGGAACTACGAGTTTCCTTCTGGAAACTCTATCACTGGAGTACCAGGCTTATGTGAATTTCAAACAGACATATAATCCATGAGAAAACCGCTTGCTCTTAGAGGTGGTGCTTACGCAGAGCCGCCAGAGAGTGAAAATGATGTTAAATACAACCCGAATCACGTTAATAGCTTGGTAGTTAAATTGAGGATTTCTCTGTTTTTCTGTGAATTAATTTTTATAAAACTTTCCCCAGCTGGTTTGCACAACATGGCAACACTTATGTTTAGGTTTTTATTATTCAGTGAATCTTTATTTATTATTTATTTCAGATTCGACAGTTTCGGCGTAAACCACGCTAAGTGTTTTTTTCATCTCTAAGTAAAACAGGACGTGAAAAAGGCCTTAACGATGAAGAAGATTCTGTCATCATCAAAGAAAATGCTAAAGGTAGTTTTCTTCATGTCATTGCAGAGACGTTAGGTCGTCTTGTGGACACGGTTAAATGATTCTTGAGGGATATTTCGCCAATGAAAAAACAATCTTATTGTAGGACCTCAAAGGCTATTACAGATACCGGTTTAAGGAATATTATCCGAACCTTACGTGGGTAACCCGGACAACAAAATCAAAGCCATTTTCACCACCGCTAGACTTCTTCATGTACCGAAAAACACTAGAAATATCATCCTCGGGATAATGACTTCCTTGTGAGTTCCCACGAACTTGCCTCCTTTAATGCGCGTTCCAGGAATTTCAAGCTTCAGTGGGTCCGGAAGTACATGACGTTAGACATGATTTGTGTTGTGTTCAATGAAGAGGTCAGGGCGACTCTTGACGGTTCTGACGGTTGGGCAAATGGTTAGGTTTATGTCAGAGGTGAGCGTCACTAACGTTTACAACGTCAACGACAGTGTAGGAAAGACATTTTGTGGACTGATATCATTGGAGACAGACTTCTTCGGCCAGTCATGGTACCTGAAGTCTTTAAATTTATCGCAACCTCCTACTGTAATCCCATAAAGGAGGCATTGGATACATGGCTAGATCACATATATCTATCACTTCCAAGGAGTTTAGTGTTCATGCATGGTAATGCTCACTTCCACTCTGTGATGGTCACCCAAGCATTCCTAGATATAGAAAGTGAAAGGTTGATAACGCGGCCGCCTGCCTCTCCGGATCTCAACCATATGGAAAATCTTTGGTTCATCATTAAACAAAATGTTTATACCGTTAGACGCTAATTTCTGTTGTAAGATATCTTATGAGTGACAATGAAAGCTGCAGCAGAGGCATACAAAACTGTAACGATAAAAAAAATTACAGGTTTCATGATAAATAGTGTTTTTGAAGATATCCGTCGAAATGGCGCTCATGTGGCGAAATAATTCATTATGTCAATAAAACATGGAATATTATTATGGTTTTCTGTTAAATATATACTCACGATATGCTTAATATCTATCATCAACCTTCATTTTTCCTAAGAATGTATAAATGGGCTATTTTGATTCAAAAGATATGAGGTGGTTCATCCCAAAACTATGCGAATCTGAAATAAATAATAAATAAAGTTACACAGAATGATGAAAACCTAAGAATGGAGGATGCGTGTTCTGTTGGTTTTCAATACATGAGGAAGTCCAGCGGCGGTGGAATTGGCTTTACTTATTTGTCCGGGATTCCCACGTGACTTTCAGATAATATTTCTTAAATCCGTATCTGTCACAGTCTTTTAGGTCCCACAATCGGATCGTTTCTTCCTTGGCAAAGGACCCCTCAGGAATCGTCTAACCATGTCCAAATAACGACCTAACTTCTCCCAAATAACACGAAGTTGCATTTAACACTTTCCCTGATGATAACAGACTTTTCTTCATCGGTGAGGTCATTTCCAGTCTTATTTTTTTGAGAGAAGGGACGTTATTAGCGTGGTTCACCCAAACACTGTCGAATTTGAAATTAAGAAAATAAAGAACTTTACACAGAATAATGAAAACCTAACAATGGTGTTGCCATATTTTGTTAACCAGCTGAAGAATGTTTTATCAATATCAATTCACAGAAAACCGAGAAATCCTAAATTTAACAACCAAGCTATAAGCTTGGCTGGAGGTGTATACAACTAAGAAATATGGCATCATCTGACATTCCTATTTAACGTCGTTACCCAACCATCCTTCACTAACTTTTCTGTTGTCTTGTACTTACAACCTAGAAGAAACTGCCATTACTGGCACCATGTTATTGTTTACTCTGCTTCAGCTAGTGTAAAGAATATTGTTCTGGACCGTATAAAATATACACTCCGTGGCCAGGTCAGATAAATCCCATTTCTTGTTCTTTTAAACAGAAAGTCGATTTCGTTTCTGAAGGAGATCGCATGAGTTTATTGATCCAGCTTGTCAGCATGATGTTGCGAAAGCTGATGGTTGCTCTCTAATAGCGATGCAAGGAACACTGTTAAAATGGCGACTAGTCCTGGGTATGACAATAAACTTAATCCAGCAACAAGGCTTCTGATCAGGAGATTGGAGTTTTTGAAGAGAGTGGAGCCACAACTTAATCACTCCTTTTTCCAGGTCCACCCTGACCCAAGGTGGTAGCATCTGTTAGGGTCTCAGGATGGGCAAATAGTGAACCCCCACAAACAAAAATAAAACACTATGAAAGTATAAAAATACATGTTTATAATATAAATATTAGCCGTGTATATTTATGTAAAATAATTACAAGCAATACGTATTTATAATAAAATTACCAACTATGTATGTTGTAGCAGAATGGCCAATAATACATTTTATCTGTAGATGAAGGCATGCAATTGCGATCCAAAATATAGTTAGTTGAAGACATTGTGCTCAAAATATTTAGATTTCGGCATTAATAACCTATAGAGTTTGAGATGCCGCTAACCAAATTCAATCAACATGAATGAACTTGTATTCCAAAATATTACTTCAACAAAATTACAACATAAAATACACACATCATCTCCTCTAGTAATCAAGACCACACAAACATGTATATGCACAATAGCTGAGTATCATCTATCATGTATTCGATTGTGAAAACAGAATAGAATAGTTCATGTTTTTATTATATCAAGGCTCAAAAGAAAATTAAATTTCGGCATTAAATGACCCATAAGTAGTTGATATGCCGTTAAACAAACAAATCCATCAAATAAAAATGGTGGCTATATATTTAGATATATATCTGAATTTCGAGCCTAGAAGATTAAAGGTTTGGTTCGAGGATTCGGTGGCAATAGAATTGTGTTTACTCACTAGAAAAGAATGAGAATCTTTGAAACGTAGGATTAGCATTTATTGCGCATTACAAAAATAACCAACCGAAATATCCCGAAACATTGATAACGCATCGTCACAACGTCGAGGCTATGAAATGATGCCAACATATTTGAGGACACTGAATTATCTCCAGTCATGATAAACGCTTGCAAACTCAATGAGAATCCTTGCATGGAAAATCTAGTGGAAATTATATAGACCAGTGGTTTTTACCCGGGGTTCATATGTACCCTTGTGGGCATGTAATATTACTAGTGGCCCAGACGAAATATAGCAAATTGGGGGCATACAGTAAACCTTTAGTGCTCATTGGATCAGTTTCACTTCGGAACGATTGCTTCAATGAGAATTGGAATTTCTACAGTACTTTGCGCAATACTAACAGAAAAACAACTCTAAAACTAGCAGAAAACGAGATCAAGCGATCTATATTAGCGTACCTTTTTTCTACCGTATGTTTCGATTGTAAAAGTTGAATAAAAACTGAGAATTATATAGAAGGGAAGAATTTTATATATAAAGAAAAAATATATCAAGTTTCCTAAAATTATCTATTAGTTTAAAAAAATAAGTTTTTCTTCTTCGAACGGTTATGGAATTCAACCAAAGAATTTACAAACAAAAGTTGTCCATGTGTAAAAATGTTTGAGAACCATTGGTCTAGGCGATCCATCGTAAAAAGACTCAGGATAAATGGTCGACTCCTCATAACGTTCCTGAAAGAACCTAACTGCTTCCGCCATGCTCTAACCCTACAAGAACCATATCAGAACAGAAATGGAGTATTATTGCCACCTCTGGGTCGGAGCTTTCCCAGTCCTCACTTTCCATCCACGAGCGAGTTCTAACGCGGGCGTGAAGAAATGTTTTTTCCACTATTCAACTCCTATCCCGTAGATTAAACGTTCCAAGGTCCTTGCTAGTCTATCCTTGATATCATGTCAGATGTTCGGGACAACTGCAATCCTCCAGACTTCACAACTACGGCCAACCAAAGGATAATCCTCATTCATTTCATATTTCATTGGTAAGAAGGAAGTTCCTCTCATACAGTGTCTTCCCCAGAACTATTCCCGTGTGTAGTGGACTCCCGAGAGAATGTATCTCCGTCAATTCAATCTTAACCTTTTCCAGTCGAGGGTCAACTGTTATCTATCCTACATATCTCATAATATGCAGCGATTTTTCACTTATTATACGCCTTTACAATGTACCCTTTTAATAACCAACTATTTTGAGTGGTACTTTGGTCTTGTATTAGGTGAAACACTGCAAAAACTAATAATGTAGATAATATAGAGATTTTATACTCTCTATTTATACCCCTATATATTGGCTATTGATAATATATAGATTTTATAGTCTCTGTTTATATCCCAATATATTGATTACCATTTTCCCTATGGCTGATGGTATGCTCCAGCAAGATAACGAAACAGATCAGTTTTTGCTAATGATTCCAGAAACTATACTGGCCCACCTTACAGACAACACAAGTTTAGATCAATTTAAATGTTTCTCGGGTTAATATACTAAGCAGACCTTCACTAGCACATCGTAGAAACAATGGCACGCCGCGAAATATGAACAAAGAAATACGATCCATTTTATTAGGTAGATATCTATAATTTCCTAACATTTAATTTCATGACCGCATCCATATATCAAATAATTTTGTAAATATTTTCGCTGTCGTGAATTTTTGATCAGTTATAGTTACGGTATTCTATCCTGGCACAGGTATTTGTGCAGCTTGCAACTCACCTGTATTATTGATGCAGAATTAATACAACAAGAATCTTGTGTGTTATCATTTTGCTGTATTCTAACAGAACCATTCACCGGTATTTAAGATTTGGCGGGAAAACGGAAACAAATCAGAAAGACCGTTAGACTTTAGATTCTTACACACATTGAACATTCATCTGTTGCATGCATATGCTGTTCGGTTGTTTAGGTGGAAAACACGTGTCTTCTTGTATATTGATCCCACAATAAAAATATCGGATTGCATGTGTGTCCATCTAATTAAATACTAAGAAAAAACTAAAAGGAAAATATATACTTTAATATATATAATTGAATGTTATATATATATATATATATATATATATATATATATATATATATATATATATATATATATATATATATATATATATAATTGAATTTATATATATATATATATATATATATATATATATATATATATATATATATATATATATATATATATATGTATTATAGTAAAAATAAAGAATAGTGAGATATATAATCCGGTGTTCTTATTGATATTTTTTATTTTTACAAAACAGTGCTGCTCAATGCAAATTTCCAGAGCATAAAAACTTCAAATTTAATTATATAATTAAATTAAAAACACTAGTTTCATCTTCAAGCGAATTTTGCAATAAATTATTTTTAAACGTACATATAAATTCATAATTTCCTGTTTCCAAGGATACAGAGAAATCCAATCATTTAGACAGGGGCGGTAGCGTGTTCATTTTTATTAACTATTGTTTTATCAATTATGAGTTAAGTTCGAAAAAGAGGTTAAATTTACGGAGGGTATTTTCTACGAATTCTGACATCCGTTAAACGTATTTCGTCTGTTTTTTTTATTATTAACGACAAAAGGTTTGTCGGCATTTTTGTTTTTTGTTAAATTTGTACTTGTGTACTTAAAGATTCTTTCTAAAACGTGTGTTTGGGTTAGAATACGTTATATTGAACTACAATTTTAAAATGTTACTTTTACTCTTAACTACTAATAGATTATATTTCTTTTAAAATCAAGTAAATGTAATAGAATTACTTAAATTATTTAAAAATTATTTTTTCATATCAAATATAAGTATGTATATTACCAGCTCTCATTTTTTTATATTCTTCATTTTTATTTTTAAATATTATTTAAGGAAAAGTTTTGACAATTACGGCAAAGAATAGCTATTTCATTTCTTAAATAAATTCTTATTTTTATAAACATGATAATGTATAGTTTCTCATGTATGCACAAAGGACATGGGTCATTTAAAGACCTACATATTCTAGCTTTTCTTATTATTTTCCATTTTACTGTAGATATTTTATTGGTTTCTTTTAAATACCAGAAATATTTCGATAGGGACCTCTGATTTCGGTGCTTATTCATCCTAAATGAAGTTTGATATTGATTGCACCTCTTTTTGAACTCATGGCTTGTGCAACCTATATAGATTTTTATGTTTTCGGGATTCTCAATAGATTAGATATTGCATTAGTATACTAGTGATTCCATGTGTCATTTATTTTGTAGAGGACAGTAATGAGTATTTCTACGGTTACATACTTTTTGTTTATCTTCATCTCTTTATTTTTATGTTGTCTAAATTTCTTTGGTTTTGGTCTAAGTGTTTATTTAAGATATTAGCATTATGTATCGTAATATTTTTTCTCTTTTTCAGTACAACTGTAACTTAATTTTAGTGTATTTTTATTGAAAATAGTACTTATTTTACTATGTCTAGGAAAGTGCTTAACGATTAATACAAGGAATTTTTGTCCTAATTTGTTCTCTACCATTTGGTTGTATGGGGGGTGTATACCAAATTATTTTTCTACTTCTGTTTTTTATATGCTTTCCATTTTCCTTTTTTTATATAAGTTAGTTTTGGGCTTTTGTAGCCACTATCTTTTAGTGGTTTATGATAGAAATTAATATGTTCATAGAAAATTTTCTCATTTGCTGAATTTTCCAGGAGTATTTTTACGTAATTTTATACAGTGAACCTGATTGGAATTGGAACTCGGCTCTCCAATTAATAATTCCGAATCATTATCCATTGCACAACCAACACATCCTAGCTTACGGCCCCTGGAATTCCCAAGCGGTCACTCATCTCGGTACGGACCAGGCTCAACGTTACTTAACTTCGGGGATCTTGCGGGTACTAGTGTTTCAACATGATGTGGCCATAAGCTGCATGAACAGCAGAGTCCCCGGATGCGAGATTCGTACTCATCAGGAAATCAGACGTCAATTGGTTAATTTTAAATCAAACAAAACAAAATAAATATTTCCTCATCTTCAGTGAAATTGATTGCGCACTAACATGAAATAGTTCTCACCAAATATTTCCGCTTTGAGTGTCTGTATTTATTCACATCTGGTCGTATGTGATATAGAAGTTCGAAGCTGTTGCAGGGATCACCCAGATCCCCAGTGTCACGTCAGTCCGGTGTTATCTCGTTTGAGAAAATCTTTGGTTTGATAATTTCACTTTAGTTTCATCACCCTCCTACTGACTTAGGTATCTTGGGTGCTATACCCCAACATCAGGTTATAAATACTGACACAGAAGGAGGGTTTTAGGGAAGGGTTTCCTCATTCCTAAGATTGGGTTACTCGTGACAGATATCAACATGGAAATTTTACTCTAAAAATATATTTTCCCCCGAGATGTATCCTACCAGTCAGACTATTTTATTTACAGATAAGGGGTTCCATCTTCCCCGAACTTTCGCCACAAAGCAGTGGAGGTTCCAAATAAGATATCCCTCTCTTTCAGATGGGCTCTACTCCTAAGGTAAAGAGATTCACCCTCTCAAGTTAAAAGGACATTATTATTTCTGATAAAAAATTTCACAATCTAAAAGGGTATTATAATTTATAAACCAACACACCAACATTAACAGTATTGCCAAAAACATGAATATGCCGTCTTGAAAATGTGTACAGAATTCAAAACATATATTTTATATCGTATACCTTCAGCCATCATTGGTTCTAACGTATTTAAATATAAAGAGAGTACAAGTTGTTAAGCATAGATCGTTTCGAAATTCAAAACTTGCAGCGAATTATATGTCGTTATGTTGAGGTATGCATGAAACTGAGGATGCTATCATCATTTCAGTATAGTTACTTACATTATTTACATTATTCAGACTGTTATCCTCATCTTTATTACCGTATTTACAACTTTTCAGCTATTGTACGCTCCAATTTTCTGCAGGTGATTGGAATTTCTTGAAGGACACATAGCCCAGTAGATAAAGAAGTTTGTTTAGATCCAGTGACTAGACACAAAGAGTTGTGACATCAATACCCGGCCACAGCAGTGGTGAACCAATACTTGGAGAGTTGATTTAAATTGGAAATAACTGAGACATCCGTGAAATGAGAATATTCTACCCCGGAAATAAAGGGTTCGTTCGAAATTCCAATCACCCGATGAAGACCGGAGCGTACAAGGAACGAAACGTTGAGAATATGGCAATGAAGATGAGGATAACAGTCCGAATGATGTAAATAATGTAAGTAATCATAATAGCTAATCTCAGAGATATAGACAGAAGTTGAGTATAATGTTGGAATCAACAAAGAGAAACGGAATTTGGGCGAAGTAAAGCGAAAACTGGTTTCAAATGGAACTGTTGATACGTACTTAATAGATGGAAGCCTGGAATAGGAAGATTACTTCAATAGATTGAAATAAATGATGTTGCCTTTAAAATAATCGAAAACACACCACTAAAAAACATCAAGATTTTCTGAAAATGCTAAAGATAAAATATATTCGATCGACTTACCCCGTGGATGGATATAATTCGTATTGAGGATCTGTGAATTGCACCGTAATGGTGAGTTGAAGAACGGTGGTCATTCAAGACGACACATTTGAAAGAGTAGTCTCAAAATGGATAACATTCGACTGTTTATGCAAATATAACAAAAATGTAATCCATTCTATACGAAATAATAAACAAACACATGTAATCATACTACATATTACAAGTTCCCGTACACGATCACCGAAGGTAAGCAGCATTGAGACTGCTCCGTACGTAGATGGTTGGCTGCTTGGGAATAACAGGTTCTGTAATCCAGGATGTGTAGTTAGTGTAATAAATAATGGCTCGGAATTGTTAATCTGCAAACCAAGTACCAGTTCCAATCGGGTTCGTAATATTTAGTTACGCCCGTACACACTTGGGAAAGGTATGACTCTACCACTTCTCCCTCAGCTATGGGTTAATTATTAAGTCTCATATCTCTGGACCATTATTGACTAAAACGAAAAACTCTTCCAATCTAAAAAATATATCCTGTCTTTAAATACTCTACAAAGGGTCGATAAGCCGTAGAAAACGAATCAATCGTACTAAACATTGTTTTTTTTTAAGTTGTCATGGAGGTGTTCTTTTCTTTTGAACATCAATATATTCTTCTTTCTGACAACAGAATTTCACTGTTGCAATGTTAGGTTGTGAATAAAACCAGATGAAGTCTGTTTCGTAATGTGTAAATACAGAAAGTTTAAGAAGAAATGTGACTTCATATAAAAAAAAAACTTTAATGTCTTACTCATTTATAAATGATATTGTAACTTCTCCTTTGTATCCAATGAATGAAATTGACCTACGAATGTAGTAATGAAAGTATTTGCAGTTTTCTCTTCTTCCTTTTACGTAAAAATCCGTCTGAATGCTTCAAAGAATTGCTGACGTTCAATTTTTTTTAAACAATACAACTCCATTTCTAAGTGGCACAGTAAGAAAATGTCTACTTTTGAAATATTGGATGTTGTGTATCTCTTAATAAGGTTTATGCTCAAAAGATATTTTATTTTCTCACATGGATCAAGTGTTTTCTTTCCTGTGTCCATACCTCAGGAGAATATAAATAGGATTCCCTTGGCAGAATGTCTTCATACGTTATCGATATTCCACTAAACGTCCCAGAATGTGAGGAATAAGAACATTTCCTTATAAGGAATAAGAACATTTTCCTTATAAGGAATAAGAACAATTCCTCATATACATACATACACACACACACACACACACACACACATATATATATATATATATATATATATATATATATATATATATATATATATATATATATATATATATACATGATGACTTGCTTGATAATCCTGTTCAGATTCTGGCGAGCCAATAAGTTGCCAACAACTGACAAGCAGAGATATTCTACGATAGCGTCATACACATTTCTATTACCTTTGTTCGTGTACAGGTGTTGAATTAAGGAACATTTGTAGTCTTGAGAACACGACCAGCCCTCCATATTACTTTGAAGAGATTGTTCTCATGCTGGACGAATTTTAAAAATTTTTTTTAATTAATAAAAATCTTGTCGGCATTAAATAATCCATCGAGGTTGATATGCCATAAAGCAAAACTAACCAAACCAAGCAGATTTTATCACTTTAAACATCATTTATTGGATACCCATATTTGAGTAGACGCCCCTCTGTTTTATCAAATAGTATATTTATTTATTTTTGTCTATTGGACTGAATATTTGAGAAATCTCATTCAAGAAAGCAAGATTCGAATCCTGCCTGAGAGTACGTTTTTACTTTAATTAGCTTTCCCGAATATTCAATGGGGTAGACGAAATTAAATAAATATAGTGTTTAATAAATAAACGGAGCATTTACTCAAATATAGCTACAAACTAAAATAACCTTTATATATTGTTAAAATTACACCTTAAATGCCGAAACTAGGTGCGTCGTCAGTTTTGTTCCTACCATGTTACTAGAAGTTTCGGGTCTAAATAAACAACAGACTTCTTCGATGGGCGACTCGACCGAATATGATCAGTATTCGGCCCGCACCCAAATTAAAATTTGCTATTAGATTTAGGACGTGCATTATATAAATTCCCCCAGAAAACAGCAACTAATGAAGTCTTCTCTTGGGCTAGTCGATGTTATAGATTGGGTATGCGTGGTTGTACTGATTTTCCTACATGCGGCCAAGACCGGACCGGGTGTTTTTTTTAAAGAAGAGAAGAAAACAAACCAATAAATAAAATAAAAACGATTTATTATATTGGCTCTTCTTACGACTTACTGTTCTTTCTCTTCCTTCCCCTTTAATATCTTATTTGTTTGATCTTTCTCTTTTTATAACTTTCCTTTTCATTCTTAACTACACTTAACAAAATGTTTACAATAGAGTGATTAAAATGACTTAGAATATTTACAAAAAACAAAAATCTCATAAAATACGGTGTGAATAATTTGGGATATTGATTGATACTCTAATAAATTGCGTTTAAAAACTGAAAGAGATAACATTTAACTAAAGTTGCTTAAAAATAAATTAATCAACATATTTACATGTTAAATACTAGTTAAAGAAGAAAACATAATAACGTGTAAATTTTACTTAAAATATGTTACTAACAAAAATTATCCTTAACGGAAGAAATTTGTTTAAAAACTAAGAGAAATAACATAAGTAAAATTGCTTAAAATAAATTAATCAAGATATTTATTTACATGTTGAATAATAGTTAAAAGAAAAAATAGCGTGTTAATATATAATAGTTAGATAAGCTTAGAAATGTTTGCATAATTTTATCATATTAAAGTGATCGAAAAGTACTTGTTTTATCAGAATATTATTTTATCAAAATATATAATCACATTTATTTGAAGCAAAAGAAACACGACGAGATTGTTTCCGAATGTTATAAAGTGTTCTAGGGAGAAACACATGAAAATCTGTACGTTCTAAATCTAAGTGTTTATGAAGGACATACTCGAACCTCCGATCCAAACATTTTATTTGTTCTTGGGTTGGCTTTGAAGATTTTGCGTTTACATTGTTTTGCTGAAGAATGACAATATTTCTATTCACACTTCCAACGTAGTTCCAGTTGATCATTTATTAAGCAATAAAAGCCAGCCTTGATGGTCCTAACATGTTTCACTATGGACGACAACATTCATATTCCACAAGGCGAAAAGAAAGGCCTTTTTCTGAATGAAGTGTACTGACACTAGTTTTCCCTATTTACAATTACTACTCTATTTCTTATTTCTATTATCCTGCAAAAACCTTGTTCATCTCAAGTCAGAATGTGATGCAAAACTGATATGTTGGAAGTCTTGGTTAAAACACAATGTTGTGCTTGGTGGGACATTTTGTTTGATTCTCAAGCAATAGCTCAAAATAAACCTAATTCTCTCTTTGCGTTTCTCCCAGTGGAACTCTGAAATACATTTTAGAAGATAGACTATCGGATAGAAAAGAACATTAAAGAATTCTAGCCGCTGTTTTCTAACATTCAAACTTGATTGTTGCCTCGTAATTCATAGTCGTGAAATACGTAATTACTTTACGAACACTTTAATACGTATGTACTCAAAGCTTATAGTAACTAATATGTAAGGTAGCAGTTTGGCTTACTGGTTAAATCCAACCATTTGTTAGTTCCATTCTCAAACATTTGTAAAATGACAACAGCGACAGCAGTTTTTATCGATGTTTATGTATTATCGAAATACAGATTCTCAGTGCGTATCATTTGGGAGGCTTTTATTGTAATTTTTTAGCACTTGCAGTAAGTGGTTAACAATGTGATTCATTCGGTTAATGGAACGTTGGTAGGTTCAAAAGAACATTCATAAAAAGGCGCGTAATACATTTGTGTAATCATTGGGTTACAAGTGGCGAATGGAAGACAAAAGCGAAAGGTGACGGCCATGTCTGATTGATTTAGAAACCGGGAATGAGAAAATATTTTATCGAGATAAATGCGTTTAAGAGAGGAGAGGAAAATGATTTGATAATTTATATTTGTTAGCGGGATGGTTACACAAAGAAGATTTAAAAAAAAAACAAAAAAAAACAAGGAAATTGCAGCTAACAATCAGTTGAATATTCTTGGAAATATAATCTTTGATGTTTCCCCAATGCTTTCGAGTTTTATGTCAGGTATTCTTTTTTCCTGATTATGTCACACCTGAAATTGGCTAGTTTGTTGGCATCGATAGTTAGTCTCAGGAATTTATTTTTCTGCAGATAATATAGACGGCTTTTGTCGTTGTTGTTGCATTTATCATAGCAGTGAAAAATGCTATCATTACTTCAATATACTCTTCCATTGACCGTTTATTTATTGTTCTTTTTGCAGGGTTTTCGTTTAGTAAATATAGAGGTCCTCTGTGAGGACTGTCTTCGGTGTGGTTTTTCCTTTAGTAATCGTATGGAGGCACGGTGGATTAATGGATAACGGCTCGGATTGAGGAATCGGAGAGCCGAGTTCGATTTCCGGCCGAATCACTTACATGCTAATACTCTTGGGAAAGGTATGAATCCCCTTCTTCTCACACCAGCTATGAGTAAATAGCAGGATAAAATAGCAACCTCCTGTAGGAAAAAATATGCCTCGTCAGTAATTCCTCGAAAGCGTGTATCACGCATAGCACATAACTGACACGTTGGGTCAGACTTTTCGATCTCAGTCTGTTTCCTCCCTGCTGATCACGGTCCTTGTTGATCCGTGTGACCACCGATACTGTTTAACAATGTTTTTCATTGTGTCAGCATTATAGTTAGTTCATATTTACCCATATTGGGGGATGGATCTTGGGCGCCAGACCATATCCGTACCATCACGTTCAGGAGGCCAGGCCTCCTCCTTCTATTTTTTTTTTTTTACTATTGCTATTATCAAAAACTACGGTAAAATCTTCATTTATAAGCGGTTGTATCCCAATGACTTTCATCTTTTAACCCTGCACTGCGTAACAACTGATAGGTACGGGGTTTGTCCACATCAGATAGTTTGGTACGGGCAAAAAAACTGACGATGAAGAGGCTTATCTTGCCATCGTTTCTTCATTTAGTACATTTCATTTGCTTTTCCTTTCTTCTTCCTCCTACTCTTCTTCTTCTTCTTCTTCTTCTTATTATTATTATTATTAGTAGTAGTAGTAGTAGTAGTAGTAGTAGTAGTAGTAGTAGTAGTAGCAGTAGTAGTAGTAGTAGTAGTACTACTACTACTACTAGTAGTAGCGGTAGTGTGACACCCAACTTCTCCTCTGTCCTCGTCAGGGCACTGTTTGTGACACCCGTACTGGTCGCGGCGCACTTGTGACACCCGACTTCTTTTTCAGTCACGACGCCAAAATGTGACGTCGGTCCTTTGTGACGGGCTAACCCTGGGACATCGGTTGAAGTCTTGCTGGGTTTTAGCACCAACTTGTCGTACTCGGCTCGCTTCAAACGCCTGGTCACCGAAGCAACTGCTTTGATCTCGATTCAACCTACCCACGTTGTGATTTGATCTTAGGTTGACGAGATCAATCAAACGTCGGGCCGTAGTGCCAGCCGAATCCGGGTCAAGGTGATACTGCGCAATAAATGTAGACAAAAAAACAAAAGCACAAACAACAACTTCAAGGCGAGCGACTGGTTAGGAATAGTGATTAATTTTATGTCGGTTTGTTGAGTTACAGGAGTGCGTCTCTCTCTTTTTCTCCCAGCCCGAAGAAAAAAAAATGTGGATTGTAACACTTTTGCGTTCCTTAACTAGTTCTGGATATCTGGATGGCGAATATAAGTCAGACTTCTATAATTTGTTCTTGGTTAGAAGTCTAAGTCGGAAACTTGTTTTGGTGGAAAATCTAAAGTCGGACTTCAACAAATTTGTTCTTGGTTAGAAGTCTAAGTCGGAAACTTGTTTTGGTGGAAAATCTAAAGTCGGACTTCAACAAATTTGTTCTTGGTTAGAAGTCTAAGTCGGAAACTTGTTTTGGTGGAAAATCTAAAGTCGGACTTCAACAAATTTGTTCTTGGTTAGAAGTCTAAGTCGGAAGGCATGGAATCGTGCGGTCACCTGTGCGAGGCGCGTCTCTCTCTTACTGTACTGGCTGTACTCTTCACTCACTGACTGGACTCTCTCTGTCTCGACTTCTGACTCACTGTCTGGACTCGACCCGACTCGACTCGACTCGACTCGACTCAACTCGACTCTCACTGAAACACCCGTAGATGTTTGCTTATATGGACGCCGATCAAAACCTGGCGTGGGGTCGGACGTGGTGTGGCCACCACGTTGATTTCAAATCCCCAATAAGGATTTTCCTTGTTTTCGGCCAAAAATAATTATCATTTTCCGTATTTGGAAATCTTATTCCACTCCCACCCTCTTCTGCTCTCATATGGGTATCTCACCATACTTTAGAGGGCGTCAACGGTTTTCCCACTTCCTCGCAGTAACATCTCATACCTATCCTCTCAATGGGCGGTGGCAGGCCTCCTCTCTGCGTCACATGATCATCTCCGCCTGGCTATTCGGCCAATAGGCGTCAACTGATAATCTCAATTTTTATCCAACTTCACGGGATATATTTTTTTCTCAACCAGGTTTATCCGTCAACATTAAGTGGACAATTTTTTTTGGCGAAATTGGGTTAATTAAAATACCCTAACATAGCCTTCGTTATCACAAACGAACTTAAACAAAATGCAGATGTCCTGTCCAGGCGACATCTCAATCCAGGGCCCTCTGTGCGGTCGGCAGACGACCCATCAACTACTGATAACACAAGTTCGTCATCCTGACACAGCCAATGTTTTATCTGCCCAGAAGCTCTGGTATCCCTCAAAAAATGACCATCAAAATTTTCGCCATTCCACCACCCAAAACAACATCGCTTTTGTGGGTGGCATTCTTTCCTTCTCTTATCATCTAAGTTGTTAAGTCTTGTCCCTCTGTTTCTTTCTCTTCTTTCTCTCTTTCCTTCTTTTGTCCTCGCAGATAATTTGGCATATCTCAGCATCATACTTCCGCGAGAAAGTAAAGTGGTTATCTTGCATCGCACTTGAAAATAACAAAACAAAAAATCTTTTTTTTTTTTTTTCACCGATACTCTGTTTGGGAAAATAACAAAACAAAAAGAATATCGCTCAGTATGTCTTTCGTTATATCTATCGGTGTAAGTAATCGCTCAGTATGTCTTTCGTTATATCTATCGGTGTAAGTAATCGCTCAGTATGTCTTTCGTTATATCTATCGGTTTAAGTATCCCCGTAATTAACTTCTGTGGTTAATCAATTGATTAATTAACCTGCCGTTCCTAAATAGTGTTACAGTAGTAGTAGTATTTCCTTCGATTTATCCTGTATACTCATTTGCATCCGTGATCCAACCTGAAACATAATGAAAATTTCTATATAAATTAAATAAATAAATATAAAATAAAAATAAAAAAGGCAACCTAAGATCAGACACATTTTATATAGATAAAGTCTTTCTAGAGATATGAGCTATGCTTGTGAGAACACGTTTTTGCATTTCCTTTAAGCATGGGCTACTAGTAATCGCATTAATGAGTCTATCGAAACCGTTTTCAATCAAACCGAAGGCTCCAGCTACAAATGGAATTACTGATACCTTCATCTCTCATATGTTTTAGATTTCCACATCAAGATCCTTGTAAGTTGATAGTTTATTATTATTATTATTTCCTTTGTTATATAGATATTTTCTTATGGGTCCCAACCAGAGACCTAAGTTCAGAAATGGCATCATGTCACTTTCCACTGATCATTTTTTTTAAAATAAAAAATCCTAAGATCACGCACCTTTTACATGTACAAAGCTGTTCGTAATATGTGAGCTGTACTTGTGAATACAGGTTTTTTGTTATAATCTAAGGTTTGGGCTACCAGAAATCCCTGCAATTATTCTATCGGACATTTTTCCAATTAAACAGAAGGCTCCAACTTCAAGCGAAATATGTAGTCCTCATGTGTCACATCTTTAGATTCCCACTTAAAGATCCTTGTATTTTAGTAGTTTTTTTTAAGATCTTCAAAGATACATTACGATATGCAGGGACTACCATGTCAATAAAAAAGCACATTCTGTTTTGCGGGTCTTTTATCACGATGTATGAGCGAATGAATTTGATTGTAGTGTCTGTGTGTATGATAAAAAATAAAATTGCTACATGTCCTACATCTTTAAACGGGTCTTAGTGATGTTCATACCAATTTCTTCCAGTTTCCTTCTAGTAAAAGTTGCATATTTTCCATTGCAGATATTGGCCCGCTCTATCATGTCGAGATTTATATTCCCTGGGCGCTATCACCATGTATCTTATTACAAGAATTTCATTTGTTTCTGTTTATTTAGTACATAATTTGCATTTAAGGTTACACAATTTTTCAGTAACTGTACTTGGTAATACCTACTTAGCAAGCGTTGGATCTGTGCAGTAAGATAAAAACTTCGGTTTCATCTTTTATCCATGTACTACATAACAACATCTAGGTACGTGGTTTGTCTACATCAGATTGTTTGCTACGGGCAAAACACTGACCATGAAGAATCTTATCTTGCCATCGGTTCTGCATTTGGTACATTTCATGTGTTTTTGCTTTCTTTTTAGTTACTTTACCGCGGCGGTAGTTGTAATATGCTTTATTTGGATTTCTTCATCCACTTTCAGATTTGTAGCTTCATTTATTATTCTGTTATCTTCTTTTACACAGATCAGCATCCAACCTACTGTAGTTTCAAGCTATCTTTGAACTCTGTTTTAATACAGTTCTAGTTGAACTGATCCTCTGCCTCCTTCGGGTCTCGACATATAGGAACGATCAACATCAGATTTTGGATGATGCATGCGGTGGCAAGTGGGAAGCTTTCTCATTTTGACATCCATTCCATAATGTCAGATATTTTTTTTATTTAAGCAGGTTTTATTAAAGTTCAAAATCAAGATGTTTTAAGTAGTTTTTAACGTTTCTCTTGTTTTCTTATAAAATAAAGGATGGTTTTCTCAGTGCTTATAAAATGTTACGTATCTGCGTCATCGTTGGTCATTGTCAAGAGCGTATTATATTGTTGATTCTAAATTAAAATCCATTTGTTTTCTTTTATTCTGCCTCTTTCTTTATTCTGCCATTTCTCTCTTGTGAACCAATGATTATGCCAATAATATGGACGGCAATTTTTATGAAACAAACTCTCATTATAGAAAGAAATCAATTTGTTTCCGGCCATGGTAAATGCGAAAAAATGAGGTCTGGATCCTGGTTCCTGATTATACCTACTATGTGGCAGCATTTACCAGGTTGCACTAAAGATGGAAGGCAGTGGATACAAAGGCCAGCGTGACACTGCTCGCGCGGACTGGACAATTTTTGTCAGTGGTCTATATGTACACGTATGGGCAAACAATATTAAATCGACCTTGTGTCACATCCTTTCAACCTTGGGAAAATCCGGCAATGATGGCTGGAAACATGCGAATATTAACGCATTGACAATTTAAAAAAAAACAGTAAACAAACATTTAAAAATCGCTCAAAATGATTAAATGAAAAATCAGTTCATCAAGGCCATCATCATTTAAACGACATGTCCCACGGGACGTGCAGGATAATCGTCCTACATCTTCTTGTTATTTGTAGCTCTAAAAAACATGTAACTCTTTACTATGCTTCCTATTTCAGCTCTTCCGTCTATGCACATCCTCATAAGGTAATGTCTTCCCTTGTCTAAGAAACGTACTTCATATCAGACTCACATTTCATGAATGCAAACGCTGTGCCCACATTCAAAACGACACCACATGCTATCAAAAATTTACGTTATAATTATAACAATGAGCGATCGTATATGGCAATAAAAGTCAATCAATATATGTATAAAGAGTGCTTCAGAGACACTGTATTAATAAAACGGATAGAATATTCGTTCGATCTAAACTTGATTAAAGATTTATGGGACATAAGGATGAAAAATATTTCCTCGGAGTACCGTGAGCTAGCAATAAATATAAAGTACACAGACAGACACACACTCACACAAGCACACATAGGTGCGCACGCACACACACACACACACACACACACTCAGACAGACACACACACACACACACACACACACATATATATATATATATATATATATATATATATATATATATATATATATATATATATATTAAAATGAAGATGAATGTCAAACGTTTTTGGTTGAAATGTGGAACTTTTATTTTAAAATATATATTATGCTTTATTTTCCATAATTCTGCTACATGGGTTTCGGGTTCTGCGACCTTCTTCAAGCAACGTGTAGATATTTCCACATATTATAAAAATGAATTTTTTGCGTGGTAGTGATCTAAATGTCTTTCTTGGACTGGTGATAAGATTTCATATATATATATATATATATATAAAAGTGAACATAGAAGTCAACGCTTAGAGGCGACAGTCTGTTTCATGCTAGATGCAATCGTCAGACCACCGATTGCATCTAGCATGAAAGAGACTGTCGCCTCTAAGTGTTGACTTCTATGTTCACTTTTATATTTACACACGCTCTATCTCTGATATTGAGCATTTATCCCATAAATATAGCACACTTTAAGACTATACTTCTTCATATATATATATATATATATATATATATATATATATATATATATATATATATATTCCATATAGTTCTTTTATTAATATTTCGTTCTTTCGCATGGTACAACATCATAGAACTGCATTATTAATTTACGATTTGCGTCTGATATTTCGCAACCGTTATCGTTGCATAGCGCTCTTCTATATCAGCATAATAGAATCGACTACTGTATTTGGCCATTATGTGTATGCTGAAGTTTTTTGTTTTTTTGTTTTTTCTTGCATTAGTAGGTAAGAATGAATGTATGGTATTTTGACATTATTTCAAATGTGCCTTCATTACCTTTGTAGATGTGTTCGATAAAAAGAATTTTCTGTTGTCGGATATTTTGATGTTACTTTTGTGAAGGGAAACTCTGTGGTTTAGTGCTTGGTTTTTAAATTTTTATTTATTATGAATGTTTTTGTGGGGTTTTCAAAAGTGTAGTAGTTTCCTTCTATAATGATATCACAAACCCCACATATTTTTTTCTTGTATTTTGTGACCCTCTGTATTGTGTGTTGGTTAAATTTGGATGATGTTAATATGTTTCAGTTTTTTTAGATTGGTATTTGCTTTTAATTATTTTTGTTGTTTTATTATATTTTCCAGTTTGTCATTCTTGTTAAGTAGGTCTAGATTTTTTGTAATTTTTGTAAATAGTTCGAGATTGTCCTTGTTGTATGTTGAGATATATGCCAGAGTTCGCTACTTTGGATTTCGTAGTTTGTCTAGGGGAATTCTTTTGCTAGTATGAAACATTTGTTTATTAGTGTTGTGAGGTAGCCTCGTCTATTAGAGTTCTGTGTAGTTTTTCTAGGACGGGGGCGGGGCTTGACGGTTCTTGTCAGTTACTATATTGCAAGACCTAGAGAATAACCCGTTTGGTTTGCACTATAGAAATAAAAAAACACGAACTCTGGGGTCACAAAATGCAAACAAGAAAGTTACACAGTCCTATTTCAAACCGGTTAGCTAACCCTAGATAGTCCGTTATAAAAAAAAGTTTAAACAGTTTGGCACGACAGAGAATACACCTGGTCGTGGAAGAAACCAACATTGTCACCGAGAACTGCACGAACACTGTATCGCATAATGATGTACAGAAGATTTGACAAAAGGAAAGTGAGTCTTTCCTCCCAAAGAACACAGTGGCAGCATTAAAACTTGGAGGCGGATTGATGATGTTTTGTGGTTGTTTTAGCTCAAGGATGACTGGACATTTAATTTCAATGAGAGGAATAATGATATTTGCAGACTATATCGAAATTCTATCAGCGCAAAATCTTTATCTAGGTCAGCGATTTACTATCCAGCAAGATAACGATCCCAAACATCCGTCTAATCAGTGACTGCGTGGTTTCAGAAAAAGATTACAGTCCTGCCATGGCCTTCAATGAGTCCTACTGAAAATCTATGGCAAGAATTGAAAGTTCGAATAATCTGTCGGTCACAAAAAAAAACTTTCAGGTATTAGAACGTGTAACCATTGAAGAATGGGGCAAAATCTCAGAAATGACATGTTCAAATCTCATCAAAAACTAGAAAACAATTGCAGCAAGATATAAAGATAAGAGGTCATGCTATTCATTATTAATATTGTGATTTTTTTAAATTTTTCAGACTGTACGAATAATCTTGTCTTTTCCTATTTCGAATAAGTCGCCTATCTAATTTGTAGTCTTTAACCTATTGTTCTGAAAATTGAGTTTTATATTACTTTTTTTGTGCTTAATAACATATAAAAACCCTGGCATCATACCTGTATTCGAGAAATGGATAAAAATATTCCAGATTGATGCGTGTAGGAATAATTTCGACATTGACTATATATATATAAATATATATATATATCTTCTCTGATGAGGACTTAAGAATGTTGAAAGCTTGGAACACATTCATTTAGAAATTAACTTTGGACAATTACTGATTGAATTTTTCCTTATCTGAAAAGGATTCTTTGAAGTTTGGAAAAGTCGATCAATAAAATCAATCGGCATAATATATATGTTGTATTTAAAAAGATTTGCCTTAAAAAGTACTTTCTGCCTCAATACACACACAGACACACACACGCACACTCACTCTCTCTTTCTCTTTGCACATACACACACACACACACACACACACACACACATATATATATATATATATATATATATATATATATATATATATATATATATATATATATATATGCGCACGACTGCACGCACGAGACAAACATACATATATAAATGGATATATAGAAACATAATGGCAATTAAGTCTCCCTCCTTAAAATTTTTATATTTACAAAAGTTCGATCCCCGATGTCGAAAAGTGTCGATTCTTAACAATACTGTTATATTGTGATTTTCTAAGCGTAACTTAATGTGGCACAAGGCCGAAAAAATACTGTTATATATGTATCTGTGGAGCGTGTCTTTCAATATTGATTTATATCTGAACACACACATCACACACACACACATATATATATATACATATATATATATATATATATATATATACAGATATATATATATATATATATATATATATATATATATATATATATATATATATATATATATATATATATATATATATAAGAAGAGAGGTACCGCAAACTTTTTGGGTTGTAGTGTGGATTTTTTAAAAATATATTATCCTTTATTTTTCATAATTTTACAACACGTGTTTAAACATAAAGAAAAAAAATTAATTATTTTTAATAATATGTGGAAATCTCTACCCTTTACCTGAAGACGGTCGCGAGACCAGAAACACGTGTTGTAAAACTATGAAAAATAAAGGATAATATTTTTTTTTAAATCCACATTACAACCAAAAAAGTTTGCGGTACCTCTCTTCTTTTTAATATACACACTTTTCTCTCGTTGGAACCATTATAACCTCTTCTTTTTATATATATATATATATATATATATATATATATATATATATATATATATATGCCTCAATGCGTTCTGAAAATTTAAAGGTTGTTGTTCCCAGGAACAACCTGACCCGTGGTGGTAGCACTTATTAGTAACCCTACTATGGGGAAATACTGAACCCTCAAACTGAAGTCAAAACATTATTAAAATATAAAAATACATTTTCATATTAAAAACTATTAACAATATATTTTAAAAAATTGACAGAAAATTAACAACAATATATTTTTGAAATAAAATAAGCTCCGAAAGAAAATTAAATTTCGGCATTAAATGACCCATAATTAAATGACTGATACGTTGTGAATTTACATAGAACTCAATCTCCTCTCTCTTTTATTTCAACCACGTTTCATTATGCCGTTCTGTAATTATTTATCATGAACAAAATTTAATCAAATGGATTTTTTCATGTGTATCACTGTAAACCTACCAGATAACTATGTACTCGAAAGTGTGTACGCCTCCTACTATAAAATGATTTTTATTTTTGCACTCATTTTCTTCTTGGACATATCTCATTCTTGATTATGGTTACTGAGTGCAAAGCTCTTTCTTTGTTTATTAAATAGCTTTTCCGGGATAAGAAAATTGACCATAGTATCTCTCTCTCTCTCTCTCTCTCTATATATATATATATATATATATATGTGTGTGTGTGTGTGTGTGTGTGTGTGTGTGTGTGTGTGTGTGTGTGTGTGTGTGTGCGTGTGTGTGTCTTTTTGTTTGCAAATAACAGCCGCTATAATATGTCCTATGACCTCTTTTTAGTACTCTCTATGTTACTTCGGCCTCTAGTGTTTTGTCAATATTTATCTACTTAAGTGGGTTTTGTTTGTCGTTTTTTTTGGGTGGTTTGCTGAAGTATTTTTTTGAATGTGTTTCAACCTCTCTATTAGAAGGTCTATTCACAAAGCGAATAGTAAGATAACTTAAACCATTAATTCATCGATAGGCATAATAGCCTTTCGCTAATAAAAAAGCACTGTTCTTTCTTCCCGACTTTTAACTTTACTGTCTTTCAATAACGCAGTTCCACTCCTGTACTATTTGTACAAACAGAGTTGCCCAACTTTTTTCGGATTAGAAAAATGAGGCCTAGAAAAATCCGACAGCTAGGTCTCTGATCTCTTAATTACTGTTCTTCCCTGGTCCACCCAGTAAACAGTGAACCCCAAACAAAAACAAAACACTGTGAATGTATAAAAATACATTCTTATATTAAAATTACAAAGAATACATATTTATAGAGAAATGGCCAGTAATACATTTTACAGCAGTATTACCAACAATATATTTTATCTTTAGTTGAAGGCATGCAAATGCGTTCAAAATATGTTTAGTTGAAGGCATGCAAATGCGTTTAAAATATCTTTAGTTGAAGGCATGCAAATGCGTTCAAAATATGTTTAGTTGAAGGCATGCAAATGCGTTCAAAATATGTTTAGTTGAAGGCATGCAAATGCGTTCAAAATATGTTTAGTTGAAGGCATGCAAATGCGTTCAAAATATCTTTAGTTGAAGGCATGCAAATGCGTTCAAAATATCTTTAGTTGAAGGCATGCAAATGCGTTCAAAATATGTTTAGTTGAAGGCATGCAAATGCGTTCAAAATATCTTTAGTTGAAGGCATGCAAATGCGTTCAAAATATCCATAGTTGAAGGCATGCAAATGCGTTCAAAATATCTTTAGTTGAAGGCATGCAAATGCGCTGAAAATATGTTTAGTTGAAGGCATGCAAATGCGTTCAAAATATCTTTAGTTGAAGGCATGCAAATGCGTTCAAAATATCTTTAGTTGAAGGCATGCAAATGCGTTCAAAATATGTTTAGTTGAAGGCATGCAAATGCGTTCAAAATATCTTTAGTTGAAGGCATGCAAATGCGTTCAAAATATGTTTAGTTGAAGCCATAAAATAGCGCATAAAATATTTAGAATTCGGCATTATATAACCCATATAGGTGTTGATATGCTGCTAAATAATATCAACCAAAAACCAACATGAAATAACACATTCATGATATTAATCAATATAATATCCTATAATTTCATAAGGAAATCAAACTATATTACTTCACCAAAACTACAACATAAACCGCACATATCACCGCCTCTAGTAATCAAGTACAAACAAATATGTGTACGAACAAGAGCTGACTATCATCTACCATGTATTCAATTGTGAAATCAGAATAACGTATCATATTTTTATTTGCTCAAAGTTCGCCCAAAGGATTAAAGTTCTACTTCATGTGACGCATAAGGAGCTTATATGCCGATAAACAAACAGATTTAAACTTCAAGAAAAGCGAAGATCAAGCTCCGGTAATCATCTCAGTAAGGACGGTTATGCCTCATTGACTAGAAGCCCGTAGTATCCCTGTATGAAGCGGATGCGAATAATTCTCTCCTGGAATAAACCTGGTTCGCGTTTAAAATTGCCCAGTATAATCCTCGGTTTATGATTGGGGATAGGCTTCTTCAAACGTCGGGTTATGACAAAAAATGTAATTTGTAGACGAAAGCGATGATATAATATTTTAGGTAATTAAAAATAGTTGTTGATATAAATAATAAAAGTGGGGTATGAACTGACGTAGATGGGTCTTAATCAAAATGCTATTACTCAACAAACGCGTATTAATCCCTAATATTATTCACAAACTTGACCTTTCTTTAAGATCAATACTATCCGGAAATCAACCCTACTCGGGTGCAATGTAAGGTTTTCTTATTGATAGATTGTTGAAGACCTGATATACCGTGAAAGATTCGGAAGTTAGTGCACTTCCTATACATGTATACCTTAATAAATTACTTTTTTCAACTTAAAACGGCATTTTAAGTCGAAATTAGGGCCAGATTAATTAGGATGAACGTATTATACATTGAGTGAGACATTTTTTATATTCATATCATCTATTATTTAAATTCCTAAAAATTTCGCCAATATATTTCTTCTGGCAATCATTACAGCCTATTAATGTGAGTTCTTTCATCAGGTTGATTGAGTTGTGTTTTTATGGCTTACCAACCCCTTGCAGGTTATTTAAGCCAGAAAATAGTTTTAGATTGTAAAAAATTGTTGGAGATATTAATGAATTTTTACGGATACTAGTCTTACAAATTAATCCATACCTGGAGAAAGAAGTGGCGAATTCATACATTTCCCAAGTCTACTAACGTATAAATGGATATAATGAAGCCAACTAAAATTGGAACCAGGCTAACTGATTTTCAAATCCGAGCCGTTATCCACTACACAACATCCAGTCTTAAAGCTAATGACATTCCCAAGCGGTTACCCATCTAGGTACTGACCAAGTCTGACGTTGCTTAACTTCGGTGGTCTATGAGAACCGGTGTTTCAGTGTAATATGACCGTAAGCCGGCAAAAAAAGGAATCGGAATAAAACTGAATCCTGTAGAATGTGCACAATTATACTCTCCATCGTGTGACACACCATAACTCCTAGTATCCCCGGCTGACATCTCTGGATGTCAAAATATATGTCTTATTACATACGGATAGGAGGAAATCTATTCCCGGTCTGGGTGGGTATATTTTAGCTAGGAGCATCAACTGGCATCGCATAATTTATACCCGCGTATAAAACAGCCTAGCCTAGAATAACTCAGGGAAAAAACACTGCGTTGGGTTTGTAAACTAAGCTGTTTGCTGTTATCGATCAATGGAAAATGCAATTAATTCATTTTTTTTTTTTTTGTAAAATGATATGGGCAAACTATTATAGTTATTATCTGAACGTTGTTTTTCTTTTCTTTTTTACTTATGTTTACCTAATACTAGGCCCAAGAGCCACTCAAGATTGAGGATTACTGTGTGGAGTTATATTAGCGTAGGAAAGGACAAGTAGTAAGAGTATGGAGCTGTCGTAGACTTTAAAAGAAATCACAAAACCAATCCTAAACAGAAATCAAGAGATAGCCCTCTATTTATATTCCAAAAGTTGGGGAGGCGCGTGAACCTGACGATAGGCGAACCAATCTACTCCTGTATATGGAGACAGGAAGCACTTCTGGATGAACGAATGTCTCTAATACGCTAACTTTTCTAGCCATAGCGTTTGGAGAAAACATGAACGTTATCCCCTGAAATAATATGTTTTATTTAAGGGCTGATGTCTTCCAGAAGCTGGAGGAGAATACACGTTTACCTAAAATACTAAAAAGATTCCAATGCTTCTTTCTTATAAATAACTTCCAAACTATTATTTATATTTTATACCCTCTTTCGATGCCATATAGAATCCTTTGCTATAATGACATTTAGAGAATTCTGGGATTAGGAGCAGACGGGGAGAGTGCAGAGGTAAAATAGCGTCTCGCTTAGTTCCATTCCTGTTCTATTCGGTTTTCGTTCATTTCACGCTAATGACTTTGCAAAATACATGAATACCTCTTTCCTTTATCTCTAAGTAAAATAGAATGGTAGACTAGTCACTTTTTTCCTTGAAGGAGTGTTATGAATTCAAAACCAGCCTGAATCGTCCTCGACTTTATCATACCATCTTGCCTAAGGACTAACAATGTTGGAATGGCTGCATTATATATGGTGATACTACAACCATAATGGGTTAATGGACTCTTGACATGATGTAGGCTTAAGTTAGTCTCAAATACGAGTATGTAATATATAGTGCCGAAGTAAACAATAATCTTCTATTTAAAAACCCAAATTGAATTTTAGAATAAATGTTTCATGCGAAACTAAAAGCGAACATGCTTTCTTGAAAAGTGTCACAAAAGATTCTAACGCTTACCCTTTTTGTAGACTACGATTCACCCTGTACAAGGCACGGGGGCCACTCGAGGTAGAGGTTAATTTAAGGGTTAGTTTATATGTATAGGAGCGGAAGATAATAGTTGACTCTAGACAGGTTGTGATCGGAGAAATACCCTCTTGGGAGTATGTTCCACACGGCAGTTTTTCGTGGGAATAATCTGTTTGAGTTGAACTTGGAATGTAGGCGGGTTGGTATTATGTAAGTGTCAGGGCAGGTCCTAGCCATGAAGGTTGACCTAGCAGAACAAAAAATGTGGTTCGTCTGAGCACTATGCATGGTAGTAGCGATAGAACAGTTAGAAACTCGCTACGTCCCGAATGTGAAAGAGAGGTCAGATGGTGAAAAATAATTCTTCTCCAACAAGGACTCGAGGATGCTTTTGAGAATAAACTTCCTCAGAACTGTGAAAAAATTCCATCGAGAAGGCTTCTATTAAATCGTTTCGTATAAACGTTAATTTATTTATGTGTTATGGCAATCCTTCCTACCTTCTTAGAACGTAAGATTTTCGATGTCATTGCTGGAAGTGAATTCGTAACATGAATTTTATTTCCTTAGTAAAAGTTAATTGACTTAACATCACATAAAATAATCCATGTTTTATTCAAATATATAGATTTAAATAAAAATTTTTAAAAAATAAACTTGAAACATCATTTTATTCATCTATGTTTTCCTCATTTGTGCTAACCAACATTGTAAACCATGTTTAATGTAGTTTGAATGTAGAAATCCGACGTAGTAAGTAATTTGTTCCACAAAACAGCACCAATGTCTAGTAGCAGCTATTCAGGAATTCTTAAGGTCTTCCATATCAGAGGTTGGCAGTGGATATTCGGAGAGAGTAGGAAAACGTAGTTCTGCAGGTCTATCATATCAGAGGTTGGCAGTAGATATTCCGTCAAGAAATAAACAAAATGGCCGCCTTTATCCACATCGGATCGAATATTCCACGTCTCTTGATTTGTTAACCTTCTCTTGGTAAACTATAAAATGAATCAGCTCATTTTGGTTGTCTCACTAGTAAACACCATGTACACAAAATAACCCAACAAACATAAGTAAATTAAAGTTTATGCAAAACAATTTCCTACTTGCATTTTCGATGGAATGTTTTCACTGTTCCGAGGAAGTTTCTTTTTAAATGACATGTTTTTTGTTTTGTTTTTTTTTGTTTTGTTTTTTGGCTAGCTAAAAGCTTTCATATGTGAATAGTCTTCCTCAGAACAGTGAAAACATTCCATCGAGAATGCAAGTAGGAAATCGTTTTTATAAATTTTAATTTACTTACGTATCATGGCAATCCTTCCCAGCTTCGTAGAACGTAAGATTTTCGATGTCACTCCTGAAAGCTATTCGTAGCAAGAATTTGATTTCCCTACTAAACGTTAATTGATTCAACATCACATAAAATTATCCACGTTTTATTGAAAATATATATATTTAAATGAAAATTCCAAAAAGTTAATCATTATTTTATTTCTCAATGTTTTCCTTATTGATGTTATACAACCTTCTTTTAAGATCAACCGATAGTAAAATTATTCAACTTTTCTACATACATCATATCTTTAGTTCCAGGTCGTTACAGTTAAAACTCAGTATGCTACGTCCGCGGAGTCGGATCAGCCTCATTTCCCCCGTGTTCTAATTGACAAGAGAAACTTCCATTCAGAGAGCTTTTTCCCTAGAAATGCTAATTTGTGGAAGAGGTTCGCACGTGGATGTTTCGCCGAAGACTGCTATCTTAATCTCTTCATGTCAGGGCCAATTATTATCATCCTCATATATTTATATCACAAGCCTCATTCAGTAACCTTTTTATGTTTAATGTAGCGCTTGCGTCGTGTATCGTATGGACATTACTAAAATAAATGTCATAGTAAGGAGAACCAAATGGTAATCAAGTTCTTAATACTTTATTACGAGTCTAATGTAATATTAAGGTTTTGATGGGTCATGAGTTGGTCACTCACGTCATTTATCCTAACACAAAAGATTTTCAAACTAATAGTGATCTATCTACAGGTAGTAAGTGATTGCTTTGAAAGAAAATTACTCGACAAAATAAACCTTATAACACTAACCATCAATTAAAGTTACAACACGACTTACCATGGGTATATCATAACCGATTTTGAAAATATCAAAACATATGTTAAATATCAATCTTTATTTGAAATATTTTACATGCAGACATTTCAAACTTTGTACTTTGAGTTAACATTAACAGGAACTGAAAAACATATTATTTAGGTAAGAAAATCAGGTACTGAAAATTGTAATTAGAAATAGGAAAATTTGCGCTGGGTACTATATACCCATGGTGAGTCTACTAGGGTTAAAAATGTTTTAATATTCTTGATGTGAATTAAAAATATATATTATATTTTTGATAGTAAGTCTACTTTTATTTTTTTACTCATTCCATTGCAAGCAAAGGGATAAAGCTAATAGGATGTAACGGGTTACTGAGGTTACTAAGACAATAGTTGAAGGAAACTGAGAACACGTTAGGGAGGAGAAAGGACAATAAAAAGAACAGGATTAAATCAGATAAAAAAAATTATCATTGCATTTAAATTTCTGTAGATCGTAGTTGACAGGAAAGTAAAAAAACTGGAAGAGATTTCCATAGGGGAGAATTTCAAGAGAAGAAATTATTAGAATAGAACTTACGGTTACAGCTAGCAATTTCGACGGTAAAATGATCGCATGCTAGTTAACACTCCGATACTGCGTGTAAATTCGTAAAATCGAGTTACCAAAGAGAAAACATCATCTACAGGATGACTCAAAAAACGGGAATTTTTGAAGTGCGTATGCCAGACATGAGCAAGTGGCAACACTGCGAGACAGTGACCTTGAGCAAGTAAACATTTTCGCCATTTTAGTAACGAGAATGAAATTCACAGTATCCCCGCTGAGATGTTGCAGCAGTCAATGAGGAATTTCAACAGCAGATTTCAAGAATGCATTCGTACAGGAGGACGCCATCTACAGGACGAATTTTAAAAAAATGAAAAATTCCATCATTGTTTCTTAAATGGCATGTTTTAAGGTTTCAATTACTATGAATTAAATATTTTTCTTCCATCACTCTTGGTTTTATTGAATTTTTAAAATAGTTCCCGTTTTTTGGGGTCACCCTATATAACAATGAAAATTATACAAAAGGCACATAAAAGTTACGACGGTGATGAAGTAAATGAAACCGAGATGTCAGGACCTGGCCGATAATATTGCAATAAATATTGCATAAGCAATGGAAAAAGGGAAGTGTATATTTAATAAGATTATTATTCTCCACATTTCCTATCATTTTAGATATAATTAATATCCCCCCCCGCCTTTTACTCGGCACCCCAGATCATCTTCTGTATTCCCTTTACACATGCTCGTTAAGTATGTTACTCAATGTTTCTCTTATTTTTAACTTCATCATGTCCTGTGGATCCAAAATTACTCAAAGTCTCTCTCCTCATTTTCTGTCCCAGAAATGCCAACTGATTCTTTCTGCTTCTAAATACAATTGCCATTTTTGTATTCATTTTCCTAAAAACATTTTCCTGCCTCACAGACTTCGTTTGTCATACTCCTAGCATCCTTCTGGAGAACAGCATCTCCGTTGTCGCAACTCCCCTCTACGTTTGCAAGGAGACTGACCAAAATTCATTGCCATGAAGGATAATTGACACTCCATAATAGTTGAACACACTGCTTCGGGAACTGAACAAATCAACACCCATCAATTGTGAAATTTTCTATTCGCTCATTCTTACAGTTGGTTGATTGATATTGTTTAACAGCATATCTGATACTAGGGGTTATTTAAGGCCGGAATCTGAATATTTCGAAAATACTTTTATGGATTCCAAAACGGTTAAAATATAGTGTTGGTCATTTTGCTATAAAATGTAGTATTAGTAATTCTTCTATAAATATGTACTGTTGGTAATTTTCCTATATCAAATATATTTTTAGGCTTCATAATGTTTTGTTTTTGTTTTGGTGGGTCACGGTTTGCCAATAGATTGGACCCCTAACAGGTCACCGTGTCACGTAAAAACTGCAATTAAGAGGTGTTTCCACGCTCGTCAAAAAATTCAATCTGTAGATAAGAATCCTTACTGCCGGGTATAGTTTATCATACCCAGGACTAATGTTGCCTAGTGCTTTAATACTAATTTAGTAATCAATTCAAAAGAAGAAGAATGGGTATTTGCTCACGCGACTAGATTAAGTCATTTGCTCTTATTTTATTACGTGTGTCATTTACGTGTCTGTTGACTACTCGATTTAAAACTTTTCCTGGATAGGTTGAACTGTTAAATATGTCACACAAGTTTGCTACGATAATGCTCTTCAATTTGCTGATTTTAGTTCACACACTGTGAATTGATCTACTTACAGTAATATTCATCTGCGATGTGTTATATTTAAGAAATATTATAACACAATAATTGAATGGCATACGGTCGGAATCAGTTATAAAAATGTCGTAATTAACATTTCCTTCACATTTTTAATCATATCAAACCAAGCAAGCATATAAAGCCACTAAGATACAATAGAATAATTTACTTACACGAGGGAAATTAATAAAACGTTTATATATATTTCTGAAATGAGGTAATATGTGCACTATTTACATTATTCGGACTATTGTCCTCATCTTTGTCGCCATATTTATTACATCATTTGTACGCTCCGGCCTTCTTCAGGTGATTGGAATGTCGAACTGAACCCTTTATTTCGCTCACTGTTCTAGTTCCACGTGTCATGTTTTAAGGAGTGCCAGAGAAAAGCGATAATAACAAAAAAAATGTAATATGAGCTCTGGTAAAAACATGTAGTTAACAGTAAAAATTGCGTTATGAGCACTGGTAAAAATGGTTGCTGAAGACATCAGGTTTATAATACCCAGAAATTCATACACATATGTCCTCAAGGACACATGGTATAGTGGATAAAGGCGTTGGTTAGATCCAGTAACAGGACCAAAAGAGCGTGAGTTCAATAAGCTAAGGCAGTGGAAAACTTCGAGAGGGGAATTAACAGGAGATAACTGACAAATGAGATCAATTAAAACATGGTTCGTGGAACTAGAACAGTCTACCCCACTGAGCGAAATAAATAAATAAATTTAAATTCCAACCACCTGAAGAAAGCCGGGGCGTACAACGGCTGAAACGTTGTAATAAATATGGCGACAAAGATGAGGACAATAGTCCGAATAATGTAAATAGTGTAATACAACCTTGTTGGCAAGGAAAGACAAGAAAAAGAACGTGATTAAATGGAAGAGAAGATGAAGAAGGAATTTTAAATTAAAATAAAAATAATTTTAATATAAATTTTCGAAGTTAGTATTTGACAGGAAAAAACAGATGCTGGAAAAGAGACCTTTGTTCTACAGCAGCGTATTCCGTTATTCAGATGCACTGAAAAACTTAAAATTTCTAAAAACGTCCTCAAATTAGATTTATTCAAATATGCCACATATACCTAAGGTTTCAATCAAAAAATGTTTGCCTATAAAGAGATCCTTTCAACATGACATGGAAAAATGATCATGGAATATTTTCACGCGGGACTTAAAGTAATCATTATGACGTGGTAACATAATTATAGAACGTTTAGATTCTAAGAAATTAAACTGAAAAGAAATCATGCATCATGTTCAAATGACATCGGATTCGATTCTTACTCCAGCAATCGATCATTTCGATGTCAATCTTAAATTAGTATCAGCATTCGTATTTCAAAAATCGATCCGAACAACTTTTAAATAAATTCGAAACTAAGGATCAAGAATACGGTTTTAACTTCATTCTTCACTCTAATTTTACACTGGTAAGAAATAAAAACCACCCTCATGTGCCTCCGAGATAATACTTGCTAATAGGAATATATACTTGAAAAACAAGGTGGAAAAATAAGTAAAGGTTTGTTGTAAAAAAAAATCCAGTACAATAAGAATAAAGCTAACAGTTATGCACAAGGTCGTCGCAAGTCAATCCAGTATTGAGTGCTACTATTGGAAGGTCGGTAGTTCTCGCGTAAGTATGAGTCGTACCCAACAGATCTCAGCTAGTAATATTTACCAACTTTCCCACGGGGTAGGATGTGGCACAAGGCCGAGTATAATGTGTGGTAATCCAAGCCCGTAGAGCCGGCAAAATCCCCGTAAAACCCGCACAAACGGGTTCGGGTCTGTCTACCTCCCCGAACGAGACAGCCTTTCGGCATAGCCTCATCCGGGTTCTTCTCTGTCCGAAAGCAGAGAGTTTGATAACAGTTAAGAGCGGAGTAACAGATCCTAGCTAGTAATACTTATCAACATCCTGACGGGGTAAGATGTGGCACAAGGCTCAATTTAATGTGGGGCAATCCGAGCCCGTAGGCTCGGCCAAAAATTCCCCGTAAAGCCCGCATAAATGGGTTCGGGTCTGTTTACTTAGCCTCATCCGGGTTCCTCTCTGCCCGAAGGCAGAGAGTTCGTTAGCAGCCAAGATTTGAATAACAGATCCCAGCTAGTGATATCTAGCCACCCCCACCCACCCACGAGGGTTGCCTGTGGCACAAGGCCGGGTTTAATGTGGGTTTTCCGAGCCCGTAGGCACAGCCAAAAATATTCCCTTTTTGAATCCGTAAAAACGGGTTCAGGGTCAGTCTACCTCCCAGAACGAGACTTCGTCCGGCTTCCTCTCTGCCCGAAGGCAGAGAATTCGACTGTCTAGCTGGAACAGATCCCAGTTAGTCTCTGTAGTCCGTTGACTTACAGATACTTATAGGCAGTTACTACCTATAGTGTATTCACTCATGGAGGTGACAGGTTGTTCCATTACATCACTAATTCATTAGTCAGAAGTAGACACCACTGCAACTAATGACTCACGATTATGTTGAAGGTATTTCTGCTGCACCACGTACAAACAAATTGTTTGCAAGCTTTTGATGCAATGCATTACAAATACATTCTTTTGTGTCATTTTTTGCTAATGTCTCGTCTGACTTATCTTATATTTTCAGATGTAAATATCTGTACAGATAGAGAGAGAGGGAGATGTTTAGGAATATGAATAATAGATATCATGTTAAAGTAAAATATCTGAAAGATGTTACAGAAATCTCTCAATCGTCATTGACTTTGTAAAGGTCAGCTTAATAGAGTGGACCCCTCAATAAATAGGTTAAACGATCCCGACAAAGGCAGTTCCTGAATGAAGACGCATAATTAGTTCTTGATTAAGTCATTTTAGACAGAGTGGAGTGATCAAAGGCAAAAAGAGGCACAAAAGACAATAGATCACCAGTTACGCAAGAGGAAGTCACACCAGTTAGACTGTCCACTCCCTCATCACGCCTCAACACGCCTCATCTCTTCCTCGCTCGTCTATATCAGAAGGTTACAACCAGAATAAAATTTGGATACTGCTACAGATTCGTCCCATAGTTTTCTTTCGCGAGCCATGTGCCCTCAGTGGATAAAGACGTCGAAGAAGCAAATTTGGAGAGTTAAGTTAAAGGGAAATAACTGAGCCACACGGAAGAGGCATGGCACGTGGAACTAGAACAATCTAACCCTGTGGACGAAATAAAATGGTTCGGTTCGAAATTCCAATGACGTCAAGTTTGAACTAGGTCAACGGTACATAAGATATAAAACTTCGGGGATTCTAGCCTATCGACATGCCAAAAAATCCGTTCGGTATTTTTTTTTAAATACATTCAGTATTTTTTATTTTTCTGTACTGAACAAATAAACAGATATTTATTCGTTTGTATAAATGAATAAGAATTATAATATCTGTGGAAAAGACATAAAAATATAAAAATAGCAAAATCAGAATAAAGAAAGTTTTAGAGAACATTTATGAATTCAATAAGATATTGAATGCTGATATATACATATATATATATATATATATATATATATATATATATATATATATATATAGATATAGATATAGATATATAGATATATATGTATATGTATATGTATATATACATATATATATGTATATATATATATATATATGTATATATATATATATATATATATATTATAAAAACAGAGCATTTGCTTAAATACTTGTATCTATAAAAAAGAATGTTAAACATAAAAAAGTCTTTAAATAATTGTCAGACGTTGTCCATTTCATAAAGTGTGACGTCATTTGTTTACATTTGATACGTCATGAGCAGTTATGAATGTACGTGAGAGATTCGTGGAAGATTGAAGTTTATAAGCAGTAAATTCGACCTTGTCAATTGAACGTTCCTTATTGGCCGAAACGGTTAAGGCACGTCATTCTATATGACGGTTCCGTATAGGATACAGGTTCGAATCCTGTCGACGACGAATATTTGTATGAAAATTTCTCGCACATTCAGGCCAGTAAATGTTATTTAATACTGTTTATTATAAAAACAGAGCATTTACTTAAATACTTGTATCTATAAAAAAGAATGTTAAACATAAAATGTCTTCAAATAATGTGTGATATATATATATATATATATCACATATATATATATATATATATATATATATATATATAGTTGTAGGGTAGATAAATAAAACGGCCAGATATAAGCAAGCGTGTGCTGACGCGGATACGCGAGCAAGCAAATAAATAATCGATAAATTTATACTAGGTGTAAACGTGATAGTGTTCGATGCGGTTATACATTTCCCCCTATGGCCGACTTCATTGACCACGTTTTTCCTATTTTTACTTCCTGACAATTTTTACCTCCCTTAAAACCCGTAACGTTTTACTGACTACGAGAATGCAACGTCTACAATTTTAAATTTGTTCAATTTTTTTCCCTTATACTTTTTTACTCCCCTCACATTTAAAAACAAAATGTAAATCACCAGCATCGCATTTAACACATTTCTGTGCAACTTTATATTTTTTGCGCTACGTAGCAATGAAACTCCTATGAACCATTTGTTTGCTTCCAACAACATAGATCCTGTGCCCGACAGGCTGGTAACCACGCAGCGAAACTATAGTTGCACGGCGAAAGGTAGGTACGCCTATATGTAACAATAATAATAATAATAATAATAATAATAATAATATATATATATATATATATATATATATATATATATATATATATATATATATATATATATATATATATATATATATATATATAATTTCTATTCTCTTTTTTTTCAAGTCAACTGTGATTAACTATTTGATTTTTCAAGACTGTAAGAAGTCAAATGTGTTCAGTTCGGTTTATTGCAGTTCGGCTTACATGTGAATAATTATACGTAGAACATCCAGAACTTGTCAGATGATATACAATCTATTAAATACTGCAGGTCGAGTACTGCATTGTTGTTTGGTAAAAGTAATACATGATGTAAATATGAAAGTGGACATAGAAGTCAACACTTAGAGGCGACAGTCTGTTTCATGCTAGTGGTAATCGTCAGGCCTGACGATTGCGTCTAGCATGAAACAGACTGTCGCCTCTAAGTGTTGACTTCTATGTTCACTTACATAGTTATATATATATATATATATATATATATATATATATATATATATATATATATATATATATATATATATATATATGACGTGCTCTCGTTCGCCGATTGAGCACTATAGGGAAAAAGTCTTTTTAAAACTGTCGCTGCTCCTGCGTATAATACATCGCCCTTCAGCTATGAATTGAGGGCTCTGGCTGCTGATTTGGCGTTTATATATATATATATCACGTATATAATACGTTAAAAGATAACCTGTGCCTGTCGTCCGCCGATAGCTTAGGGGTAAAGTCACTGACAGATACCAAATCGGTTGAGTTTCGATATATATATATATATATATGGGCAGGTGTTTGATGTGTCTGTGTGCATGTGTGTGTGTGCGTGTGTGAATAGCTAGTATTCCCACGTCAGAAACCTGTGCTTTCACAAATATACTTATACTTTATATACTTTTCTACTAGTAAAATTTGCAATGAAATTATCTATTTTGTATGTCTTGCGAATAATGCACATCTATTTGATAATAAGACATACTATCTGTACTAAGAACCTTTGACCCGATTTGTTTCGTTTGGCAATTACATTTTATACTAATTTAGTGTAAATGCTATGGTTGTTAGTGTCGTGCAAATATATTATTCCTCGTAGTTGATATAGAACATGGAAAGCAAACCTATTGCACTATTTTGTTTGTAAATGTGGTAGGAACTTAACGCCAGCAAATTATTTTCGCTTGTTTATTGCTATCAAAAACCTTCACTCCGATGTCCACGCGTACACATTACCATTCTTAGTAAACTTCGTATCCATTAGTTCTTGGAAACTTGCTACAAAGATGTTCATATCTAAACCTAATCTGTTTCGTGATATAATTTTAAATAGATATTTTCTAGTAAGGATATAAAGTTTTCCTTTACTTTTATTTAAATGAAAACATCTGTGCATTCTAATAATAAATAATATGCTTAACATAATATACTTAACATATTCTAAACGCAAACTGTATTTTGTTGGTAATATCCCTTTCCAAATTGCACCTAATTCAACGGAGACAAGGCCACAAAACATGACTTATTAACACTTCCTTACAATGGTTCCTGGATCAATCAAGAAAGTAATATTTGCCAGTGAAATCACCGCCAACTTTTACTAATAATTATATTCACTTTCCACATTTTCTGTCACTGCTAAAGGCAGTAGTAACTTTGCTAGTAAAACTGACTTGCAAGTGAATGTACAAATAGACAAAAGCAAACTTTGAGAAAAAGATCAGTATTTTTTTGTATTTTCTTTTAAAATTGTCAAGTCACATGAGAATGGTTTTGGAAAAATAATATACTTTCTAATTGACTTCATGGCACATTTCCACAGAGTAAATATTTCAAGCCAGTCTGTACCCTTAAGATTACGATCAACGTTTTCAATGTGACTAACTGCAGTTATCGTTCGTTCGCAAAAAGAAGTGGCATTTAACTCCAGCTCTAATTTTAACTTTATTTCCTCAAGCAGTTTTAGTTAACTGATATTTTTTATTGAATTACAAGAGAAACAGAAACTTTTCCAATTGATATTACATATAAACTTGGTTCACGTGTCCAACGTAAGTTTTACCGATGGAGACAAACATTCTACAGAAAGAATACTTCTTTACCGAACGTTAAGAAGTGATTTTACTGTAAGAATGGTTATCTCTTAAAAGTTATGGCAATTATATTTTTTGAAGTTTCCTTTGACTTTTTTGTGTGCTTCTTAATACTACATTTTTAAATAGGACTCTTTTTTTTTAGAAAACTTCAAAGAGGCATCCACAATTTTGATGTAGGTTTGTATTTTTGTTTCTATTTTCTCAGAGTTTATACATCATTTTCAGACATATTTACTCTTGAATAATTATCAGGAATCTGGTAATAAAATAAGTACATCACCTCTCCCCTCCCGCTTGTATCCATCCACCATAATAAAATAAACTTTTTCCGCGCTAAAGCTGAATTAGTCAAATAATGCTTCATAAGCTTCTACTTAGAGTCGTTGCTATATTACAAGGTTTGTCGATTACAGTCGCGTTATGATTTAACACTATGCTTTACTTTTTTATATGTCCAATTGCGAAAAGGCAATCGCTTGCCAATTGGCCGAGGAAGAAGAAACGAAAATGAAAGAACAGACGGAAATGTAGCACCAGTTTTGAAGCCTATTATATAAGGTTAAATGCAAACGTGTGGAATCAGGCAGATGACAGGGAATCGGTGTCGGGTTGAGCTATGCTCCCTTCGAATAATCGTCCCAGGCGCTCGTCGTTTCCTTTTAATGTAATGCCATCTGACGAATTGTTCTGTGTTATTTGCGTTAGCCCTCCTTTAGGTAAAAATATCAACTTTATGTATTGGCGTTAGACCAACTCCAGCTTAGTTAAAGTGTCACTTATCAAGTGACGTTGTCCTTACTGGACTCCACATTATCACTTCAACCTATACTTTGTTAACCTGTGACAGTTCTTGTCCAAAAAGGAAATCATTGTGGATCTTCATCACTTTTTGGCATTCCATTTGTACTGTTTTCAGTTGACTGAAATCTTAATAGAAATAAAATAACTTGGCTGACCATAGCTTCAATTGAAACTGTTAGAATATGTTTACAGTACTTCCAAATGAGGCATCACTGGTACTCATTAAAAAAACAATTAATTAGCGACAAACATTTAATTTTAATTTTAAATTCAAAAGCGATTTGGTAGAAATAATTGTGGATCCTGATGAAGTTTTGCCTATTTATAGTGTTTGTTAACAGTATTTATTATTGATTATATTATTGTTGGTTGTTATTATTACGTTTAATTGTGTTTATATCTGCGTTCGTTGTTTGTTAATTTGTTTATTATTTACATAATTAATTTAATTATTGGTTTGGATGAATTTATTGTATTTATTGTTTATTTATTTCATTTTATTTATTTATTTTTGTTTAATCCTGTTTGTTTTTACTTTTCGATTTTAAGTAAAAATTGCATTTTGAGATGAAAGCTGATCGTTTATTTAGTAGTTTGTGTTATTATGGGAAAGTAATTATAGCTATTTTCTTCCAGACAGGAATAAATAGATAAGTACAGATACATAGATATGGAGAGACAGAAACACACACACACACACACACACACACACACACACACACACACACACACACACACACACACATATATGTCTTTTGTGTATGCTATTTTTAATTCATTTTGTTTAAAGGTTATTTTGAAGGATACTCATATTCGAGTAGAAGTTCTGTATTTTTGTTGAGCGTACGTCCTACGTGCCCCAGCGGTTCCAATGACGGTTCAAATCCTTCCTGAGGACGCATATATTTCTAACAAGATTTCTGGAATATTCAGGCCGGTAGATGTAGTTGAATAATACACACACAGAGACAAACACACACTTTCTCACATACACACACACAAACATATATATTTGTGTATTAATCCGCATATTTCAATTAAAAGAAGTTTGATTAAATAATTTAGATATACTATGTCAGTTTATTTTTTGTTTTGATCCTTTCGAGTCTACGAGTAAATTTCTTAGTAGCAGTAGAAAATTGATTAATTAAAATACGAACATTTCTTTCAAATAATTTTTATTCTCCCAAGTACTTTCAGTCTCATCTGAGACCCTCTTCAGAGGGGCTAAATAGTAGGTGTCTGTCCACTAACATGAGGTGGAATAAATACATTGAATCAATAGCTTCATCTACCGCAAGGAAATTTGGCTCTCTTTGTCGTGGCAGAAAGATTTTTCTCGTCTGAGTCCGCCCTTGCATGGAATATTACTGTCATATATGGTATGGTGCCCTCGCTGTACCTCTCGAGCTCATTGGCAAAATCCAGAGACGAATAAGCAAGATGATAGACCCTGATCTGGCATCTAGTCTACAATCGCTATCCCACATAAGTGTTGTGGCCTACTTCTCTTTCTTCTACAAATATTTTCACGGCCGCTGTTCCGATGAGCTACTTTTACTGGTTCCCTGATTCACGAATTTACACGTGCTAGCAGGCTCGCATCTCGGTCCCACCATTTCACTGTCAAAACGGATTAAATGTCACCATATTTTCTTCTCAAACAGCATTTTCTCCCGCACTTCCCGTCTGTGGAACACCCTTCCCCTTACTTGCTTCCCCGATGACTATGATCTTCAAATATTCAAGTGTAATGTCAATCGACATCTGACACCCTGAGCTTGTACCCCGTCCTTCTCTGTATCCTTTCTTCAAACACACGTCTTTACTCTTGTTCTTAATCCTCTGTATCCCCGTGCGTGCTAATGGCACCCCCACTTTGTTTGGGATAAATTGCCTTAAAAAAGTGTATTTCAGTAAATTCAAAATATGTTTACTGTTTGTTTTACTGCGTTTTTTTTTATCGTTCTGTGTCAGTTTCAATTTCACGAGATTCTTTTTCCATACAAAGAAGGAAACTTACATACTTCTTAATTTATTATTATTTATTTATTGTATCAGTAGATATATCATTATCTCCAAAATTTCTAAATATATTGTCTGGCTTAAAGTAATCAGCAAAAGGTTGATAAGCCAGGAAAACATATCACTCACTTAATATATACGAGTTGTAATTAAATATGGGTTAAATTGGACAGATTGATAAATTAAGGAACACACTGGTATCGTTTATCAATTTAACATGTTTCGCTTTTATTTAAACTTCATCACAATTTTTGGTTATGAAATAAAATGGTCATATTGTAAACGACCAGCCATGCTGAAGAGTAAAAATCACAGTGATTTGCAGTGTGCCTTCAAGTCAAAGCAGCTCCCATAGTGATCCTTATGGGCAGAATATTAACAATATAAGATACCTCGAGGAAACGGGTTTGATGGCAGACACTAAAAAGAAACGAATGTAGGTATATCAATACCTCCTTAGCTTAATGAAGGGAAAAATGATCCATTTTAACAAAGTTATATATTAGCATAACCCCCTCCTAGGCAGAGATATTACACAGATCGAATAGTATACAGTATATAGCTAAAACACCTCAGGCTAAGCATTTTTGATCCATCTGAATATGAGTAATTGCGAAAGATTTCTCGGTCCGACACAACATGAGCAAATTAGCAAATATCACGTTCTCTTTTGAAACGGATTGTTGGCGAGTTTGAGGAATTTACACTACCCAATAATATAAGATATATACTCCGTAAAATAAAATTCTGTGTTAGATTTCCCTGCATACAACGGTTTAAGCCTGTAGGGAGGTATTTACATTACGTTCAGTTGAATGTGACTTTAGAGGATTTTACATCATCACTTTGTATGCTAGAGATAGCTTCAACTAAGACATCACCTGAACGCATGCAACCACAGCACCAACTATATTAGGCTGGTTAACTTTAATGCCTCAAAAACAAAACTATTCTCTATTACTCACCAGAGAGAACTATCCCTCCCTCCCATTAGAATGTCTGACGCTCAACTCTATGAGAGCACCTCTTTGCGACTTCTCAGTCTCACATTGTCCGCTGACCTGAGATGGAACAAATACTTTGAGTCAATAGCGTCGTCCACCGCAAGGAAAGTTGGCTCCCTATGCCGCGCCAGGAACTTTTTCGCGCCGGAGTCGATCCTTCAAATCTACAAATCAACCATTCGCCCTTGCATGGAGTATTGCTGCCATATATGGTCTGGAGCCTCTTCTAATTATCTCAAGGTCCTTGATAAAATCCAAAGATAGATATGCAATGTAATTGGCTCTGATCTGGCATCTCGTCTGCAGCCACTCTCTCACAAACGTGCCGTTGCATCCTTCTGTCTTTTTTTAAAATACTTACATTGTAACTGCTCCGATGGGCTGCTTCGCTGGTTCCCACACATCATGAATTTAAGCGCTAAACTAGGCTGGCTTCTCGCTATCCCCCTTTCACTGTGGAAACTGTTAATGTAGCCGTCTCTTCTACTCCAATAGCTTTATGTCTCGCACTTCTCGCCTGATAGATATAATCTCCAACTATTCAAATGTAACGTCAGTCGACGTCTCCAGATGCCTTCATCTATCCCCCTAACAGTCTCTTCATCATTTCCTCTATCACTCCTCTTTGTTCTCACACCGACTTGCTTGGGTTTGAATGCTTAAAAAGAAAAGAAAAAGATAGTGCAGGATACTCGAAGATATAAGAAATGATATAATAAATGTAGCAACTTTATATTTTACCATAAGAAAACGTTCGGAAGAAAACTCCCCTTAGTACTAGAAAGAGGAATGACAGTGAACTTGAAACGATTACATTCCTGAAAAAAAACTTTTAACAGGAAGATTTTTGAAATTTCACTTAACGCTAATTTTTCGGTTAATGAACGTTGAATGCTTTCTTTATGGGAACGTCTATTCATACAATTACCTGCATCGTGGTTAAAAATATTTTCTCGAATGACTGTTATCTGTGTTTACGTTCTTATGAAAGCCAGACATAACAGACAGGAGAGTTTTCCCCACCTAATCATTAAGGTAGAACTTCTATTTCCTTTTAATTTTGGCTTTATATAATTAGAAATACATTATTTGCCATGCATTCTTCTCGCAGTTACAGGAACTACTTTAATAGCAACGTATTCCCTGACTATACCTGCCAGGTCTCTTTGTCGTCTTTTGCCGATGTTTTCACAGCTCTATCAGACACTACCGTGCCAAATGCTAATTATATTCATACTTTAACATGACAGGCGTATGAGAATCCATAATAATATTAGACTTCTTTGTATGCCTTAAGAAAAACTTTATACAGATATTTCTTGGGAGAAAGTTAACATTTTCCAAATAAGTTGGCTTTTTCTTAATTTTAAAGTTTTCCATTTTCAAACTACAGGCTTTCTTTTCTAATAAGTTTATTTGTAAATTTAATTTGCTCCTACTTCCGATGAATCTGACATAAACTGATTACTCTTTTACTGTGATAAACAACTGCTTCTCTATATCTCTCTGTATGTTTATATATACATACATACATACATATATATATATATATATATATATATATATATATATATATATATATATATATTAGCTCCTGAAAATTTAATTTCGGTTGAGCCCTCTGGTTTGAGGTGTGAATTTGTAAACAGTGACTATTTAAGCTAATACTGCACGACAGAATTGAGTCACTCTCAGTCACTGTGTTTATCCGATTCTAAAAATAAACACGCTAAAATTCACCCTCATCCCGTACCGTAAGCTGATGGCTTAGTGGGAGAAGTTCGGACTGACGCAAATTCAGTCGGGTTTCTATCCTAGATAGGGACAACCGGACGTCTAGCCACACTGATGAGCTGCGAAACAGTCTGTCTGTGGATGACAAATATATATATATATATATCAAGTTGTGCTTTTGGGTAGTAATCCGACTCAAATATTATTTTCTAAACGAGGCCTCCGTCGTGAGAGAGTAAATCAAAGCTAGTTGCAGGAACTAAAACCAGAAAAATAGCTGTCATTCCTTTTCAGTCTTTTTTAATGAAACGCGCGCGCGCACATTCACGCATATATATATATATATATATATATATATATATATATATATATATATAAGTGATAGAAATTAGGAGGATTTGGGATAATTATAATTAAGTAATTCATCGAGGTATCGGCGCTATATGGAGTCTGATTCGAAACCTCTTCATCACCGAGGCTCGTTGGAACAGTATAACGTTTGCCTGATAACGTAACTCTCTATTCTTGGTAGTGGATGAGCACTGCTCATGAGTCCCAAATATAGGACGAAACGGCCGTCCAGTGCGTTCTGCATTCTGTTGAGGTTTCTTCTAGACGCGATGAATTACTTAATTTGAATTATCTCAAATCCTCCTAATTTCTATCACTTTCTATGTTCTTGAACCGGCTTCTAATGCTCTGGATGGAGCGGCTTGGGGATAATAGTCGTGGCTCTTGGGGGAACAGTGCTATGGGTAAATGAGAAACTCGGATGAGTTCTACTAGGGGAATATGTTATCGAGCGGCGCTATATCGAGACTGATTCGCTACCTATTCGTCACCGAGGCCCGTTGGAACAGTTGGTATGACGTTTGCCTGATAACGTAACTGTCTGGGTTTCAAGTCTTGATAGTGGTTGCGCACTGCTGACGAATCTCAAGTGTAGGACGAAATGGCCATGCAGTGCTCTCTGAATTCTTCTAGACTCGATGAATTACTAAATTATATATATATATATATATATATATATATATATATATATATATATATATATATATATGTATGTGTGTGTGTGTGTAAGCAAATATGTGGATGTAGATCCGACGGTATGATGAAAATGTGGAAAAGACAAAGCAAAATCCGAATATGTGAGTTTACTGTTTTTTATAAAAATAAAAAACAGTAAACTCACATATTCGGATTTTGCTTTGTCTTTTCCACATTTTCATATATATATATATATATATATATATATATATATAGATATATATATATATAGATATATATATATATATATATATATATATATATATATATAGAGAGAGAGAGAGAGAGAGAGAGAGAGAGAGAGATTTCCGAAGAATCAAACAATAAGCAAGGCATTGGACTGACCAGAAACTAAATATTTGAAGGAAGTGATGTCGGGAACAGGAAGACAAGTATGAAGAATATTAAGGACATTAGCTGAAGACAGAGAAGCAACTAAACTACGACGTTTTAATGCACATCACAGAGGAACGCCATTTTCAGCATATGCTAAGACGACGCATCACCTGAAATACTAAACCAGAATCTGTTCGGAAGATCTCAGATATAGGCGACACTTTGAATTTTAGTTTGAATTTTATTTTTGAATTCTATTACATACTTTGCCAGCAGAAGGATCAATCCAAGATTCAAAATATAATCTGAAGACAGCAAAGCGAAGCAAGTACAACAATTTAAATATTTACGTATTGTTGTAACAGAGGTCATAAATCGCAACACCCGAAATCCGAAGGGTCATTAAAATAGCGAAAGCTGCCTTTCAAAAATTAAGTAATATATTATGAAACAGGTAAATCTTGTTATGAACAAAGAAAAAAGTCCTATGTTTTTATGTAATAACGGTCAAATAGTAATGTAGTACTTGCTAGCAGTAAATGCTGGACAATCTAGCAGAATTAAATGTCTTGAGGCAACAGACATGTGGTTTTACAGAAGGATGCTGAGAATACCATTAACTGACATGTGAGTAAATACGATATTATAAAGAAAATGGAAACGAAAAGGACACTTCTACTTAAAATCAGAAAGAGATAGTACATTTTTTTGGTGTATATAATGAGGAAATGGGACTTGAATAATTTGACACTCACACGATATAATGAACACAAATAGATAGCGAAAAGTAACGAATAATCTACCTGACAAACTTGTGAAAACGTTTGACCGAGCAGTGATGAGGAAGGGTAGGAAAAAGACACACAGAACAGGAGATAAAATTGTAGAGAGCCATTATTTCTCACGTCGCGAAGGGAAAAGTGACATAAAAGAAGAATGGAAACATGGAAACAACCTAGCAGAGAAAACTGCATCTTGCACTGAGTAATGTCTTGAGCTATTATTTAAGGCTGTAGAATCATAGGTCTATTAAAAGGATTCCATATAATTATTTTAAGTTTTTGGAGAATATTTCTTGTGGTAAACTTTACAAGCATGGAACCTCAAACCAAAGACTATCTTCACATAATTCAATGCTTTTCAGATTCTTACGAGCTTTTGCGAAAAAGTTTTCCCAGACAGCAAACTAATAGAATAATCCTCAGACTTTCCAGATAATTACGCAACAGAAATCCTCTAGAAAGAAAGAAATATCCTGGATTTAGTAATAGTTAGATTTAAAACAATAGAAAACACATGACAATCAGCTTATTAAAGACAGTTTAAAAGTACAGAAATTCAAGTGTCCTGTGTTAATATTAGATATAATAATATTATATAATTTTAGCTTACAGTGCTGAGTAGGATATTGTTGTAATCGGGTTTGTTTCTGTGCCCTGTACGATATAATTTGAATGTTGCAAGTATTTTGTTGGAATAATAAAAACCTGTCGCACTCGAAATCTGTTATTCATCATCATCATCATCATCATCATCATCATCATCATCATCATCATCATCACCACCACCACCACCATCATCATCATCATCATCACCATCATTGGTCGTTGTACAAGGTTCGCTGCGTAGCCGAGCATTTATCCAATTCCCTCTACATAGCTGAGTTGAAATCCGGAGAGGTATTGACCAATGCATAGCGTGTCTTAGGCAAGTAGAACCTGGCGTAGACCATCTCTCTCCAGGTCACCCCACAAGCGATATACTACAAGCTGAAAAGGCTCATAAAATCTGCCACTCACGGATGATATTGAAGATAAAATAAACAGAGAAATGCAACGCAGGGTCTAACTGAAGAGCAGGTATAAGTGGCTGGTCGAACAAAGATTAGGAGTGATAACAAAAATACAACCTTTATTAAGATCTACCACGGATAAGAGATAATGAGGAGACATAATCGCTAATGTCTTGAAGGGAGGCGACAAATTCTGTAGAAAAAAATGAAATATTTCCTATAAAGTAATAAATTAATGTACTAAAATTATTTCTTGTCGACTAATGTAGATGTTCTATTTTCATCTACAGAATATCGTCCGAATTTAATTAAATTCCCGTATTTTCATAATACGTAAATTAGTCATCTGATTATCATAGCCCCCAGACATTGATATATAGTGACATTCTTTTCAGTGCTAGGAATTTTATAAATGTTTTGTGCAATAGGAAATTCTAAGACTTTTTTTCTAAAGCACTATATTAACTTTATACAGAAAAAAACTTCTGGGAAAATCCATTGTTTTGGAAGGTATGTATCTTGTTTGCGTAAATTCTGAAATAGGTATTTAAATAACTCGACAAAACAAGCTTTCTAAAACCAGAAGTTAAATTCACAGCCTTAATGCAAATGGGAAAACAGCCAAGAGAAACATTATCGATCTGGTGACAGGTAAATCAGTACAATAGAAATATCGAAGGAGTGACGGTGTGACGTTGTATTGAGCCAAGAGAAAGAAGAGTTCAATGCCGATGTATTTTGACGTTTAGGTCACAAAGTGAAAGCGTAGCCCTGAAAGATTTCGATTTACTTTACGCAGTCTCGTAGAAGCCTATATAGTCTATGTGTGTGTGTGAGATGTTTTTGACATATACTCTAGTCTCATAAGATGTTGACAAATTAGATCTCTTGCTTTAAACCATGTCTAATGTAGAGCAGGGGTGGCGACTTCGATCCTAATTACGGTTCAGTGGTTTTTCTACTAATCAAAAATCGTGTGAAACACTTTCGAGGGGAGATTAATATGCGGTAAGTTAAGCAAAATATCATATTAAATTTGACGATATTTTTTTGTTATTCTTTCACTTTACAACCTTTGTAAATTATTTATAAAATATTGTTACAATACTATTTTGCTTGTGTAAAAAAAGGGTAGTTATTTCTAAATTGTGTACAGGTTTCAGCTCATTTAGTGTTTTATTTTATTTATTTTCATCCAAAACAAGGCTCAAGAAACACTCAAAGAAGAAAGTTACTAAATTAGGTTTGGTTTGGTTTATAGCAATGAGTTATTTAATGCCGACAAAAATTCTATAGCTGGTAAAATTATTTTTTTCCAATAATATCTTTTTTTTTTCTTGTAATATTTTCCCTCAAATATATATTGCTGGTAATAGTTTTTTTTTTTTTTTAGAAAAATGTATTGTTTGGATTAAAACCTATTTTTACACTTTTATCGTGTTAGGGTTCGCTATTTTCCCATAGCTGGGATCCTAACACGTGCTACCACCCCGCGTCAGGATGGACATGGAAACACCAGCAATTAATAGGGGGTTCCATGCTCCTCAAAACCTCATGATCAGAGGCCTTTCTGTAGAATCAAGTTTATCAGCTTACACAGGACGACTGAATTAGGTGTGCCGTATGAAAGCAATTGATTATATATTCATGGAGAAAATTACTGACTCCTCCTAGATTTGAAGAGATTAAAATCATAATCTTCGGGTAAATATCCACACGGGATTCTTGAGAAGAAGCTGTCTGTATGGTACACCGTCCTTACAAATGAAATACGGAACAAGACGGGTTTAGGTTGGAAAGGTAGGTTTGGTAGCACTAAAGGATGAAGCTCGCCTGCATATTTATCATGGAAATAGCAATATAATAACTATAGTCTTTCGATTGTTGTACATCTGAGAAAGAGGCTGCAGAGTGGAATATTTATCGGCCCCCACAAGGTCACGTAAATTAACTTGAACTCGGTATAATTTTTTCCACCCATCATCAGTCATTTTCAAAACTCGATTATTTTTTCTGAAATTCAACGAAACTTTTCCATTCTCCCATCATAACGCTTCTCCTGTCATTTGATACTGTCCAAGGAATAAGCAGAGATTATAGACGTCTTTTTATTCAAATTGAAAAACCATGCTCGATTATAGCCCATGAAAGAAGATTTAAAAGCTATTGAACGCCATTTCGCATAAGGGACGTAATATATTTCGGATATCTAATTTTCCATGAAATAATGTATCTTATTTTTAACCTGATATCATTTCATATTACACTAAACGTTATTTTAGTAGATACACTTTATTTAATTAGACGTCCTGATTTTTTAAAACATTGTAATTTAGGAGGGCACATTCTTAAGCCCACTGTTTATATGTACATTGCTCGATTCCCATCGCTCCTCAACACTCATCAACATTCATATCAATTAATTATTTTCTCCAATTTTGGAGAAACGACAATGAACTAAACATAAGGCGGTCAGTTATTCAAAACAATACATTTGTCGACAACAAACCGTGTTTATCATTCCTTTCTATGTCCTGAAGACAATCTGCCCGCGATCGATCACTTATTCAAAACAATATTTTCACATAACAGACTTTTGAAAAAATTATTATAAAATGTCCTTGACATCAAAGAAATTTCTTTGTTATCAACTTTTCAAAATGACCGATTAAAATCTTTGCCCAATTTCGCATGTTTGCACAACCTTATTTCAGATTGTTTTTACGTTACCGGCTTTACGTTACTTTGCGAATTATAACAATTCTATTTGTCTTTCAGATGACAAACAACCACATTTGACATTCCTCAAATCAATTGTGCGTTCCTAGTTATCAGAAACAGAAAAATACTTTTTTGCCTCGCTTCATATTTCAGTTCATATTTTCACCTTAACGTTTTTAACCTTTCCAATTCTTCAATTTCTATACGGGGTTTTCACGTGAACCCTTTTAATCCTAATGTTATACTTGTTGTGGATTCCGGGATGAAAATCCGGTATCAAATAATAACAAACGCCAAGAATGAATATAGGAAATAAATGTTTTAACGTAATAATGCAATTTGGTAATACAGGTTAGTAGTTCCAGGAATGCGGGTTAGTAGGAAAATATATATATAGTCTTTGGTATCGACTTATCGCTGTATGACATCTTACTGAGGCTAAGTGCTCGTTACTATGACTCTTGCACTACCCTCCTCTATGAATACTCGACCGAATCAACGTTCTACTAATACTACTGTCCGACTTGACTTAACGTACTGCCGGGTATTCACTGGCAGTAGTATATGGATACCTTGGGTGAGTCCGTTTGTGTTAAAAGGGGAGACGCCTCAATAATACTCAAAGTGTCACAATAGTGTCATTTATAATAACTCCTCATCCCAAAAATTTAGACATATATTACATTATAATAAGCATAAAGTGCCTTCTAGCCTAATTAGATGTTGACAGTCTGTTTATTAATGTTCTTATTAAAGAAACCATTGAAATAAAAAATAATACAAAATTCATATAATCTTCGTAAGTTCACACCTCATAATATTAGACCACACGTAAATTCCTAGTGTCTGGCACCACACAAGTATCTTTTTACGATCCTTATGCTAATATCTACACACAGAATGACGGCGTAACAATGTGCTCGATTCTTGGCCATACTTTATTTAATTTCTGCAAGAAGTATTTAGAAATGAAAGTTTTTAATACACTCAAATACCCCTCAGTACATGCCAGATATATTGACAACATTTCATATTAACGGAAAATATAGATGAATTCAAAAAGATTCCTGAAAAATTAACGAAATATTTGAAAGTAACTGAATTCTATAATCCACTTATAAATTCAACATTAAAAATAGTATAGATGCTGTAGAAGATACTATCATTTTATCACTTAAATATATAAAACCCCACTAGTAAAAATGCATGTCACTTTAATTATAAAAGCTCATGTCTACTCATATATAGGTGTTATAAAATTATCTGTTGTACGAAAATGAATTCATTTTTGGACACACGGTTTTATAACGAACTAAGCAACATAAAACAAACACTTATCTACAATAATTTTCCAAGCAATGTTTTTGATGCAGAAATAAGATTAGCATTATAATAGAGAAAAATAAAGACTCCATTAAATTGTCTTATTTAACCAGATGCTCCACTGTTATAAACAAGACGAAAAGACAATTAAAATTATAATTCCCCAGTATATTTAAATTACTTATACAAACTAATAGCTTACAACTATCGTTTATTATAAAAGATTCAAAACGTCTAATGTAATTCTTAAAAATAATCCATCACCTCAAAAATCTGCGATATGTAAATATAATGTTATTTATGAATTTTTATGTCCTTTGGGAGATTGTATCTCCAACACTAACAATCAACAAACACCATTAAATTCTTAAATTAGTCACACATGCAAGACGCTCTCCCGTTGATTGACTTATCATTTGTCAAAATGTTGTCTAATTCGCGCACATATAGATCAACATATAACAAATAAGAAAAATATTATAACATAAGAAAAATTTAGTAGATATCACCAAAATAAGATAGGGGACTCAAAGTAAAGAATAACTCCAAAATATGGTAGCTGTAACACAGGATAATCAGTTAACATCTAATAAGGTATGTTTCTCTATTGGCAATCGTATAAAAAATTCAAATACAAAAATATTTCAAGTTTGTCTGTTTAATTGACGTCACCTTGAGCGACATTAAATTGGTTCCATCTAACGTGAAAACCTCGGAATTAACTAAAAACAGTTACATAAACACACGCAACAAAAGAAGTCGAATGGAGCACAATTCGAAAGTACTAGGGAAAAACATAAATAAATTTGCCCTTTTGTTAATTTACTGATTATATAAAAAGCAGTAAATCTGAAATCGTATAAGTTAATAAAATCTCGGATAGACAGAACCTTTCGATATTATTCAACCAAACATGTTTTAAAAATATATAAAGGTATTTGTAAGTGTTATTGCGATGTATTTTCCAAAAAATCTCATAGAAATTCAAATATATCTGTAAAACAACGATATTTATCTCTCCATCACGCTTTGTCACTTTGTTTCGCCATTTTCCTCTCTCAATATAAACTGTCAAGTTTAGTCTTCTGCAACAGCTTTCTTTCTTTCATTCTCTCGCCTGTTCATTGTTTCACGTACAGTCGATAGTGTTGCTGATGATGACAAATGCAACTTACACAAAACTTTCTCGAATGTCATATTAAATTAATTTTCGTTATATAGTTTCTGCTTTTATACTCGAAGATATTTTTCATGTAATTATCTCTATTGTCATATGTCATTTTGCAGTCTGAATAAATTCTGATTGAGGGAAAATATTTTTAAAAAAAATAATTCCTATAGAAATCTAACACGAAACGACATAATAATACTGATCTTTTTATTATCGTAACTTCGACTGGTGTCTATATTACGATAACAACTGAGTAGCTCATTATCTTATATATGGAAGGTCAGGGGTTTAATAAATAATTATAGTCACTTTGTCATTCTTATTATGTAGTAGATGTTTTATCATAGCATTAATAAATTACATACCGACATCATTTCCCGAACCATTTGTACCGTTCTTCAGCTGAATGTATTTAAAAAAAAAAAAAAAAAAAAACACAACACAATTTTAACAAGATTTGATACTCTATGTATAGCTTTTAGAAAAATGATTTATTCTCCAATTTACGTTTCCCCCGTTCTGGTCATTATTATATCCGCGATATAATAAAATCGTAATTCATGGACGGAACGGAATGGCTGAAAGATAAAAAAGAATGACAAAAATACTTTGTTCTCAGAGAGACTTTTATACATTTCAACATACCCAAAACTATATATACACATGTCACTAGAATAGTGTAAGGTAAAAAAGAAAACGATGTGTCTTACATATAATATGGAGATATTCCTCTGTCTGGAGAAGCCATGTTTAGAAGTCCGGATTCAAACGGGCCAGTTTCATCTTATATGTCACAGGCGAGGACATATTTTATGATAGGGAAACAGCGAGTCTTGGGCTTTTCGACTGCGAGGTGGAGTATATTTCTATATCTGGGAAAGATACATTCCCAATGGGAAACAAATGAACTTTTAAGCTGCTATTGAAGCAGATTTAGCCTCTGTTCGTGCCACGTGAATGGGTGGGGGTTCGCTAAAGAAAGGAACCTTTATGTTTGGCTACTGTAAACAAACTGAATTTGACTGCCGCTTTCGCCTCTGTTTAAAGTGACGTCAATAAGTCATCCATTACGTGACCAATGCAACTGATCTCAACCAAAGGAATATAATCACCTTCAGTATCCGCTCATATAAAAATGTAATTGAAATCTACACTTTAATGGAAAATGCATATTTTACATTTTACTGCAAAGAATTGACATGGCAATGATTATTAGATAGGAAGTGACTTTAAGAAGAATTCATTCACTTTTAAATTAAAAGGAAATGACTGAAGCAGAAATATTATTCATGCACAACAAACTGTACGTGATGTGAATGCTAAAGTATATGTTATTATTATAATTCAAATACTATAATCCATATTTAAAATGTGATAATTGTTTAAACAAAATCATAAACATTCATTCTTCAATATTTTTTTCATTTTTAAGCTTATAAAATATATATATATATATTTCATAGAAATGTTTTCTATTTCAACATTACTACAACGCATCAAAACGTCAGGTGCAAATAATTTGAATGAAGTAATAAAGCTAATGTAATTTCAGTCTAATATTTTCAGTCTACAATCAGCCACAAATTTATGCCAAAGATCACAAAGTCTTTCAAGATCTTATAATGATTTAGTTTTAGCCATATTTTCTGTATCACCTTCTAGCGACGGAAAGAATGGTACCTGAAGGAAAGTGTCAGATTTCTCTTGGGAATACATCAGCAAGCAGGCGGATAAATTACATTTTGTTCGCAGACATAATTGGCAGTGACTATGTAGTCCCCGAGAGAATTTATGATGTTGTTAAAATGAATTCTTCCACTTAAATCGATGTCCTAAAGATCAAACATTAGATATGCCTCAAGAAGAAAACCCTGAGATTCAAAGAGAAATGTTTATTTATGCAGACAGCTCCATGTCCTGTTGCTATTGCAACTTTGAATATTTCCATAAATTAAGTCTTAAAATGAAAAATTATTCTGTGATTCAACTGTTCGGCTGATCTGAAACCGATCGAAAAACTTTATCATGAAAAGGAGACATTTTGACAGTGACGATTTTTATCCAAGAATGAAATTTGGGAACTTGAATGAACTATGATTCCATCGCCTCGAAAGTAATTCTCTGTTTAAAATATTCTTTGAATAGTATCTGGTTAGAAGTATCTAAAACGACAGAACTTATATCCGCAAATAATATTGTTTTATTTTTTGTAATATTCGAGTAAAACATTTAGTCGATTGGTTTATATGTAATTTCATTAAATGAATAACCGTATATAATTTTTAATGAATAATTCTTTATTTCACCCATTAGTTATTCTTGTTCATTCCTTTCTCCTTTTATCACTTAAAAAATATTTTGATAGGTTTGCATTTTATTCTAACCTAGGGAATGTTACTGAATAAAATAATCACATTAAGGTTGGTAATAAACGATAATACTTAAACAAGAAAACATATATAAGATTCGCCAGCGGCGCGTAGAAATAGTTAACTGCTAGAAATGAGTCTAGTGAATTCCACAATGAATCTCCAACTGCAGACCAACATACAGTATTTACTACTCTATTTATGTTAATGGGGACATACCTATTATCTTACGTAGGTCTGCTGCAACACATTTATTTGGAATAATTAACATAATTATATTTTACAAATGTCGACATAAATTCTACATTACAATAATATTTTACATGTGATGATCGTTACCTGAACATAAGGCATTTATTCATGCGAATAAAAGTCATCGGAAAGCATTTGTTTTTCTTTTTTAAATACTATCATTTTATTCATCAGACATCTTGAGAAGTGCCATTGTCCCACTGCCTGGATTTTAGAGGTATTATTTTAAGGAACACGACGAAATCTTCACGGTCTTGACCTGACTAAAATTCTCCCCAAATTTCGATTAATATACTTGTAGGTATTATTTTTTTTTAAATTTAAACTGTTACTTAAATATATGTTAAACTGGATTAATCGTAGAAACGATTCTTCGAAATAAAATAAAAACCAAAAAACTCAGATTTATTTCCCCGGGAGCTACAAGAGATACGTGAATCACAATAACACTGTTGCACAGAGAAGATATCACTCATGAAAAAAAACTATTGTTCAATATAGTCGACACCACCGAGAACACAGTCTCGCCAGCGATGACAATTACCCTGTAATCTGCACCCTTAACGAATCTTATCACCTAGTTGCACAACTGCTGAAGTGTATTACCCACGCTTAATCGTGTTCAAATCAATTGTTTGTTCTCTGTACATATTTCGAAAATGTTGATCACTGGAGGAAATTTCAACTCTCTTATATATGTCTCGCATATATTTTCATATTACCTCATTTATCCATAATTCTCCTGAAAGTAAAATGGTTATGGGTTATTGACTGAAAAGCTGGCAACTACGTCAATATAACCAACATCCTATTCTGACGTAAAGTGTCAATCTAATAAAGAAGGAAACATTGATTTCAGGATGATCCACTTTATACAACATTCGGACATTTTAAACAATATCAAACTTGAAAGTCATCAAGAAACTATAATATATAAGAACAGTGTAGAAAATAAGATGACTTACCTCATGTAGCAAAGCGATCGCGTATATGCATGGCGTGCAAAACGAGTGAAGGAAAGGAAAAAGCAATATGACCGCTTTAACACGTTAATTTCAGAAAGACACGGTCTCGGAGCTAGGAGAATTGCCGAGAGTGTTTGGGCCTATGAACATTTTTTGCGGGTTCAGCTCGGCGTAAAAACACCACGCGAGAGGAAATAGTTCGCATGTGAATGTGATTTTGCTTGTACGAAGAGACTTTGTCAGTTGGAAAGAGATTACTTTGGACAGTTTCACACATATTTTAAAATAAATTCTATTTAGACCGAAGCACTAAACAAAATGTATTTTCTGTTAAAGCCAGTATGGGACTCGGTAATGACACCTAAATTTTGGCTTTCAAAGATATCCGAATAAAGCAGTTTATTTGGGTAAAATACCAGCCTTACGAACATTCTGTCTAAACGCAAGTATGATTTAATCATGTTCAAGTTTTCAATTTTTTTTTCACTACGTTGGTACAAACAGCTGGAGGATAGAAACAAACAAAGAATAAATATTGTCTGAATTTAATCGAATATTTAGGTGTACAGAAGTAGTTAGGTTGACTGCAATTTGATACGGAGGTCCATTCATTCAAGCGAGGAAGAGGATATCGAAGATCAGATCAAATAGGCTACGAATGATGTTCATGCTATCAATTCTTTTGCTACAACATCCAAACCTACCCTGAGCTTTCTACGTTTCCGGACAGCTTAACTTGTCAGATGATAAAAATATCAATCTTCTTGGATCTGATAGTAACCACAAGTTCAAAGCCGCCATAATGAAGTGGATCAGGAGGCGCTAAGAAAGAAAAGCATAGCGCAGAAAGCGCCTTAATACATTTCATTGAAGGAACCTTGAATTATATAATTTAGTGCAGTATATCGAAATATATATATGAAATTATACATATTGAAAAAATGGTCTCTTCCCTAAAACTCTTAAATGACTAACTGGAGACATCAGGAAAAGAATATAAAATATTTGCCTAAAACAATGATTTTTGGAATACCAACAGAATTTTTTTCGATTTGACGAAACTTAAATTCAGTTTAGCCATATTTTTAACTAGCAGCTATACCCAGCTGGTCGATCAGAGAAAATATTCAATTACAATGGAGTAAAAACAGCATCATGTTTAAATGTGACAGATTCTATTTTTTTCTATTATTTTAAAATATTTTGATTATAAAATCATTTTGAATTAATGAAGTTTCTGATATAAAAGAAATAGTTTTTATATAGTTTTTATAGTTATTTATTTAATCATAGCCGAGAACATGAAGGGTTAAAACACGCAACATGAAGACCCAATTCAAGCCACAATTATTTTGCAGTTTTTGAAATTCAATTTGCCATTGTGCTACCGGGGATGTAAAAGAGGATACATTTCTAAAGCAATTTTAAGTTTCATGAAAATTGGTTGAAAGATCAACGAATAATAAGAAAGAAACCAATAAAATTAGCCATTTTTCGCTATTTACGCGGGTTTTCACTGTATAGTCGGACTCAATTATCAAGTTAAACGACTGTTGAACAACCAACTGATTGTTTGCTACAATCGAGTGAATATTGTATTAGATTGCTTGAAGTTTAAAATTTATGTTGAAATCGATTTGTGTTGAAATCGATTTTTCGTTTTTCGCGGTTTTTCGCTAAACGTAGTGCGTACAAAGGAAAATGAAGTATCGTGGAGCTCGTCATGATGTAAGTAACTTACATAGAGAATTTGAAAAAATTGAAGGAAAAAATGTTGAATTTATCGATATTTGATCGGCTTTTTAGAAGATAGATATTTTAAAAATTATCTCTTTTCACGCTAATAACATATCTCTTACATTGTACAATGTATGTGTCAAGTTTGGTCAAAATCGGTTGGATGGCTCTCGAGTGAAATCCGATATTTATGATTACACACTGCCGGTGTTTAAAAATAATGCTGGGATTATTTCTACCAATAGAGTGCGGTCAAGGCGCCACGGATTAATAAAAAAAAAATAAAGGCGTCGACACTAAATGTTAGTTTTAAATAGAACTTAATTTCTGTAGCGTTGAACACGGTTTTGGCGGCAATATTTTCAAGTTGTTGTATATAGAGTTTCAGTGCATCACAGTTGTTTCTAGATAATTCATAAACCACAGGCATCCATTGATTTTGGAATGTTCCAATGGAAATAATAATCTTCCCGCTGTATTTGCTTTAGAAACTTTTGTTCTGTATTTTTTAAACTAAAAGTAAAGTTAAACGCAAGAGGAACACAAGGAAACTTACTGGAACCTATTTGAGAAATTTACGTAAATGCATGACAGAAAAGAGACTGGAAAGAAAATTAAGAGTACAAATATAGTTTAGACATTCTAAATGGTGGGAAGATTAGAAGGGTCATGATCGCACACGTTCTGAAAGGACATGGCCTATAAAAGAAGAAGAAGGGATGTATTAACTGATGGGTATTACAGAACAAGTATCTATTTTCGGAGTTCGGGAATTATTTGTGGTTTAGATGGACAAATTTTATTTTCCGTATCGTTTCACTCATTTTCTAATTTAACGGCATAATTATTCTAAGATTAAATATATATATATATATATATATATATATATATATATATATATATATATATATATATATATATATATATATATATGATAATGACAAAGTCCGGCAATTATTTTAAGACATTTTTATGTTTAACATTCTTTTTATGGATACAAATATTTAAGTAAATGCTCTGTTTTATAATAAACTATAAACAGTATTATAAAATTTACCGAACCGTCATTTAGCCTGACGTGCCTTGGCCGATTGGGCCACAGAAGAACGTTTTGTTGGCAAGGTCGATTTTACTGTCTTTAAACTACAATCTTCGATGATTCTCCTCTCACATACATTCATATCTGCTCCTGGCATATCCAAACGTAAACAAATGACGTCACACATTATTTAATAAAACAAAGTCCGACAATTATTTTAAATGACGGTTCCGTACAGGATACAGGTTCGATTCCTGTCGGAGGACGAATATTTTCTATGAAAACTTCTCGGACATTCAGGTCGGTAAATGTTATAATATAGTTTATTATAAAAACAGAGCATTTACTTAAATATTTGTATCTATAAAAAGAATGTATAAACATAAAAATGTCTTAATATATATATATATATATGTATATATATATATATATATATATATATATATATATATATGTATATATATATATATATATATATATATATATATATATATATATATATATATATATATATATATATATATATATTACCTTCCTACAATTAAAACTGTAGAAAAAAAAGTTATAATTTACTCTTGTATATAAATATTGTTCGAATGTCCTTTCATTTGCCTTGATAAAGTTCCTCATAAGATGATATGCATCTACTAAGATAAATTTTCTTTTTTTCTACATATATGTATGTGGCATCCGTTACTTTTGAGAGACCTTGGATCAGGGCCCAAACAGACATGCCTCAGTTGTTGATGGCAGTGAAGAATCAGTTATGGCTGTACATTCACACAGGGAAGTAACACTTTCGATTTCAGGAAATGCATCTGAGATATTCTCTCCCAATCTCGCCTTGTTGCTTTCTTTCCGTTGACCACACTTTTACACAGCGGCAAGCCTTCGTTTCTCCTCTGATCGATCCAGCCCTCGATGTAAATCGCATCTCCAGTGTCAGCGATTTTTGGCGTCGTCTTCCCACTTTTCAATGACCATATCCATCGCCCTCATGTCTCTTCTGTACACGTCCTTGGTGCGAAGATGAGGTCGCCCACGGGACCTCCTACCGGTGACCAATTCAGAATGACTTTCAAAATCCTCCCATCCGGCATACGATATACATGTCAAAGCCAGCTGTGCGGCCGCTGGAGAAGACCGAATAAGCTGAGTAAATGGGAATGGGTGAGAACTAGGCACTGGTGACCCGGTCAGACCAACTGGCGCCGAGAATGCATCCCAGATATCGAAGAGGAGTATCTCCTGTCTTGAGTAGAAGCTCCAAGTATCACTGTCATAGAGCAGCAAGTTAACAACGCATGTCCTATTTACTGCAACTTTGTTGTTCGGGATAAGTTTACTGTTATCCCACACTCTCGATGTCAGCCTGGCAGACATGATGACACCACGTCCGACGGGTTTGTTCAATTCAGTGACGAGGGAGAGGGTGTCTGAAACGCTGGAGCCGAAGTCAGTGAATTCATGAACCACCTCTCCAGGTCGTACTTGTTGATTTTGATGACTAGAGGCTGTTCAGCGTCTTGGCACATCACGCTAGTTTTCCGCGAAGCTACAAAGTTTTTATATATAAAGATAAAGTTTTTGATATGTCATTATTCTCATCGGTATCTGTACCATATTAATTATACGATCTATTTGTTTAGCCAATCGTCTTTTTTATGTATATGCTTCATGTGATTAACATCTGAGATATTTATCTTGTTTTTTTTTTTATATTTGCACGCTCCTTCGCTACAAAAAGTTTTCAATGGACTGTTTTTTTTATGCTGCCTGGATTACAATTAATTTAAGCCGATTCATTCGATGGCTATCCTCAAGTACGCAATCTGTAATGGAAGAGAAAGTCTATGACAAAAACATTTTCAACTAACTAAACAATATGGTATTGAAATCATATCGTTGTAACCACTGAATTTCCCTAAACTCAAACTAAGAATATAAATTATTATGTATTCTATAGGTGGATATAATTTACAATGTTTTCCGTAGTGAACAAATGCCATATCGGGTTGAAATGCACTCTAGTTTGGCTTATATATTTATTCAACTAAATTATATAGGCCGGTTCCACAGTTGTATCCTTCATTGGTGACGTTTTGTGTCTATTATTTCTAGTTTGTTCGAGGAATGATAATATGAGTCCTTCTTTCACTAATATGGTCTGCTATGGATTTCTTTTCAGCTCCCTTTGTTATATAACTTTCATAAGGTTCTCATGTCTTTGAGGAATAACATAAATTGATAATATCCGAGAAAATTTCACGGCGTTCCCGTTTGATGTTTTCTTTCCTTCCTTTTTCTCACTGAAATCAAACCAGCGTCTTTCATATGTCTTTTCTGTATTTCCTTGCGAACAGAACGGAAGAGTCCATTATTTATGCGGTACTGTCAGGGTGTTTCTTTCTTTGTTTTTCTTACTGAAACCGAACAACGTACCTTAACAACTTTCGATCGGTTAAGTCTGGTCAGTACCTAGATGGGTTAACGCTCGGGAATACCAAATGATGTAAGCTTGGATGTGCAGGTGGTGCAATGTATAACGGTTCAGGATGAGAATTTGGAGTGCCTAGTTCCAGTCGGGTTCGTTATATTCATTTACGTGCAAATTCCACGCCTTCTTCTGCCAGCGGTGGTTTAAATAACAGGACTCTTAGAAAATTAGTATCTCCAAAAATGTCTTTAAATAACGTTTAGAAAAAGGTTGAAAAACCGTAAAAAAAATTTCTCAATCATAGCATTGAGACTTTTAATAATTTAGCAGCTAAACAGGAATGAGTTTGGACTTCCACTCAGAAGCTGCACTTGTTTACTTACTATTCACAAACACTTCTCTTTATATCCTGCTTCTTTCGCTCTTACTCTCTCTTTCTCTCTCTTTCTTTCTCTCCAACTCCCAAACACAATTCTATTGCCCATGTTCTCACGCAAAAGCTTCACTCACAATCGCACCTTCGTAATGTAACTTCCCTGTATTTGCTTTAGTAGCTTTTGTTTTGTATTTTTTTAAACTAAAAGTAAAGATGAACGCAAGAGGAACACAAGGAAACGTTTTGGAACCCATCTAAGAAATTTACGTGAATTGATGGCAGAAAAGATTCTGTCTATATTTCATAGATGAGGTATTATGTACACTATTTAGATTATTTGGACTATTGTCTTCATTTCTGTCGCCATATTTATTACAACGTTTTCGGCCGTTGTACGCCCCGGCCTTGTTGATGAAACATGGCACAGTGGATAAAGGCGTTAGTTAGATCCAGTGACAGGACCCAAAGAGTGTGAGTTCAACACCCGGTTAAGGCCGTGGAGAACTTGGAGAGGGGAATTAACAGGAGATAACTGATAACTGACATCCATTCAACATGGCACGTGGAACTAGAACAGTCTACCCTAGTGAGCGAAATAAAGGGTTCAGTTCGACATTCCAACCACATGAAGAAGTCCGGAGCGTGCAATGGCCGAAACGTTGTAATAAATATGGCGACAGAGATGAGGATAATAGTCCGAATAATGTAAATAGTTTAGAAAAGATTCTGTTTATCTCGATATAAGTAATCCCAATATAACCCACAATTGATATGCTGCAGTTCTGACAAATTTTATCATTGTCCAGAAATTATCGTCGAAGTGTCAGATTACCTATTGAAAAGGAATTATTTAGAATCTATGTCTAATCTTTGATATTCTTGTTCAAGATTTCTAAAGCAATGCCCCGCCACCCTAAAACCATCAGAAAACAGCTGTGTCAACAGAATGACAACAAATTGCATACAGATTTACATGATTATGAACCCTCGCAGAAAAGGTGCTTAAAAGATAACATGAATGAGACACGAGAGTTTATTGTCTGTGAAGGAATAAGAAAAAGAATAACATCATTAAGGAGCAAGAAAGATAAAAGAAGTGGAATCAAGAAGACACTAGATACCGATTGACACAGCATTTAAAATGTTGACGATTAAAATTCCAAAGTAAGCAAGAACCTGGAAGAGAGATTCACAATGGAGAAGGGAAAGAAAAGAAACTATTAACATAGAACTTACGGTTATATCCAACCGCTTTAACTGTAAGATGATGAGAATCTGTTGTACTGCGACAAAATGTATACCAGAGATGACTAGAATTTATATAAAATTTACATTACGATGGTGTGATTGTGAATGAAGACGAAATGCCTGGTTCCATAACATTGCAGATTCTTCTTTAGATTTTATCAAGAATCTCTAAATATATAGTAGGGGCACCAGACCCTATGCGGCAGCAAAATTCAAGGCATTCACGAATGGTAGACCTATAAATATGTAAAATAGATTCTGTCAAGAAAATTGCCTCGCACGATACAATGAACCGTCTTTATTAACTGCAGAGTTAGCAATTGATTCAATATCATTTTTCCTCTTCTTGGTAGGGAAGAACTTTAACCCGGGAAGGCTCAACGAGTCATGCTCACTGGAGGTTAGCATCAGCCATGTTGATGGAAGGCGAAAATGTTTTTGTTTTTTCAATTTGTTTCCCGTCTTTTCAATCCGATTTTTACTCTGATTTCTCCACGTGTGCATTCATGAATTTAATTTTTTTTTTATACGCGCACGTTCACGGATGTTTGGTTTTGTTTCCGTCTTCGTACTTCTGAAAAGGAGAAAACGACAAAAATTGATATTTAAATGTTAGGTAAGCTTTTTTTATATAATATTATTAAAGCGCTATTTTAAATGTTATTTTAATATTTTCAATATTGAGCTGTGTATATAAAAATGTCTGCTCTTTCTTACACACACACACACACACACATAGACACATATATATATATTGATGTATATATATATATATATATATATATATATATATATATATATATATATATATATATATATATATATATATATATTCCAATGGAGTTCTTTGTGTATGATCTCAACCTGATCCCACAGAGCAAAAATAAAATATTCGGTTACACTGCATCATCTAATAATACGGGTAATAATAATATTAATAACAACAATAATTGACTTAAAATTCTGAATATGTCAAGTAAATGGCAAAAATAAAGTTTATGTCTATATAGTTAGATCTTATACTCTACTAACGTCTGACATTTAGGTAGATTATATATATATATATATATATATATATATATATTTCTCTTTTTCATATTATTTTTCAAATTATCGTTTTATCGTAAATATTTTTTCGTTATTTTTTTCTTTCTTTGTTTTAATGCATTTTTATGTATTGAATATTTATATATAGTTTGTTAATGACTGATATTTAAAAACGTTAGTGCCAACCCTTCTATTATGGGTCGGTGAAGATACAAGGGTTAAAAATCATTACATCGTCATGTCTAAATGAAGTAGCCTCTTAAGTGTTTAAAATATCCTTCGATGTAAAAGACAAAATTGCATTAACATGAGACTGTGTTGCAATCATTTACTAACCTACTGAGTGCAATTAAAAAAGACAATCGCAACATGGCAGACAGTACATTAAATGATGCTTACATTATTTTTTAACAATCTGTACTTGCTAAGAACACACAATTTTGCATGTATATTTCGAACACTTTATACCGACAGAAAATAAATGTTTTACCTTATATCCAAATTTAATTACTAAATGGATTACTAATGTTTCTTTATTACAAACGTCACAGTACTAAATTCCACTTTCTCTAGCTGTTTCTAATGTCTGTTTTGACTAATGATTTTTCAAGATTCTTTCTCGTCACACGGAGCTGAGACTTGACAGAAATCAATGAAGGACCTGTATTACTCTCGTGTGGTGAATGTAAACTTTAAAATTATGAACCTACATCTCTTGACACATTTGCTGTCTTGACAAAGTCTTTTGCTATCGATTTGTTCCTAACGCAGTTAAATGTATTTTATTGCTTCAGCAGTCAAAGTTCCGTTTTAAGTGTCTTCAACAAGATTTAAAGCTAGTATCATGTCTGTTTTATTGGGCTGGCATAGAACCACATATGTCGCGTCAAAGTGAATTTTCCATGACATAAATATTTAGCTATCTCGGATCACCATTATATTCTGAGGTCAGTAGGAGGCAAATTTTGTAAATGGGGTCGAAGTTGACATATATCAGTGTTAGCTAAAAAGTAATGACTTACCTTCTTTAATTACGACTGTTTTAATAGAAACACACTTAAATGGAGAGCATATTCCCAGGATTACAAGTCCCCTCTTCTACTTCACAATCGTAGTATTCAATCTTAAAATCAGAATATTAACAGCCGGGTTGCTTTCGTGTACATATGGGAGTTAGCTCTTTGAAGGACACCTTCATGGCTTCTATTATTTCTTTTCTCAAATCCAGAACCTTTTAAGCAGTGACAATCTTCCGAGTTTTGTGTGTATGTATGACAAAATATAGTGTTAAGGTGTGTGTTCAATATCAGGCATAGATAGTATGTAAATATAAAAATGGACATTAAAGTCAACACCCAGAAATGACAGTCTGTTTCATGCTAAACGTATTTATCAGGACATGTGGGTTGCGTTTTTGCTCGACTGTTCCTATATAAAGTGATGAATTGTGGGTAGTTTATTGTATTGCATTGTGGGTAGTCTATTATATTGCATTGTGGGTAGTCTATTGTCTTCTAACGGTTATTTTAGTTGGCGGTAACGGTTTTGCTTCGAATTATTCTAGAGTGGGAATAATTGTGAATCCGAATGCATTTTTTTTACTATTTATTTTTATGTTTCTTAACTAACAACACTATAAAATGTGTATTTTGGATATTTACGTTGTTGTTAATTAACTAACCATACTATGAAAAATACACATATGGCCTGACGGTTGCGTTATACAAATATTTATACTATTTACATTATTCGGATTATTGTCCTCATCCTTGTCGCCATATTTATTACAACGTTTCGGCCGTTGTACGCACCGGCCTTCTTCAGGAGGTTGGAATGTGGAACTTCTCCACTGCCTTAAGCGGGTATTGAACTCACACACTTTGGGTCCTGTAACTAACACCTTTATCCACAGTGCCATGTGTCCTTGAGGACACATGGCACAGTAGATAAAGACGTTAGTGGATGGCACCAAACAGGAATCCTCTCAACACTCCTTTACAGGAGTGAGACGTCGACCTTGTATGCTGGTCAGGAGAAGAGGTTAAATAGTTTTCACGTGAGATGTTTAAGAAATACATTAAAAATTAAATTGCAGGATAGGGTCTCGAATACAGAAGTGGTCAAAAAAGTTAGCATTCAGTCACTATATCACATCCCGCGGTCACGGCGTTTCAGGGGACTTTGGCAGGTTTCACGCTTGGATAACTGCAAAATTCCCAAGATGATATGGGGAACTGCCTGGTGGCACACGTAACGTTGAACGACACATGCTTCGCATCCAGGACCAGAGTAAAACGTCTATGATGGAATTTTCTATCGATGTTGCGAACAGGAATGCGGTTGCCCGGGATCTGGTGGGCTTGAAAGATGCTGTATTCTCGGGAGCAAAGAGTTATGAAGAGAATATAGTCCAGCGTACCGTAGACAAAAACGCAAATGCCCCACGGTGGATGACACCACAGAATTCTATTACAGTGATCGTTGTCAAAAACCGTGCCGATCGCGCACTTTTTATTTTTACCATAAGCTTAAGAATATTTGTTTGCCGCTGCTGACCGACGGCATCAACAAAAAAGGCCTATAGATACATATGTACACACACTTCGCGATGATCGGTGATATAACGTATGGTCCTCGTCTTAGAATTACTATTGAGATCTGCAAGATTAGCGAGCTCTCAATGATTTTTGTTCTCAGTGAATCCTTCTGATTAGACTGGCACATTTTAAATAAAAAGGTGGTCAGATGTATTACGGGTAACTATAAGTGCGTTTAGATTGTTATTATGCAGAATATGTCTGCGGTATTCATGTAAAATTTTTGATAGGTTTCTGGATGTTTCACCTATGTACATCAATGGACAATGTGTGCAGTCTATTTCGTATATTCCTGCCTCTGTCCTGTTGTTGTTTTATGCCAACTATATCTCTTACATTGTTTTAGACGCGGTGTTGATGGATTTTATATCAAGATCGGACAGATTTTTTGATGGTGTCTGATACGGAATTGATAGGTAGGATTATGTCTTTAATTTTGTTATGATTGTCAGGATTATTGTTATATATAGATTTTTTTTTTCTATTTTTTTCTTTTTCTTTTGTGGATTTTTTAGATTTTGTGCTTGGCATTTTTTACGAAATAATTAGGATATTGAAGGAGTTTATATTTTTTTCTATGTATTTCCAATCTTTGGGTAGGAATTGAAGGCTATAGATCCTATGGGCTCTTAAGTAGAAGCCTATGATTAGTTATTTTTTTTGGGGGGGGGGTCTTTTTCTACTGTGTAATTTGTAGGTTTTGTGCTTGGTATTTTTTACGGAATAATTAGGGTATTGGAGGAGTTTATAGTTTTTTCTATGTATTTCCATTCTTTGGGTAGGAATTGGAGGCTATAGATCCTATGGGCTCTTAAGTAGAAGCCTATGATTAGTTATTTTTTTTGGGGGGGGGGGTCTTTTTCTACTGTGTAATTTGTAGGTTTTGTGCTTGGTATTTTTTACGGAATAATTAGGGTATTGAAGGAGTTTATATTTTTTTCTATGTATTTCCAATCTTTGGGTAGGAATTGAAGGCTATAGATCCTATGGGCTCTTAAGTAGAAGCCTATGATTAGTTATTTTTTTTTGGGGGGGGGTCTTTTTCTACTGTGTAATTTGTAGGTTTTGTGCTTGGTATTTTTTACGGAATAATTAGGGTATTGGAGGAGTTTATAGTTTTTTCTATGTATTTCCATTCTTTGGGTAAGAATTGGAGGCTATAGATCCTAAGGGCTCTTAAGTAGAAGCCTATGATTATTTGGATTTTTAAAATTTTTTCTTAGAGCAAATGTGTAAGCGGTCATTATTATTTGTTGGTTTACGATAGACTTTTAGTTGAATATCCTTATATGTGCGTATTAAAATGACGTCTAGATATGATAAAGTGTAGTTTGTTTCCATTTCATAGATGAAATTGATTGTGTGTTCTATCCTGTTTGATCAGTCAACAAGTTATGATAGTGGTGTGTTATGTAGGTGTATTAATATGTCATCGCCAATGAATCGGAAATATATTTCTTTTTTTGGAAGAATACAATGAAATCGGTGGCCACATTCTAAAATTCGAGGAAGCGACATGTTAGTCGCCTGCTGAGTCTATAATATTTTCTGCTGAAGGTGAAATAACATTGATTTGTTATCAGACGACATATTTTTAGAATTTCTTGCGTTATTTGTGGGTGGTTGATTCATGACATTTTAAAATGTCTGTGTAAAACTCTTAAGCATTTGGTGAAGGGTATATTTGTTTATATGGATTTGAATAATTCCAAGCTTGTCGTGTATTTATTTAAATAAGCAGCGCAAACAATAAATTAGCAAAAGCCATAGCAAAGATCTTAATTCACACATTAGAATTCCAACGATCTCATCAACAGACTAAAACATTTAGACATAACAAACAATGGGTCATGTACATGTGTGTACATGAGGGGGCACATATATGTGTATATGCGTGTATAGGTGTATGTAGGAAATGTTTGTATTTCTGTTTGTATACCACGGGTTGACTCAAACCTTTTGAGTGAAGTTAGATAGACGGAACTCTTGTGGACCGTCGATAGCTGTGCTAGCATGTAGACACAAGTCATCGTGACGGAGGGATTGAGCGTTCTGGCCTTGTCCAAATTACTGATCACGCTAGAGAGCACGCTCTTTCCCAGAAAATGTAACTACGGTCAGCTCAGCATAGTTGCAGTATAAACCACAAGTGGTCTCTGTGGGTGTTGAGCAAACAAAAATGTGCCTGAGCGAGTGCCTGCAATAGGGGTTGGCTGCCGATCTAGTAGACGGGTATCCTCGAAAACAAGTGGCCAGCTATAATATATATATATATATATATATATATATATATATATATACACATATGTGTGGGTGTGTGTGGGTGTGTGTGTGTAAGTGTGTGTGTGTAAGTGTGTATGCGTGTGTGTTTGCATGCGTGTGTGTACAAATATACATTAGAAAAGCCTCTGATTATTTGACTGGTGATCTTCACCGCAAAAAGTTCTTCATTTCTTGTAGTTCTATAAATCTATGGAAATAATTATCCTATTTATACTACTTTGAAGAAATTCTGATAATAAATTACAAATTTGAATTGTTTTCTGTTATGGGTCCTTACCTATAACTACAGAATGAACTCTTCCTAACACTATGTATACTACGCCTCTCAAGAGAGAGAGAGAGACGAATCGAGTCGAGCCGATAGTAGTTCACTCCAAACCAGACTGACAGTTATACTAACACCTTCCACATCTTGTATTATTATTCCGTGGAATATATCTTCGTTATTTCTACTCTTGTGTTCGTGTTGTTCTTCCTTGTCCTAACCTGGACCATAACATTTTCCATGTTATATTTTCAATCTAGAATAAGGTATTTTTTTAATATCATTAAGAAAACATAATTAAAGCCTGTACGAATAACGTGAACCAATTATAAATGTGAATTAAATTTAAGCATCTAATGATTTTTTTCTTCATCTTTCATATTTAACAACTTAAGTCTTTGGCAATTTCAACCAATTTCAAAGATTAACAATAATAATCGTGAGCTGAAGTTACAGAATCAAAACCAACTAAATCTAACAAATAACAGAAAGCAGGTCATACGGGGACTTTCAGCAACAGCAATAACTAAACGTTGATCGTTACTGTTGAGGGGTATCCCCTTTTTACAAAAATGGACTCACCCAAGGTATACATATACTACTGCCAGTGAATACCGGGGCAGTAGTAATAGAGGATTAGAAGACAGTCGGTAGTAGTAGTAGTAGAACGTTGAGTCGGTCGAGTAGAACAGTAGAATAACGTAGCGGCAAGAGTCACAGTCACGAACACGTAGAATCAGTAAGAAGTCATACAGCGATACGTGGATATCAAAGACTATATATAGATTTTCCTACTAACCCGCATTCCTGGAACTACTAACCTGTATTACCAGTTTGTATTATTACGTTAATACATTTATTTCCTATATTCATTCTTGGCGTTTGTTATTATTTGATACCGGATTTCATCCCGGAATCCACAACAGTTACAATGGGGAATATCGTGGTGATTATTTGACGATTGTTAAAATGGTGGACATTTGGCGATAGTTAAAATCGTGAACACTTCGTAATTGTTATAATGTTGAGCATTTAGTGATTATTAAAATGGTTAACCGTTGGGGAGTTTTATAATAGTGAATATTTGGCGATCGTCAAAATACTGAAAATTTGGTAATCGTTACTATGGGGAATATGTGATGATCCTTATAGTGGTGATAATTTGGTGATCGTTAAAATGGTGCACATTTGATGATCGTCATATTGTTGAACATTTGGTGATCGTTAAAATCTTGAACATTTGATTGTCGTTATAATAGTGAATTTGATCGTCGTTAGAATGGTGAACATTTGGTCATCGTTAAAATGATTAACATTTGGTGACTGTTAAAATGATGATCATGTGATGATAGTTAAAGTAACTGTTCGTGATCGTTATAATGGTGAAACTTTGGCTATCATGAAAATGATTAACTGTTGGTGATCATTATAATGGTGAACCTTTGGTTGTCGTTGAAATGATTAACTGTTGGTGATCGTTATAATGGTGAAACATTGGCTATCATGAAAATGATTAACTGTTGGTGACTGTTAAAATGATGAACATGTGGTGATAGTTAAAGTAGCGAACACTTGATAAACTGATCCTGTTCACTTGAAAGAATATTCGTTTTAATGATTGTTATGTTTATTTCTGAAATAAAAACAAAATATAACTATGTGGTGGTTTTGCAGTGGTGATCATTTGGTGATGATTAAAATGGTGAACATTTGCTGGTCATTATAATCGTGAACATTTGGTGATCGTTAAAGTGATTAACTGTTGGTGAGTGTTATAATGGTGAACCTTTGATGCTCATTATAATGGTAAACCTTTGGTTATCGTTAAAATGATTAACAGATAATGATCGTTATATTGGTGAACATTTGGTGATCGTTATAATGGTGAACATTTGCTGGTCGTTAAAATGGTGACCCTTTGGTAATCGTTGAAATGATTAACTGTTGGTGATCGTTATGATGGGGAAACTTTGGTGATCATTATAATGCTGAACCTTTGGATATCGTTAAAATGATTAACCGTTGGTGATCATTATAATGGTGATCCTTCGATTATCGTTAAAATGATTAACTGTTGGTAATCGTTATAATGGTAAACATTTGGTGATCGTAAAAATGATTAACTGTTGGTGATCATTATAATGGTGAACATTTGGTCATCGTTAAAATGATTAACATTTGGTGACTGTTAAAATGATGAACATGTGGTGATATTTAAAGTAACTGTTCGTGATCGTTATAATGGTGAACCTTTGGTAATCGTAAAAATGATTATTTGTTGGCTATCATGAAAATGATTAACTGTTGGTGATCATTATAATGGTGAACCTTTGGTTGTCGTTGAAATGATTAACTGTTGGTGATCGTTATAATGGTGAAACTTTGGCTATCATGAAAATGATTAACTGTTGGTGATCATTATAATGGTGAACCTTTGGTTGTCGTTGAAATGATTAACTGTTGGTGATCGTTATAATGGTGAAACTTTGGCTATCATGAAAATGATTAACTGTTGGTGATCATTATAATGGTGAACCTTTGGTTGTCGTTGAAATGATTAACTGTTGGTGATCGTTATAATGGTGAAACTTTGGCTATCATGAAAATGATTAACTGTTGGTGATCATTATAATGGTGAACCCTTGGTTATCGTTAAAATGATTAATGGTTGGTGATCGTTATAATGGTGAACCATTGGTTATCGTTAAAATCATTAACTTTTGGTGATCATTATAATTGTGAAACTTTGGTTATCGTTAAAATCATTAAATGTTGGTTATTGTTATAATGGTGAACCTTTGGTTATTGTTAAAATGTTTAACTGTTGGTGATCGTTATAATGGTGAACCTTTGGTTTTCGTTAAAATGATTAACTGTTTGTGATCGTTATAATGGTGAACCTTTGGTTATTGTTAAAATGATTAACTTTTGGTGATCATTATAATGGTGAACCTTTGGTTTTCGTTAAAATGATTAACTGCTGGTGATCGTTATAATGGTGAGCCTTTGGTGATCATTATAATGGTGAACCTTTGGTTATCGTTAAATTATTAACTGTCTGTGTTCATTATAGTGGTGAATCTTTGGTGATCGTTATAATGGTGAACATTTGGTTTTCGTTAAAATGATTAACTGCTGGTGATCGTTATAATGGGGAGCCTTTGGTGATCATTATAATGGTGAACCTTTGGTTATCGTTAAATTATTAACTGTCTGTGTTCATTATAGTGGTGAATCTTTGGTGATCGTTATAATGGTGAACCTTTGGTTATCGTTAAAATGATTAACAGATGATGATCGTCATAATGTTGAACATTTCGGGATCGTTATAATGATTAACCGTTGCTGATTTGTTGTAATGCGGAACATTTAATAAACTGATCATTTTCTCTTGAATAAATATGAGTTTTAATGTTGTTCTGTTTATTTCCGAAATAAAAACGAAATATTGCTTTTCCTTTTATGTTCTTCCAACGCATTTTTCAAGAAAATTATCAAAGAACAAAAAGTCAGACATAATAATTTAAAGATGAAAAGACAAACACATTGAAAACTATAACCGTTCTTAAATGAATAATGAAAAAAAAACATTTACAAATATTTTTCTTTGTTTCTTTCCGCGTAATTTGATTTTGTCCAATTTGTTTACTATGCTGGTGCCAAGTTTTCATCGATTGAACTATGAAACTTCCGAGTAAATAAACGAGATAAATGTTTTGTCTTGAGAAAAATATACAGTTTTTTCAAGTTTTATTTCTTCTAAAATAAGTTTACCTATTTCGATGAAAACAAGAAATCAGCTATGATTCTGATAAATTTCTAATTGAACGCCCTTTGCTTGCATTCAACTTGGCAAAAATGGAATTCTACATTAGCTACTAACCCTCCTGTCGAACATTCAATGTTGTTTCTGAACATTTCGCCGGAAGCCTTCTGCGAAATCAATTTCTGCACAGTGAAGCAAGGTAGCTTTATCGAGCGGAGAAGACGAGTTCATTCTTAACTTAAACTGGGCTTTTAGGTGTATGGCTTCTTAAGTTCATTATCAAATATTATTGCCTTTGTCTACGTACCCATTGGCAATATTAAGATCAAAATAGCAAGTGTATTTTATTTGTTCATTTTCTGTCATAATCAATGCTATTGTGCTAAGGCGTCAGAGCCTCTAGATTATTCACGTCTATGATTATCGGATAATCTACTCCCGTTTGGCTCAGAACGGCATCCAATAAAGAGAGACAGGGGATCACCATAGTGGTTTTACATGTTCTTAACAGGCATGAATATTGCCAAAATATAATCTTCACGTCTACAACATAGCAAATATAGGATGTTGAATTAACGGCGTTTTTAATCTCGACGTTTCTTTCTCTATCTATCTATCTATCTATCTATCTATCTATCTATCTATCTATCTATCTATCTATCTCTCTCTCTCTCTCTCTCTCTCTCTCTATATATATATATATATATATATATATATATATATATATATATATATATATATATATATATATATAAGGTGAGGTAAAATTCATTCACCATACATGTTAATTAATTAATCATTTCTCTAATAAATAGATAGGTCGAAGAGGTCATGTTGAATGGCCATAGAGGTCACCATGCAGTAAAATGATTGAGGAAATTCTTCAAAGAATTAATGAAACATGAAGGCACAGAATTGAAATATGTTTTGAAAAGGAAGGGGGACATTTTGAATAGTGTATATAACTATAAAATAACTAGTAAATAAAATTTACCTGTGTAATTATATTTTAAATAAATAATCCTTATGGTGCACGACATTAACACTCACCCCTTTACGATCCAAACTAACAATAAACACAATACTCAACACTAATATCAATTATATGCAACATCAGAAAATACAGAGAAAGCCACACAACAGAGATAAGAACACGAATACATAATACCAAACACAAACAGACCCACAAGGTAAACACGCTAACACATTCTACCATACGCAAACACATCCACAATGTAAGAATCCTAATATATACTACCACACACAAAGACATCCACACAACAAATACAATTACGAAAATATACGGAACAGGGCGCAAACAAACCTTTACAACAGACCACCACACCATAACACAACCAGACAAGGATCAGAATAAACGCACTTTCACAAAACCAACACTTACAGACACCACCTAGCACAACAAACCAACCCTAATAATCACTAACCATATAAAGGAATACAATCAAAATTCCCCGATAATTTCTACACACAATCCATATACAATCCATACAGAAACAACAAATCTAGAAACATGTGGAACCCCCCTTATAACAAAAACAAACACCCCCTATATAGAGCCATCGAGAAACAACAACCCAAATGTCACCTAGAAAGACTCTCACTGACTAGAAAACCTGAAATGTACAGAGGTCATCTCTTCGAAAACCCGAAATATTTGGAAAGAAACAATCATTACTTTAGAAGCCTCAGTCCGAACAAGAAGACCAGTTTAGATGACACACAACCCAAAATAGTAAACCTATCTATATATACACTTACAAAGGTTGAAATCAACATATTGAAATTAGGCCTTAAAATGCAATATTAAAGACCTAAAAAAGACCTTAGAGAATTTGAACGCAAATTCAAACTAAAAACAAAATTTAATATTAACGAAAATATTACAGATGAGGCATTAGTAAATAACTAATACAACCTATTCCCAAACAAATATAATCATACCAATGAGCTAAGCATATTTTTGAATAATATGGTATCTCGACCTAGAAGAAAAATTTAAACCATTCAACAAACTTACATACAAAGACTAGCCTTAGATACCATCCGAGGAAATAATAACAATAATAAAAGAAGCAGATAAAGGCAGCGCTATGGTGATCATGGACAAAACATACTATGAAACAAAAATTCTAGAAATACTAGGGAATAAAAAAACAACTTCAAATTAATCGACAGCAACATAGACAAAACCATTTTTATATAAAAAATTACAAAACTCTGCGCAACACATAAAATATTAACAAAAAAAGAAAAGCATTTCCTAGTAAACTTTGTACGAAAAATAAGCAATTTCTACGGACTACCAAATATTCACAAATCGAGTCAAATAAAATCATCTATCCAGACACAAAAATCTGAATATATTAACATCCCAAACTCCAGTGACCTTTCATTCAGACCCATAGTAGCAGGACTAGCCTGTCCAACTAGTGAACTCAATAACCTAATAGACTCAATATTATAACCATTTACTAAGCAGATTAAAAGTAACATTCACTTCCTTAGCTCCATATTACAAAAGTAGATTCGGGAAAAATTATGGCAACTTTTGATATTAGTATCCTATATAGCAACATACCCCATGATTTAGGTAAAAAAAAACTCATTCTGGATTTTAAAAAAAAACATCCAAAAATCTATATCCCAGATTCACTAAGTAATTCATTATCGATAATATAAACCTAATTCTAAACAATTATAACATTTCAATTTCACAACAAAAACAATATCTAAACCCTGGGTACTGCAATAGGAACATAAATGGTACCAATATATGCCACACTAATATTAGCTTACCTAGAGGAAAACCCCAGTGAAAAGATAGAACAAATATATGAGGAAACTATAAAAACCCACTTCTCTAAATCTTGGATACGATACTTAGATGATTGCTTCATTTTCTGGAAATACTCATGGGGTGATATTAACCAATTCCATGCTCTACTTCAAAACTTACACCCAAAAATCAAATTCACTCAAGAATATAATTTCTACGAATTACCATTTTTACATATACTTATTGAAAATAAAAACAACCACATAATCACAGATGTCTACCACAAACCTACATACACCCAACAATATCTTTCAAGAGCCGTCACGGGAAAAGCTGCCTGAAATCCATTCTCTATTCACTAGCACGTAGGGT
>OZ038481.1:116267369-116369869 GCA_964036315.1 Acanthosepion esculentum
TACCGTTAAGCCATTATTATTTCATTAAATCTAAAAAAAAATTATTATCTAAAAATATCTTCTGTCTTTAAAGGGTTGTTCAGCTGAAGAAAAAAAATCAATCAGATAGAATAAAGCATATCAAGAGAATACGTAAATGACAAATCTCGTAGGAGCTCAGATAAAATGTCCACGAGCCAGTCTCATTACAGAAAGCGCAATGTGTAACAGAGAGGGTGTGTCTCTTTTGACTTCTTCTGGATGCTTGCTCACTTCATCTCTCGACTGTCTCTAGTTTTATTGAAAATTTAACAAAGGCAATTAATATTTAACAGTCCAGTTTGACAGGTCCGTCTTGAGAAAGTTATTATTTTTTCTTTCTGGTTTTTCAAAGAATTGTTGAATATCTGGCATCCTTGTTTATAGACACTTCCAATTAACAAGCGAGTTTTATGCGGCCTTTCTTTTCAGTTTCCTTCCAAACTTTGCCTTCAGACATCATGGCGACAGCAATGCATCCAAGAAAATTCAAATTATGGTTTCGGCTAATCTTAGATTGCCTCAGGGTTAATTTGTAGACAGAAATAAATATTACTAAATGCAAGTGTTTAATTCAAGGCTCACGGCCAATTCGTTCTGTGTATATCGGCACATCTACGTAATATTATTTAGTATATAGCAAATATATAAATGGAATCATGATTATCGCGGTGAGCATATTTCTTTCCGGGTTCTCCCGCCATCAGAGACCTTAGGTTGGAAATGGCATCGTGACATTTTCCACTGACCAGTTAAAAAACACGCACACACACATATTTTACATAGATAAAGCCCTTCATAAGGTGTGGGTTGTACTCGTGAGAACAACATTATTTTGTATTTCTTTAAGGCATGGTCTTCCAGGATTCGCTTCAGTGAGTCTATTGAAATCTTATCCAATAGATTCACTGAAGGGATTCCTATCTTATCAAACCAATCCGAGGACTCCAACTTGTTGATGCCCCCATGTGCCATATTTTTTAGATTTATTATTATTATTATTATTATTATTATTATTATTATTATTATTATTATTATTATTATGCGACCAATCTGCATGCCAACAAAAACATTTTTAAACATAATTAGTTATCTTTTAGTTCCCGCGGAATTGTTATTATCTGATTGTTTTGTTTCCAGACATTTTCAGCTAACAAGCGGTTTTAGCCGAGGTTTCTTTTCAGGCCTTTCATAAAGAGCCCTTCAGCTATGATTGTGGTGTGGGTACATTGACCCAAATGTCATTTCACATAGTGGTCCTAGAAAATCTTAACATTCCATCGAGGGGTTTGTAGACACAAATACGTTGATCGAAATTCAATCCCATTCGGAATCTTAATCGAAAGTCACATTGGTGAGATGTAGTACTCCTAATAGGGGTTTATATCTAGGTCCATATCCAGCTTGCTCGATATCGATTATTTTCGATGCGCTGTATAGCAGATATAAAAATAGGACCATTATTATCATGTCTAGCGCTAGTATATATCCTAGAATGTCGTTATTATTATTATTGTCATTATTATTATTGTTATTATTTGTGTATGTTATAGTTCCTGTTTTGTAGCCAGTAGAATCGCGTCCAAACTAGGATCCCTAGGCCCTATATAAGTATTGTCTTTTCATTGATAGCACTGTTCTTAGTAGATTGTGGTAGGGCGATCTTCTGGGCAACTTGTATATTGATGTTACCTGAGACACTGTTAGTAAAGTTGTCCATTCATTTCCTCACGAGGCCCAGAGCTATGATTACTATTGGTACAGGCTCAGTCCTCATTCCCTACATGCTGCTCATTTTCATCTCTAGGTCCTTGTATTCGGATATTTTTTCGATATTTTCATGGAGTACAACATTTTTATATTTCTCAGATATTACGGTTATGTCCTGAAGCACGCATTTCCTGAATTTCTTGTCTTTTATGATAATATCAGGTCTGTTGGTTTTTACTTTCATGTCAGTTTTAATTGGCACACCCCAGAGCATAGCTATCTCGTTATTTTGGGTAACTGTGTCTGGTTGGTGCTCATACCATCTATCAGTGTTTTCAATTTTGTGCTTCTTGCATATCTGCCAATGCACTTATGTCGCTACCTTTTTATATTTGTGGGTATATTAATTATTTGCTTTTTTCTCAACATCCTGCGATAATATAGTCGTCAGGTTCATCATATTTTGCACAGATCCTGAATTTCGGGTTAGTTCCATCCTTGATTGTGTGACATTGATAGGATCAGGTGGCGTGGTTTTGATCCTGAGCTGCAATAATTAGGCCTTATGTTTCAGCTTTCGTGCCAGGGTTCATCAAACACTGATGTGTTTTCTGTTAGTCCACATCGGCTTCTTTCTTTCTTATTAGGTATTTGCCATGCAACAACATGTCCTCCCATTATTTTTTTTTAGAATTTCATTTGACAAAGTTCATTTAATTTCTGTTTTACATGTTTGTCGTAGATTATATTTGCTTCGTTTTTGTGTTGGTAGGGTTTTCAGTTAGATTAATCTGTTTCTTGAAGTGTGCAGCTTCCTTGTTGGTTCACTGGATTTGGTGTGTTACTATTTGTAGGATAGGGTCATTGGTCTTTGTGAAATATGCTTCCAATATTGATTGTTTTAGTTTTTAGAGGTAGTTTAAGTTGGATTAAACCTTGGTCTCCTAAAGCTCTTGGTACCTACAGCCTATCAACGTCTGATTTCGGATGGCGCAACCTTATTTGGGTAAGCATTTTTCTGGTCTTGGCGTCCAATCATTTACTGTCTTTTAATTTCCATTTAATAAGCTATAGCGAAGGTGATGATAGCCCTCATTTTATTGGTACCATTTATTTCGATTTCCAATATCAAACGCACTCTTCAATAATATTCTTTTCGGATCTTTTTCTTCACAATTGAATGTTGTATTTCGACTCCGTCACTGCTCCTGTTTATTGAGTTAGTCTCTAGAGCACACTGTCAACTATTTAAGATCAGAAAACTGAAAAGCAAATCTGCGGTACTGAAGAAGATATTTATTATTTGCATTAGTTTCATGCGGAGTATAGTCTTCATCTTTGTTGTTGCTATCACAAAGTTTCGACTGTTGTGCTCTTGGGTCTTCATCAGGTGAATGTCAATCAGCGTAACTTACAGGGGATTTCGAATTGAACACTTTATTTAATCTACAGCACTAGATTGTTCTCGTACAACTGCCTGCGTCTAGGCGTATCGTGTCTAGTTCTTATGTTATCACTGTTCCGTCATCGGTCACTCCGTTATCACGGTGGCGAGAACTAAAGATGGTACATAATATATAATCACAGGAAAACACACAATTTAATAAATAACACTTATATATGAGAGTATAATTTTCTGAGCTAATCATGCGAAATTACTGATTCGTTTTCAATATATGCGGCTTCTTATTTAGTAAGCATAAAGTAATGAAATCGAAATATATAGAGAGAAAGAAAATAAGAAGGCTGGAGAAAAAAGGGTAATAAAGAAGAAAGGATGGGTCCTAATAAAACTTATTATAAAAGGCAGACCAAAGAAAAGAGATGGAGTGTCGAGAAAATGATAGAAAGAAAACGGGAAGAGATTAAGAAGGCAAAGAAAATGAATTCACTTTCTTTCGAAAGAAAATAATGATGACTGGTAATTATGCTTCCGCATATTTCGAAATGTTCTATTAACTGTATTTAATTTTTTATTTTCAGAAATTGTACTTTTAAATCTCCCGAAATGGCTTTTAAAATATAATGTCCTTACAGATCTTGCATTATTAATCATTGACGAGAATTATTTTGTTGATTACTTTATCATTGCAAGAATCAGGCGAAGCACTGCTGTTATAAATGGGCTGTAGCTGACCAATCCTAATTTTCCAGTTTCGTAAATTTCAAAATCGTTAGTGCTGAATATGACGATAAACTGCATCCTGTAACAAGGCCTCTGATCGGGAGATTGGAGGTTTTGATGAGCGTGGAACCATCTCCTAATTGCTGTTGTTCCCTGCTCCACCCTCGCAGCTCTGGAGAAAAAAGTGAACACTCAAACAAAAATAAAACACTATGAAATATGAAAATACATTTTTATAATAGAAGCCGTTGCAATACACCTTTATACAAAAATTTACCAACAATATATTTTTAAAGCAAAATGATCAGTATTAGATTTAGTAGAATTACCAAAGATCCATCTCGTAGCAAAACGAAAAATAATACATTCTATCTCTAGTTGAAGGGATACAATTGCGTTCATAATCTATTGAGTTGAAGCCATAACGTTGTGCTTAAAATATTTAGCTTTCGGTATTAAATAACGCTTAGAGGTGTTGATATGCCACTAAACAAAATCAGTCAACCAACTGTTTCCACTGAGTCCAAGTTCACACTAACAAAAACAATAATTAGAACAATAGTCTGCATTAAAATAATGTAAATAATTATAATTCCTAATCCCAGAAATTCAGACTCTAAACTGTCTTAATTCCCGGTCAGCATAGGTGAATTGTCGACCAAAATATTTCGTTCACGCTTTCGATTTTGATGATAAGCCTACAAACCGAAGGTAGTGTTCATATTTCAGAACTAATTTCCGAACTCATTTCATGTATGAGAGATTTTCTTTGTCCGAAGAAGGTTCAATAATAATAATTATTATAACTGCTGACTAACGTTAATCTTAGGGATGGCAAATTTCAAAGTTTTAGATACCCGAATCTAAGAAGTTGGACTCCTTGCACTAACAAGTTAAATAGTTTCAGCATCATAATTTCCTCGGGATTAATTACCGAAAGAAGACATGAAGCTGACTAATTACTAAATCGAGAGGGTAAGCACTAACTTTTGCTCTATACTCTATATGCTAACATCTTCAATGATTTGGGAGGAGAACCACGCAACATATGCATTACTATTAATATTATTTCCTTTGATTTTTTGGTACATAAATTTCTATCCGGGTCCCAACCAGAGACCTAAGGTCAGAAATGGCTTCATGACATTTTCCACTGATCATTTTTGGAAAAGAAACTAAGTGAACACACATAGATAAAGCTCAGTATTTACATTAGTCGGACTATTGTCCTCATCTTTGTCGCCATCTTTGTCACAACGTTTCGGCCGTTGTACGCTCCGGCCTTCTTCAGGTGGTTGGAATTTCGAACCGAACCCTTTATTTCGATCACTGGGGTAGACTGTTCTAGTTCCACGAGCCATGTTTGATGGATGTCAGTTATCAGTTATCTCCTGCTAATTTTCCCCCTGAAAGTTCTCCACTGCCTGAACCGGGTATTGAACTCACACTCTTTGGGTATGTCACTGGATCTAACCAATGTCTTTATCCACTGTGTCCATATGTATCAGAAATATAGACATAGATAAAGCTCTTTGTAATGTATGAACTGTACTTGCGATTCCAAATTTTTTATTTTTTAAGGCATGGTTTACCAAGAATCTCTTCAATCAGAACTTTTCCCAATCAGCCCGAGGACTCCATCAACAATTGGAATTATTGATCTCCTCATGTGCCATATTTTTTAGATTTTCACTTTAAGATTGTTGTAATTCGAGAGTTCTTTATAGATATTCAAAGATAAATTACAATATGCAGGGACTTCCATGTCAATAAGAAAGGGCATTTGCTTTTCTGGTCTTTGATCACGATATCTGGGCGATTAGATTTGATTGTTCTGTTGGTGTGTATTGGAAAGTCCCATGATATTGTTATAGGTTCTATCTCCGTAACCGGGTCCGGGTGGTGTTCATACGAATTTCTTAGAGTTTCTTTTCCGTAGATGCTGCAGATTTTCCAATGCAGTTATTGGCCCACTCTGTTGTGCCGTGTTTTATATTCATTGAGTGCCAGTATTATGCAACCTAATACAAGATGGTCAATTTTTTTCTGGATATTTATCACAGAATCTGAATTCTGGGCAATTTTTCAGTATGTGTGCTTGACAATTTCTAGTTAGCAAGTATTGTTCCTGTGAAGCAAGAATAAAACTTTCAGTTTCAGCTTTAAACACTGCACTACGTAGCTGCTGATGGATACAAGGTTAATCTACATCACCTTGTTTAGTACGTGCAGAGTATTGACCGTGAAGCCTTTTATCTTGCCATCGTTTCTGTATCTGGTCTGTTGTATTTGCCTTTGTTTTCTCTTTAAGTAATTATTATAATTATTATTATTATTAAAATGAAGATTGAACTTAAACTTGACTATACTCAATGACACAGTATCTAAATATTATTATTTTAATCCGGTGTTCTATGTTGCCTTAATACAGAAATAAAAGCTGTGACATTAGAATATTATGTTCTAAATGCAAATTCATTTTTACTAAAATGTCCACTCTATACTTACAAGCATTTGTTTTTATCTTTCCTAATATGACAAATTAAATTCTGTTTACTAGAAGTTTGATTTAAATGCCCAAACCTTACAGCGAGTGAAAGCAAAAATAGTGAAATTTTCTTTCATTTACTTCCACTCCTGCAAGGATAAACGTATGACATTCTCAGTAAATCTGAAAAAAGACATCAGTGTTGAAGCACTCAGATTGTACCAAATATACTACCCAAGCAAACGTGTATTTTTAAACAAATGTTCACCTAGTACGAGGGCTTAGAGCCACTCAAGGCAGATGATTACGACACGAAGTTGTTACATGGATATAGGGTGAAGTAATTTTTGATTATGTGTTTACAAACTTGGTTAGAAAGAGGGCTGTCCTTCGCTACACTAATGTGTTGAACATGGACTCTTCCATTGATTATGAGGTGTCGTAATGGAGTCACAAAGTTTCTCGTCTTACGGTATTTACTTGTTTTGTATTATTAATTCGTGGGATTAATAAACAGTTTCTTGACTAATCTTTTGTTCCAATGTTTTCTTTGGAATCTTGGTAACTGGAGTTACAAGTGTTTACAAGCATTATAACACATATGATACGTAAATGTTGACCCGAGACTTGAAGAGGCTAAGATTGAATTCTTCTAGAAAGCATCCCCTTGGGAATCTATTCTACAAACCAGGCGGTTCCCGAGAAGAATCTCTCCGAATGGAACTTCTTAACAATAGAATACATTGTGGATGAGGATGGTTCTACCCTGTGTATCTGTCATGGCGAGTCTTACCTGTAATGGTTTGAAGTGGAGAAACCTATGAATTTTTTCTCGTTATAAGATTTTCCAAGGAAATAGCGATAGAGCTGCGAGTAATGGTGTTCTTAATATTATCTGTCTCACTATAAGGCAAAACTTGGCATTCATTCACAGACCAGTCTGCGATCCGTTTAAATTTATAAAATGTTTCACTTAAATTAATTTTTATATAAAAATAGGTTTCTTAATTGCAGTAGCTTTTATCGCCCTTTTCAGTAGTGAAGCAGGTTTTATTCCTAACCTTACATTTGTAGTAGTGTGGAATTGCAACATCTTCTTTGGGTAATTATTTTCTCTTCGAGTTACATGTGCTATCTATTTCAGTTGTTGCTGCTGCTGGTAGTCCTTAAGAGGTGTGGTTTCTGCTATTTGGCACAGTTATTTGGTATTCTGTAGCGCCAGTCCACAACTTTCAAAGAAGGATGGTTTTATCAAAACCATCAGGCTTCACTCGCCCAAACCCATTTTAACCATTGAACACAGGAAGAAGTTGAATACCACTGGCAGTTTAGATATTTCTGAATTGGTTTGGTATCATGCACAACGAGGTTATTTAAGAATATGTCTTGGGTTTCAAGGTTGACGGTGGAAAATAATTCATCACGTATAAGGCCGTGTAGACACTTTTGAACTCTGGTGATGCTACAAAGGGAGCTCGGCAGCTTCAGGCGAGCTGAAATCTGCTTGCAAAATATCGAATTACGTTAACCGCCATGGAATTGTTCTCACACAAATTTATGAGGTCGTAGTGAGAGTGTAACTCACTGTAGTAGTAAAGATTCGGGCGACCAGCACTTTAACCACAGCTCTGCAAAGATGCACCCAAATAAAACTCCGCCACCGTCATCAACATCATCATCATCGCCATGATCAGGTGCAGTCGTAGGTTTTCGAGAAAAAAAAGTGCACCACTTACTGTATTGTATTATATATTTTCAAGTAAAGTCGTTTGATACAGCTCACAATAAATAAAATATTAGTGACCATCAATAAAAAAAACCTTTGAATTTGTTCCAAGAAGATTGTATTTTTTTTTCTTTTTGTTGTGTTGGATAGAAATTAAATATTCCGGAAAATTACTCCCGACCAGTTTTGCATTATTTACACTCCTTATATCCCGACTATTATCCCCATATTGTTGCTGTTATCACTACGTTTCGCCCATTGTAAACGGGCCTTCCTCGGGATCTGGGTAACTTATAGGGTATTCTGAACTGAACCCTCCCTTTAATCGACGGAGGTAGACTGATAGCATTTCCTGTTCATGTCTAGTTCTTATTTTTATTTCGTCCTGTTTAGTTACTTTTCGGCACTCGCCATTGAATGCAAATTCACACACCCCTCCCGTTTATATATCTTCATAGTCTTCGAGGGAAAACTCTTTTATTTTAGTATTTAATAAAATGGCTCGGTGCGATAAGGAGGGTCGGTTTTATTTTTCTCCAAGATAGACTAACAGTCATCGCTCGTCTATTTAAAACTCAAATATAATTAATCTGAATATTTGAATTCTGGTCTGAAATTTTCATTGCATAATGCGATTAATATACGTTAAAGTATTAAATTTCATTGACAAGGAAAGAGATAATGTTGGAAAATAAATATCTGTCTCCTTTTGTTTCTTATCGTTTTAATTTTTTTACATCATTAAGAGTCACATTTAATTATATCGTTATTATCCAATGGTATTCATTGCTATTTCTTCACACATTTATTATTACGCTAGAGTCGAATACAGTAAAAGTACGAAGTCATCTTTATATTAATAGCTGGCGATGCAATGTTTTCATGGATCGATATTTTTCAGTAATAGACACGTAACCTAAGAAACAACCTTAGCACAGATAAGCATCATGGACGAAACTCTAGACCGAAATAAAAACTAAGAGAAGAGAAACACAACATAGAGAGGTGTCTCGCTGTACATGTAGGTAGACTCCATTACTTGTTTTCCTGGGGTCTGGAATACCAATTAATATGCCTAAAGCTCAAATATCTGTCTCTGCTTATCAAACAGATATTTACTTATTTACGAGGAGAGTGGCGCTGAAAATTCTCTTTCACACCAGGAAGAGAATACAAAAAATATGTTAGTTAAATTGCTAAGATTTTAGAAAGCGGATAAGACCGATCAAATTTTATCATAAAATAGTTCTGTCTGAGTTTTTGAGATATTATATTATTGTTATTTACATGATTTAAGCTCAGAATATTGTCATCGTGTTATCAAAATATTTTAGCTATTATACCCACCAGCCTTCGTCAGGTGCTTTTCCATCCGGGTCACCTTAAAAGAATTTCGATCTGAACACTTTATTTAAACTACTTGCAATTAGTGACATAGTACTTTTGAGTTCAATGCTTGGGCCGGATAATAACGACTTAGACTCGGTGGAAACACAGCGATCTATAACTGGTCAGCTAAAATAAAAGCAAAACGGGATATCCTAGACGTGATCAGCTGAACGAGAACAATATACTCCTCTAGAGTAAAAAAAGGTTTCATTTCGAAATTTTGGGAAAGGCTACTCGGCTCAACAAACAACTGATGAATGCCAGTAAGCAAAAGCGACCGAGACGTTTTAATAAGAAGAACAATTGTGGAAACGATATTCTAATTATAAACATTGTAGATAACACAATGTATATGTGGGGAGGTGTCCATGTATGGGCGTGAGAGTGTATGTACACTAGCGAATCTGTGTGTGCGTGTGTATCTTGTTAGTTTGTGTGTGTTTATGTGTCTGTGTTTGTGTCTGTAGATGATGAGACAAAGTGAAAAAGCAATAAACGACGCCTTTCGCCGACATGTGTTGATCTCTGCTTCTTCAAGTCAGAATGAAAGAAAAGATTTTGTTTAGGAAAATGCGTGTGTATGTTTGAAGATAAGAGGGACAATAAATTAAATTAACCTTCTCAGATCTGACGACTGGAAGCTAGAAAGTATGTGTTTCTTTGTCCTCTCTGATATAGCGTATGTAAATATAAAAGTGAACATTGAAGCCAACGCATAGAGACCACCGTATGTTTGATGCTTTTGCGCTTAAACATAAAACAGACTGCCGTCTCCGGTTGTTGACTTCATTGTCCACTACATATATATATATATATATATATATATATATATATATATATATATATATATATATATATATATATAGATAGCAATCCTTTATTTATGCATGTTTCATTAAAAACGACAGAAAAGGTACTACGGTTAAGCTTCTTATTTAATATTTCTTATGTTCGTACAAGAGCTTTCTTTTTTGGACACATATTGAACACATTTTTTATGCTCTCATAAATAATTACATCGGTCACACAACTACATGCCTATCCAGACTCCTTACATTACACCTATCCGACCAGAGCTCCATGAGAACCTATTTAAGCACACACGTGAACCTACCATCCTCCATTCAAAACATACTAGTAGAAAACAAAAACATAATAACCTCACCCACTTGTAAAAAAAGATTAAAAATAATGGAAGCCCTAACAATAAAAAAGAAAAAGCCAACTCTTAACAATATTAACTATAAACTAGGCCACAATAAGCTAACCATGTTCGGAAAATAAAACACCTCTATAACACACTAAAAGCATACACATAACGCACACACTCAATTAAACTGAATTGAAAAAAATAAAATCCTCCTTGATAATGGCTAAAAGTATCGCCGAAAGCCCTCGGAAATATAAAACATTTGGACAGTTTCTACACACTCTGTGTCCAAAAAAGAAAGCTCTTGCGCGAACACAAGAAAAATTAAATGAAAAGCTTAACCGTAGTAACTTGTCTGTCGTTTTTAATGAAACATGCATATATATATATATATATATATATATATATATATATATATATATATATATATATATATATATATATATATATATATATATATATATATACTCCTGTAGTTCACTGCTACTATAAGCAAGGATTTTTTCGCCTGACGATAGCTATGCTGGCGGAAACTAACTGAAATAATAAAACTAAAATAATATTAATATTATATCAGTGTGTCTGAAATTTTAATTTTTTTTAATATTTTGTATTGTTCAAAACACGCACGCGCGTGTGTATGTGGATTCGGGTAACTTGAATAGGAATATACATGTAAATGGTAAGGATTTGTCTGCTTTGAAGATCAGAGTTCAAGAAAGTGGAATTGTCTTCTACAGACGAAATGAAGAAACGAAGGCGCAAAGTTTCAAAATTTAAAACAAATTAAATGTAAATATATCAATGAATAAATGAATAAAATAAACAAAATCATGATCAGAATATAAATAAGTTAAATTATTTAACGTAAATATAAATCTGGTAATAACTGTTTCCTCATTTTCACAGTGGCCTTTATACGAATATTGGTTACTTCCCAAGGGAAAGCAGCAGAGTTAACCCTGCTATTTAATGAATGAATTCACCCATTTCCAGAGTGCAACAATTAACGTGACTACAACGGAACTTGAACTCTGTTGCACTTTCGTTTTTTTCGCACTGATAAGCATTAAGCTACCAGAAGATCCATTTCATAATGTTCAAAAATAGAAAAAAAAGAAAGAATCAAATGGTGAAAAGTTGTTGCTATACAGAATTACAATCTTTTTTCCAGAGACAATGTAAAGGAAGAAGATATGAGAAATGTATGAATATAGTGAATTATAATCGAATCTTTTAACAGAAAACAATTTTGAAAACTAATGAAATGTAATGACGCAAATATATACTTGCAAAACACAAACATATGCGTTGAGTGATTAATTGCTACATCATTTTCAAAATCAGAAACTAAATAAAATTAAGTATCTATTTACACAAAGAACATTAATCGTCTATTTCCGTCTGACATTACGAGGATTCGACCAATTTTTTTTTCAAAATGTAATTTCACAAAAATAATCAAAAACAATCAGCATGATAAACAATAACGTTTTCCTTTCATTCTCGATAGAAACTCCATGCTGGTGTCCTGCATTTTCGAAAGCCGTGCTGAGATTGAAAGAGAAAAATATCCAAAATAATATTTTTCATGCGTTCCCTAATGTGTTGGCATATTTTGGAATGCATTTGTAGCTATGGCAACGCAGGGTTTTTTTCTATTGATCAAGATTAGTTGAGTTGACGCCAAAAAATATTTGTAGAGAGCAATGTAAAAATAATTTTTAACGACTGAAGCATGCCAAGAACTACATTTATTTTAGTAGCTGCATAAAACACAGCACAAAATAATGACTTTCTTTTAAGGATGGGCGGGGTAATGGATACCGGCTCGATAGGAGAAATCTGAGAGCCGAGTTCGAATTCCGTTTGGATTCGTTATATCCCCGCAAATATCCCTGGGAATGGTATGCGTCCATCTTTTAAAGCTATGGGTTGAATACAAGGATGGACTAGTTCATATAACGTTGGTTTCCAAATAGTCTGCTGCATGAAAAATGTCTGCCTACCTAGCCATGAATCGAAAGACAGATGATCACCAACGGGTTTAACCAAAAAAAGTACTTAACTGACTGACTCAGTAAATTTCGTGAATTTAAGTGCTATTAGCTGTCATGTATTTTCCCTGCGTAGACTGACAGCTAATCGTGATATTAGCTGTTTCCTCATAAGGAAACATTCAAAATACAATGACCGACCACCCAGTGCTACTTTTATTTGAAATTTATAAAAACTTTCTATTAAACATTTTTCTCGGGTTGAATGTTATTGCTCTTTATTGCCTAGTGTCTATGGATTCTCTTCTTTCCTAAATTTTTGTTTAAAGTACTGCGTAAAATTACCAACCTTGATTATGCCATTATTTTCTTTTCGCATGTGCCATAGTTTCTGTTTTTTGAATGTCCTCAATTTTTGATTTTTGTGATTTGACAAGATTCTTTAGCATTCTCTAATCCCAGTCGATGACATTGAAAGAAGGATGGTCTTCGCTGAGACCTACAGGTTGAAGCTACTTTTTTATCATTGACCGGTTGAAGCTATTTTTTTTTTATCATTAAAATGTGAATGCGTTTGTATATAGTTTAGATATTTTAGATATTTCCGAACCGGTTTGTGCAATGCAGGACATTCATATGAGAGTCGATATCAGAAAACGGCGTGGATTTTTAGCGTAAGGTTTTTGGATTTGTCCTAACTTGTAATGTTAGACAAAATAACATGTTCAATTTCTTTATTTCCAATACTAAATTCTTTATAACTGATTCAGGACTGTATCCGTACTTGCCACGCTTGGCGATCTGCGTGTTTAGTATTTATTCTTTCCTCATTCTCAATTTATATGATCGATCAGAATGCCATGACGTTTTGTCCTTTTTTTCATTCAATTCTTGATCATAATCTGTGTTTTTGAATGGATTATCTTGAGTCCTATCTCATTGAGTAGTTGGTAAAGAATTGGTAAAGAATGTCGATTTTTTAGATCAAGATCATTCGTACCCCACCTAGTCATGTTTATATCATTAGCATTGTCATCTTGATCCTCGATACACTGGCCTCGAAAGTGAAAGCATGGTCGTCCTTTTCTATTCGAAATTCGTCTATTGTGGTGCGGAATTTGAAAATAATCAGGGCCCATCCCTTCACATCCTTGGTTCCATATGCGCAGTCCAAGAAGTAATTAAATAGCGTGGGGCTCTCCTTTCCTCCTTGTCGCACCCCTACTGAGGTATGAGCAAGAAGCACATGCCTAAAATTGTATTTAATAAAAGCTCAAGTAAAAGAATCATTTTGTAATCTTTTCCGTTTATATTAATTCGGCACCTACCAAATAAAGTTTTTTAAGAACAAAGATAAAATAATTGTTTGGAAAATTTATGTTATTTGCAGAGAAATTGAACGTACTAATTAATAATCAGATTTTGTAAGAAATTCAACAAATATTAAATAAAAATATTTCCATGATTTTCGTAGAATGGCTTTTATTTCTCGAATTAAACCTTTTTTTTTAATTTAGAACCAGCAGCATTTCAGTTCATTCACAACACAGAGTGAGACCATTTTCAGGAAAAGAGTTACTGATAAAATGGTTACGATTAGTGTGTGATATGGATGTAAAAGGAGGTGATAAGATGTGAAGATTATGTAGATAAGAAGGATAGATTACGATTGTCTCTTGACCTGGAGTGGTTAAGATTTAATGTTCAGAGAAGCATCGATAAGGAATTCTGTTCTACAAAGTAGCGTTCTTGAAAAACAAGTCATATCATATCATATCTATAAAAGTTCGTTATAGTCACTTGCTAGTAAATACTCTTGAAAAAGATATCTCCATATCTTATCCTCCTAGATATGGGTAAATATAAAGATAGACTGGGTTATAAAGTCTCGGGAACAACCAGCCTCGTATAGGGACGGCTCTGAACTAAAAATCTGAGTTGTCGAGTTTTGGTCGACTAAAACTTCTTCCTCACCACTCGATCTGGTGAAGAGAGTCAGTGACACTCCCGCAGCACTAAAAAGCGCTGTTAAAGCGTTGATTAATTCATCATAGTTAACGAGCATCCCTCAATTATGGATTAAATAGCCTCATCAATCCACACGCGTGGCAGGTACGGATACAGTTCTGAATACATGGCCAATCGGGGGTAGTCTTCTCCAACAGAAGTGTGAAGATCCTCGATTTGGATTTGGAATATCAGTCAGTAAATATTTTCCTTTGTAAATAGTTATAGATCATTGAACCAAAGTGTCTGTAACATCGTAGCCGTTCTGCAAGCTCTTATTTGAGAAAAAAATTCTTGTTGTTATATAGATCCAAAGAAAGTGGTGTTGTTAAATGCAAAATTGTAATACTTAAATAGCTCGTATACATGATTCATATCATTAAAGACAAGTACCGTCTCACGACTATCCAAGTATTATAAATTTGATACTACAGAACAATCCCAGGTATCTCTTAGGGCGACTACATCAGTAATGTAACAGTTCGATACAATATCAGAGTAAAAATAGGCCCGTGGAGAGATCTCATATCCAACTTCAAGAAATTAAATTTGAAATAATATGCACAGGTCATATGGGCCAGCCATGTTTCTACTGTAATGAGGGCTGATGATTCTTAATTTTACAATGATGTTCATGCTGTACTTGGCCCGAGGGCCATTCGTGGTATAGAGTTACAGAATAGGAGGCACAGTTTATGCGGATATGTGTGGAAGATAACGGTTAAACCTAGATTGGAACAGGTTGAGATTATGGTGATCGAGGAAGTTGTGGATTCGATTAAACAAATCAGTGGTTCAAGGGCAGAACTGCCCGACTGGAACTTACATCTTAATAAAGGAATACGAAGGAAATGAGGATGGTTCGCTAGAAAGTGCTTGGGTTGGCGGGTCTTAGCCGTTAATGTTAGGACTGGTGAAACTAACAAATATAGTTCGTTTGAATACGCTACATGAAAGCGACAGAGCAGCGAGAGTCTTGCGACGTCTAGTCTGTTAAAAAAAGGTTTTGTAGACTGGAAAATAATTTGTCTGCCACAAGGAGACGGAGTCGCTTTTAGACTATTACTGAGAGTGGAAGTCTGGGCAGATCCTGCCTATGTATGGCGATGTTCTCCAAGGCACGGTGGAATAATGGATAGCAGCTCGGATTGAGGAATCGGAGAGCGGAGTTCGAATTCCAGTCGAATCCATTACATTCACTTATGTGCTAATAGCACTGGGAAAGGTATGAATCTTCTCCCCCACCCGCTATGGGTAAATAGCAGGACTATAGTCTTGGATGGCAACTGAGTTACTGTAGAAAGAAATGTCAATCTACTTCAGGGAAAAATCTGCCTCGTTAGTCATGTATCGAATGATACATGATCGCCTAAGCGTGTACCACGCATGGCACATAACTAACTGACTCCATTTTAGGCCGGATCTGGTACTTTTAATGGCAGTATGTGTCAGGCACTTATTAGAGCGGTACAGGGAATCTATCATTTTCCCAACATCTTTAGCGATAAATCATATGTACGCAATCCACTTGAGGTCTGAGCTGTTTTGATTAGCAATAGGCGCTTAAGTCACGTGGCCAATACGAGGAAACATCCGTTTATCCTGAGTGGTGAAAGTTGTGGATCCGATCGTTGATGGTGGTATATCCCTAATTTGGTTTCCGACTAAAAAAGAAACAACGACTCAGCATTCATTTACTGAACACTTATTGTTGATGTCAACTGAAATTCATAAAGTATTTCTTTAAAAGTAACGAAAACAATCTTCGAGTAAATAGGTTTCTGTTGAGTCTTGACTCAATGTTGAATCTCGCCTATTGCATGGAATAATAATGCAACACAAAATGTACTTAGAACAAGAATGTATTATAACAAGAAAGTGTACACAATAAGTACATATAGTATTTCTGTATATTTCTGGGAAGACGTTCCTGGAGAATGTGTTAACTAGTCGCAGTCGATCAGAGTCTCTAGTTGGATCTCGTGATTCCATTCCTTCGTCTTCCGGTATCAACCATTATTTATATAGTTGGTAGTCACCTATGCAGATTAGGTGGATCCCACCACAACAGTTTCTCAAGTTCATTAATTGTTATCGCTCTTCCTAATATTGATAAATGTGTCATTCTAAAAGATGTCTTTAAGGTGGCGAATCAAAAATATATTCCGAACATTTGAAGCTAAGAATCATTTCAAAAGGTTAATAAACATTAGTAGAAAATGAGAAATAATTTTGATTATTTTGGTACACGTTCAAAATACTGGAGAATGTGTTTAGAACAAAACCAAATACACTGGTGTATAATCTGCGGCAATAGCATGCTTAAACTGCTTTGTATCAGGCGCCCTAGCGTTGGCGAAATTATTTTTGCTGGGTAGTGAACTGTCTGTTTGGAAATTAAAATAACCAAATAAAAAGTTGAAGTAAAGTTCTTAGCAAGAAAATACTACAGTTAGACAAGATTAATATAATTACATTATCGTTTGATATTCTCGTCGAATAGTCTTGGGGGCAGAGAACTTTAAAGTTAAACAAATTTATTTCGCCCTGAACTCAACCACTGAGAAGCAATGTCGAGAATAAATTTGTTATAACACTTTCTAGCATGTTTACCGCATTTCTCTTTAAAGTATTAACTGAATCTATTTTCTTCGTCTATGTGCCATAGCCTTCAGGGCGTGGATGATCATTACTCTCCACAACTTCACAATTTGTATGACCATATGCTTTACATCTTAATATCCATCCTTGTCCCGTTTCTGCCATCGTTAAATAGGTTACTCGATGTTTCACCTCTGCCCTTTTACCCTCAGTATGACCTGTGAATGTTAGTGTGCTCTTTCCGTTCACAGAATAGGAAATACGAAGTACATATACAACAATTATTCTATCAATTTCTGAATAGGAATTACCCAATTAAAACTATAAAAATCAATTACTGATTCCAACGAAATTCCAACCACAGTAGAAATACATATCTAACCTACGTACCTAAAAAGAATAATTCCAGAATTGTCATGTTTTTTATTTTATTTTAATTCCAAAATTCACAAGCTTTTCCATATCTTAACAAAAAATTTCCAGAATTTAAAATCCGAGACAATTAGAAAAATATTCAACGAAAACCCTTTCCCCGCAAGGCGCCAGCACCTTAAACTACACACACTCTTAACAATATCCAGTATACAGCTTTAATAAACCTCACCAAGGGAATATGACCTGCAACAACCCTCGATGTCAAGTCCGTAGACATATCATCACTGATAGCAGATTCACACCCCGGAACTCGCGTAGTATTAAAACCACTGGCTTTAAACTATGAGAGTTAAAATCTCGTATACTTTCTTTTTTGCCATAAGTACCAACAAAGAAACTATGTGAGAGAAATGGGTACAGAATTCAGAATTCGTTTTAACAACCATAAGAAAACCAACTGGGACAACAACAATAATTTTCCTGTCGCAAATCACTTAAACCTAATACAGCTTAACGCAGATGAAATCAGATAGAATCGGAGTTGAAAATTATTTTCAAAATAAATTCAAACATTGAGGGCTTAAACATGGATTTGGGTTTACTTCAACTAACAACATTCGTTGAAAGAGTAAATAACATTTCTTCTCACATCGTTGAAAAGGGACACGGGTGTGTTCGATTATACCGACTTTAACATTTATCTCTTTGTGTTGTGCCTCGTTTTAGTCAAAAGTTTAATAGGTAATAAATATCAATTTTATTCACAATATTGGTATTCTTTTGTTGTTTTTTGTCCTTGAAATTTAACATAAAACTTATATATATAATATGTTTATTATCATAAAAACATATGTATATATATACATATGTTTTTACATATATATATATATATATATATATATATATATATATATATATATAGTTTACGAAAAACTAGGTAATCCGTATGGGTAGACCCAAGGAGGATAAAATCCAGAAAGCTCAATGTAAATCAGAGCTAATAATTTAAATAATTTAAAATATATATATATATATATATATATATATATATATATATATATATATATATGTATTCGAATATAAAAAACCTGTATATATACATATATATATATATATATATATATTCGAACATAAAAACGTATATATATATATATATATATATATATATATATATATATATATATATTCGAACATGAAAACGTATATGCAGTGGTGGAAATAAGTATAAGACACCCCATGATATTGTTAATAATTTTCTTATTACTGCACAAATGTCTCTGGAAATTTGTGCGTTTTACCTTGATCCGATGGTATTAGTATACATATTCGATTTTATAACACCTTTCAACCAAAAAAAATTATTAAGAATGTTATTTTAAAAAAATACTTTTTCGAGGGTGGAAATAAGCACAAGACAGTTTTTAATTTTTTTATTTTATTTAACAGGAATATTGTACAAAATTCAATATTTATATTTATTTCTATTCAATTGTAATACTTCAACACACCTTTTTTGCATTGAATCAATAAATCTTCTGAGAGTTTCAGATGGAATTGTATCCCAATAGTGTTCAATGCAAGATTTTAAAGTTTCTCTATCTTCAAATTGACGTTCATATTTGAATACTCTTGACAAAATTCACAACAAATTTTCAAATTTGTGTGTGTATGTGACCTTTAGAATCTTCTCGAAAAAGTGGACGTCTGGCTGCATTTGTAATTTTAGGTGGATGACCTGGAGGTTTTCTGGTGTCATACGATTCAGAGTCCTTTATATAATTTCTCAATTATTCGGGATCGCGACAGTTCTCTTGCAATGAAACATATAGATTTTTCTTCCAGTTTACAGGCAGAAATTTGCTCTTTTTCATTTTCATTAGGGGGAGTTCCTAGGTATTTTGCAGTAACTATATTCAATTATAAAATATTTAAATAAGACTCACGTGGCTTAAAATCACGATAAGAGTCTTTTTATAATCTGCGCATGCATTTATTCTTCCTTTGGTATTCTGAAGTAAACCATATATGAAAATTTTCAAAACTGCCTTATAACTATTTCCACCCACGAAAACGAAGTTTTGTTAATAACTTTCTTTTTCGTGGACAGTTGTTATAAAATCTAATATCTATATTAATACCCATCGCTCCGGTAAGAAGACTAACATGTCATGTGGCGTTTCTACTATCCCTACATTATTACTGCGGTCTACATTTACACACACGAAACGATCTAAGAAGTAAGGTGCGTTGAGATAGAATGCAACTCATTAGTTTCTGCCTTCTGGGATATTCAAATATCGAAAACCGCTTTAATGTCTCGATGGGCAAAAGAAAACCTGTAATTAACACACTATTGAAAAGTTATAACTGTGGGAAATGGGTTTAAAATCTACTATGAATATATAAAAATAAAATTATGATAGATAAAGTTTTATATTTCTTAAGTGTCAGATGTTTTACTAACAGGGAAATATGATAAATACAAATAGTTTAAAATCTTAAATAACTAAAACAGTGTCATTTTAGAAACTGACTGAGGAAGATAATTTTACTGAACTCACACAGCAGTAACTGAAAATAATCCGCAGCATTTAAAACGTTTAACAACCCAAACAAGACTACCTTCTTCTTCTTCTTCTTCTTCTTCTTCTTCTTCTTCTTCTTCTTCTTCTTCTTCTTCTTCTTCTTCTTCTTCTTCTTCTCCTCCTCCTCCTCCTCCTCTTCTTCTTCTTCTTCTTCTTCTTCTTCTTCTTCTTCTTCTTCTTCTTCTTCTTCTTCTTCTTCTTCTATTTTCCTCAAGATTTCCTATTTCCTTATATGCCACATCCATGTTATCCTCAGCAGTGTTACGTAGAACCACATCCATATTACCTCAAGTCTCTTATTCATCTGTGAGAAAATATTCTCTGCCATATATGAAGAGTTATATTACATAGCAGTTCAGTATGTTTTCTTTGTTTCTAATGATATTTTCCTGTTGCTTACATTCAAAGGTGTGTTTTGCTGTTCGAATGCGCCTTCGGATTTCGCTGTCACATTTCTTGTTATCTATTTGCAGATATTTAAATGTGGTTAGATCGTCCGCTTTCCAACCATGAGACCCGGGATTCTCTTTTCACTATGGTCAATTTGTCAGAAAAATGCTTTCTTCATGTTATGACCTGTAAAGGCCATACCAGCGTGCCGCTAGTTTTTGCCTGAAAACCTACACCACGAGTTGACCCGAGCTATTGAAACTGGATAATGGGAACAATTTTGGAGCCATCACTGGTTGAGCTAGCATGAAGTCGAGAGTCATCGTGTCCGACTGTTTCAGTGTACAAGCCGTGTTCAGACATTTGACTACACCAGACGATGCGCAGTCTCCCAGAAATTGTAACTAAGTTGCGCTCAGTATAGTTGCAGTATAAAACACAGCTGGGCTGTTGAACAAGGACAAATATGTCTGAGCATACATCTGCAATAGGGATCTGCTTGTAAACAGACATACTCGGTTACGAGCGGCCAGCAATTACTTACTAGCCGTATGCATTTCTGGCAAATGTGCGCGATAATGTTATGGGTTTTGATAAAATCAGCACATAACGTTGCAATGATGTCTGATCAAAATAACCTCATGCACTGCGTATATACCTGTGCAGACATGCAGAGTTAGCCACTGATCACTGGATCCTTGCATAACCCATCCTGAACAAATTTTGAAAACGAAAACCGTTCCTGCTCCCCACAACCTGAGAGGTTCTATGCCAATGTCATGAGGATTCATAATTGGGATGAGAATGATCTTGAATAAAAAATCATCATCCTCTAAGATGAGTTCCAAAAGTAAGACTCAAAATAAACCTTTGCAACATAGGGAAATTCTGATGTGGATTTTGAATTGCACATACTCAGAATCTTTTATAAAAATTCAGTATGTGATAGTAGTAAATAGTAAATTTTCAAATATCACATTGTATGGACCATTTTTTGTTAAGCATATCATCCCAAGCAAGGCGGGAGTGCCATTAGCGCGCAAGTGGATACAGAGATCAAGAGTAAATAGGAGTGTTTGAGGAAAGGATAAAGAGAAGGACAGGAATCAATATCAACTCATCAGAAGATGTCGATTGACAATACATTTGAATATTTGAAGATTATAGCTATCAGGGAAGTAAGTAAGAGGAAGGGAGTTCCACTGGCGGGAAGTGCGAGAGAAGAAACTGATGCGGGAGAAGAGACGGCTACATTTAACCGTTTCCATAGTGAAAAGGTGGGACCGAGATGCCAAACTAGTAGCACGCTCAAAGCCATGCATTTTGGGTACCAGTGAAAGTATCTCGTCAAAGCAGTTGCCATGAAAATATTTGCAGAAAAGACAGAGGGAAAACACAGCACGTCTGTGAGAAAGTCATAGTAGATGAGATGTCAGATCAGGACTTATCACATTGCATATTCGTCTCTGGATTTAGTCGAAGACCTCTAGGTAAACAGCGGGAGCACCAGATTTTATACGGTGGCAGTATTCAATAAAAGGACGAGTGGTTGATTTGTAAATTTAAAAGATGGACTCAGACCAGTAAAAGCTTCCGGCGCAACAAAGAGAACCAAATTTATAACAAAATTCGTATAGGAGACAAGGACATTGCATATAGAATTCATCGACAAAGCTAATTTTGTCCCAAACATCAAGTTGATAAAAAACCAAAACATTAACCTAAGAACTCGAGTCACGTGCATTAAATTGCCACATCAGATCTAGATATTCATATGGCGCCAAACCCGTTCAGAATTGTCTAAGCTACAAACTGTATAGAAATACCTTTCCCACAACAACGATTAAAATGGTTTTAAAGCGAAGGAAGACTGGAAGTCTTAGAAAGGACCATCCTTCTTCGAATTTTCTTGATTAGCGTTACGGAATAAAATTTAATTTGCCAAATAACAGAAATCACACCAATTTAGGACTTTCAACGGCAGCAATAACTAAAATAGATATCACATTCAAAGGAATAATAATAATAATAATAATAATAATAATAATAATAATAATAATAATAATAATTGCAAAAGAAATCAATGGAATTAATAATAATAGTTATTATTATAATAATAGTTATTATTATTATTATTATTATTATTATTATTATTATTATTATTATTATTTCCTTTGATTTATGTTGTATACACATTTCATCCGGGTCCCAACCAAAAACCTAAGGTCAGAAATCGCTTCATGATATTTTCCACTGATCACTTTTGTAAAAACTAAGTTGCCACGTTTTACATTTTATTATCATTATTATTAATAATAATAATAATAATAAAAATAATAATAATAATAATTATTATTATTATTATTATTATTATTATTATTATTAATAATAATAATATTGTTGTTGTTGTTGTTGTTGTTGATGATGATCCTGCAGTTGTTACATGAGATGCTGGTGTATAAATATACGAAAAGGAAGGCATCCATCAATGCAGCTAGTATTATAATTGCGTGCTAGGCACGTGTATCTTAGCCAAAACTGTGCGATATTGTGATAAAACCAGCGCATAACGTTACGGGTGACTTTGGTTGCTAATAGTTGAAGGTGTCCACAAGAATTTATATGTGACATAAAGATCGTCTTCACTGTTTCGCCCTTCAGACAAACCGGTCAACACCCGGCTTAAATAATAATAATAATAATAATAATAATAATAATAATAATAATAATAATAATAATAATTTTATGGAAACTTTAACACTGAAAATGGACGTGCCATCTCATCAGTCTTATTAAATCTTTACAACGAGGCAGTCGTCAGAAAACTAGATGTCCTCCTACCAGACGCTATTGCAAGCGGACACTATCAAACGCAAAATATGTAGAAGACCCGATATTGATAAGAGGCACAGAAAAGGAAATCACATGACAACAAAGATAATGTAGTAAAAGGAAGTGAGGAGAATGGACTATGTATATCTTGTAAAAAGAAATAATTTATGGTTGACAGGAAGCGGAACATCTGAAGAGACTACGAATTGGAGATGCCAAACTTAACCAAGCTTAAATATCTGGTAAGTTTCTTAACAGAAGATAGAAAATCTGATATTAAATTTCGGAGGCGCAATCGAATAGCAGGATCGGCTTTATCAAAAAAATACTAAGCAAAGTATTAAGTAAAATTTCGTTAAATATAAAGGAAAGAGTAGTGAAGGACTAATATGGCGTCAGTCTTCCTATATGGCACTGATTGCCTAAATGTGGTTCTATATATGGCTGATGTGCGTATATCCTTGACGGAATATGCAAGCAACGGGGAGATTTTAAGGAAACTCGAAACATAAACTACAATTATGCAAGACATCAGAAAGAGCCGATTGAAATTTCTGGGTATTTGGCGAGTCTCGAATAAATTTATTCCAACACGATCACACACAATAACACACACGCACACACACACACACACACACACACACACACACACACACACACACATATATATATATATATATATATATATATATATATATATATATATAGGGAGAGAGATAGAGAGAGACGGGTGAAAGAGTGTATTGTGTCAAAAGAGAAATAAAATCTTTAAAACGATATTTTAATGTTTTCGTGACAACAAATTGGTAGAGCTGAGGCTTTCATCTTTTGTCTAAAAACGCATTGCTTCACGCTGGTTAGTATATAAGTAAATGTGCCTAACTGAACGAGGTATAGTATACTTGTCTATTTTTATTTTCTTCTGTTGCTTTCTCAGGAAGAAAAATTAACGATCATGGGCATGGTGTTAGTGTGAAATTCTGTTTTCAATTAGGAAACAAGAAGACACGGAGTCATTTCTAATTTTGCAACAAGCCTCTATGTGGGTTTTTTAAGGGATCACAGTGTCACGTGTAGCAGCAAGCAAACAACTCTGATTCCCTCTTTTTCCACTTTTGGGATATAAGTTCCGCACAACCAGCTTCTTTCTACCAACCACTGCTCTCTGGAACCGTCACCCAAGTGGATGCTTTCCCGATCACTAAAATCTTAACCTGTTCAAGTCTCTAGTTAACGCTTGTCTTTGCCACCTACCCGAGTAAACTGTACCTCTTACTCAGTAATCCAAAACCTCGTGTGGCTACCGGTCGTTGTACAGGTTGAACCGCAATGGAAAAAAACAGCAGAACGCTCCCAAATATGATTTCAAACCTGGACCAAATTTAACATCAGCGGATGATGGTCAAAGGGAGAAAGTGCATGTTCTGACCTTAATGTCCCAAAGAAGGTTGTAATATGGAGATTTTCAGCCATAAAAATGTTGAAAATTTCAGCCAACGTTTTGATCGATGAGCATAACAAGAATCCTTTCAATATCAATTAACAGCACATTAATAAAGCAAATGCTAATAATTACCTCCTGACATTTTCCATAAATACTTTTAAGACTCAATAACAAATACTAGTTTTAAGACCCAAGACATCCGTCAGTGGATTGCTCCAAACGCGTGTTTTTGACTTCACTCGCTAGTATAGTCTATGTATAGACTGTAGCAGTTGTAAACTTCATAAACTTTTCAATGGATGTATACTATGCGATCTTATTTAACCCATAGCTGTGGAAGAAGAGGTGTGTTTATATTTTCCCCAACGTTGTTTATATTTTCCCCAAGGTATTTATTCAAACGTGAATGTTACAAACTTGACCGAATTCGAATTCTGAGCGTCGAGTTCTTTTTACGAACAGCTGTTACACTACCGTCATATGGCGCAGTGGACGAAAGCGTTGGTTGAAATATAGTTGGTTCTCTTGAGAGGAGAGTGCAGAAAATACATTCACTCGGCTTCAATGAGAGGAAAATGCGCGAAGAGATGACAGTGGATTGTGCGGAATTTATTTATCCCTCGTGAAGTCCGAGACAACGATTTTGATTTATTTGATTTGTTTGTGTAACGGCATATCGACAGATTATGGGTCATTTAATTCCGAAATTTAACTTTCTTTGGAGATTAGAAGTAATAAAAATATGATATATGTTATTTTGCTTTCACAATTGCATACATGGTAAATGATACTCAATTTCTTTTTATATACATGTTTGCTTGGACATAATCACTAGGGCGGTGGAATGTGTGTTTTATGCTGTTGGTTTGTTGAAGTTATATTTTGGAATACAGTTGGATTTCTTTAAGAAATTGTAGGATATTATAAGAATTACCGTCATGAAAGAGATTTTCTGTTGTTTGTTTGGTTGATTTTGTTAAGCGGCATATCAACCTCTATGGGTTATTTAATGCCGAAATCTAAATATGAGGATTTTGCTTGGTTAATTTTGTTTAGCGGCATATCAACATTTCTATGGCTTATTTAATGCTGAAATATAAATATTTTGAACCCAATTTTATGGATTCAACTAAATACATTTGGAACAGAATTCTATGCATTACACTACAAATAAAATGTATTGCTGTAATCAGATTCTATACGAATAAATAAGAAATTGGAGGTCAGTTCTCCCAAGAATTCTGAGCTTAAAAGGTCCCAACTCTACTTTATAGAAATTTGTCAAACCCCGCACGAGGTCAGGTTGTGTCACAAGGTCGGTTTAAGCCTGGGTGCGTACAACTGAACAAGGAACAAAAACTGCCCGAGCCCACGCAACCGTCGGTTGCGCTGGCCTCGGCGCGAACACTGATAGCTCCCTCTAGTGCAATAAGAGGGCACGGATTCGGGCTGATGTTCCCCAGCGCCGGGCACCTCTCAGTATGATTTTCCTCAGTTGCGACTCTGTCCTTCGACGGGGCCGCCCAAGTGCGCCATCTGCACAAAGACAGAGACGCAACTGAGAGACGCAAGTAGGGTGTTACAAACTATTCGAGAGAGCAATTTGTATTTACTCAATCCCCCACGAGATACGATTGTGACACAAGGCCGTTTTAATATGGGGAGCATGTGTGTACATCAGGGCTAATCTGGGGATCCCGAACGAGTACGCATGGTCTAGGAAAAATTGCCAGAGGTCCAGCAACCGCCAGCTGAATTGGTCTAGGTCCGAACATCGATCCCTCTCCTTAATGAGAGGGCGCGGACTAAGGCAGCTGTTTCCCAGGACCGGCACCACTCAGACTAATTTGTCACAGTTGCGACTCTGTCTTTTGACGGAGCCGCCCCTGAGCGCACTCTGCGCAAGAGAGGCAACTGAGAGATGATAAATATGGTTTTATATACTCGAGAGAGTGATTTATAATTACTCCCCTCCCCGCACGAGATCAGCTTGTGACACAATGTCGTTTTAATGAGGGGAGCCGGAGTGCGTCCACCTGGGCTAGGAACAAAAATTGCCCGAGCCCACGTAACCGTCGGCTGAGCTGGCCTAGATGCGAGCACCGATCGCTCTCTCTGGTGCAATGAGAGGGCGTTGGCTCGGCAGCTGTTCCCCGGGGTGGAGCACCTATCAGTAAAATTTTCCTCAATTGTGACTCTGTCCTTTGACGGAGCCGCCCCTGAGCGAACTCTACCAAAAGACAGAGACAACCACAACCCCTTCAACAATTCATAAACATTGAACATTAATTCCATAGAAAAACTATTCTTTCCTAGAAAAATTAAGAGATAGCGAGCGGTAAAGCCTTCGAGTTTATACATAAAGATATATTGCTGGTATTTTTGCCATAAAAATTTACTTTTAAAAAATTTTTTTATTTTTTTATTTTTTTTTTAGGTTTATTATTTGCCCATAGATGAGACACTATCAGATGCTAATAACCCGTGTCAGGCTGGACAAGGAAACAACAACAGCGAAGAGATTGTTGTCCGCTTCTCAAAACCTTCAGTCCCCCAGCAGCGACATTGCTGCCAAATGTAGTTTATAGCCACATGCAGGACTAAACATTTTGAAATTTACAGGACTGGAAAGTGAAGATTGTGCAGTTACAACCCACATATAAGAGCGGTTAACCATTTGGATTTTGCAACGATAAAATAATTAAAACATAATTCTACTCAATAATTAACGCTAGAAAATCACTAGGGATATTTTAAAATAATTCCGGAAGTTTTAAAATTATAATTTCTGGAGATAAAAATGAAATACAGTGAATAGAACATTTCTAAATATTTGGAAACAAAATTACCAGTCATCATTATTTTCTTTCGAAAGAAAGTTAATTATTTTTTTTTTTTTGCCTTCTTTATCTCTTCCATTTTTTTTCTTCCTTATTTCCTTCGACTCTCATTTTCTCGATACTCCTTCTCCATTATTCTGCCCGTACAGTCTTATTAAGACAACTTCTCACATCCGTCCTTCTTAATCACCCTTTTTTTCTCTGCAGTGTTTCTTACTCTCTTTCTCTCTATATTTCGATCTCATTATTTCCGATTCACTAAATAAGCAGCCATATATATTGAAAACGCATCAGTAATTTAGCAAGATTAGTTCTGAAATTTATACTCTCATGTAAAAGTCCTATTTATTAAATTGTGTGTTTTCCTGTGATTATATATTATACGCAATATTTATTTCTCGCGAGAGAACACGTTCACAAGAGAATATGATCAACGCCAACCTGAAGAAAATTGAAAGTCAGGTTGCTCACTTATCAACGCAAATTTCAGTAACTGTTTTTGACACTTGCTTAAATGGCTTAAATTAAATCCTAACGAATCACTCGTTCACTAATTTACTTGAAATAATGTACTACAGAGTGTGATGGATAAACTGTCGTCTAAATTACGCCAAATGAAAATAATACTGACATCTCATTTTAACAGATATATTTACCGGATTTACGCAAAAATATCTTGAAATACTAAAGAGTAAATTTATTTGATACAACCGCCATTGGCTTCAACCACGGGCTCCAGAAGACTTTGGAATCTCCTACAACTCTTCTAGACGGTTTCCTTGTTTAAGTTAGTGAATGCTGCCAAATCCTTGTCTTCATTTCATCTTTGGTTTAACAAGGAGTTTTTTTTTGTTTTGGTCCCTTGCTCAACTACGCCCCCCACATAATAATTATGGGGTTTCAGTCTGGGGAATTAGTCGGCTAAATGTAAGGGGATATGTGGTCGCAGAAATTTTCAGACAGCCACGACAAGGTTCTCCTTCTTGTGTGGCATGGTGCAGATTCTTGTTTCCAAACATAACGTCTCCCGACCGCCACCCTCTTCACCCAGGGAAGCACTACTTTCTCAAGCTCGTGTTGACTATGAGGTCATGAGGGAAGATGAATGGAGGTATAGATTTGCCGTCAGTAGTGATCGCTCCAAATACCATATGTTCACTGGATGTTTGGTTTTCATCACTCTCGGTACATCTTTTGGGGGTACAGCATCTTCTGCACTGTCATCAGATTGACATCCAAACACTCAGAAATGTTCGTATTAGAGCTTCCGGTGCGAATGCCAAGCATTACAGCAACTAGCTTCCAAATTTTTGGTGGATTGAATTGCGTCATTGTGCTTTTTTTCTCTGAGACGATGTCCAAATGACCCTACTATAGTGCGCAGACGACAAAATTAATAACAAACAACGCGCATGCGCGAAATTAAAAATATTAAATGGCAATAATTTACCCATCGCACATTGTATATAACCGCGGATGCGCCACACCATATTTTTCTCGGATTCTGAATTCGGATTTGTAATTTACAGATTATACTGGCACATCCGGGACAGCATTTTGCTTGTCTTCATTAATTCAGAAACTGTCCTCAACAATATAGCTACCTAAAAAGTTCTGCGAGGTTTATATCCAGAAATCTAAAAAGCTTTATGCATAAGAAAATTATATATTAAAGAATGAAGGTATTCATTTGCCTCTCCCTTTGGCAAATACTAACAGATTGGTGGGCGAATACATTGACAGGTGGGGTGTGCGAATGTTACCGTAAAAGCTTGAGTGTTACGGAATTTACGGCCATATCACGTGGAAACACTGGTTCTCGTACGGTCACGCAAGTTAAGCAACGTCCAACCAGGTCAGTACCAAGATGTCTGACCGCTTTGTGTGAGGTTGGATGTGAGGGTGGTGTAATATTTATCTGCTCGGAATTGGAAACCGGTGTACCGTGTTCGAATTCCAAGAGGGTTCGTTATATTCATTTACACGTGGGAAAGATATGAATCCGCCCTTTCTCTCTCCAGTAATGGGTTAATTATTAGGTCTTGTATCAAAAAATCATTATTACCCAACAAAATATTTTCACATTCTAAAAGAGATTTGATGGAGGGCGGCAAGTGGTAAATAACCAGCAAATGTTTGAAAAGTTATAAAAAAATCAATGATTCAAGTCAGTGCGACCTTCAACCCGCTTTGTTTAGCGGTATATATAGATGCAGCTTGAGTATTAGTCTTCAGGGATCAAGATTTGATTTATACGTAGTGTTTCTCCTAAATAACGTGGCACGATTGGACTGCACAACAAAACATAGAAGTATTATTTTCTATAGCACCGTGTGTGGATGTACGTGTTGTTGTGTGTGAGAGACGTGTGTAACTCCTGGTAGAACATTAAAAGGCCCAACTACACGACAATTGGTGGATTTAATTTCTCCAACCGAAGATGAAAGAAGACAAACAAGACATATATATATATATATATATATATATATATATATATATATATATATATATATATATATATATATATATAATCATTTATTTAAATATTATAACATAAATATGTTATAAAATCACTACAAAAATAGCCATTTTGTTTCAACACTTCTGGTGTCTTATCAAGTGATGATGTTGAATGTAGAATAAATGGTTTTAAAAGTTTCAAATTAATTAACGATCCTTCGCTAGGGGTAAAAGCTGTTACATAAGCTAGAATGACCAATCAAAATACAAGTATATGGTAATTCAAAAAATTTGACAACGATGCAAGGTTATTATAGATCTTAAAAGATTTATAAAATTTGAAATTAAAATTAAAAGTAAAAAATTACCTATTTAGAAATCTAAATCAAATCTCCATTAAGTTTAAAATTGTAGAATTACTGAGGAGAAAAAAATACATATGCTATTTAATTTATTTTTTCATTGAAATTATGTCAAAAAGGATGTTGATAGCTCTCGACAAAAATGTATACATCTTAGACAGTTTAACTTCAACATGATGGCCGCCTCTCACGTAAAACAATTCAAACACACTCAGGTTATAATGCATAAGGCCCCAGATATATTTAGATATATATACACACACAAAAAACGGTGACGAGACACAACTCTTGATAAAAAAACAAAAAACGAACACATACATACACAGACACACAAACACGCAACCAAACGTGCATGCACTTTCCTTACACATAGACATCGATAAACACAGGCACATACACATACATCCACATGCACATTGACCTAGACAATATATATATATATATATATATATATATATATATATATATATATATATCGACAAATATGTATTAAACAAATTACAAGGCACATAGACATAGCATTTGTGTGTGTGTGGGAACATTGTGTTTGTTCTTGGGTGAATGTTTGTATTTTGGTTAATGTTCGTATTTTGGTGAATGTTTGTAATGTTCATAGCGTTTTCCCAGAAATGAGAAACGCTGATCTTACATTTTGTCGCTGAAATGAAGAAGAAACAGATTTAGCTGACCACCACGCGAGGTGGGATTCGGCACGAGGCCTGAAGGAAAGAAGAGAAAGAGGCAAGAAGTTTCCCAGTATTTATAGTATGGGGAGGGTTTCCCCTGGTTAAGAATTAGGGAACTAAGGAGGAGGTAACTCCTACAATTTATTTCATTCATACCCGTAAGAAAATATAACACGGCTAATGTCATAAAAGTGATACACCTGAGATTAGTGTCTCTTTAAAGATAACAATTATCCAGTCTCCTTGGCTTTTCGCCAGGCGTTAGAAAGTATTGCTGATCTTATCTCGTAATAGCAATAGAAATATGTTGTCTGGGAAACAGATTGTCATGGACCAGGTATACATCTCTGTCTGCTCACACTGGAACCTTTATTTACCAACACAGGCACAGACGGCTGTATGATTTAAAACTATCATAAGACATGGCTGATCCATTTGAAAGCATTATTCATTCATCATCAAACCAATTTTAGTGTATATGAACACAAATATTGCCCATTCCTATACGGCAAATTTTATTAGGTATGTGCTTCTTAATAGGCAGTGCAGTTTTATTTATGCCATGTTTCGGCCAAAGACATAACGACAACTGGTCCAGTGAACAATTAAATATAGTTTAAGTTAAACTGAAGATATAACAAAAAAAAACTATATAAAAAATTGGGCATGAGTAATGCAACATATTGTAATATCTAATGTTGATTATTACATTTAAATAAATTCTATTTGTAAGAATGTAAAACAGCCAATGGCAAACTGCGTCCCGCGGGTCCCATGTGACCCGCTTTCTTTTCTGATTTACACATCTAGTTTTCTGAGGAAACAACGTTTATTAAAATGTTATTCGTTTCGTTCTCACTTGTTCACTCACATTCTCTCGTGCTTTCCACATACAAAAATAATGATTCAGTACAACATTTATTGGATTTTGTAAATTTTCATTTTATGTAGCCTTTTCATCATTTTAAACTATTGGTTATATTTACTAAGGAATATCATACGTGTAAATATATTTTGCTTTAGAAAGAAGAGACATCCACAATAATGTATTTTTACTCTAGAAAATAAATCTATTTTTTCTGTTAAAAATATTTGTTGACTAGTCAGTTGAGTAAATTAGAAGCACATCACGCGCGACATCATATGTTAATCGCACTTTCGACAGTAATAAGATTATAAGAAGACTTGTTTTTTCTTAATTTATAGAATATTTTTTGCAAAGAAAACAAAGAGACTTTCCCCCATTTCTAAGGCAGATGCTTACATGCATTGTCTTCTATAGTAAAAGTAGCTGCGGTACTTTCAGTGAAAAATTACCTTGAATTTATTTTTGTAGTACGGAGCCCGCCTTACGTTGTATTATATCTCATGGAGTCCATTATTTGAAAAAGGTTGTCCATACCTGATTTAGAAGATTTATAACAAGAATGAATTTATTTTTAATAAATCGAATGTCTTACAATTTATAATGGAAAAAACAATATATGGCGACGGCAATTATTTTATTAACATTGAATATACTAACAGAATTTGGAAGAAAGTTTTCAGTCTCGAACTCTCCCAAGACGAATGAGAAAACGAAACTGCAGATGTCAATGATACCATTAAACTTTTATGTATCAACAACCAGTCAATACAACCGTTCACAAATGGATATTTACAAAACAACCAATTAAAAGCTTCTGAAGCATTTTTATTGGTTGTATTCCAATGTAAAGCAAATAAGTATTTATATGAGAGGGATAGAATCTGTTGATAAGTAATCGGATTGGTCATATAAGTACTTTCAGAAAAAGAGGAACTAAGCGGCTAGTGTCACTGACGCCTATATCTGGCGCTTTTTCAGTAGTATGTTTGCAATGTTTCTTTGAAGTAGTCGCGGTTACGAGTGTCTTTAACGCAATTTCTTTTACTACTACTGATACTTTCAGTTACAAACTAGCTTTTAATTTATTTTTGGAATGACAGCCAACTCTTACGCTTAAGTTTTTCCAAAATAAACAGAAAAATTTGCTTAGCTAATTATTCTACCTGAACGAACGGCTTATGTATTCAAAGCGACCCTAACTGTGTTCAGAACTGCTCAAGTGAAGTTAATTTTCATTTACGTCTAGAAGCTATTATTTTAGAGATCTCCGTTTTTGATTTATTTTTTTGATGTCTCTTGCCATAAGTCAGTTGTTTTGTGGAGATATGCAAGCAAATGACCCACAAAGATTATGGAGTCTATTCAGAACAGTATAAGTAGACCATAAATTTTCCGACACCAAAACCGTGCTGGATTAACGGTTTTGCCAGAAGAACAGAGGACGTCGCAGTTTACTAGCAGGCGTTAGACCCAATTATGCAGTTCTCGCATATCGACAGAATCGTCGATTATTTTAAACATATTGATTTATAATTAAATGTATATTATATGTGAATAAGATGATGAAATTTGCTTTGTAATTACATGAAACTGAAACGCCTAATCCAAATTAAAAGTTTCATTGAATTATCTGTTCTCGAAAAACCAGTAGTGTCCATGTAGTAATCGGTGATATCCATGTATCAATTATCGAGATTTATGTTATTGGGATTATGAAAATTTGAATTCGATGAGAACTTTATATTATCACAAAAAACAAATTGACGATGTGCTTTTCAGTTTCCAATGTAACTCCAACAAAGTCGCGCAATATTGCTTATAATAAAAACATTTCTTGCTATTTGTTGAGGTTAACTACCATCTGATTGACTTTCTTCTCTTTTTGTTTTGGTTGTTCCTTCAACCCACAACACCACATGGTCCATAGTCGATCAGAGCAGATAATTTATAGTGGGCTGATACCCTTCCACTTGGAAATATCGTTCGTTAAAACGAACCTGGTGTTGTTCTTGGAACGAAGATATATATATATATAAATATAAAATAAAATAATGAGAGATTAACGGAGGTTTTCACTTTGTTGATATGTGAAGCACTGTGAATGAAATACCAACAAGTGATTGTTAAAGAAATCGTTTCCGGCGGAAAACTCGATATTTTAAACAGCTCATTTTTTTTTCAGTCAATAAAAAATTTGAAAAAAAAAGAATTAAGGAATCAAACTTATGTGGACCTTATTTACTGAATCCGATCTCATATGAATAATTAACTGTATAACTAAGAACAGAATTAGTCAGACTGTGCAGCCAACACACAGTTATTTATCCGAGACTTGGTAAATCAGACATCAAAGGAAACCGTTTTAAAACATAACTGACAACTGCAAAAAGAACATTTTTCAATACGACTTTTATTGACCTTCTTTAAATTTCTTACAAATCAACTTTGAAATATATCTTCTATCCCCGTGTTTTTAGTTAACAACGTTTTTAGCTACCGATGTTTTAGTTAACAATGTTTTTTAGGTATAAATTTTCAATGTTTCTTAATTAACTATGTGTTTTAGATAAGGATGTTTTTAGTTGAAGATGTTTTTAGATAACAATGATATTTAGTTAATGTTTTTGTTAACAATTATTGATTAGTAAACCATGTTTTTCACTTAATGTTTCTATTTTTGCTGTACGCCCAGTCAAGTTACTTTTTCGTAATACTCTGCATATTATATCGCCTGAAATCTCACTGTTAAGACTCACATGTTAATTTTGCATTGCCTACCGAACTTCTTGTAATCTTTCACATCTCTTGTCTAACTGTTGTTGACATCTGCTTTTTTGCATTTAAAATACTTCCAGTAGTATAGAACGTCTTTTGAATGGTCTGAATACTGTTTCTAGAAATTACCAGCTGCCTGACTGAGGAATCTTCCTCTTCAAATTCACAACTTTCATCTTTGTTTTATCAAAACTTTTAAAGATGATTTTAGTGTAAAAAGCAAAATAAGTTTCAACTATGTTAAATGGCTTTTTTTGAAACTTCAACCCGCTTAAAGTGGTGTATTTTCTCTGCATGGCACATATGGGCAGGAAACAACTTATTTTCTAATCCTCAAGGTCCACAGATACTATTGATAAAACATACTGCGAAAAAGTCTTAACTTCTTAATAAAATAATGTTGTATAATTATTCTATGAAGGTTCCCAAAACTTGAACACCAGTGTAGTTGCCAGATTATGGTATCTTAATAATCTTAAATTTAATACATTATTAAGTATTATAAATTAAGTTTTTACCTGAGGATTATTGTAGGTTGTCGGAATATTTTGACTCATTTCGCATTAACACGGACCGTTTTCATCACGTATATATATATATATATATATATATATATATATATAATACTAGTAGTCTGTTGGAAAAACCTCGAATAGCACAATTTGTAAGTCTATCAAAACAAATTAATACCCGAGGAAAAAAAGGAACAACTAGAAATCTCCATACAGGGCGAAATAAATCGTCCAGTGCCTTAAGTTTTTAGAACAAAGAAAAAAAACCAAGCGAGCTAAAACTTAGAGTGTTCAATACGCTAAATAGAACAGGGAAAAATGAAATATATATATATATGTGTGTGTGTGTGTGTGTGTGTGTGTGTGTGTGTGTGTGTGTGTGTGTGAGTGTTATGAATATAATATTAAGTATAAAATGTAATTTATGATAATGTTTATCGAAAACGTGTGAACTCAATTTTTTATTATTGAATAGAATTAAAGACAACGTCGATTATTTTTTTATGCGTTACTGGATACTTACTGAGGTACATTTGAAGCTCGATTGGTTGTTTTCAGAGGTATCGAGTAATGATGCCTTCTCGGTGATTATATGACTCGTTGTTGGGTCTATATCTTTTCCTCATAATATAACTTGTTTTTACAATATATTGAAGCTATAGAGTCTTTATGTATGCGTTAGATGCTCGTATATGTCTTCTTGTGTAGAAAGAAATGAAATGTAATTTCTCTTTAAAGGAAAAATATTGGTTTACCCACTTACAATTTTGTAGCAAAACTAAATTGTGATGTTTTCCGTCTTCACAAATACAATATTCTATTCATGAGTATTTAATTCTGTTATTTTCACCTGCAGTAAATCAGTCATAAGAACCGAGTATTATATTAGAATGAGTTTGATATATTCATTTTGCACTAATACCTTCGGGAAATATAGGAATTCATTTCTTCTTTCTCCAGTTACGGATTAAATAGAAAATCTGATTGGGCTTTCCAGTTATGTTTGGAAGTCAATCCAGGAGAAGAACTCCGAATTAGAAATCGTATATATAGCAAGGCATCTACTATACAATCATGAAAATGATCATAGAGTTCACACTTAACATTGTTAACCTTGTGAGATCTACGATTTCGATCGCGCTCAATGAAATAATGATAACGGTAATACTAGCCGTTCTATTATAAGGAAACAGTTGACATTCATTGACAGAAGATCCAGTAATACAGTCAGATGATTTTCATAAATTATTTCACTTAAAACAGTTTTTTCAAGAAAACAGTTTTTTTTCAAGTCCAGTAGCGGTTAACTCTCTTTTCAGTATTGACCCGGGTTTCCTTCCTAACATTTTATTTGAAGTAGTGTGGAACGTCAGTCTCTTGATTATGTCAAAATTTTCTCTCCGAGTTAAATACGTTGTCTATTTTAGTTTCTGCTGCTGTTGATAGTCCTCAGATAATATGGTTTCTGTTATTTTGTACAGTTATTTGTTTACGATTCTGTAGCACCAGTCCACAATGTTCAAAGAAAAATTAACACAAACAGTTTCGGTATTTCTGAACTGGTTTGGCGCCATGCTTTCCTCCATATGAAAGTCTCGATCTGGCGAGGCTATTTAAGGACGTGACTAGTTTTCAGGTTATTTTTTTTAGGTTTGTAGCATTTTGCGATGTTGGCCCCAACTACTGGTGCACACTAACTTATGGTCAGTTATAGTTTTGCCTATACTAAATTTGTTATACTTATTTATGTATCAATGTAATTCTACATCTTGATTTTTATAATGGATTCAGGGTAGGTACCATCCCTGCTTTCACTCCAATTCTAGATCGTAGGTAGAGTAGGAATAGTAATCCTATCGACGGACAAAACAAAAAACCTGTAGATTTTCACACCTCATTTCTCTATCAATTTACAAGAAAATAAATCTTTTGTGGTATATTTAAAGCAATGCTTTTCGTTTCTGATTGAATTTTGTATTAATAATTTTTAAGGATAACAATTTTTCCAGATAAAACACTAATAGTTACAAATTACCTCGTGGGGTAAAATAATTCAAAACTTTTCCAAGGGAATTTGCGGAAATGTGAATTTAACGAATATTACTGGAATTCGAACTGTTCTCTCCGATTTCTCTATCCATTTGTCCGCTGCACATCCACGCAAGTGGCAAGTCGGCAAGCATCTTACACTTCCTAAGCTAGGTACAATACACTGACGAGTAAGTAACAGGTCAAATGAAAATGACAGCCTAAAAGTTAACTGTGAAAGCCTGTCTATTGTATGAACTTTAATCTGCAACAACTTCAGTAGAAACAGAATATGCATATCTTTTGCTGAAAATTAAGATCTTTAGCGGACTAAGTGATTCTGGATATTTGAAATTGGCAGTAAGATATTCGAAAACACTGCTCGTAAAAGAAGGCCAATAAGCAAACTTAAGATTGTGATGCATTGTGATGGTATTTCATGCCTACAAATGCTTACAGGAGATTTTAACGCAGGTAATAAAATTATTCGTCTACACCTGAGTCATTAAGGAAATAGTTTATTACTAACTTAATTAGCAAAACACAAAATATCGAATCACACTAAGTTTGTCATTTCCTTTGTGACAAGAGAACAAAGCGCTTCTCAATTGATTTTGGAACGATGATGAAAAACCGTACTTAAACGATAATCGGAAGTTAACACATGGTCGGCTATCTAAACGTTTAAACTTCCTTCATTATTTTACTGCTTTTCAGTTTCCTTTTTCCATATCAATACGAGAAAGTGCACAAAGATGTTTTATGTATCATTCACACTTCTTGCCTGCAGCATTTAAACTGGCAATGTTACAAACTAAAGAAATGCTTCCAGACGATATCGTCCTTTCTGCAATAAACCAATCTGGTTTAATTTACACTATTTACATTATTCGGACTATTTTCATCATTTTCCTCGCAATGTTTATCACAACGTTTCGGCCGTTGTACGCTCTGGCCTTCTTCACGTGGTTAGAATGTCGAACTGAACCCTTTATTTCGCTCGCTGGGGTAGACTCTTCTAGTTCCACAGGCCATGTCTAATGGATGTCAGTTATCTCCTGTTAATACCCATCTCAAATTCTCCACCGCCTTAAGCAGGTATTGAAATCACACTCTTTGGGTCCTGTCACTGGATCTAACTAACGCTTTTATCAACTGTGCCAGGTGTCCTTGAGGGAAAGTGCATAAAGCCGAAACGTTGTGATAAACATGGCGACAAAGATGAAGACAATAGTCCGAATAATGTAAATAGTGTACATAATACCTCATCTCAGAAATATAAACAGATACTGGTTTAATTTCTTTGCTACTTTTGGAATCTCTGCGGTTGTCTCTTCGAAATTATTTATAGCAAAACAATTTACATTTTAGGAATTTGACCATTTAATAATACGTATTGGGATGCGACCTGTGCTGATACATTCTCGCCCGGTAATTTGATCAGGTCCGCGGTTGAGCCGGGGTTCGTCGCCCGAGACGCAGAGATAAAAAAAATAGCTAAATATTCTTCTCTTGCTGATAGATTTTTTTTTACTCCTGTGGCAGTGGAGATTTCAGGGGTTATTGGCCCTCGTTCGGTGGTGTTCCTTCGGAGGATTGGCGCGATTGCGTCTCGATTAAGGAACGAGCCTCGCGAAACGGAGTGGATCTTGCAGCGTGTCTCACTGGCGACGGTTCGAGGTAATGCTTTCTCCATCATAACGGCTGGCAGAGGATAGAAAAAAAATTGTTTATAGTTACGTTGTTCTGGAATTGTCATCATTGGCCGACTGAACTTGCTTTGTTTCAATTATTGTTTCCCTTAGATTGAACTTACCATTTCTTTTTATACTATAATGTATTTCTCATTTAAAAATAAAATTATTCATTTCTACTAAGTTTGATAAAATAATAAAATATTATGTATACGTATTTTTGTATCATTTCACCCAAACAAGGAATTAAATCCACTAAAGGACAAGAGGTGACTGTGTGTGAAAGAATGAGTAAAAGGAGAAACATTACTGAGGAGCGAGAACAAAAAAAATAGGAATCAAGAAAAAAAGTAGATAACGGTTGATATTGCATATCAATTTTTGAACATCAAAGTTGGCTGGAAAGCATGGAACCGGAAGAGAGTTCCACATGGAAGATGTAGGATAGAAAATATTCTTAGCATAGAACTTACAGCTGCATCAACTGTAAAAGGATGTGACCTTAGTGCTAAACTAGAACTGCAATTAAGTTCATAAGGTGTAACTTAGGGGAACATTCAGCGGAACATCATGAAAGTATTTATAGAAAAAACACAGGTTATTAATACTTGCTTATAGATAGATAAATAGATAGATAAAGAGTGAGAGACGAATATAGGTAAAGCAATATAAGCATCGATAGAATGATACTGAGATGATCATAGATAGATAGATAGATATATAGATAGATAGATAGATAGATAGATAGATAGATGTGAATATGTGTGTGTGTGTGTGTTTGCGTGGATTCGAGCGGATATATATAGAGAGGGATATGCAGTGGGAGAGAAAGATATATGAGGACAGAGAAAGAGAGAGGTAAAATTAGATAGATAGATAGATAGATAGATAGATAGATAGATAGATAGATATGTGCATATATGTATGTGTATGTGTGTGGGTTTGTGTGTAGATAAGATCAAATATGTAGAGATAAGCAGATAGAAAGATAGTTTTGCACATAGATAGGTAGATATGAGCTCATATGTATATATATATATATATATATAGAGAGAGAGAGAGAGAGAGAGAGAAAGCGAGAGAGATGAAGAAAGAAAGAAAGAAAGAAAGAAAGAAAGAAAGAAAGAAGGAAAGAAAGAATTGTATTAATGTATATGATGCGTAGATTTCGCGGTGAATATATGTTCGCGGTTAAGCAATCGTCGGGAGTGATTGGCTTTCTCGGCCAAATACACAACAGAGGATCAAAGCATAGGCGAAACAGATGAAGCCTTATACTTTTTATTCTAGGAAAAAGCATCTTGCCGTCAGAAAAATGATTAAACTAGGATAACCTATGAGTCTTTATCTTTAGTGTTCTTTTCCTAATAACAGGCTGCGAAAGGTATTTTTTAATCTCTATTTTCCAAAGATCCCGGTAGCTCATCCTCGCCGCTGTTAATCACGCCTAGGCTCATTGTCCTTCTTGTAGATTCTATTCGGCTAATATTCGGTATATTGCTAACAGCATTGAAGACATTTCTCCAGTCGAGCTATTCTTACTACGAGTCGAGTGCTCTTTTGATATTAACTAATATATTTTTAATCGAACTTACCCCAAACAAAGCCACAAAGGCACAAGTTTATGGAAGAAGTAGAAAACAGTAATCCAACTTTCACTTATGCGGTGACTTTAATGTTAAGCATAAAGAGAGTTTAATAAAGCTAACAAAATCGATGAGGAAGGTAAATAATGCAGAGACTTCTACATCGCATATGATCGCAATCCAGATCACTGAAGCGTCTTGGGGAAAGACGGTAAACTACGTCCAACAGTAAGGTTTCTGATTAGGAGGTTTTGAGGAGCGTGGAACCACCTCTTAATTGCTGGTGTTCCCAGGTTCACCCTGACAAAAGATGGTAGCACCTGTTAGGGTCCCAGCTATGGTCAAATAGTTAACCCCGAAACTGAGGTAAAAAGCATTATAAAAGTGTAAAAATAAGTTTTAATACCAGAAATACTTTGTAAAAAATTGTTACCAGAATTAAATTTTTGAAGAAAAAAAACTATTACCAGCAATATATATTTTTTAAATAACCAGCAATATATTCTTTAACAAAAACTATTACCAGTAATACATGTTTTAAAATAAAATTACCCGCTATACATTTTTGAGGAAAAAAATATTACTAGAAATAGATTTTTGACAAAACAAAATATTACCAAAAAAAAAAGTTCTCGGCATTAAATAACCTAATGATGTTGATATGCCGCGAAACACAACAAACTAAACCAACCAACCAGATCATTGAAGAAAGCACCCGAATCCTGGATGCGACTGACAACAGACGAGCCTCCTCGAACATTTTATACCATTCGGCACTAAATGTTCAGGAAAAAATTTGGTAAACTTTGGCACTCTCAAATCATTCCCGAGTCAGTATCCAGATTGACTTCAAATCAATAACATCGCTTGATTTAACGTTCCATAGAACGGTTTTTCGCTATGCGGAGGCAGTCTGGAACAACTTTCGGCCCTTTCGGCTCCTCTCCCAAACATCTTCATACATACTGCCCCCAAAATGCTTCCTTAATCTCCGAATGGATACTTTCTGGAATGGTGTGTTTTATATTCCCAAGGAAATTCCAGCAAAATCGAAACAGTCAACATTGGTTCACCGCTGAATGCGGTGCATCTATAGCTCTCCGGAACCACTACTTCAAAAACTATCGCAAGGAACAGCGTAGTCTGGCCTTTACTTGTTTCAGAACTGCTTGAAACCGCTGTTAGAGAGTCCATGAAAACGCAAAATGCAGCTACGGCCAAGGTTGAAAATAAACAAATCAGATCTGGCGAAATCTGGAAGATCACCAGGGAACAGATGCAAAACACCTGTGCCCGGTATTATAAATGGCTCCGAGATCATTTCATCCTCGACAGAAAAGTCAAAGCTCTTCACCTCTTCATCAAGAGAAGTCTCTAGACTTATCAAAATCTCGACTCCAAAAACGCTACTGGCCCAGACAAAATTCTATTCGTGGCCCTACGAATATCAACCCAGAATTATCTCCGATTCTAGCAAAGTTATTTAAATACGGCTTGAAGTCGAAATCATCTCCATGCATGTAGAAGGTGGCAAGCGTATGTCCGGTCTTCAAGAACATGGACAACCAATCCTCCTAAACTCATTAGTCTCCCCAGTATTATCAGTAAGCTTTTTGAGGCCTTAATTGAGTTCGTCGAGCACCTGGATACCGACAACTTCTTGTGCGACGAACAGTATGTATTTTTTAATCGGCCCGATCCACTGCTGACGTCCTAATTACCACAGAATTAGTGAATCTCCCTGACGATACACATGTCACATATACCATAGCATTAGATATCTCCAAGGTCTTCGACAGTTTTGTTAACTCTCTTAATCTCTGTTCTACCAACCATTTATATAATCTCATTAGGTTGGTTACCCGCTACATTTATCTAATCCTCTCGCCTTCAATATGTCGTTTTTTTAAGCATTCTACATCAAGCAATGCGGGAATCCACTACGCAAGGGGTTACAGAGAGTTGGAGCGAAAGCAAATAGGAGTGATAGAGGAGAGGATGAAGAGAAGGTTAAGGGATAGACCAGGGCATCTGGAGACGTCGATTGACGTTACATTTGAATAGTTGGAATTATAGCTATCTGAGAAACAAGAAATGGGTAGAAAGTTCCACGGGCTAGAAGTGCCAGACATTAAGCTATTGGAGTGGAAGAGACAGCGACATTTAATAGTTTCGACAGTGAAAGGGTTAGAGCGAGATGCCAGCCTAGTTGAACGCTTAAATTCATGAAGTCTGGGAACCAGCGAAAGCAGCTCATTGAAGTAGTTATCGTGAAAGTATTTGTAAAAAAAAAAAAACAGATGGAGGCAACGGCACATCTCTGAGAGAGCGTTTGCAGACAAGATGCCAAATCAGGGCCAATTGCGTTGCATATCTGTCTTTGGATCTTATCAAGGACCTTGAGGCAATTAGAAGGAGATCCAGACCATATATGGCAGCAATACTCAATGCAAGGGCAAATGGTTGATTTGTGCGTGTTAAATTAAGTTAAGTCCTTTTTCCTCATTTTGTATCCGAGAAATTTCAACTGTCTTTTTCTGATTCAAAGTATAAATGGCATTTCGGTTTTCATAGAAAGGGTAATGTCATAATTTGTAGTAGCAGTAGCATCAATATTTTTAGGGGAAACTGAAAATATTGATAGGTTTTAACCAAACTCATCAGAAAATAAAAGTGCATATCGTAACGTTATTTTAAACGTAAAACGATTTTAAAAACTGGCATTATTCTATACGTAATCTGATAAACTTGAAATAAATTTTCAGTATGCAATATGAAGTGATAACAAGAGATTTTAAATTTCCAAGATGATAATGATCAATAGATGAAAAGGAACAGTCACAGCAGTAGAACAAAACGCTATTAACTATATATATATATATATATATATATATATATATATATATATATATATATATATATATATATATATATTTTAACCAAGCAAATGTCTTCCCTAATGACTATAAATCATGAATAAAGTATCCAAGGTGTGTTCGTACACTCGGCTTCCAACCGGGTCTATATCCCTGGGGAAGCAAACTTCATAGACCATCTCCAGTGAAGCAACCCAGCTTGATCTCGTAGAAGAGGTCTATTAACAGGTATCTTTCTTTGCAAATACGCAAAAACGTTTCAGGCACTGAGGTCGGCGTAAAAAGGAGAGTCATGCTTTACTAACCCAAAGTAACACGCGCCTTCTATTTCTATGAGCCTCAGAAAGGTAAAATTGGTTCAAGAAGTCACCTACCTAGGTATCGTCAGACACGCCGTTACCATATTGAATAGAAACAAAGCCAATATGACAACGAAAGCTTATGTTAATTGCACAAATATCTCTGTAGCAAAGGAAGCCAGACGAAAGTCACAAACTATTGCTTTATGTAAGGTGTATAAAGCTTGTATCGTATACCGACATCACGTTCACTAAACGAGCGATTCCAATAGTGCTGTCTCCACATTATCCTAAACGTTGATTGGAGCAGCTTTATTATTGATGCAAGGGAATTCTAATGCCTGTTGGATTCGTCACGTGGTACAGGTGAAAAGCAATCGGCGTTTAGACGTTATGCTCACCTTTCAATAACGAGTAAGTGGAGTCCACCGGAAGTGACATTAAAACAACGAAATATTGCTCCACATCCACTTTCTGCTTGCTTACGGCCATATCACTTTTCTCATTGGAACTCCAATGTTAAATGACGACGACACTTATAAGTACCTAGATGAGTGACCGCTTAGGAATGCCAGGTGCTGTCAACATGGTTGTTCGGGTGATGTAATGTATAACGGCGAGGAATTAGGAGTTGAGAGCCGGGTTCGAATTCCAGTTGGGTTTGTTATAGTCACATACAGACATATAACCTTCAGGAAGTTATGAAGCCACATGTTCACCCTTATCCATGGGGTAAATAGTAAGTTTTGTATCTGGAAATCACTATTAGCCCCAATAATTTTTAATGCAATATTCACTCTCTAAAAAAGAATTATTCAGTACCTGTCTATATTTCTGAGATGAGGTATTATATACACTATTTATATTATTCAGACTATTGTCGTCATCTTTGTCGCCATATTTATTACAAAGTTTCGGCCGTTGTACGCTCCGGCCTTCTTCAGGTGGTTGGAATGTCGAACTTAACCCTTTATTTCGCTCACTGGGGTAGACTGTTCTAGTTCCATGTGCCATGTCTAATGGATGTCAGTTATCAGTTATCTCCGGTTAATCCCCCTCTAAGAGTCATTGAGGGCATATGGCACAGTGGATAAAGGCGTTCGTTAAATCCAGTGACAGGACCCAAAGAGTGTGAGTTCAATACCCGGTTAAGGCAGTGAAGAATTTTCAGAGTGGAATCATTGTTTCTATTTTGGTAAGGTTTATTTCTTGGAGTACTTGGTAGAGAGTTTTAATTTTTTGTCCAAGTTCATTCTTATCGTAATTATGAATACTTATGTCGACGGCATAACTCCCCTCATCATCTGTACATTGGCCTCGGAAGGGAAATCAGGATCGATGTCTTTTAATATTTGATTCGTTTGTGGTGTGGTGCGGTATGTATATGTAAGCTGTCGTATTATGGAATATCAAAATAACCAGATCTAATAGAATTTATTATTTTCTCAGTTTAACCAAGAAATTGTACAGAAGTAGAAGTAAACAATTAGTTATACTTTTTTTATACATCTAATAGAAGATAATGATAGATAGATAGATAGATAGATTGATAGATAGACAGACAGATAGATAGATAGATTAACAGACTATGAAATGTAGAAAATAAAGGCGAGAAGGACAAGTCCAGATTAATATCGCAATATTTTTTAGGAATGTCTGTGAGTGCTCATCTCTGTCACAATACACCCCCCATCAGCCTCCTTAGTGGCATCATTAAGATTCGTTATTTTCTCATCGAGGGAATTGTTGATCCCCTCAACAGAAACAATCTCCTGGGTGACAAACAGTATGTATTTCTCTCATCTAGGTCCTCTGCTAATGGCTTAACTGTCATTTCATATTTGAATGAGCGTATCACCAGTTAATAAATTCGTCCAAATAGCGCCCGCCTTAGTTATATCAAAGACATTTAATAAGATGTGGCATAGATTATTTCTATGTTGATCCTTCTTGATGTTCTTATTTAAGTTTACTAAATATTAAACTAAAAATCGCATCCTAGGAGATGGGCTCTGGAAAATTCTCATGAACAACTTAATTTTTACTCAATAATGATGAGAGCATAGTTATCAATTTTTAATTTAAAAAAATTATATTTTATTTTTCTAGGAGTTCAAATCTAGATTGCATATATGAATTTTTACTTGTCATTTTTTTTTTTTGGTCATTAACATATTTTTATTTTTTGATATAAAAATGGCCGACATATTTGAAATAATTTTAAATGAAATAAGCTTGTCTAAAAGTCCTTGAAGACACATGGCACAGTGGATAAAGGCGTTCGTTAGATCCAGTGACAGGACCCAAAGAGTATGAATTCAATACCCGGTTAAGGCAGTGGTGAACTTTCAGAGAGGAATTAACAGGAGATAACTGATAACTGACATCTATTAAACATGGCCCCATGGAACTAGAACAGTCTACCTCAGTGAGCGAAATAAAGCGTTCAGTTCGATATTCCAACCACCTGAAGATTGCCGGAGAGTACAACGGCCGAAACGTTGTGATAAATATGGCGACAAAGATGAGGACAACAGTCCGAATAATGTAAATAGTGTAAAGAATTATTCTTACAATCCGAAAATATTTTTCGGCTTTAAATACGCTACAAAAGGTTGATAAGCCATAAAAACAAATCAATCAAGCGACAGATATTCGTCACACTACCCGCTATCTATTCCTCCATTATTATTGATATCGATTCAGATTGAGGAATCGGACAGCCGTGTTCGAATTCCAGTCGGATCAATTACATTCATTATGTGATAATATCCGTGGGAAAGGTATAACTGGCTTCTATAGACTTGCTTAACAACTGGTCTAGAATAAAAGAATCAGTGAATTCAAAAGTGTATACAGCCCTCGCTTAGCGCATACTGTGAATCTAAGAAAGGATCTTTCATATTGATTCAATGATGTCGACTATGGTCGAATGATGATGTTGATACTATGAGATAATAGGGCCGCTGAAGTAATCATCGCCGCTCTGTCGCAATCGGCATAACAATGCTATATCGATCACATATTATCATTAATGTATAGACTGTGCGCTTAGATTGACAAACTTTAGATATCTAGTTAATTGATCTTCATTTCTCAGCGCGTAAACGTTATCTTCCATATTCTTAATCACCACATTAAGCAAGAACACAATCACACTGACCTATATGCCCGTCAAAATATTCTAATAGGAAATCTTAATATGTTTATATTGCGATATTGAAGTTTGTATATGTTTGCATGTAAACCTACGTATGCGTGTTCGGACATCACAGCCACACAGAATATCACAGGGACCAAGGTTTTGTATCAATAACCAGAATACTGACGATGTAGAGTTGACCTCATAAGTCATTGGCTATTACTAGAAATAATGAACAATACAGGTTTCTATTGTCGTGTCAGACAGTTTTCCTTGTAAGAATCCATCTTGCACATTTATAAATTTACCATTCGTCCGTGCATTGAATATTGCTGCCATATCTGGTCTGGTGCTCCTGCGATACGATCTCGATATTCTTAACAAAATCCAAAGAAGGTACATCAAGTTCAGTCACTTTCTCACTGACGTGTCATGGTTTCCCCATGACATTTGTTAAAATATTTCGATGGGAATTGCTCTAATGAGCTCTCTTCCTTGATACTTCGACTGCATCAATTTAAACGTATTACGAAATTGGCAACTAGGTCTCAACGTTTTAGTTTTGAATTAGCTGGGTGGAAACGTATGCTATATTATAATAGTTTCTATTCTCGACCGTGAAAAGCCTTTCCGATTTATTGCTTCTCTGCCACCTACGTTCTTCAAAAATATAAATGCAACGTCAACCGACATCTTCTGATTCCATGAACCATGTTATGTTATTGTCCCTTCTTTCGTTAATATTTTCTCTTTTAATTCTTTTTTATTCTCAGTAACTCTTGTTGAAATGATTGCGAAAATGAACAATTTCAGGAAAAATATTAAAGTTAGGCTATTTGAGTTATTCGCTGGAACTGGCATCTATCAAGGAGAAAAGCCCATCATTTCTCACTATTTGTGGGAAATGATGGGTTTGCACAAAAATGCTGTGCGATGATGGGCTTTGCCCAAAAATGCAATGAGATATTGAGTTTGCCATGAAGTACCCAATTAATTTAAATCTATAAACGGCAGAGGGATTTTGTTCAAATTCGATGCCCAATTTAACGGGAACTTTTTTCGAAGGACAAAGTCTGGAATGTATGATGTTCATAGGTTCGAAACAAATATATTTTGGTGGGAAAGATCGGACAGACATATTGATAGGGGAGATGGCGCTGAACCTGAGTTCGATAGGGCTCAATTTTTAAGTAAGATAGTTGCTTTCAGCCAAATGTATTCAAAATAGAGAATAATTTTCATTTTGCAAAATGACACACACCACTGTAATGTTTTTCCAGAGTAAAACACTAAAATATATATGTTTATAATTTTTTTTTAAACTAAAGTTTGTCATTTATTAAGGAAACTAATTTGGGGGCGGCTTTGAAGGCATAGAATATATGTTATTCTGCTTTCACAATTGAATACATGGTAGATGATACGCAGCTTTTGTACATATAAATGTCTGTAAGGATATGATTAATAGAGGCGGTGATATGTGTGTTTTATGTCGTAGTTTTGTTGAAGTTATATTTTCGAATACAGAGTTGATTTCTTTACGAAATTGTCCGATGTTATATGGATTAATAAAAGCTTATTTCATCTTGGTTTGTTGATTTTGTTTAGTAGCATATCAACTTCTAACGGTTATTTGATGCCGAAATTTAATATTTTGAACAAAGTTTTATAGCTTCAATTAAATATATTTTGAACGTAATTGTATGCCATCAACTACAGATAAAATCTATTGCTTGCCATTCCATATAATTGCATATTTACGTTTTTATAATGTTTTATTATTGTTTTCAATATTTGCTCGTAGTTGTGACCCTGACAGCTGCTCCAAACTCGGGTCGGGGTGGAGTTTGGAACAACAGCAATTAAGAAGTGGTTCCACGGTTCTCAAAACTACACTCACCTGATTAGATACCTTGCTGCCGGATGTAGTTAAAACTAAAGTTCAGCTAACATAAGACACGAGAGCCACTCAAGATATAGGGATACTGAATAAAGTGTGTAATATAAATGTAAGAGGAGGGTTTTAACTGATGCTAAGTGTGTACTGGGGAGAGATATCTCAGTGGAACTTCCTTCATACAATTCAGATACGGAAGAAATGTGTGTGATTCGACTTCGTCGACGTAGCGTAGTTTTTCCGAGCCGCAAACATTTCTGGAACTAAAGAACGGAGCTTATCTGAACATTTTCCATATAAACAACGATAGATTTTAACTCTATCAGGGCGACTATATGAGGGCTGAGCAGCTCCAGCCTACGAGTGGCAGCCGTACATATTCTTGCATAATCTCACTTTTTTAAATAAGGAGTAAAGTCAAATACATTCAAGGGCGGTACTACGCTTCACTTGAAGTCTTGATTAAACTTGATACGTTCAACATGGACTTTCAAAACATGAAGTTTTCGCAAGAGTGAAACTGCATATCTTGAACGATGAAAACTCGCTCTCTGACCGGTGATGGAGAAACTATACTATCGTGAGTTATTGAAATATACAAGTCATTGAGATATTAAAGGAAAGGTCAGCTACATGGCTCCTATCTTTATTTTTATAGATGCTTCCATAAACTGTAGTACTATGTACCTAGAATTTTTTAATAATAATCTATTTTCCTAAGCAAATCGCAGAAAACACGTAAGCCCGAGGGGAGAGCCGTGAAGGACGTTTACATTGATCTCCTGAGCTTTAGAAGACTGACATTTCACATCGTCTTTCATAGACCTACAGTAAAGAAAGGACTCTTCAATGACGACACAGTTGAATTACTTGGGCAGCAACCTCCTATGCCACACCTGGCTAAAGGTCTTGCAAATATCTTATAGATTCTCTGTAGTAGCGAAAGAAGCGTCGAGAGCTTCATCGAATTTGTTCTTAAAATTAGGTAAAGCATTAACAGTGGATATAAAGGAACGAAAACCATACTGTTTGTTGCACAGCAGGTTGTTTCTGGTGAGGTGCATGGATACCTCATTTTTTTTAGAATAGAATTAAAGGGTTTCCTATTTATATTCAGGAGGCTGATATTCCGACGGGATTATGAGCGTTCACCCACATTCAAAAACCAGTTGACAAATTCCAAAAACGAAGAAATCAGTTACTTTTCAGGTAGTAGTTAAACAACTTTGTCAAGATTCGAGATAATTCAGAGCTATGCTATTTAAGTACAACATTGATTTTACCTGGACCAGTAGCCTTTCGTAGCTTCAAGGTTTTTGATAAGTCTGGAAACTTCCTGGGCCGAAGTCCTTACTCCGTGGGAGGAGGAAAGTCAGGTGGATGATGATTTTAGTGATCTAACGTGGGTTTGGAAGAAAAGTGTTGGTATTTAATGTTTAGGCACATCAAAATCTCAATATGTAAATTCAAACTTTATAATGAATTCAAGAGAATGACATTATTTCATGATTAAATTATCGTTGCTTAGCAGCGTGTTCGCACCAAGTAATCTTGCAAAATCAAATGAAGAGTGAAACATTGTTTGTCTTTACGTTTGACAATGTATGCAATATCTTCAATTTTACTATAAAATATATCAATTAACATTTTGGCATAAAAATATATTGGGCAAATTTGCTTTTTAACGCCCGCACGCTAAATATCTCTTACAATTTTCCCAAATCGTCATAATTCCGTGTAAATATACATGCTGAACTCGAATTAACAATTAAATAATGAAGAAACCTACCGTTTTGGAATTAACGATAAGAAAATATCGGACTTCTTGTTGGTCATTCGTCCGCCCTTACAGCCATAATGTTCACTAATTCAATGCGGTGTACTTCCGGTGGCGTAAGCATAAATTTTGGCCTATTTACTTCTTTTACAGCTATATCTCTTTTTGAAATCACTACGCATTATCGTAAAGCAATTTTTTTTGTTAAGTGTAGTTTTATTTATAACAGAAAACTTTAAACAAAAACAAATTAAATAATACAATAAATCATTTTTTCTGTGTAGAATAGCAATGACAAATTAAAAGAACAATTCAAATAATACAATAAAGCATTTTTTTATATTTTAAAATTGAAAATAAGACAAATAATTATTAATGCGCAAACTTGGTAAAGTAGAAAGGAAATACGGGTTGATTGTATAATTTTATTTTTGTTTTAAATTTGTCCCCTTTTCTACACAGAAAGAACACTGATACCTCCCTTAACCCTAACACCTAACCCTAAACATAACCCGGTTTATTGTATTACTTAATTTCTTTTAATTCTTCCCCTTTTCTACATAGAAATGACTCTGACCCCCACTCTAACTCTAACGCCTAAACCTAAACTTAACCCATAAACATAACACTTTGTAAAGAGCATGATTATGTACAAAGTAAAACTACAAAATAAAAAAAATGCTAGAAACGAAATAAGAGTTTATTGAATTATTTTTTTTCAATTTGTCCGCTTTTAATTTAAATAAAAAGCTTTATTGTATTATTTAATTTGTTCTTTTAATTTGTCATTGTTATTCTACTCGGAAAAAAGGTTCTATTGTATTATTTAATTTGTTTTTGTTATAAATAAAACTACACTTACCAAAAAGAAAATTACTTTTCTTTACGGTAGTGCGTAGTGATTTTCTGCAACTAAAATCTGTAAAAGAAGTAAATAGGCCAAAACTTATGCTTACGCCACCGGATGTACCCCATACTGTTTTAGTGAACATTATGGCAGTAACGTCGGACGAATGACCAAAAAGAAGTTCGATTTTTTTTTTCTTGTCGATAACTCCAAAAAGGTAGGTTTCTTCATAATTTAATTGTTAATTCGAGTTCAGCATGTATATTTACACGGAATTATGACGATTTGGGAAAATTCTAAGAGATATTTAGCGCGCGGAAGTTTCGGCGTTAAAAATAAAATTTACCATGTACTGTTGGTAATTTTACTAAAAATCAATTGTTGGTAACTATTTTTTTTATAAAAAGATAAAGCTGGTAATTGATTTTATGAAAATATTTTACTTTTAATTTCATTACAAAAATATCTTGTTGGTAATTGTTTTATAAAAATGTATTGCTGGCATTTTTACTATAAAAATGCATATTTTATACATTACTAGTATTTTGATTTCGGCTCCCTATTTGCCCATAGTTGAGACCCTAACAGGTGGACATGGGAACAAAAGCAATAAAAAGACGTTTCCACTCTCCTCAAAACCTCCCATCGCCCGATCAGAGACCTTGCTTCTGGATGCAGTCTATTGTCAAACCCAGGACATTTGAAGAGAAAGATCACTGGAAAGAGTATTGACTTGTACGATAAAGATGAAATAACCTTAGGCCATAAATAATAGTCGGCAGATGATTTCCCTCTGTTTCGCCATTGTCATTGATTTTCCAGAACTTACTGACCAAGTCTTTCGTTGCTAAGTGCAGCAGAACTGTCCCTTCCGAGCTGATGCAAGTATTCAGCAGAATTATTTTTGCAAAATATATTTAATCTAATTAGTTAGATTTTTTTTCTTGATCTGTTTTACAGGTCAAGGGATTGCTCGTATGCTACTTATTAGTACCTGTTAGTTATTGCTAGCTTTGTTGTTACTGAGTTTTAGTGCGTACTGTCTGGACCAATTATTGAGCACACAGATACTACGCCACCATATCTTTCAATTCAGACTAAATTGTTCTATTATATATTATCTGAATTTCTTGGATAAATTATTGTATGTATTATTTCACATTGCTTTCTCTTTCATCATATTCTTCTTAATCTTTATTTACTTAATCTCGTAGTTTTCTTTTTTTCTGCATTCTATGAACGTTAATTGATGATGCTCAATAGGAGATTAAAAGATTTACCTTCAAACGATAATTGATTTGACATCCTGTTGATAATATTTCATATCCGTGTTTAATTCCGTCATTTCCTGTATTTATACATAACAGCGACACTAGATATAATACTTTCCACTTATTATTTTTTAAAAAATTTATCTTAGGTTTTCATTAAAAGCACAAGCATAAGCACTTCTAAACACACGCACACACATACACAGTCAGTATCTATCTCTCTCACACACACACATACACTTACACACAAACACGTACATCTCCGACACATGTGTGCCTTGGTCTCTTGTGTTGTTAGATGAAAATCCAAGATTCTTTACCACTGATTTTCTTAACAAGTCAATCCACGCAGTTTACCCTTACCTATATATATATATATATATATATACATATATATATATATATATATATATATATATATATATATATATATATATATATATATATATATATATATATATATATATATATATATATTCATTAAGACAGGTTTAGTTGAATAATTCTGACATGTTCAGTCTTCTTATTCTACATAGGATCATTTCATATTCAGGTTAAGATATTCTGTGTGATTATTGAAGGACGAGAGGGAATCACCGCGTTGATTCATATTTTATTTATTATCCGAGTACTTTCGACATAGCATAATGCTATCATCAGCGTATTGGTATTCATGGTTGTGAAAGTCAAATTGTTGTAGTCATCTGAAAATTTACTTTTTATATGTGAGGTCAGGAACGCTGTGTCATGAGGTGGCTAACAAGCACCGTTGAAGGGGAGGTACTTAGGTATGTACTGGAAAGGTTTTCAGGCATGAGTAGTCGAAAAAAATAAAGGAAGAACTATTAGTACGAAACATGACATTTAAATCCTATCTATTGTACACATTTTCAAATTTTTGTGGAGTATTCATAATTAATTTTAAGGCTTGGTTCCAATTTTTTTTATATAAATAGCTTCGAGAATTTTTACTTTTTTTTGTGTTTATTCTTTTCGTGGAAATGTATGGAAGTATTTTCGACGTGGATTTTTTCTGAATTGCGAATGTGGACAGATATGTTGTTGTAAATGTCTGGAAATATTGGATGTGTTATTGAAATGAAGACTTAGCCTACTTGAAAGCAACGTTGTTGTGTGTCCAGCATATATGTTATTTTTATCGTTGGAGATACAATCTCCCAAAGGTCATTTAAATTTATAAACAATGTTGGTTTCCTGCAACAATGTAGTGGCCGGGGAAGTGTCGTTACGAATGATTTTATTAGGAAATAGTGGATTTAGTGTAGTATATAATTAATTTTATTTTTCTACTGGGATCTGTGGTGGATGAATTAGTTTTTATGAATTTCTTAGGATATTTTCATCTTGCTTATAGTTAGCGGCATCTGGTTACGATATAAAAGGTTGATATGTTTGGGGTTAGTTGGAGAAGTATTATGTTCAATTTGTTTTGTATGAAGATTTCTCATGGAGCATTCTATTCGTACATCACCAATATAGTTAGTGGAGTTATTACTGATGATTGTTTGTTTTATATTTTTTTATTTCGCTGTATTTGGGAAAGAATTAAATTTTGTACGGTTTATTAGATTTTTTATAATTGCTATTTTGTAATAATTTTGACATTCGCTTTTATAGTTAAGAGTACAGGAATTTCTATTGATAGTTTTATTTATCTATATGGGGAGATCGTGGACATTGTTATTAGTGTTTATCCGTATATCGAGGAAGGGAATTTTGTCGCTATTACTAAGTTCCTATATAAACCTAAGGTCGAAGTTCTTCTGGAATTGTTTTGGATTTTTTTTTTTAATTCTTCAGTATTCTTGACTAATGAAAGGATATCGTCAAAGTATCTTAGGTAGATGGAGTCTCTTTTAAAATTGTTAAAAATGTTATTCTCAAGGTTAGACATGTATAAATTGGTAACCTGCTACACCGAAGTCACATTCTACGATCACCAAAATAAACTATATATATATATATATATATGTGTGTGTGTGTGTGTGTGTGTGTTGTGTGTGTGTATGTATTTATGCCGGGTGAGACAACTTTTCTCTCCAGAATTTATCTTATATATCTATAAGTTTACCATTCTTCCATATTTAGAATAATGTTGCCAAATATGGTCCGATGCCCCTGGTATTTACTTTGACGTCCTTGATAAAATCCAAAGAAAAATCTGAAATATTATCAGCCCTGATCTGGCAGATCAGCTCCAGTCACTTTCCCACCGCCATAATGTTGCCTATGGATGTCTTTTCTATAAATACTATTATGGTTATTGCTCGGATGAGCTCGTCGCTATGGTTATTTGTTGAATCACTTTATCAACAGGATGAAAACTTCTTCACCAATGGGATCCAAGAACTTCAACACCGAGGGATTAAGTGATTGGATTGCAAAGGGAACTATGTTGAAAAAAAGCCGTCATTTGATCGTAATCCATGCGAGTATCTTGATCAGTCTATGGACTTTTCATGTGACCCTCGTACTTCACTGACTTCAAATTACCTGGACAGGCTAACCATGAGGTTCAACGTTTATTTTCTTGTCATATTTATTCTGAGTTATACGAACTAAGTGTTATTCTTTTCATTCTTTTATTCGTTTTGTGCTCTTTATTTTATTCAAATATAAACATCGAGGATTTATATATAGCCACATTTTTGTATATCAATAAATTTCCTTGGTCCAATTGTTTTTTTTTTCTTGTGATGTTAATGAAACAGCATGCGTGGATTTCCAATCAGAAAACTTTCTTATCGATTAGTATAGAAGGCTTCACTGACATTTGCACACAGTAGATGTGAATGTAATTAATGGAAATCGATAGGGGCCCATGGTTAGAATTTCTGGGCAATCATTCGGCGGATGTTATTTTTGGAACCAAGTCACATGTGCATGTCTTTCGAGATTAATGTTGACTTTGGCTTCCTCTCATATTTCGGTGATGAGAATAAAACGACAACCTTCTTCTCTTTCGTTTCCTTCGACCAAAAACCACATACACTACTGCGCAGTTGAAATACGCCAGCGTTGAAAGAATTATCTCGGTTAGGGAATAATTTTGTCAATTCTCCATGGGGACCTTACTGCCTATGTAAGCACAGGTATTGTTTTTTTACGTTGAAATATCTCATACGGATTCTGCTGAATAGAGCGCTTATCAGAAAAAGACAGGAAATAGGACAAGAACAATGCAGCCTCGTTACAGACACTAGAACAAGGAATATGGTATTTATGCTCAGAACGTTATCAGAAATATCCATAAAAGTATGAAAAGATGTATACCTATGTTTTATAAATTATACAAAAGCCCTTTTTAAGGTACGACACAAAGTACAGTGTGAACGGCTCGGTATTTGAGAATATAGCAGAATATTTCTCGGGTCAAACCGCCTGCATACGAATAGAATATTTAAATTCATTAAATACAAGAAAGGGGGTAATATGTGTGTTCTAATCGAACTTATTCGACCACTATAGACGATCTTGAGATCACGGAAAGTCGTATGACGATTCGTTATTGGTGGACAAAATCTTAAAACATAATATAATCAGAAGACAAAATGGTGATACAAAGAAACGAAACTTCTGCAACTATTACATATATTTCATACTGACCAATCCAGTAGACTCTGGCGGAAACTTTTGGGAAAATATAGTTTAAACTAGACCCACCCAGCTTCAATTCAGAATATTCACTCAGTTATTTGTAACACAGAAATCCCACCCACCGAATTCTGGCTTTTCGCAAATATCCATATAAAGAGGAGATATATAGTAACAGAGAAGTTCTTCTACAAAATATTGCTGTGAATACGAAGGATAAAAGATTTGAGGGTTATTTAAAGGAAATGAGCGCAATAAGGACCATTCTAGTTAGAATATGAAAATAAGAGTTGAAATTTCTGGGTCACCTCATGACGAAAATGCGTTTGAATAATTAGACTCGCGCAGGATATATTGAAGATACGAGAGAACCCTTAAGTATACTTATTAACAGGTTTGTCTAAAATAATGGCAAAAATGGAATGGAAGTGATAGTAGAGGGTCAACCATTGCCTAGCACTGCAAAAGATAGGAAGAGATATTGAAGAGAAACGGCTAATAAAACATGAATACAAGTCCTTTGACGTATTTAACGCAAGTGTGAATAAGCATCTAATGGCAACTGCAGAAAATTACTTTGTAATTATTTTGTAAGTTAGTAGAGAAGTTAGGATAAAGCGCGTAAGATACCCAAGGGGATTAATTTCGTGGACAAAGGCATCATTCCAAGATTGACAGTTTTAGTTCAAAGATATTAATATATGTGGAGGTATATTTACTCACATCATGTGGTCGTAAAATTGAGCTTATGTTCACGAGGAAAAACAGTACAAACAAACGTACACACTAGCAATAGAAAAACATAGTAAATTGTATGGTAATTTCATACAATTTTATTTATATTTTTGAATTGGACAAAGTCCGACAATTTATTTAAAGACATTTATGATATGTTTAACGTTCTTTTATATACCCGTATCTATAAAAAGAACGTTAAACATATCATAAATGTCTTTAAATAATTTTATTTATGTATTTGTATGTATTGGCTTGTGTGTTTTAAAACCACTTGGGGGCCTTACGCACTTAGCCTAATACCTTTCAAAATAGATGCAAAGACATTTTCCGTGTTTGCTATTAAATGCTTATTCACATCCTCGTTAAATACGTCAAAGGACTTTTCCTTCGTGTTTTATGAGCCGTTTCCCTTCAATATCTCTCCGCAGCTTCATATCTTTTGCAGTGATTAATTGTGATCACGTTAATGTTATAAAAGGGAGTAAGTCACATCCATGTATAAAAATTCATATCACAGAGGGAAGTTGAACACGTGATGTCATCCCGACTGTCCTTGGATGAAGAGATTGAATTTCACGACTTTTGGCGGGATGTCTGTACTTCCGGTAGGAACAATCCCTGTTGCAAGCTGTGATTAATTTTATTATTTTTATTTATTTATTTTAAACGAGGTTTAAATTTTATTTTCCTTTATTTGTAACTTTGACAATGTTTCCACATGTACATAGTCCACAGTCGCTTTCTCATGGACGTGCCCTGGCTTCTCTCTGTCTCCTCTACAAGTATTTTCACGGCAACTGTTCCAACGAGCTACATTCGCTGGTTTCCAGAAAGTATTAATTTAAGCGAGCTACCAGGCCGGCATCTCGATCCCACCCTTTCACGGTCAAAACGGTTAAATGTAACCGTCTCTTTTCTACTCAAACAGCTTCCCGTCTGCGGAACTCCCTTCTCCTTACTTGCTTCCCCGATGATTATACTTTTCAAATATTCAAATGTAATGTCAATCGACATCTGAGACTCTGAGCTTGTTCCTAGTCCTTCTCTGTATCCTTTCCTCAAACACACCTCTTTAGACTTGTTTTCAGTTCTCTGTAACCCCTTAAGTGTTAGTGGCACTCTTGTCTTGCTTGGGGTGAATTGCTTTAAAATTGACCAATTTGAAAGTAATTATAGATTTTAAAGTGTCATACATAGAGAATTTTATTATGTCTATTAAACTAATGATTTCAATTTCTTTGAAAAAGGTATCCACGTTTCATTTCATTGCGAGATCATTACTGTATCTGTTGTGATTTATATCATTCATCTTGTATCGGTGTAAATCTGACTGTCTACTTGATCGTCGCCGTCATCTAAAGTGCCGTAGACAATACACCTATGTGGGAATGGTTCAAAATCAGAGAGGGTTCCACGGCGCCGTGCTATGTCCCAGACGTCTGTTTTTCGAACAATTGTACTTAGCCCGAGGCTTCCATCATTTTCTGTTGCGGCTCGAAGTAAGGGGGCCAGTTCCTTTTTTCCAGACGACATGTAGTGTGGATTTGTCACATAAATAGAAAGAGACTTTAAGTAAAGGATATGTCTACTCACCGGACTTATTCAACGTTTACAAGGAGGCGATCCTGAGAGAAATAGAAGTCTTGTCTGGTTTCATTATTAGGTACGCGGATGACACAGCGTTGATTGAAGCTAGCAAGAGGAACATCACAAGATTCAAACTACGAATTGGAGAGACCAAAATAAAGCTAGTATGAAAAATTAAATACATAGCAAATATTTTCACAAAAAAACGTGAGGCCTAAATTTTAAATTAGCATTGGTAAAATAAATAATGCCCTTCAAACGCTAAACACAGTATTAAAAAAACAGGTGTAAAAATACAAAATGTAATTATCTCCCTTTGGTGTAGAGAAGTCACGTGGATCACATGACGGCCACTTGGTGACATCACTTCATACGGTGACGAGAGTGGCCATTCATTGAATTTGTTTTACAGCAGCCAAACCGAAATATTGTTTTCTTTAGCCCCTTCCACACCACGGTAGCTTTCAAGTCCATGGTGCCGTTTCCTTTTGAGAATATATCTTTCCACGATACAGAAAGAACCTCGAGCTTGCAATCCTCAATTTGGTAAAACCTAAGATTCGTTGTTTCCCGTTTGAGGAATATGACTTCGTCTGGGACATAAAAGATGAATCCGGCCCCTTTGAATCTGGAGTCTTAAACATGGGTTCTCCAGACACAGGAGTGTCTCCATATTATATTTGTTTCTCCTTACACTCTTCGTTGCCACACACACACACACATATATATATATATATATATATATATATATATATATATATATATATATATATATATATATATATATATATATATATATATATATAATTTTCTCTGCATGGGGCACTTGTATATAGTCATTTTCTAAGCGTAGCTTAGATGTGGCACAAGGCCGAAACTAGGGTGCACCCGTTGAGGATCGAACTCACTACACAGTCGTAATTGGTCTAGAGAGACAAGGTTACAAACCATTACACCGCGTTGTGATGCCCCCGTGGGCACTTTTATTTATGTATATAGAGATTTGTGTATGTCTTAATAGTACAGAAGTCTCTCTGAGAACAAAGCAGGTTTCTCATTCATTTTCATTTCAGCCATTCAGTCTCGTCCATGAAATATGGTGTTATTATAGCATGAATAGAACAAAGCCCATAATGGGGGAAATGAAAATGGCTACCTTTCTTTTATAGCTCTCTCCCGATACACAGGCAAAGTTCGTTAAAAACAAATAAAAACATACTGAACTGTTATATAATATCGATCCTGTCACATTGCAGTGAATATGAAAAGCCTTGAAGCAACAACAATCTGCTTCTACAGAAGGATACTGAGAATACCAAAGAATGAACATGTGAGCAAATGAAAAAATGGCACTTACACTTAGAATGAGAAAAAGATAGTTTTAATGTTCTAATCAGGAAAGAGGGCTTAGAAATTTTAACACTCACAGGACACATTGAACAAAAGATGGGCAGGGGAAAATATTAAGTAACCTAGGTTGCAAGTTTGTATAAATATTTGGCAGAAATTGTTTCAGAGATAGAAAGTAGACAAAACATACGAAAAAGAACTACAAAAACAGGAGACTGTGGAGAGCCACGATCGCGGACGTCATTAAGCGGCATAGCGCATAAAAGTAGAAGGCGGTATTCTAATTGTAAATCTAAAATTATTTATATCCCCTACTGAATTTGAGATTTTATTTATATTTTCATTAAAGGGATAATTTTTCATACTTGAAGGTATTATGAAGTGAAAACTAGAATAGAATAACAAAGAAATTCATTCTCTCTCTCTCTCTTTCTCTCTCTCTCTCTCCATATATATATATATATATATATATATATATATATATATATATATATATATATATATATATATATATATATATAATCCAAAATGAGGCATTGAAATAAGAAATAAGAAGCGTTCAGTAGGACGTTACATTAGTCCTCGCTTAACGCTATTTCCCCCATAGTCGCAAGAAGAGTTCACATGACATTTCTTTCCAGAGTTCTCGTTCCTGTCCAAATTTATTTATATAGCACCAGCTATCGGACATTGATTAGTTGAGTAGTTTGTCACTTGATCTGAATTTCGGTAGACCGCTTTTTCTTTGCCCAGAATTATATCGTTCGAGACGTAATTTTAGAGTGATCAATGATTAAAAATAGCTTCAAACGAATGAAAATATTTGGTGTTAAACAAGACTGTACTTCATCGGATCGCATAGATTGACGATACACAATCACAAGCAAGGAAATGTATACACCCCCACCCCCCAAAAAAAACGAATAACTTGACGTTTTCTTTCGGCAGTATAAACTAAAATGGATGGTACTTATAAATAGATTAGCAGAGGAACGTTGGGGTAATGGTTAGCGGCTAGGATTGAGAAATCAGAGAGCCCAGTTCGACTTCCATTTGAGTTCATTACAGTCACTTCCGTGCTAATGCTCTAAGGTATGAATCCATCTCTACTCCTCACCCCCAGCTATGAGTTAAATAGTAGTACAAATTTGGTGTCATAGTGTTGTCATCTAGGAGAAAGAAATTCTTAATTCAAACCGGATCTCACTCTTTTAAAGCTGCGGACCGCTTGGGAATATAAATTCCCAACTTAACCTCCTACGATGGATTTGCACGTACGAATGTATATGACCTCCGCTATTGTTGGTCAGCTTTCGTTCGGATGCGGTCATTTCGTTTTATGGAGCCGAATGAAAACAGCGGGTGAATACCGCAACAGGTACAGTTAGGTAACTAGATTAGAGGAAAAAAACAAGTATATAATTAAGATGTTGAGATTTCACACAAATCTTAGGGAGGAAACCCCATTAGAAAAAAAAATTAGTTTATGTATGTCTCCATTATACACGTCACTCTACCAAGTGAACCAATGCCAACTAGTATGACCATAAGCTTAATCAACTTGCAAAGCTTTGCGCGTTCAACACCAATCAGTCATTGTTGATTCTGTTCTCTTATTGATTTTAAACTACCTTTGTATGAAAAGCCCACGATGGTTGAATGGTTAACCGACAGAAAGGCTGAATGTTCGGTCAATAAATGACGAATGTTTCCTTCTATGGAAACGGTTAATCTCTTCATCAGCCTCATCAATTTAAAACCTTTAAGAGATTCAAACAGTGTAAGTGATTTACTGTTAATACCATCAAACAAAACTGAATTCTGCGTCATATTTTCTGAAGTTGCTATTTTTTCTGTTCTTGATTTGTTTAAAGGCTAATATGGTCCTGGGAACCTCGTCACTAAGAAAAAACAAAAACGTTTTTCTTTCCGTGTGATGGGGTCAAGGCCAGGAGTAATAATTAGAAGTGAAAAAGAAACACAAGATACAAATTACAAAATAGAGATATCAAATATACCTAGTTAGAGTTTTAACAGAGGAAAAGAAATAAAATTTCGTTAAAAAGAAAATACTGCTGAACTGTTATGTAATATTGCTCCACCAATATAGCTGTGAATACCTGAAAATATTATCACAGATGGAAAAAATGCTTGAGGCAGCGGAAATGTTTTTCTACAGAAGGATACTGAGAAGACCATGAATGTGTGTGCAACGGGGTCATTTTAAGGAAACTGGAAATAGAAAGGATATTTATAATTGATATCAGAAAAAGACAGTTGAAAATCTTAGGGCGCATAACAAGGATAGCGGGCTTAAAGAATATAACACTCACAGAACATACTGAAGGGAAGAGCTAAACAGGGAAATAGCGAATAACATACCTAACATCCTTATGTATATAGTTGAGAGAAGAGGGAGAGATAGAAAAAAGAGAAGTTGTGGAGGTCCATAATCTCACACGGCTTGAAGAGACACGGCAGATTCTCTCTTTCTTTTTCTCTGCCATGTCGTTTCAGGACGTAGCCTAACTTGGCTCTCCACCTCCGTCTATTCCTTGAACCTCTCAACAAGTCCCCCTGCCATCTGCTTCCTCCCCAAGACAACGTTCTGTCATGCACTTGCTTAAACACGCTAGATATTCAGGCGTTGTTTTCCCTTGTCTCTCTTTCCCTCAATTCGACCTGTGAGTATCAGAATCTCCAGGCCTTCCTTCCTCATCATGTGTCCCAGAGACTTTATGCTGCCTCTTCCTGGTGTTAAGTATAAGCCTCCTCCTTGTTTGCAACCTCTCTAAGACCTCATCGTTGCTCACACACTCGATCCGTAAAGAAGGACAGATGTCACGTAACAGCTCACTATTCTTTCCTTTGTTACCAAAGAAATCCTCCTGTCGCTCAATACTCTGCCCAGCTTTTGGAATGTGTTAATGGCCATTCAAATACGCTTACGTATCTCAATGTCGCACTTACTGTCCTCTGTCAGGACGCTTCCCAGATATTTAAACTTCCGCGTCTGCTTGATTCTAATGTTCCCGACCTGCAAATCGCATTTCGGGTTAATCCATTTACTGATGACCATGCATTCCATCTTCTTGTAGTTTATGCTTAGTCCATTCTTCTCGATCTATTTCACTACTTTCTGTAGGAGATATTGTAATTTCTTTTCCGTGTTTTCCATCAGTACTGTGTCATCTGCGTATCTTATGTTGTTAAGATTGTGGCCGAAATCCGAAATCCCAATAGGGTTTCCAATTCTTTCAAAAATGCCTCGCTGTATAGTTTTAATAGGTCGGGTGAGAAGACGCATTCTTACCTTACCCCCTTTCTATTTTGTATATTCAGTGAATTCAAGAAGAAAAGTTGTAATGGCAATCATTTCGATGGTTGTACTTTTTCATTTTTTCCCCAGAAAACTGCTTATACTAATATTATTTTGCAATTTAGTGCAATCTCTCGATTGTTGGAAGCTGACCATTTATTGCAAACCAGCTATGTAAATTTACTAAAATGTTTTTTCTAGGTTAGCGGTGATTTTATATTTAATGACGATAGTGGTTGGTCTGCGAGTCAAAAAATTGACTTTTCCTCAGACGTATATCTTGTCTTGTTTTGTTTTGTTTTTTTGGTTTGTTTTTGTTTTTTGTTTTTGCATTTGAAGGTAGTTTTGTGCCAAAATTCTGGATGGGTAAAACACGGGAACGTTTCTTTATACTGTGAATCTGTCGCAGCTGTCATTTTACAAACTAATAGAGAAGGCATCCCTGGTTTCGCCATTACGTCCAAATTATCTCAAATTCAATATATGTGGATGACATTGCACTTAATAACGATAACATAAACGGCATCCAAATCTTTCAAATGAAACTAGCTTTCAATTTGAAGAAAACATGACTACAAATAAAACTAAATAAAACTAGCACCTGAAGCCATTATCACAGACAAAAGCAAAATCTATTATTATTAAGCTTACATATTTATTTTTTTAACTAAACATTCAACGGAAAATCTCCTCATAACTTGACTATTGTCAAATTAACAGTGAAAAGAAAAATGGTGTAAATTCCCTATTCATATTCCGTCTTGTTGAAAATTATAGCGTGAAATATGTCTTCAAAGAAACGTTAAATTACATTTAAAGAGAAAAAATCTTATTCATTGCAAATATTTTCATTTATTTTTCCCTGCACATAGATACAATTGCACAACAATAAGGTAACCCACTGCAGTACTAATATCAACGAAGAAGACTTTACTGATACTTGCTTTAGATCGGTGTCCCCACTTCTTGTGATTATCAACTTCCTAAATGCAATAGCATTTTATAGAAATTTCTCTTTTTTCTGTAAGATTCCACTCTCCTCGCAAAAACCACTTGTTTTATTGCAATTCTACGAAGACAGAAAGTAAACACCAAGTAAAGTTTTTTTTCCATTATGATATTCACCTCCCAAAGGAAAACATATAAGCATAGGCAATAAATCTTTATTGCTTGACTTAATTCTTCTGCAATATATCAGGTATCCAGACGCAGATTTTATGCATTATTATAGAAGTGTAAACATTCATAAATATACTAAATAACAATACGTCCACAAACACGGAAAGAAAAAAAGATACTTTTGATACGTTAAAGTTATTGTATGCATAATAAATAATAAATGTTGTCAAAACTCATATGTAGAAGAACTACTTAGAATAAAATCTTACGCGATAATAAACTTCGACACCTGTAGACAAAAATTAATATTTTCTACAAGGACAGTATGACATTTCTTCAGATTCCACAGAAGGAGAGACTTTCAGGAATTATCCACCGCAAATACTTCTACTTTATTGTAAGAAATTGATTAAAGAGGGAGTTTATTCTGAAACTGCTAGCGATATAGATCCCTCGTAAAAGGGATCCATCCAAGGCGATGAGAAAAACGTGATACAAACACAAACAAAAAGAAAATCGATCTAAATGAAATATTATATACCCAAAACACATAAATAATTCATCTTTACATTTAAATTTCCCGTTCGTTCGCATATGTAGTTTCATTAATGTAAACACAACTTAGTCCAATGAAGGTCTAAAGGATGAAACGCGTCACACGAAAATTTTTCACGTTGTCACATATATATATATATATATATATATATATATATATATATATATATATATATATATATATATATATATGTGTGTATGTGTGTGTGTGTGTGTGTGTGTGTGTGTGTGTGTGTGTGTTTGTGATAAGCTAATTCTATAAACAACAACCACCTGCGTTAATGCAAAGCTCTTCAGTAAAATGAATTGGAGTACTCCGGTTGATTGGCATTTGTTTACATTCGTAAAAACAATACACTAGATTTAGCTGTTTCTCTCTGTCGAATGAAGATAGCTCAGTGGTAAAAACTCTGAGTGATCGATTGGGTTTCGATCCGGGATTGAAGTATTAGGATGTCTAGTCGCACTGAGGAGCTGTGATACAGTGAAACAATACTGTCTGCGAATGATATATATATGTGTATATATATATATATATATATATATATATATATATATATATATATATATATATAAAAAGTTGTAGCCTCTGCTTGTCTGTTCTATGGTTATCGAACTTCTCCTGTGGTTTTTGAGATAGACCCCCCCATAAACATACATATTGTGAAACTACATTATCCAGAGTACTTGGATAAGTATATTTCATTTTGCTGAAAGAAAGCACCCGTCCCAACTGAATTTATTTCCTTTACATTTAAATTAAAACTGAATTTAAACAAGGGAATGATTCCTATGTTACTTGGATAAGAATATTTTATTTCCAATATAAGGGGGTCAGCGGGGCACAAAAATCTCCTATGAATTTGTTTTCCCTTTGATTTGAATTAAAATTAAATTTTAACAAGGAAAGACTCCTATCCAAAATATAGAAGGAGAAAGCCAGAAGATGGAGGTCACATCGGCAAGATCAAAATGAGACAATATGACGTCGAGCAAGAAATCCCAAATCAGTGGGTAGTGCCTTACAATACATATTTGTTGCGGAGATTCAACTGTCGTATCAATGTTGAAATCAGTTCATCAATTCACTCAACTAAGTTTTGCATGAAATAAATGGCAAATTTATTCGATCAAGCTGTTTTTTTTTCACCCTCAATGATTTTTCCCCTTTGACATCAATTAAATTTAAATTTGAACGAGGGAATGACTCTTATCTAAAATATAGGAGAAATCCAGAAGATGAAGGTCACATTGGCAAGATCATTGAGTTATCTTAAATGCATCATTTTTCTCCACAAATTATAAGAATGAATTAAAATCACTCATCATTTTCTTATTAAAAAAATGTGTGACATGCAGCAGTATACATATACAAGTTTAATTGGCGGCAACTGACAAGGCACTTGATTAAGCTTTTTATATAAAAAATAAAATGATAGAAGTTAAATAATATTTTAATATCTGATAAATTCATTCAGCCTAGTCGAGAATGTTCCTTCTGTGTCGCCACGTTCAAAAAATATATCTTTACGAGAATCGCCAGAAACTGCATTTTTTCAAAGGTTATCGAAATATCAACACTGAATTTTATATGAAAAAAAGAAACAAAAAGTTATGAATTTTTAAATAGAAATATGTGAACATAACTTTTAACAAAATATGTATTCAGAGATACGCGAGGGCCTGCGGACACACACCCATGAACACACAAAAACTTGTAGGGGGTCCCGAAATCACTTCCAATCATTTTTTAACTAGGACAAGAAATTGTTTTGTAAATTTTAACACCCTAAAAACAATACTGCTATATTTTAACCACCGTAGAGGACCATTTTTCTTCCATAATCATGGTTAATGCTAACATCCTGGCGAAGAACTAAAAAGTGCATTTATTCAATAAAATCAACATTTTTTTCAACTACAGTCTACAGACGTCTTCGAAATCTCTTGCAATAATTCTGGACGCTTTCCTTGTTTAAATTGGTGAATGCAGCCATAATCCTGGCCATCTGTTCATCTTTAGTGTTTAAAGGAGTTTTGTTGGTCTCTCGCCCAACTGCTCCTCACACATAATAATCAAAGTAATTTGCAGTCTGGGGAATTAGGTGGTCAGATATAAGGGATGATGTGGTTGCAGAAATTATGTGACAGCCTTGACTGGATTCTCCTGCTTGTGAGGCATGATTCAGAGTCCTGATGCCAGACATAGGGTCTTCCAGCAGCGATCGTATTGACCTATAACAGGACTAACTCCTTAAGGCACATGATGTAGGCATCCGTGTTGAGTCTGAAGTCCTCACCAACAAATTCAAGAGTTATTTTCTCATCGGAACAATCAGAGTGAGATTTCCAAGGTAACGTCCCATCATAATCACCATTATTCTCATTCAATTCCTGTCAAATCCTATGAACTGCCGGCAGATTGATACCCTAACACCCTGAAATGTTTATAGTGGAGCTTCCGACACGAATGCCAAGCAGTAGAGCATTCCGTTTCCAAATTTCTTGCGGAGTGAATTGCATCATGATACTCTTTTTCTCACAGATGGTGTCCAACTGACCCAACGATAATGTTTAGTCGACAAAATAAAAAACAAACAGCGCGAAATTAAATATATAAAATGGCGACAATTTACACATCACATCATATATATATAATATATATATATATATATATATATATATATATATATATATATATATATATATATATATATATATAAATATATATATATATATATGCATATATATATATAGAGAGAGATAGATAGATAGATAGATAGATAGATAGATAGATAGATAGATAGATAGATAGATAGATTAATCACGTTCCCTCCAAGCAAAGCAGAAAATCTACGAAGATGTTAATGCTTGTGAAACTTAGAAAACAGGAACACAAACTAAGGATAAAAAACGAAAGAACAGCAATCAGGGGGACAGAAAATAGCGATTAACATTGCATTTAAACTTTTGAAGATTAAAGATAATAAGAAAGCCTAGACCCGGATAGGAGTTCCATAAGTGAGAAGGGCGGAAAACGAAACTGTTAGAATAGAACCGACGGGTTGATCTAGGCAACTAGAATGTAAATTGATGAGACACTGTCGCCACTGCGCTTACGGCTGAGACTCTGTGGTACTGCGCTTAAATTCATAAAGTCTGGTTTGCTCATCGTAACAATTACCATGAATGTATCTATAGAAGAATCACAGGCGGGCAACATTACGACACACATAGACACACAAACCCACACACATGTTTGTGAACGCGCGTCCAAATAAGTTAAATAAGGCAAGTCAAATTATTCCAAATTCCGTACGTAACTACAACAAATATTAATTAGGTATTTAATATTCATCGAAGTAGTCCATTTCTGAAGACACGCACTTTATCCAGCGTCGTTTCCATTGATGAAAACATTCTTGGGAATCCTTTATTGACATAGAGAGCGCCTGCCTCGACATATTCTCTTGGATTTCCTTGAAGTTATGAAATCTTGTTCTTTCCCAATGGGATTTGAATTTGGAAAGCATATGCTAGTTGTCGGACCTTAGGGAATATTGTACGTAGCTAAGCTATCCTGCACAAGGTGCGTTGTCATGGTGGACTAGCCGTTCACAGGACACATGCAGTTCAGTATTTTTCCGATGAACAGCATCCCATAAACGCTGAAACGTCAAGGTAGTAATCCTTATTTACAGTCTGACGAGGTGGGGCAGACTCATGATGCACAATGTCCTTGTAGTCGAATAAAATACATCTCTTCAGATTTTTTAATAAAATCTATATCCACAACTGTCAATTATTCATATTTGTTCTGTTTTCGTTCAACTAACAATCACAGTTATGATCGAAAAGTAGAAGTCGGCATTGTTGGCAATATGTGACTAGCTTCATCGTGGCATCTTTTGAGATGTTCGAATTAAATCATTACGGGCTTGGGCTCCTCTCACAAAAGACATTGTGTAACAGCCTGTCATGGTGGGAAGGTCTGATACACAAAATCATAGCATTTTTGTGACCTTAGAATTCAATTATGATTAAAATATACACGTATCATATAAATAAGGTTATCTGTCTATATTTCTGAGATGAGGTATTATGTACATTATTTACATTATTTGGACTATTGTCCTCATCTTTGTCGCTATATTTATTACAACGTTTCGGCCATTGTACGCTTGTGTAAATAAATTTGAGCGCAGTTTATCTCAATAATTTAAAGAAAGGAATATTATTTACAGGTGTTATGCTGAGAAAATTTTATTCCTGAACATGAATAAATTTAATGGAAGACCACGCCAGTTTGATGATGTACCTGGATCTCGGTCAGTGGACCGTTCCTGGTCATCATTTGCATAGGTGTCACTGACGAATGTCACAATTCTAAGCATAAAACTATAAAATATCAATGCCCTAGGCTATTGGCGCATATGGAAATTCACGAATGAACGCTCTATTAAACTAGGCTTTTGCGCTGCAGGGCAATTGGTGGACTAATACTTTAATCCTCTAGGATGTGAACGGGGCAATTCACGGATCAACGCTTTAATCCACTAGGGTATTTTGCTCGGAGACAATTTATAAATCAACGTTTTAATCTACTGGACACAATAGCCTTATGGCTTAAAGCCTTGGTTTGTGTATTTGGTTATATAGTAATTTTGATCTCCTTTCCTGGGCCGAGTAGTGTGTAGTTCAACTCAGTGGAAACGGGTAAGCATTTACTAAAAATAAGAACTAAGCGAGATACGCGTAGACATGGGCAGTGGAATGTAAACAGTCTACCCCTGTGGACTAAGTAAATAGTTTACATCGGTATTCCTTGTAGATTACCCGGCGGATCGATATACATCGGAAGAAGGCCAGAGTTCAAAACGGCCGAAACTTTGTGAGAACAAAGACGACAATGGTCCGATTGTAAATACTGTAAAAAATAATCGATTAATCTTTGTAAAAATCTTAAACTACCTAACCGTATAAATAAATATTATGTTAAATGTTGATTGTTTGATTTGGCTGGAATCATTTTGATTTCATTTTTTAATTTAATTAAAGTTTATATATATTAGTTAATTTGTAATGCTAAATATTGTTTCAGAATTACTTTATTATCTTGTACGAAAAAGTTCCATTCTAACCGTCTTAAATTTGATGGTCACTCTGATGGTGACAACTGCGCGTGCAAGTAAATATTTACATACTCAAAAATTGTTTAGTCTCATTCATTTTAGTAGTTCTTAGAAAAATAAATTTCTAAATGTATTTATGCCATGAAACAATAACTTCTTACTCGATAGAGACGGAAGGAGAAATTAGCAAAATTAGCAAAGATAATTTTCTTGTGTTGATATCATTTGTCTATCCTTAAAATGAACGAGTCCTTTTGAATAGTTCGAAAAACGATCCACTTTCATGGGGTTATGCAGTCACTATTAAATTGTCATGCATTGAACTTGCGTATAGTTCGACCAACGCATCAACAGTCGATATGTATCAATGTAAACTAAAAGCTGCCGCATTCGACAGTGCTAGGGAAGAATGATCGCCAGAGCGAGATTCAGGTACACACTGTTCAAACTGGGCTGGGAATCCAATCGTAACTATCCATGTTCTATGGACGACATTAAACTTACAGTACCGTAAGATAATGTGAAGCTATGTGGATTCCATGGAATGTCTGGAGATATTATATATATATTGCGGCTGCTCATCCTTCACTCACGTCTCCGTCAAACAGTTCATCAGTCTTATCGAGTAGAGACTTCCTTTTACAGTCCATATGTAGATTCCTGTGATTTCCGAGCCCCCAAAAGAATATTTAATAATATATTCCCGTCCAAGATTGAGGCTAATGGGAGCGAAGGGCCCTGAGGATTTTAAATATTAGATCTGAAGCTGAGATAAATGTGGCAGGTGTTTAAAAGTAGTATGATGAAGAGGGGAAATTAGCTTCTGGTTCCTATATAGTAGAGCAGCTCATACTGACCCCAGATATCACGAGTTATATCCAATAGCCCATCAGAAAGAAATACTTTTTCTAATTTTATTTTAGCTGAAGCAGGGCCGAGGAGCTATTCAAAATAGTGAGTTGCGGAAGACGATGTGTAATAGGAATGAAAGGAGCGTTAATAGGTATGAAGATTATGAGGATATGGTATATAGATAAAGATTGACCCTAGAGGTTAGGAGTTTAAGGTTGTAGTATTCGTGGGGGCCTGTTCCATGTGGTATTATTTCTTGGGTAGAAGTATTCGGGATGGAATATCGCTCTTACCAAAGAAATCCTAATGGAACTCAAAAATATAGCTCATCGGGATATTTGCCATGGAAGTAAAGACAGAGAAGCGAAATGTTTGCTAATTTGTTTATGTAAGAAAAATACTTCATTATACACGAGGCAGCATAAACTTTTTTTTCGAGTTTGTGAATGTTAATAGTTTTGTTGTCGTTTTTTTTTTCTAATTTTTTAAGCTTTAAACTACAAAATCTCAAAAAGCTTATCACAAACACTTGTGGAGTTACCTCCTCTTTGACTAACAATATTCCTCTTAAAATGGCTGGCAACTTTAGAGGCAAAAACCTGTCATAGATTATATTGTTAGGAGAAATAGCTGCGAACATTCTCAGGAGCCTAATAAATGTTTATAGAAAACTGCACTTGATGCAAGAACACGGAGAAGATGGCTCGGTTGATTTAATGCAGTTCTTGAAAGAAATCGAAATGTGAACTTATTGACAGGCCCTGAGGTGGCAGTCCAGCTTCTGCTGTGTGTAATAATAAAGGGGAAAATTTGAATCTCTCGTTACATAAGATAAAATAATTACGAGTGCAATATTTTGGGTAGGCTTTCAGGTGAGTCACAATAATACCTGCGTTTTAGTGCCATCTCTCGGCTGCAAAAAGGTTTTCGCAAATGAGTTCCTTGAATGCTGAGAGCGTTCGTTTCAAAAGAGATGGTGCATATTGCCTACTAGCATTTGTTCTGGAGTTTCACAGCGCAACATCTATGAAGGAGACACTCAGAAGAGAGCGATTCTCCAATTACGATGACGTAAAGGAGGCAACACGTATATTGCAACAGGCAAAAAAGCTTCTACCACAAGAGAATACTTTCGCTCAAAGATGCAAAACCATTATGGAGAAGAATAATAAGTAGAAGAAGAAGACGAAGACGAAGAAGAATATTCTGAGGTTTAGATGTTATATCCTCAGAATGTTGCTTTTATTTTGGTCCGCTATTCTTCTACATACAACGCTTCTCCTAATATTCCAGTGATACTAATAAGTTTCATACGTTCGATAGGTCAAGTTGGCAGCTGATCTTAAAAAGGATCTACAATCTGTTGTTTAAAAGCTTAAGGAGTGCTTTGTTAATTTTAACGCTCCAAAAAAAAGAAACTGCCCTCTTTTAACCATCTGAGAGAATCGTTTTCACCTTCTATCGGCACGGCTGCTGCTAACCTCCAGGAGAGTGAATAATTGCACCTTCTCGGACTAACGCCTTCAGCTGGTATAAAGTGGAAAGCATATATTGAATAAATTTCTAAGCCTGAAGGTAAGGAAGTTGGTTCACTATGCCATGCTAGAAAAATCTTCCCGCTGGAATCTATCTTACATATGTATAAGTCTACAATTCGTCCATCCTTTGAATACTCCTACCACATCTGGTTATGGTACCTGTTATATATTTAAAGATTCTTGATAAAATTCAAAGAAGAATCTGGAATGTTATGGATCTTAATCTCGGCTGCATTCCCTTTCTCACTGACATAACTTAGTTTTCTTTCGCTTTTTACATCAATACTTTCATGGTGATTGTTCTGATGAACTTTCCGCCATGTTACTCAGACGTTATGAATTTAATCGCAATATTAGATTGGCGGCAAGGTCACATTTTACAGTTGAAATATCTAGACGCAAACGTAAGTAATATATTAACAGTTTCTTCTATCGCAGTTCTCTCTTATGGAACTCTATTCAGGCGTCTTGCTTCCCAGTCAACGTTGATCTTCGAAAATCTAAATGCAATATCTATCGTTATCTACTGTATTCTTGATTACATTTCTATAGTTCTCACTCCTTAATAATGTTTCTCTATTTTCTTATTCTTTCACACTCAGTAACCCCTTGTGTTTTACTGCCCCCAAAACTTAAATGAAATTTCGATCGTTATCTTTTGTCTTTTTAATACTTGTTCTTTTATTGTCCTCTCTCCTTAATAGTAGTTTTTCTCATATACTTTAACACTAAGTAATCTCTTGCGTCCTAGTGCTTTATTGCTTTGCTTGCTGTGAAATGATTGTATAAAGATTTTGTAAGTAAAGAAGAGGTCATTTGTTTTGGATGAATCCTTGTGTCAGATATTTGTATGGATCGACGTATCACTATTGAAAAGGAAGATGATTAGGTTCAGAACTAGATTTGAAATCCTATTATTATTATTATTATTATTATTATTATTATTATTATTATTATTATCATCATCATAGTCATCATCATCATCATCATTATTATTATTTCCTTTGATTTCTGGTCAGGCCAAGAGACCTAAAGGTAGAAATGGCATTATGACATTTTCCACTGAACAATTAAACAAAAACATATTTTACATAGATAAAGCCCTTTGCAAGGCGTCGGTGTGAACACTTTTTTGTATTTCTTTAAGGCATGGGCTTCTAGAAATGTCTTTAATGAGTCTACTGGAATATTTTCAAGCATTCCGAGGGCTCCAACTACAACAAAGATTGTTGCTGTTCTCATGTGCCTCATTTTTGAGATTTTTATGTCAAGGTCTTTGTATTTTGATAGTTTTATTTTTAAGATCTTTTAAGATACATTGCATTCTGCAGGGACTGCCATATCAATAAGGAGGCACTTTATTATTATTGTTTTTGTTGGTGTCATTAAAGAACAATCATCATTACATTTGGATGGATCCTCAATAAAAGCAGGAGCATCAAGAATTCTTTCACCAAGACTGAAAAAGAAAAGGATTATGATATGCGATTTATTCTCAAACGCTGCCCCGCAAATTATTGTCACGGTATATATATATATATATATATATATATGTGTGTGTGTGTGTGTGTGTGTGTGTGTGTGTGTGTGTAATGAGTAATGGTACAGCGTTAGTATTTAAATAAATGAATAATTATTTTCACAATTCTCCGATTATAGTTATTTAAATACTTTGTTTTAATATTTTTTTAAATCTTTATATTTTTTAGTTTAACTTTTAAAAAAACATAACAATTTCTAGTCATCGAGGGCTCAAAATAAATCATTGTACTGTACCCATTGATCCATTTTGAATTTCAAGACAAAAGGAACATCCAACATTACTTAAAAAGCCATTGCCAATTTTTTTCAATTTTCTAATTCTTATTTATATGATTTTTCTCCTCAAACCTTAATAACATTAAATATAAGACTCGAGAAAGAGCACGCTCAACTGAAAAAGAAATGGGGGTCTGCTTATTGTACATTCGACCAAACATTGACGAAGTGACGAAAAAACACTATGCACAGTTTTCACACTAAATAACCTGTACGAATATTTGAGTAGAAACATTGAAATAAAGTAAGTTCATATTTGTATGTGAAACTATTTGCTATCTGGTTTTATTTCATTACATTTAAATGTATACCCTTTAAAGATTTTGCAAATTATACAATTTTCATTTGCTCCTATGTGTGCCGTTGATTAGAAAGATTGGGAAACACCGTGTTAGGGACTAGAATTGAAATTCTGAGATTTTTGTGTTTACTTTTAAAATTTATTTGTTTGGCCGCAACAATTAAAATCTGTTTTAATTAAAGAACAGTCATTGCTTTTGTATCGTTCTACTTTCTGAGATAACATTAATCCTAATAGCACGATTGGAGAAGGCGGTTATGTTAATCAATAGAATTGAAATGCTGTGACATTTGTGTTTATTTTGTTTTTCTTGGTTTGCCTCGACTATTAAATCTGTTGTAATTGAAGAACAGTCATTAATTTTTGGACAGCTCGTCCTAATATTAATTTTAGACAAGTCGTAAGAAGTCAGACGGTTATATTAAGGAATAGGTTGTTGTGTTACGTTTGGTATACACTTTGAGCACTTTGGCATTACCATCATCAACATCAACATCATCATCATCGTCATCAGTACCTTTTTGGCCCACCGTGTAGAGAGGTACTGAGCTTAATGGGCTGAAACCTTGCTGGAGCACGGCCCCCAGCAGAAGATTGAAACTGGTCTGGAGCACTTGATGTGTACATGTGTTCTGGGCACTTATCATCATCAACATCATCATCATCGTCATCATCATCAGTACCTTGACTTTTTCAATCGTCGTGGGTACCTGGGACAGAAGAAACATCTGTCACCAGTGGTTCACAGGCGATTCGGTCATTGACATTCTCTAAAGTATAGATGGTGCGAACGTTCCAACTTTCGATGATTGTACCCTGCGATGATAGTTTGATGGTGTTTGTCGCTACAGTCGCCCAATTGTCACGCCCATTCTGGGGGGAGTCAATGGGAGACTGTTAATCCGGATCACGGCCGATCCGGTATAGATTATTGTTCATCACGGTCTTTCAGCGGGCGTTCAGATAGCTTGACTGCGCCCATCTTTTCTCCTAGCTATTAACCGACAGCTGAAGGTGACGGAATAGGGCATCTTCGGTCAGTACACTGGGCCATTGAGTGCGCGTCGAGACCCTTCCTCGCTGTCTAATTGCCGCCTCTACAGGTCTTCCGCCCAGTTGTGCAGTGTAAATAGTAGCGGCTCAAGTGTTTATATAAAGATATAACTCAATATAAAACATAAAATAAATAGATAACTAATTATTCACTAATAAATAATACAATAAAGTAATTGAAGAAATATTTGCAAATAATCACGTTGCTGCTGCTAGTATTTTTGTAATATTATTTAGTGGTATAAGAAAGTATGAAATCAAATTAAAAGCAATAAAACAGGTTACATTAAAGCTTAGATATACGTTAGAAAGTAAGCGTTAGACTTCAAATCGCGTCTCTTCTAAAAGTGAAAATGTTTTCCTCCTTTACTTTATCATATAAAATCAAACGTTAAATCATTAAAAAAAAGAAAACATTAAGTTACCATTCACTTGTATCAAATGTAATATTCAGCACAGCTGATATAATGCATATATGCTATCATAAAAGGAAATGAATTAATAAGTAAATAAATAAATATTTAAATTCTATCTTACCTATCTATAAGTCTATCATTCGTCCATGCTTAGAATATTGCTGCCATATATGGTTCATTGTCCATGATATGTACCTTGAGATCCTTATGAAGTCCAAAAAGAATCAGCAGTATTATTGGTCCTGATCTGCCGTATTGGTGCCTCGATGTTTCTTTTCTATAAATATTAGGTTGTCACACATGAAATGACACACTTTATAGGAAATATATAAAACGTTTCTGAAATGTTAAATAACTAATTTATTTACTGAAATAGGCATCAAGTTGATGAATGAATCTTCACCAACGTACCTCTAAATTCTTCATCCCATCTTTGCAAAAATTCTCATCCTTTGATGTGATAAACAGTTCAAATGCTTTTATTGCGTCTGAAAAGCTCAACATGATTAAATAAGGGATAATCAGTAGGAGAGAAGATATATCAGATAAATATGCGAGGCAAACATTTCATAATTAATGCTATGCAGCTTTTGGACGGTAGATTTTGAAGGATGCGGCCGTGCGTTGTCCTGCAGCAAAATTGGCCATCCTTGTTCACAGGTCCAGGATGTTTCTTTTTCAATTTTTCGTGCATACATTCAATTTCTCCACAATAAGAGGTTGTTGTCATTGTTTTTCCTTGAGGCAAGAATGAATAACCCCCTTTGAAAGACCACCATACAGTAACCATTATTTTTTGGTGCGGTTTTGTCTATTGTTTTGGCGATTCACTTGTATCTAACCACTGGCTTACTCTATCACTGTTCTCAAAGATTATCCATTTCTAATCGCCTGTAATGATTCGATGCAATTTTTCCCCATTTTGGAAAGCAGCGGCGAGCACACCTCAAATCGACGTTTTCTTAGACAGTCAGTTCATACGGAACAAAGCTATCCAGTTACTTTAATTTACCAAATGCTTTCAACTGCTGAGAAAGAGTTGTGTGAGATGTTTCGAGGTCTGATGCGAGTTTTGGGTCTGTAGATCTCAGATTTTGATAAACCAAATCATTCAATTGATCATGTCTGATAACCGATCGTGGCCTCCCCTTAGTTTATTTTTAAGACAATAATCTGCCGAAAAGTTTCTGTAACCATCTCTGCACAGTTCTGGTTTCAACAATGTCATTAACAAAGGTCTCCTTGATATTCCGAAATGCTTCAATGGCTGAATGGCACAGTTTGTACTCATACAATAAAATTACTCGACATTGTTTCATTGTAATCGTTTTCATTGGTCTTGTGATTAACAATATATTGAAAGAAAGATTATCTGGGAAGAATATAGTCAGGAATAAGTCAAGATTATTTATATACTAAGGAGGTTACTTCGTTAGACCATCGGATCACCAACCAAACAAAAATGCGTCATTTCATGTGTGGCAACGTAATATGCTTATGGTAATTTTTCAGATGAGCTCTTCGCTATGGTAATTAGACTCTTAATTTAAGCGCAGTACTAGTCTGGCTTGCAGCGCTCATCAATTTTCAGTTGAGCTGGCTAGATGTAAACTAATAAGATAAGTAAACAACGATAATAATATTAAGTAGTGTATATATATATATATATATATATATATATATATATATATATATATATATATATATATAATGGACTCTCCCGTCGTCTTCGACGTATGAGGATCTGATAGCATAGTTTATGAAATTTTGTGCGATAATGTTATGTGGAATTTAAGACCCGCTAGTGATTAACAAAAGAGGCCATATATGGAGCAAGTGTGAGGATCATGATATGAGATCACTGTTGGATTGGCTGACCTTTTAGATCTTGCTCTCGCTTCTTGAAGATGATTCAGACAAGCAGATTGAAAATTGCTGAAACCACTAAAATACGTTTATCTCCATTATACCCGCTCCAAGGCTAAGCGCTCAAGGGTGTCGTGGCATATTGACTGCTGACAAGTTGCTTTTCAGCTTGTCTTTGTATCTTATCCATGGGCGTCCTACATTCCTGCAGCCCTGATCTAACTGGCTGTACATTAGGAACTTGGGTATATCTCAAGACATGACCAGTTCACCGTAACTGAGACTGTATGAGAAAAGTCTTGATTCCTCCAATATTACACCTGTTAAACAGGTCTACGTTAGATGTCCTATCTTGAAGATTAACTCCACAGATTGCACGCAGACGGTTTTTATGGAAAACATCTAGCTGGCGTATATGGTACCAATATAGAGTCCACGACTCTGAGCCATACAAAACTATGGCAAGTACAACAGCTCTGTAAACCCGAATTTTCGTATTCAGTCGAATACCCCACTCATTCCACAAGCGACGGCGAAGTTTGCCGAAAGCACTGGTAGCCTTAGCAATCCGATGCATGATTTTATCATCTAAAGTTCCACTGTAATTGAATTTAATACCAAGATAGATGAAAGACTTTACATGGTTCAGGGTTTTGTCTTCTACTTTCAATGGTCTCTCTGGAAATTTGTAGACTGATGGTTTTTGTTTCTCACCACGCAATTGCTTCGGAGCAGGACAAGGTTGGTGCACAATTTCAGTTTTCTTTATGCTAAGTGTAAGACCAAATGCTTTACATGCAGCAGAGAAACGGGCCTCCTGAAAGGATGTCGCGACAAGAGCTGCATCATCAGCAAACAACAAATCTCGAATAATTTGCGTACGAAGGTGGGTCGGCTTTGAAGCGCTGATGATTGAAGAGATCACCAGTTGTTCAAAACTGAAACTTGACGCCACTCTCTGTGTTTTCAAATGCATATTTCAGCATCACCGAGAAGAAAAGGGGAAAAAGGACAGGGGTCATGACACAACCTTGCTTGGTGCCATTTGTGACATTAAAGGATTCCGACATCATACTATCAGACACGATATTAGCTTTAATTCCTTCATGAAAGGAGATGATGATCTTTAGCATGATTTTAGGGATGCCGAGTTTCCTCAAGACTTGCCAAAGAGCCTCTTGATTCAGAGTATCAAAGGCCTTCATCAAGTCCAAAAACACGATATACAACTCCTGGTTTCTCTCGCGAACCTTCTCTGCAACTTGACGAAGAGAAAATATGTTAATGGTGCCACCACCCGACCGAAAACCACACTGCGATTCAGGATAGATGTTGTCAACAAGGTGTATAATGATTCTGTTTAGAATCAGTCTCGGTAGGATTTTGCCTGCAATTGAAAGTAGTGATATTCCCCGATGATTATCACGGACACACTTTGTTTCTGTAGAGGTGTTTGATAGAGGCGTTTTTATAATCCTGTGAGACACAGGCTGCATTCCATATCTCCACGAAAAGGAGATGTAACGTTTTACCAACTTTTGGCGACCATGCTTATACACTTCGGGTGGAATAGGATCCTTATGAGAAGGAGATTTTCCACATGAGACTTTCTTGATGGGGTCAATTACCTCTTGATAATTATGTTCAAAAGACAACTCCGGAATTTCAGGATTTTGCTCAATCGATGTGATGGCTTCCTCATCAGTAACCGAAGTGGTGTTTAATACAGTTTTGAAATGCTCTTTCCAGGGATTTAAAATGTCTGATTTAACCGTCAAGAGAGTTTCACCATCTGCTGTGGAGATAGGAGTAACACCACTTTTCTGAGGACCGAAAATGCTCTTGATGCCATCATAGAAAGCCTTTAGATCCTTTCTATCTGAAGATTCTTGGAGTTCAGTGGCCTTTTCAGACCACCAACGCTATTTCATGGACCTGAGAGCTCGTTGAACCTGCCTTTTGCATTTCTTGTAAGCGATCTTCTTATCGGACGAGTTCTTGTCCTCAATCCATGCTTTATGAGAAGAGTCCAATTGATATATAAGCTGCTGAACTTCTGTATTATTGTCATCAAACCAGTCTTGATGTTTACGATATGGCAGGCCGACAACCTCCAAGGATGTAGAATATGTTGCAACACGCAGAGCCTTCCAAGACGATTCGATATCATAGATAATATTTACAGAATCAAGTGCAGCATCAATTTTGCCAGAGAGCTCAATTTTCGTTTCAGTCGATTTAAGAGGCAGTACGTTAATGCGCTTGGGCACTGTAGGTTTTATAATCCTTCGCTTTTTCAGATGCAGTGTAGCTTTACTTCGAAGTAGAGCGTGATCTGACAGATAGCATGTTGTGTAGAATGAACGCGTTATCTTAAAATCTTTTATGATTCCTCTTTTGGTCTTTCGAACGAGGATGCATCCACGTGGCCTTACAAATGTTGGGTTGCTGGTAGAAGATATTAGTGATACTAAGGTCAAATTCCTTGCAGATATTGAGAAGGCGTAATCCATTAGAATTCACATGACCAATACCATGGCTACCTAAAACGACCTTCCTAGAATGATAATCATTGCCAACACGAGCTTTGAAATCACCTGTAAGGACTAATTCATCCTTATATCGAACTTTGGAGATGACATCCCGTAGAAGATTGTAAAAATCATCTTTTTCTTCATCTGAATAACCTAAGGTTTGCGCGTAGCAGTTAACCATCGTCACACGGGTGTTGTACTCCAGGTTGAGTGTTAATTCCATTATGCGATCAGATACACCTTTAGGTAAGGAAGGCAGTGAGCTAGCAAGTTCTGACTTGATGACAGAGCCAACACCAGACTGGCGTGGCTCTTTCTCAGTTTTACCAGCCCATAAAAATACGTAAACGACTTTTTCTTCCCTTAGCTGATAATTACCAGCCAGACGTGTTTCACTAATGGCCGCTATGTCGATGTTATATTTCTTTAACTCGAGTGCAACAAGAGCCGTTTTACGCTCTGGTGCAGAATCATTGTCCTGAAGAGTGCGAAAATTCCAAGATCCAAAATAGAAATTCTTCTTATATTTATTCTGATATTCCTTGCTGTTTCGACTGCTTTATTGGATAACTAGACAGCTGCAGCGGGCTGCCAAGTCACTGTGTGAGCAAGCAATGTTTAGGGCTCCTTTTATCGCCCCTCCCCATAATAAGGAAAGCAGTGAAATCCTAAATAGGGCTGCTTTGTAACCGATGGAGGACACGGACATCACAATAGCTCATGGGTTTGTGAAAGAAGGGCCATCACCCATCGGTCTGCCACTGAGTAGAGCTCCAGCTAGAGCCTTCCAGTAATATCCTTTACCTGACTCCGTCACCTTCACTCTCTCGCCAGTGGACCTTGCAAGTGAATCTGTGTGGATGAGAACGAATCAAGGTAAACCGCCAGAAAACCCACATATGTCATTTGATTAAAGTGGTGAAGGCTTATGCAGAACCATCCATACTTTTCGGAAGTATTTATACCGTTAGTCGGTGGAAATAAATGCAACAGGCGAAGTAGACAATATCCCTTAGTCTTCTCGTGTAAGAATTTTCCATCTCCTAGACCAACCGTGTTATATAACACTAAAGACATTGGTCAGCCCTGGTAGACACTATTTTCCCATAGTTGGGACCCTAACAGGTGCTACCACCCCGGGTCATGGTGGACCTGGGAACAACAGCAATTAAAATGTGGTTCCACGCTTCTCAAATCCTCCAATCTCCCGATGAGAAGTCTTGCTGCCGGATGTAGTTTACCATCATACCCAGGGAATTAGGTGACAAATTTAGAGGATGGGTGAAAACCAGTGCTGCCCGTTACCCTTAAGAATAAGGTAGAGTAGATGAGCAACAAAGGTACTACGTCTACCCAATTCCCCCTAAACACATGAAAAGTTTTGTTTTTGTTTTTGTTTTATTAGAATATTTTATAATTATTGTTATAAGTGTTGTTGATATATATGTGTATGTGTGTATATATCAGGACATCCCATAAGTTATGTCCGAATTTTGATTAAAGAAAGTGTTGAGTCTTGACTCATTGTTGAATCTCGACTAATGCATGGAATAATAATGCAACACAAAATGTACTTAGAACAAGAATGTATTATAACAAGAAAGTGTACACAATACATATAGTCTTTCTGTATATTCTGGGAAGACCGTTCCTGGAGAATGTGTTGACTAAGTCGCAGTCGGGCAGAGTCTCTAGCTGGATCTCTGTATTCGCCCCCTGTCTTCCGGTACCAACCATTATTTATATAGTCAGTAGTCACCTATGCAGATTAGGTGGATCCTACCACAACAGAAAGCAAGTGACCAAATGTTACATTTAATTACAGATTCAATCAACAATGTATTTTCCCTGATTATCTATGATTTCTTACATCTATTAACAAGCTTACTAATTCCATTACTGTAAAATTCTTTTGCCTTTGATTCGAAGAACTCACAAATGTCAGTTTTAACCTCTTCCTGTGTTACAAAAGCTGTTTCTTCCAAATGATTCTGTAAGCTACGAAACAAATGGTAGTCTGAAGGATCAATGTCGGGATAATAAGGTGGATGAGGAATTTTCTCCCAACCAAGTTCTTCGATCTTTTGTGACGTGATTCTTGCTGTGTGTGGTCGCACATTGTCCTGATGAAACATCACCCGTTTTCGATTCACTAGATCAGTTTTTTTTCCTCAAAGCTTGGTTCAAACGCTCTAATTTCTGACAGTATATTTGAGCATTAATTGTTGCATTAGGTGGTAAGAATTCAAAGTGGATTATTCCTTGACAATCCCACCAGATTGAAAGTAGAACCTTTTGCCCATGAAGTTCCCTTCTCAGCTGTGGTTGGGGTTCTTCCCCTTTACCAAGCCACTGTCTACGACGCTTAACATCTCGATAAAAGATCCATTTTTCGTCGCCAGTCACAAGTCTATCCAAAAAAGGTGAAACAAGTTGGCTAGAATGGAGAGAAGAGCAGATGTCAACTCGGGATTTGAGGTTGTTTTCAGACAATTCATGAGGCACACATTTTCTAAGTTTAGGAACTTTTCCAAGTTGTTAAAGATGACGATGAACAGTTGTATGGTTTGAAAACCACTGCCAATTCCTCAACTGATAAAGCAGGATTTTCTTCAAGGGGTGCTTCAGGAAGCTTTTCATCAAACTCAACTGGATGTCCGGTTCGATCTTCATCTTAAAGTGTGAAATCTCCACATCTGAAGTTTGCAAACCATCTTCTGCAAGTTCTTTCATTCACACATTCCTCTCTATAAACTGAGTGAATGTTTCTAGCTGCTTCGGCTGCTGAGTTTCCTTTCTTGAACTCATAAAGCATTATGTGCCTCAAATGATTCTTGGGTACTTCCATGTTAGCAGGTTTTTAATCAAACAAAATTTAATTTTATTGTTCTCTGAAATAAAATTTGATCAGTTTAAATGCATCTAAACAAAAATAATGCTCAGGTCCATTAGACATTATAAAATACTCTTTAAATTTATTTCACTTTAACAAAAAGTTAAAATTCGGACAGAACTTATGGGATGACCTAATATATATCAATTATTATAAGTATAAGAGAAAATTTTATTTTATTGTTGTTGTTGTTGCTTAAAAAATTTTTTGACGATAAAAATAGACAAATTGACTAGTAGTAAAAACGAAACAAAATAACTTTATAAAATTGAAATTACGTTACTTTGCAAATAAGGAATAAGAAAATGTAAGGAATTAAAATTCATACTAACTGTTATAAAAGAAACTTTCAATATAACTAATAATAATAATAATAATAGAAAAAAAGAATCGACGATAATGAGCCACTAGTCAAAGATAAACAAAATAAACATTAAAAAAATGTTTTCCACTAATTCCGAAAATTACGTCCACTTTCGTAAAAACAACAACAGATAAATAAATGTTACGCTTAGATATAAATTAAAAATTACCCCTGCCACTTTATAATTAGTCTAACAAATACAATACATTAAATATTCTAACTCTTCGCCAGGAATTTCACTAGCGAAACAACGATTGTTTTAAAATAAAATAAGATAGAAAGAAAAAAAAGAAGAAAAGTCATTGTATACCACGACTAAAGATAGGTAAACATGTACAATAAAATTGTAAATTACATATATTAAATACTCTAAATGAATAACATAACTAAAATATCATAAAATAATAAATAAGAAAATATAATGTATGATGAAAAATTAAAAAACAAAACAATCGAAACTTTCCTTAACATCGCTTTCTGAGAGCCATGAAAAAAACACGTCCGTTTACTCCGACATCAGCGTTCATTATAGATATAATTCTAAATATCAAAGCATATAAACTACGAGGGAAGGTCAAAAATTATCCTCACTCTTGTCAAAAGGTATATGATGACGAAAGTGTGGCAAATATTTGACTTACACTCATAAACCTATAAATAATATGAGAAAACTAATAAATAACATTATAATAATAATTTCCTTTAAGGTTTTCTTAAAATACCATTTATATCCTTTCAAGAAGAGATAGAAAACACGTTCATTATACTGTTTAAGCTTTTTTCATTTATATGTAAAACCGGTACACTTTTCACATACCTTCGTATTTTCCAAACCTTTTCAACCCTCGACCGGTATATTTATCTGTGATTATCTGTGATGTAGAAATAATTGGTTGCGAATACTTTAGCTAAACATGCAATAGTTGCGATTGAGGATTTCAATAACCTTACCTATCAGTTGATTTCTTCGAATGCTTTGATTTTTTTCAGTTACGTTCTTCGAAGATTCGGGATTTCTAGTTTATTAGTCATCAAGTGAATCAATCTTTGGAACTAGATATGATTTCGTAAAAGCTTATTTGTCGTTCTCTTCTTATCAGTCTATCGAATATCCTCACACCGGACAAGTGAATCATTCTAATCAGTTTGGATCTCGCCAGGCGTGAGGACACATTGCCTCCAATATATAATCTAATACAGACAGTTGGATATTTTGATTGCCCTTACCGATAATAAGCATCTACCTTCCTAATTTTTTTTTATCTTTCTCCCTCTCCTTTTTCTTTTCTTTTTTTCCTCCTCAACTTGATTACTCGGTGTCACGTGATCGCATTACGTTAATTCCTATTTCTCGTCTTATCTTGAAACGCAAATGTAAATGAAGCACACCTAATTGAGAAGTGTGCTTCAAAGTAAAACTCCTTTACGTTCAAGGAGACACTGAAGTCAGTCCGACTTCATGACAGTCATGTCGTTTATTGCAAAGTGATTATCAAATGTACCGGGATTAGTGATATTAATATTGACTTTCTAATCCAAGTCAAATTCTTCCTTTTAAATAATCAGGAATTAGAGAGGAAATGTGCTTGCATCTGTTGCTTGAAATCAAGTCATTGGCTAAGAGGCCAAATCAGGTTGGATGTTATTAATAATTGATGCGTGTTTATCGCTTCTGCCTTTTGTATTTTTTTTCTGCAGATATAATCATCGGAAGAGATGACAATACCTGAGTAATTTCTGTCTGAAGAACTGAGTATATAAAAATATGAAGATTGATGATCTTTTATGTTAATTCATTCCAAATAATTGCTTATCGCGAATATTAATTCACCCCAAGTATTTATAAATTTTAAATCAAAGTTTGTTTTTTTTTAGTTAATTTTTGGGCACTTTTGGAAATTATAAAATTTAAATCAAAATTCGTTTAGCTTACTAAACAAATTTTGATTTAAAATTTATAATTTCCAAAAGTTCCCAACAATTAATTAAAAAAAAAACAAACAAACGCTTTCATGACTGACGAGACAGATTTTTTTCTCGCCGTAGGTTGCCATTTCTTTTTACAGTAGACAAGTTGCCATCCTAGGTTATAGAACCCGGTCTGTCCTACTATTTACCCATAGCTGAGGGGGGGAGAAAAAGATCCATATCTTTCCCAAGGGTATTAGCACGTAAGTGAATGTAATAGAACCGACTGGAATTCGAACTCGGCTCTACCAATTACCTCAATCCAAGCTGCTACCCATTACTCCACCGGGCCTCCTAGACCGCTTAACTTAAAGTATACTAAGAATTTCGCATGAAATAAATAGAAAATTATCATTATCTTCTTTAAATCCGTTTTTTTTTGTTTTATGTTTTTTTTGTGACGTTTATTTCCTATTAGTCTGATTTGATGGTCTTCACAATGAACCAGGCCGTCAAGAGATGACCATTCCCCACAAAAACGTGCTAAACAGAAATAGAGAATTTCTGACGGAATATCTTGAAGGAGGAGTTACCATTTACAAGTCCTCACCTTTTCTGTTGTTATCACAACGTTTCGCCCGTTGACCTCTCCATAGTTAATCAAATGTCGATATGGATAACCTACAGGGAATGGTATGTGAATAGTATAAACAATAGAAATATCAGCAAAAATCTAATATTCGTTGACACTGCATCATCTAATAATGGCGGTAATAATAATATTAATAACAACAATAATTGAATTAAAATTCATTATATGTCAAGTAAATGGCAAAAATAAATTTTAAGGCTATATAGTTATATTTTATACTCTACTAACCTTTGTCATCTAGGTATATATATATATATATATATATATATATATATATATATTGTGTGTATTTAGGCAGCATTTTTTCATTAATACATGTTTCATTAAATAATATAGATAAGTGTTGTCTGTATATTTTATGTAAGTTTTTATCAATATTGTGATTTTCTTTCATTGTTTAATGATAATGTTATTAAGCATATCAGACTATATGAAAAAAAACTTACATAAAATATATAGACAACACTTATCTATATTATTTAATGAAACGTGTATTAATATATATATATATATATATATATATATATATATATATATATATATATATATATATATATATATATATATAATATAATTGGTTTTTTTTAATATATTATCATCGCAACACTCGTAATTCCCATGTTTCAATTGAATTGAAGTTTCAGTTTTGAAGCATGTGAATTTCGGTGTTGCGATGATAATATATTTTTTAAAAAAACAATTATAATATTATGTTCTACTGTTGTATAGAGTACTGTTTTTGTAAAAATGAAAATAAATTCTAAGAACTCTGGTTATTTTAATATATATATATATATATATATATAGTGAGAGAGAGAGAGAGAGAGAAAGATGTAGATATCGATTGGAATTTATAGGAGTGTTGTTATTTGTAATTATGAGGCTAATACAAAGAACAAAACTCCAATAAAATCAGAACTAAAATAAAACCGACTAATTTAGTATATCAATTTAATTGCCCAGTGCAAGACTGTGTCTCTTTTCTGACACCTCTACGGAAAATGACAAGCCACTTAAGTGATACCAGTGCAATAAAACGCACCTGGACACCCACAAACAAGTGCATTCCCCCATTAGATAAATTATTGTTGCTAACACCATTGTTCTAAAGAAATATGACTGCCTACGGCAATTAAAAATTAGCGGCGCTCTTTTTCTAAAACAATTCAAGACAAGCTTATTTGATTTAACAATATTTCAAATATGTTGGCGATTTTTATATAAAAAAATAAGAACATGTTAATGACCCCCAAAAAAAATGACAAGTAAAAGTTCATATATGCAATCTAGATTTGAACTCCTAAAAAAATAAAATATAATTTTTTTAAATTAAAAATTGATAACTATGCTCTCATCATTATTGAGTAAAAATTAAGTTGTTCATGTGAATAGGTTCCTTGAAGAAGCAGAGAATTTTACAGAGACCATCTCCTAGGATGCGATTTTTAATTTAATATTTAGTAAACTTAAATAAGAACATCAAGAAGGATCAACATAGAAATAATCTATGCCACATCTTATTAAATGTCTTTGATATAACAAAGGCGGGCGCTATTTGGACGAATTTATTAACTGGTGATACGCTCATTCAAATATGAAATGACAGTTAAGCCATTAGCAGAGGACCTAGATGAGAGAAACACATACTGTTTGTCACCCAGGAGATTGTTATTGTTGAGGTGACCAACAATTCCCTCGATGAGAAAATAACGAATCTTGATGATGTCACTAAGGAGGCTGATGGGGGGTATTGTGACAGAGATGAGCACTCACCGACATTCCTAAAAATATTTCTGTATTTATCTAGACTTGTCCTTCTCGCCTTTATTTCCTGCATTTCATATTCTGTTAATCTATCTATCTATCTATCTATCTATCTATCATTATCTTCTATTAGATGTATAAAAAAAAGTATCACTAATTGTTTACTTCTACTTCTGTACAATTTCTTCTTTAAACTGAGAAAATAATAATTTCTATTAGATCTGGTTATTTTGATATTCCATAATACGACAGCTTACATATACATACCGCACCACACCACAAACGAATCAAATATTAAAAGACATCGATCCTGATTTCCCTTCCGAGGCCAATGTACAGATTATGAGGGGAGTTATGCCGTCGACATAAGTATTCATAATTACGATAAGAATGAACTTGGACAAAAAATTAAAACTCTCTACCAAGTACTCCAAGAAATAAACCTTGCCAAAATAGTAATAATGATTTGCTATTTGAATGAAAGCAGTGATGACTTTCTTTTTATGTGCCGTGTCCTTTCAGGACGTAAGCTATCATGTCTTTCCACTTCCCACTATCCCTTGCAGCTCTCAATAGGTTTCGTCCCTCTGCCACATCCCAGAGACCACTTTCTGTGATCCACTTGCTGAAGCCCACCATACATTGTTTTCCCTTGTCTATCTTTCCCTCTATTCAACATGTGAGTATCAGATTCTCCAGACCCTCCTTTCTTATTACATGTCCCATAAATTTCAGCTGAAAGATCAGCTCCCGTACTATCACTGAAGTTCAGCAACGTTGAGCCAAGTAGCTACCTAGGTTGGGAGATTTCAAGTGCTTTAAGCTTAGATGTGCAGTTGGCTTATTCGATAATGGTTCGAAATTGTTAATAGGAGATCCGAGTTCCAATTCTCGTTGTGATCTTTATACTCACTTGTGCGCAAATACTTTTATGAAATGTATTGAACAGACTCTTCTCCTCCACGTATGGGTTAATTACCAAGAGTTTTATCACGAAATTATTACTATATCCAAACCTCTTACAATCTAAAAATATGGTTTAAATATCCTGGAAAGGCTTCATAAGCCGAATCGATCAATAAAAAAACCCGAGCCTTACAATATTAACATTTTCATATCAAATTCAGATTTTCTATAGTATATATATATATATATATATATATATATATATATATATATATATATGTGTGTGTGTGTGTGTGTGTGTGTGTGTGTGTGTGTGAGAGGATATGATCCTCTTTATTATTCTCCGATTACAACATCCTCATTCAATAATACTCTACCTGAAGCGTCTGCTGGGCCTTATCTGTCTTGAATAATAATATCAACAAAACAAATTTATTTCGTCTTATAAGATAACTAGTGTTTTTATTTATTTTTTTATGCAGGCTGTCCAGTAAAAAAAAAAAGAAGCTGCAAATTTATCATCACTGTTTTATCTTTCATGAATAATTGACCTTGAATAAGCTTGAATAGATTTCTTGAATATTTACGACCTTGAATTATCAATCGACTCTCGTATAATTAATTAACTCTGATTAGTTCTTTTATGATTGATAAATTGCTGTTCCATTTTGTATCACTTCATTTAAAGTTTATTTGCAGACATCTTTCGTCTTTTGTTCTACCCGTTTTGTATGGCTAAACAACTCACTGATGTTGAGCGTCAAGTTATCGTACATTTCAACGAGAAACAGCCGACGGAGGGGGGGTGCTGAAATGTGCAGACATTTTTGCTGAAATGTTCAGTCATTTTAGTCGTCACCACCTTTCAACGATTGTCTCAATTTACGGTTTTTTTTTTACTAGGCACCGTGTAGAAGAATTTTTCAAAAATGTTAATATTACTATGAGAAATATGATATAATAAGATACAGAAATAGAGGAATTACATATGCATAATTAAATATTCCAAACAAAGAAAAAGTTCTAAAAATAAGTCATATTTGTGTTGGTATACACTTACGGCCACTTTGCAGGATATGACGCAAATGATAAAAGGTGAAGCCAATAGGCATCGATATAGTGCAGGAAAGAATTACTTTGACGAGTTTACGATGAGTTCTTCAGTACAGTGAAAGAAGAGCAGCTGCGTATTTTATGTTCCTTTCATAAACATTATATAAATTATTAAATGGTTTTAATTTTTAAATGCTTTGAAAATGTCGGCATAATGTATCGTCTTTCTATAATATTAGATGTAAAAATCGGTTCATATTTTCAATTGCTGAGACATATCGTTCAATCTCCGAAAGGGAATTTAGATAATTTTGTAAAAAAAAAAAATAACACGTAATAATAATGAAGAAAAAAATGAATAACTAGAAAAGAGTTTTTTGTATTCTTCAAAAACTAACAATTTTCAAATTCCATCAAGCTGGTGTTTTCTTTAAGAACTAGCATTTCTTCAGAACATGGAATCTGTAGAAAATTGCTGATAATATTTTTCTTTTTATGTCTTCAATTATGCAATTTGTTGACAAACTCGGTTCCACAAGCCATAATTTTTTGCTCCTTTGACAACACCAAACACTCAAAAGGAACCCATGAAACGCGATGCTTTATTTTGTCTTCTTGTTCGTCCAGTTCCTCCATTTTGACGTTGATCAAGCGAGAAATAAAATATAGCCTCATTGAATTAACGACATTAATTAAATGTGTTTTATTTGATATTTGTTCGCATTCACGAACTACGACCCACGTAAACGTAATTCCGGTTATTTAATTAGGAAATCACAATTACGTTTTGAATTTAAAGTGAAAATTTTGTCTTTAATAATTCTTATTTTATTTCATCTTGATCCACAGCACTAAGATGGACATTGATTATTTTACTCGCTGCAAAAGCATCCGCTAAATAAATCTTATCGTCTTTCTTTATTTTTTCAGCGTCAAGCTTTATAGAGAGTTAGGGTTGTTTTCGTTATTTGCGTGTGATACACAAAATCACTAAAACTCATCCCACTCTAAGTTTAATCTTATTGTTTCGCTTATATTGCCAATCATATTAGCTGGTTTTAACACTTGAAAAATGATTGCCAATTCTCTACTTAGTATTAAAAAATCCCCGGTTATACAAAATAAAATATTATTCTTATAGAACATATTTCAGCCTTTATCCACTGTGCCATGTGTCCTCAAGGGCACATGGCACAGTGGATAAAGGCGTTGGTTAGATCCAGTGACAGACCCAAAGAGTGTCAGTTCAATACCCGGTTAAGGCAGTGGAGAACTTTCAGAGGGAAAATTAGCAGGATATAACTGATAACTGACATCCATCAAACATGGCACGTAGAACTAGAACAGTCTACCCCAGTGATCGAAATGAAGGGTTCAGTTCGAAATTCCAACCACCTGAAGAAGGCCGGAGCGTACAACGGCCGAAACGTTGTGACAAATATGGCGACAAAGATGAGGACAATAGCCCGACTAATGTAAATACTGTATTGACCGTGTTTTGAAAAATGAAAACATTTTACTAAGCATACATGCAACAAGCTATTTCTTATTTAACAGTTAATATTTTGAATCCTTGAAAATGGCTAAATTTATAGCCGAAAGCGCTCTGATAAAAAGAACATTCAGACAGTTTTTATATAATTTATCATCTGAAAAGAAAAAAATTATTGGATTGCCTGAGAAATTGTATAACGAACTAAATAAAAGCACTTTGTATGTCGTATTCAATGAATATATATATATATATATATATATATATATATATATATATATATATATATATATATATATATATATATATATATATACATATGCTCTTGTCATTTGGATCGAGCACTATTGAGAAGAATATAATTCCAAAACAGTAACCGTAGCCGATATTAACGCACCGCTCTTCATTAATGAATTGACCACTCTGGCTCAAAGGATTGTTGGCGTTTCTGCAAGAGCGTAGTTAACAACAGCAAACATTCAATACCTCCTTTGTTCAACCAATTTGAGGTCCTGACCTACTCAGCTGATAAGGCTGAGTGCTTTGAGCGGAAATTCTCTTCCAACTCAATGCTCGACTCATGCGCTGTACCCACACCCAATTCCCCAACCCCTAGAACCGAGGCTCTATTGAGCGAGTTGCACATAACCCCATCGTTGGTATTGGGCATCATCTCAAAATTAGAATCCCAAAAGGCTAGCGGTGGCGACGGAATACCAGCCATTTTCCTGAAGAAATGTGATCCTGAACCGGCCCCTGCCATGTCCAAACTACTGTCTCAAGGCGTCTTGCTTTCCAGCCTGTTGGAAGTCCTCATCTATTGTACCTGTCTTTAAGAACTCTGGGGTGCCTTCTGACCCATCTAAGTACCGTCCTATCCTACCACTATTCGGCAAAGTCATTGAAGCTTTAATCAACACCGAAGTGTTTAATCCCCTTATATCCCATGATCTGCTCTTTGATAGGCAATATGGTTTCCGCTTTGCCCTTTCTACAGCTGATGTGTTCACGGCCATAAATGGAATTCTTTACCAAGCACTCCACAATAACGGAAAAGCTCGTGCCGTGGCTCTAGATATCTCTAAAGCGTTTGAAAGTGTCTGGCCTGTCGGCCTCCTTCGTAAGATTAAGAGATACGGAATTTCAGGTCGATTATTGTCATACAATCATTCCTGTCAAACCCTGTATTGAAGGTCGTCCTTAACGGATTCTCCTCCAGTTCCTGTCCCACGAACGTAGGTGTTCCTCCATGGCTCTATCCTGGACCCTACTCTGTTCCTTATCTTCATTGACGATCTCCCCAATGTCATCAGTTCCCAAGTCGGCATCTTTGTTGACGACACTACTATTTACTCCTGTCTCAATAGCATGTCTGGTATCGCTGACAAAATTAACCTGGACGTTAGTCTCGAAAAGGACCTCCAATCGGTTTTCAACTGGGGCAGGAATTGGCTGATTAACTTTAATGCCGCTAAAACAAAACTGCTTTCTTTTACTCAGCACATGGGACCATCCCTGTGACTCATTAGAATGTCTGATGCTCAACTCCACGAGAGCACCACTTTGCGCTGACCTGAGATGGAACAATTACATTGAATCAATTTCTACATCCACCGCAAGGAATGTTGGTTCCCTGTGCGCCCCAAAAAGTTTTTCTCACCCGAGTCTACCCTTCAAATCTATAAATCAACAATCGACCTTGCATGGAATACTGCTGCCATATATGGTCTGGTGTCCCCGCTGTTCGCCTTAATATTCACGACAAGATCCAGAGACGGATATGCAATGTGATTTGTCCTAATCTGGCATCTCGTCTACAGGCGCTCTCTCACAGACGTGCCGTCGCCTTTCTCTGTCTTTTCTACAAATACTTTCACGATAACTGCTCCTACGAGCGACGTTCGCTAGTTCCCAGAGTGAATGAATTTAAGCGTGCTACTAGGCTGGAATCACAGGTCCACCCTTTCACTGACGAAACGGTTAAATGTGACCGTCTTCTACTCCAATAGCTTCATGCCTCACGTCTGTGGAATTCCCTTCCTATTGTTTCACTGATAGCTATAATCTCCAACTATTAAAATGTAATGTCAATCGACATCTCCAGATGTCCTGACCTATTCCCTGTCCTTTTCATTCTTTCCTCCATCACGCCTCTTTACCCTCGCTCCCACTCTGTAACCCCTTGCGTACTCGTGGTATCCCGGCTTGGGATGAAATGTTTAAAATTGCAGAAACCCCAAAAAAAAACAATAATATTCCTAACTACATCAGTGATAACACCCAAAAAATAAATTATTCTTACAAAAAGTACACGACACCAGAAACAAAAATACCATGCAACAAATAATTTACATATTTTACGGTAATTAATAATTATAAGCAAGACGAATTCGCTATACGAAAAATCATTAAATACCATATTTCCGATGTAATTCTCGATGAACATGTAAAACTCATAATATATTACAGAAAATGCAAAACCGGAAACCTTGTTGTCACTAATCAAAATAAACCCATCAAATCTAAACTGGCGGTGGTTAATATAGTGCATCAACTTCACTGCGCAGTACAAGACTGTTTCTTGTCATAAATCAATTACATATATCTGACATACGACCACCTCCTTGAGAAGACGCCTCATATGTCAGTTAGCAGAACAGAACTCTATAAAAATACATTTTTAACCAGTAGCCAACAGGAGTCCTTAAAATGATTTTTAGTCGCTAACACTCGAACCATTTGTAAATCAAATTCCAAAAAGCACTTCTACATTAAACAGCTATCACTGACATCAACCTTACCTTGTTTAGCAATGGTAATGTAGTGCAGAAAGTCTTTTGAAAATAGAAATTCCCGCCATGCCCAACAAACGATGGCTCTCAACCGCTTCAACTATAATTCACAAACAATGCATTCACACAGTTAAATATGAAAATAAACTAACTACAGCAAAAACCACCCACTTGAGGATGGCTAAATATATATACCCCTCTGAGTATTGACTTCAATGTTCACTTTATATATATATATATATATATATATATATATATATATATATATATGAACTGACCGGGAAAAGGGAAACTAGCATGAATCCATCCAGCTCTTATCTCAAATGACAACTTAAAAGAGACTGTTTGACCAACACAAGGAATGTTAATAAACTCATGTTAAAAAGATAAAAAAACAAATAAAAAAACAAATGAAAACTACAGACAAAAGTTCATTTTCTCCATCAAGACATTCATTTCTCTAGTTTACTGCTACAGCAAGAAGAAACATTTTTCTCACCCGATGATGGCCATGTTGGTCGAAACTAGTCGAGGAATCTAAATGAAATAATAATAATAAAAACATAAGAATATTAATCTACAACCCAGTATGTCTGAAGATTTTAATTAATTTTTTTTAATGATTTTTATCGTTCAAAATATATATATATACATACATATATATATAATATATATATATATATATATATATATATATATATATATATATATATATATATATATATATATGTAGTAAGATTGGATACCATGCATATGTGATTCCTTTGTCCACACTATATCTATATATTGGGTCCTGTCATTGGATCTAACCAACACCTTTAGCCACTGTGCCATGTGTCCTTCAGGACATCTGTGTATGAATTTCTGGGTATTATAAACCTAATGTTTTCAGCCACCTTTTTTACCAGTTTTCATATTGCATTTTGCTGTTATTATGCCGGGATTTTACCAGAGCTCATTTTACAACTTTTGTTGTTATTATCGCTTTTCTCTCGCTCTCCTTATTACTGGTTCCCATATTGTATTCATTTCTATGCTTGATCGGCTCAGGAGGCTTTTGTGGCATACCATATGTGTTTATTCCTTAAGTTTACCAATTTGCCAATGGTGTTCCTAGTCTATGATCTCAACCTGATACCACAGAAGGAGGTGACCTCCCTTCTCTCTCTATATGTGGTCAGCCACGCCTGATTTTTCCAATTCCCCTCGTGTTACAGCTTTCCGATGTAATTGAAGCCTCATCTTAAGGAGGCGGCCTGTCTCACCTTTATATTTCTTTCCGCAGCTGCACGGGATAGCGTGCACCCAGTCTTTAGTCATGTTCTCCGCTATGGGGGGTCTTACTCGGGAGAGATATCTGCGAAGGTTTTTCTGATGTTATATGGACCACAGATCCTTTGTATATTCTCTGATAACCCCTTCACATAAGGCAGGCAGACTGTTTTCTGAGTATTGTTGTCTTCCTCTTCTACCCGCCTATCCCAGTTTTTTGGGGTTGCTGCCATGTACCGAATAATGTAAATAATATACATAATACCTCATCTCAGAAATACAGACAGATACATTGAGACAATAGCTTCGTCCTACGCAAGGAAAGTCGACTCCCTGTGCCGCGCCAGGAAATTTTTCTCGCCGGAGTCAATCCTTCAAATCTACAAGTCAACCATTTGCCCTTGCATGGAGTATTGCTACCATATATGGTCTAGAGCCCCTTCTGTTTGTCTCAAGGTCCTTGATAACATCCAAAGACGGATATGCAATGTAACTGGCCCTGATCTGGCATCTCGTCTGCTGTAGCTCTCTCACAGACGTGCCGTGGCCCCCCTCTCTCTTTTTTACAAATACTTTCACGGTAATTGCTCTGAGGAGCTGCTTCCGCTGGTTCCCAGACTTCATGAATTTAAGCGTTCAACTCGGCTGGCATCTCGCAATCACCCTTTCACTGTCGAAACCGTTAAATGTAGCCGTCTCTTCTACTCCAATAGCTTAATGTCTCGCACTTCTCGCCCGTGTAACTCTCTCCCCATTTCTTGTTTCTCTGATAGCTATAATCTCCAACTATTCAAATGTAATATCAATCGACGTCTCCAGATGCCATTATCTATCCCCTAACCTTCTCTTCATCCTTTCCTCTATCACTCCTATTTACTCTCGCTCCAACTCTCTGTAACACCTTGCGTACTAGTGGCTTCCCGCCTTGCTTGGGGTGGAATGCTTTAAAAATACCCGAAGAGAGAAAAGATATATTTATGCATTTACTATAGATATTGGTCCGAACTGAACACAACAGACGAGTCTAGAAATTTGATTCGAGCGGCCTTTTCCAACCCATGTGTTGATAACAGTAATTTTCTTATAAGTGCCGTGTCTCGTGATTGGTGATCATGGCTCTCCACAATTTCTTGTCCTTTCTACCACTTAATGATTTTCGTCATTGTGCCATCTCTCCCAAACTCCGCTCTGCCATCCATTCGCTTAAGCTCGCTAGGAAGGTCGCGCGTTGCTTCCCTGTGACCCTCTTACATTCAATCTGTTTTGTGTGTATCAAATTTTCCAAGTCTTATTTCCTCTTTATGTGCCAAAGATATTTCAACTCTCTCTCTCTCTTCCTGATGTTAAGTATAAATGTCCTTTTTGCCATTGTCTCTAGAAATTCGTCGTTTATCACATGTTAGGTCCATGGTATTCTCAGCAACCTTCTGTAGAACCATTTTTCTGTCTCTTCTTCATTTGTGAGGAGATTATACAGCATTCGCTGCCATAGAGGAGGACCGATATTACGTAACATATACTAATCTTCAAAACATATTACTTATCTTAAAATTTTCCAACATTACCACTTATTTTTCTGCTATATAGTTATCATTATTAGCATTATTAGATGTAGTAGTAGTAGTATTAGTAGTAGTTGCACTTTAATTTTTATCCTTTATTAACTGATGGTTTACACTGGATATAAGGGGACATCAATTCCACTCTTCCCAATGTTCTCGTTATTTAAAACAAGGTCGAAGATTAGGAAGGTCACAATTATATGATTGAGGGGAAGTACTGTTTTCCATATCGACATCTTATTAAATTGATGACGATGGGTGATAACTTGTATATATTTAAAGACTTTAAGATCTACGAATGTTGTACTCTGTTGAATACCTTACGATAGTCTATCCAGTAAAATTTCTTCGGATAGTTTTGAACGATCTTCTTCTGTCTGTAGAATCTTGATCTTTTTTCGTAGTGTCTGATACTTCGAGCCTACAGTTGTATTGTTGCTTTATTTTTTTCTTTAGCTGAGAGGACTTCATTTTTATTCCTGATTTTGTATTTTCTTTTGACTTTTTTGCCTTTTCTAGTCCTTATATTTGTTCTTTTCGGAAATTCATCGAGTACTGATAATTCACTTCTAAGTTGTTCAATTTCTGAATTATTTTTCTTTTCCAAGTTGGATCTTCATGTCTGTGATACTACCTTTATTACTTTGATGTTTATCTTTTTAGTTGCTGCTATTGTTGAGGCATATATTACTTCGTTGAGTCTGCTTCATCTAGAAATAGTTTGAGCGCTGCATTCACAAGTTTAATAATTCCGAAGTTAAGGTTTGTTCGTTGAAATTTTGAAGATACTCGTTCCTCCATTTCAATGTTTTGTGTTTGACTTATATGCCTCATGATTTTTCTTCTTCGCTTCTTGTATACTGTTCTTGTTTACCACAAAATACTTCGCTTCAATGTGTTTTTAACTCGTTTATTATTATTATTATTATTATTATTATTATTATTATTATTATTATTATTATTATTCCTTTGATTTCTGGTGTGTACACATTTCTTCCCGTCCATATCCCGCCAAGATGATATTTTCCACTGACCAATTAAAACAACAACACATATTTTACATAGATAAATCCCTTCGTAAGGTGAGGGCTGTAATCGTAAGAAAAATCTTTTGTATTTCTTTAAGGCATGGATTTCCAGGAATTCTTTCATTGAATCTACTGGAAACTTTTCCAATCATTCCGAGGGCTCCAACTACAAATGGTATTGATGAAGCTGTCATTTGCCACATCTTTTGAGATTTCGATTTCAAAGTCCTTGTATTTTGATAGATCTTCGAAGATTCATTGCAGTAAACAGGGGCTTCCATCTCAATAAGGAAGCAGATTTTGTCTTTTCGATTTCTAACGATGTCTGGGCGATTAGCTTTGATCGTTCTGTCTGTGTGTATTATAAATTCCCATAAAATTGTTACATGCTCTATCTCCGTAACCGGGTATGAGCGGTATTGATACCAATTTCTCGCTAAGCGCTGCAGATTTTTCAGTGCAGATATTGGCCCACTCTGTCGTGCCGTGTTTTATATTCTGTGGGTGCCAATAACGCACAACATGATACAAGATGGTCAACTGTTTCTGGATATGTATCACAGAATCTGGATTTTGGACTAACACATTTTTTCAATTACTATTGGTACATTCGCAGTTTTCATTCCTCACGTCCTGTTAATTTCCATCTCCAGCTCCTAGTATTTGGACAATGTTTCGATTATTTTCATGGATATTTTTCTCTCAAATGATACCACTATGTCAATAAGTATACACTTCCTAAATTTCTTGTTTTTTTATAATAATATCAGGTCTGTTGGCATTTATTTCCCTGTCAGTTTGAATTGGCATTTATCAGACGGTAGTAACATCGATATTTTGGATAACTGTGTCTGGTTGGTGCTCATACCATCTCTCAGTGGTTTCGATTTTGTGCTTCTTGCATATCTTCCGGTGCGCATATGTTACTACCTTGTTATGTCTGTGGGTATATTCGTTTTTTGAGAGTTTTCCTCGTTTGGCTTACATGTTATTCGCTTTGTTTCTTGAAGCATGCAGATTCTTTTTTGATGGAGTGGAATTGTTGTCTTACTATTTGTCGGAGAGTATCACTGTTTTTTGTGAGGTACGCATCCAATCCGCTTGTTGCAGTTTTGAGAGTTAGTTCAAGTGGATTAGACCTTCCCACCTGAAGCTCTTGGTACGTACAGCCTATCAACATCTGATTTCGGATTTTCAATCTTTTTATGTCATTCAACTTCCATTTCATAATTCTAAAGCTGTATGTTACTACGGGTATAGCTAAGGTGTTAATAGCCTTCATTTTAATGGCCCCATTAAGTTCGCTTTCTAATATCAAACGCACTCCTATAATATTCTTTTCAGATCTTTTTCTTCATACTTGTTATTTTTCTAATTGCTTGGTTCGCGATGTTGATGTTTTTCTTCCCTTGAAGGTTCTTTCTTATATTTGGAGCTGTCCGACTCTCCCCGAAAGATATTTCTTTTACATACTCCAATTTATAACGAATGTTTTTGCCATCTCTGTTTTTCTCTCATATTCGTCATAATCTCCATCTATTTGCTTGTGTATCGCAGCGGGATTATTACACCTCCTTTCTATTTGTTCTTATTCATATTTCCTCTGATGTTTTCTCGGATGATTTCGAGTTCTATGTCAGGTTTTCTTTTTACTTGATGTCAAGACTGACATTGGCTAATTTGTAGACATCTATGTTTCGTCTGTTTGAGGGGTGTTTTTTCTCGCCAAATATTGTGGGCGGCTTTGGTCGTTGTTTTTGTTGTCAGATTTATCATAGCAGTGTAAAATGTTAACATTACTTCAATATACTCTTCCCTAGACCATATAGCTACTGTTCCTTTTTGCAGTTTTTTTTTATTATTATAGAGGGCCATTGTGAGGACTGTCGTCGGCATGGTTTTTCTTTAGTTCTCGTTGGGTAGAGTTTGCTTCAGTTGTAGACTTGTCAATCACAGTCTGGTTCCTTACTGGGGATCGCGGTCCTTGTTGACCCGAATGACGACCGATGCGGTTTATCAATGCTTTTCATTGTGTCAGCATTATAATAAGTTCGTATTTACCCATTTGTAGGTGCTGGTTTGCGAGCGCCAAAGCATATCCATATGATGGTGAGCCATCACGTTCACGGAAACCAGGCCTCCTAGTGTTATATTTTATTACTATTATTATTATTATTATTATTATTATTATTATTATTATTATTATTATTATCATCATCATCTTCCCCATCATCATCAACATCATCATTATTATTATTATTATTATTATTATTATTATTATTATTATTATTATTATTATTATTATTATTTCTTTGATTTCTGTTGCATACCCATTTATTTCCTTCCGTCCCCCAACAAGAGACTTGAGGTCAGAAATGACATCATGATATTTTCCACTGCACAGTTTTGTAAAAAAAATAAAATACAATTGACAAACTAAAATCACATAAGGGCTTTATGGGTGTAAAATACAGGGATCCATTCAGAGAGTCTGTTGTTGTTGTTGTTGTTGTTGTTATTATTATTATTATTATTATTATTATTATTATTATTATTATTATTATTATCATCATCATCATTATCATCATCATCATTATTATTATCATCATCATCATTATTATTATTATTATTATTATTATTATTATCATCATCATCATCATCATCATCATCATCATCATTATTATTATTATTATTATTATTATTATAATCATCATCATCATTATTATTATTATTATTATTATCATCATTTTTATTATTATTATTATTATCATCATCATCATTTTTATTATTATTATTATTATTATTATTATTATTATTATTATTTAATACTTCTTTAAAATATTTTGATCATCCGAGCTGGTCTCCTCAAATCCTTAAATATTAGTTGAATTCATTCCCTAACTCCTTCACTGTCTTTTGCTGATTCGTCTCAGTTTTAGATTTTAAATTTTATTAAGATCTTTTCCAAGATAATTACCAGTGATTAAAGCTTATGATACTGTCATCTTTAGGTAAAAAAAAATAGTTGCTGCCCTCGCAAAGAATAGCTTGGATTGGCTGTTTAGAATATTTCAGCACTGGGATGTTTAATCATTGAAGCATTATATATACATATTCAGTCAGCAGCAAACCCACTACACAGTACTAATTGACAATTACATTTGTTTCTCGAAATATTATCCCTACACCATGGAGCACAGGCAGCTCTTCACTAATTTTTAATGATGTATTATAATTCTGCTTGCCCTCTAGTTAATTAGATATTTAGGTAGCACGCAGATTATAGGTTCTTTCAGTTGTGGTGAAGAGGCCAAGATAAATGCAGCGAAATATTGTGGGTTATTGGACATGCATTGTAAGGTTTACATCAAAGGTGTATTTCTATTACCTCGGAGTCATTCCTGTTTTATTCCGACGAAATATGGACGAAAAGATGTGTCAAATGGATTGTTTGGTTTTACTGATAGAGACAAAGAATGAAACAAACGGATGGTAGAGAAGGTGATAATGATTTGATGTTTTTAACGTCTGCCCCCTTGAGATGGAAAACCTTGTCAGATTTTGAATCTTTTCATTTGTACCCTATTCTTTGAATAATGACCTGTATTAATATTTATGGTGATTTTCTAAGCAGGGCTTAGATGTGGCACAGGAAATTATCGAAAGTGTGGTTGCCTACGGTAGGGATCGAACTCACTACACAGTATTAATCAATCTAGCGAGACGAGCTTGCTAAACATTACACCACGTCAAAGTGTCCCCGGTACTTTTATTGATGATTCTTAATGTAAAATATTGTTATAAAGATGTTAAACCCTAACATTTAAGGCAATAGTCAAGTTTCCATGGTCGTCACGATTCGCAAAGACTTTATTCTATAATTAACATAAAAATCAAAATTCAGCAGAAATTCAAATGAGAAATCAATGAATTTTTCACGGGTATTACTAGTTTATATAATTTCCCACAAGCTTTGATTTCATTTTCAGATTTCCTTGATCGTCTCCTATTGGCTAAATTTGTTTTCCTGTTTTGGTTCATAGATCTGCTTTACTAGTCTGGATAAAATGACTGGTGAAGATTACAAACCCCAAAGTATATTATTTCTAATATTCTTGTATGGGTTCACGAAGTTCCTTTCTAAAGTGGCATCAAAGAAATGTAACTCTGTTATTTGCATCATCATAACGAGGTTATCTTCTGGTCATCTCCTTTATTATCTTTATCTTTCTTCAAAGAATGGAATGTCATATCGAAAGCAAAG
>OZ038481.1:116372369-116394869 GCA_964036315.1 Acanthosepion esculentum
TTAATAATACATACTTAATAGCTCTGTTGTATTACATCGAGTACTATTTGTGCCATATATGTATGTTATTGATATGTATTTCATTTTCATTTCTGGTACTTAAGTATTGCCAGCGTTCGTATAACATATAAGATCTCTAAAAATAGCGACCGTTAATGTTAATTTATTCAGTGATGCGAATACAATGAGGGGAATCAAGGAAAGGTTGTACAAAATTTAAAGAATAATCAAAAACGAAATTGAAAACTTTGGCAAGATAAAAACAAGAAAACATATCTTTACGAATGCCACAAAAACAAGATTACATTATCATTGTGTAAGAATAGACGAAGGTGAAAATATTTAAAGAAGATCGTATTGGCAATGGTACAACTACCAAACCATCAACGTGCAAGATGGAAAGATAGATACATAAAACTGTTTACTCAACTGTAATATTTTGCGATGAACGTAGATCTACATTAGATGGGCGTGATAACTGGGACAGAGGCTTAGATCAAACAAACTCACACAAAATGGGTGACATTGATCAAAGTTTTCGGATTGAATTGCAAATTATAGGTCCTTTCGGTATTAATTTTGACGTCAAGATAAATGTGCAAAAATTGTAAGAAAACCATTTTTTCCATTCCATCCGAATTTCTGGAGAGCAACACATTAAAACGTTTCACCTTTTTTTACTGACATGAAGTCAGTCAGTTATGTTTTATGCATGATACATGCTTAGATGATCATGTAACTTTCGATACATCACTGATGAGGCAGATTTTTCCCGCAGTAGGTTGCCATTTCTTTCCGCTGTAGGCCAGTTGCCATCCAAAGTTATAGAACCCGGTCTGTCTTGCTATTTGCCCATAACTGGAAGGAGAAGAAGATGATTCATACGTTTCCCAATGGTATCAGCACGTAAGTGAATGTGATGGATTCGAGTGGAATTCGAACTCGGCTCTCCGATTCCTCAGCTGAGCCGCTATCCATTACTCCACCGTGATGATTTTGAAACAGTTGCTAGTGGTGCTGCTAAAAAATCGGGTTCAGAATAAAAAAAAATCTTTCATTTGACAATGCCTTGAATATTCCTGCGCTATGTATTTTGGTGATTCTGCTACATATCTCGAAATTCGTGACAAAGTCCAAAGGAGTGTGTGTAATGTTATCAATACTGACCTGACATCTCGGCTTCAGTCTTTTTCCCTGCCGGAATAACATTTCATCACTCTGTCGTTCTTATAAATATTTTCTTGGCTATTCTTCTGATGACCTTTACTCCTTGTTAGATTGAACGCATGGATTTAAGCGTAGTACTATATTGGAAGTTAGGTTCCACCTTTTAACTGTTAAAGCAGTCAGAGGCAAACATGTGTTCAATTCTGATAATTTATTTTCTCGCATCTCTCATCTATGGAACGCTATACCGGCTTCTGGCTTCCCTGTCACGTAGGATCTCCTAAAATTGCAACACCAGTCGCCATCTTGTGTCCTTCTGAATCTTTTTTTTAACCCTTCTTAGTTTTCCTTTCTATTTTCTTTCACTCTTAGTATCATCTTGTGTCTTAGTGGCAGTATCGCCTTCCATGTGATGAAAAGAAAGTGCACAAGTTGTACGGTTAACTGTGTGTGTGTGTGTGTGTGTGTGTGTGTGTGTGTGTGTGTGTGTGTGTGTGTGTGTGTGTGTGTGTGTGTAAAGAATGCACGGCCGCAATTTTTGACGGATTTGAATCAAAATTTACATTCACATGCTCCAAGTTAGTGGAAGGCCAAGACCGACTTTGCATTTCCCAACTCCCATCGATAGTTTAAATAATCAATTTTTTCATGCTACTACGGCAGTTTTCATTAAGTTTGCGGCCATTTTCGACTGGCCAGAGCGATAGGCAGGAAGATTCTATTGGCCAGCGTGAGAGCCAACAGCTGACTGGCACGAATGTTAACTAGCATGCTATCATGCAAAAAATCGATAGCTGCATTCTCGCAAGTGGGAAAAATTTAAATCTGCATGGCACTTTACTCCAATTGGCTCATTCGCTATCTTAAAGTCAACGTTGATTCTGATTCCGCAGAACTGGGTTGGGTGTGAAAAAGTATTTGTGTTAACATTCTTTTTTCATTCGGTTTTTCCAGTTACGAGTCCTTTTTAAAAGCTGATCGTTTTGTGTTCATTTTGTTTAGTTCTTTTTTCGTAACACATTTAATGTTTAGTATAGAGCTTACAAAAAATTCGAAGTGTGAGTTAGGCAAGAAGATAAGGCATGTAGCAACATCATCACGGCAAAGGGCACTCCTTTAAAGGCAAGAAAGGGCAAAAACAATTTAAGTCAAGTGATAGCGATTGCTGTAGGAGTCATATGATTTTTTATTCAAGCACGGGCAACGCCGGGCCATGCTGCTAGTAAGTATATTTATGAATGACAATGTTCTTTTATTATTTACAGTAAAGGGCACGCTTAGAGAGCAATCCTAGATACTTTATGTAGAACGAGAAGAATCTACCCCCCAAATTAAATAAAGCGTTCAGTTAGGATTTCCCTGTAAATTACTCGGATCGATATACACCTGATGAAGGCTGGAAGGCACAACGGCCGAAACGTTGTGATAAACAAAAAAAATTAAAAATAAAAGATGGAGTTGTTTGATTTTGTTTGGTCGTATATCAACACCTCTATGGATTATTTAGTGACGAAATCTAAATATTTTAACACATTTTTATGACTTCAAGTAAATATATTTTTAACGCAATTATTTGCCTTCAATTCCAGATAAAATGTATTGGTAATTCTACTATAAAATGTATTGTTGGTAATCTTAGGTATTGTTGGTATTTTTATATAGAAATGTATTGCTGGTATTTTATAATTTCATTTTATTTTGTTTTTGTTTCGGCGTGCATTTTTTGCCCATATCTCGGACCCTAATAGGTACGACCACCCCAGGTCAAGGAATAACTGGAAACAACAGTAATTAAGATATGGTTCGACACTCCTCAAAACTAGGTACCTCCGGTCAATTTTTCGATACCTAAGGTTTAAAATTAATTTTAAAAATAAAAAAGCATTCTTAAAGATTTTATTTTAGATTAAAGGATTAAATTTATTATTTCCAGTAAGTAAAATTTTCTGGTGTATTTCAGATAGAAATTATATAGATTGGAATGTCAAAAATGTGCTCGATTTATTTTTAATTTTCTTATAAGCGACCATTTTCTTAAAGTTTAAGAAATTTGTAAACAAAAAAAAATCGATTTTAAACTTCTTCCTAAAATAATTTTTTAATTTTTTGACACGTTATTTGGGTAAAATTAGAAAATTTAAAATTAAATTAATCTGATTTGAAACAAACATTACTTATAGCATAAGAAATTGTATCCAAACTTTTCTTAACGATGTGTCAGAATTTTTTCATGTCTTTATTCACGTTATCATTGTTATTGAGAAGTTACGAGGTGATGACAGCTACTATGGATGACCAAATTTGACAATTTTACGAAATGTAAGCGAACGAATTTTTTGGGTTTTTAAATAGTAATTTTTAAATATTAACATTTTTCAGGTAATATTTATTTTTTATTTAGTACTTTTTGTTAGTCTGGTTTTCGTTTTTTTTTTAAGTCCTAATCTTCTTAACTTATTTAATAATTTAAAACCTAAACAAAAAATTAATTCAATGAAATATGACCCAAACTCAAATAAAAACCTAAAATAAAAATATTTAGTAAAAAAGTAATTAACGAAAATTAAAACTAACGTAGAAATTTTGAAAGAACGTTTTGCAAACACGTTAACGATGGGAAAAAGAACTGGATATTGAAGGGAAATAATTGCTGTGCGTCTGACGACACTCAAATCCCGTCACATAAATAGAAATTAGGAACATTTTTTCACTAAAAATTATTTTTCAAATATTCGGGTACAATCGACTGTTATGAGCTTTACAAATTTCGATTCGTAAATTTACTTTTCACTTAACCATATCACCAAATTGCATTTTTAAAAGCAATGAAGAATTTTAAACGATTTTTGAAGTATTATTAATATTATAAATAATTTGTTTAAAAAATGAAAAAAATTCTTGTAAAAATACATTATTCATTGAAAAAGTTTTGTTTTATCAGACAATAATCTCCTTAATATAACTTATTTACAAAAGCAAGTAAAGGCTTTTCTAATTAAATAATGTCATAGTTTTTTTTAGTTTTTTTACAACTCAGAGCATATTTTTAGAAACGGGTAACTGTTTTGCAAAAAAATATGTAGATTTATTTTCTCTAAAAAATTTTGTTTTTAACTAATAAAAAAATCCCACTCTTTTTAATTTACTCGAAATTTCATGAAAATATGTAAGGGGGTGGAAACATTTAAAAAAATATATTTTGCCAAGATTTTCTAAAAAAGAAAATTCAAAAATAATTTTCTTCATTTCTGAACATTTTCTGAAAGATTCATTAAAATCTGACAATTATTTGAATTTTGCAAGAATTTCCAAATCAATGTGTGTTTTCATCGGGAAAAGCGCAAAAGAAAACTTTTTTCTCTTTTCGACCGCCGTCGTAAAAAAACAAGATTTTTAACCAAAATTTTGAACGTGCTAGAAAGGAGTAACAAATTTCAAAAAGTAATTAAAAAAATACTTTGGTCTTTCCTCTAAATAATAACATAAACATTTTGATGACAAAACTTTGTTTTCGTTGAGTTATGGGCCTTTTTCTTATGCTGCTTTTTTACGTGACCTAGTGGAGGTACCTAATCAAAACTTACAATCTCCCGATAGGAGGCCTTGCAGTTTATAGTCATGCTAGCCCTAAAAAGATAGGGTCAGTAGTCGGAATGTAAATAGTGTAAATAATGATAACTCTCCCCGAGAAACTCAGTCGTAAACATTGGTTGTCTGCAAATGCTTTCAATTGCTAGATCCGTTTTGATTTCTAAGTAATCGTTTTTTGATTTTTTTTTCAGTTATAGCATTTTGTATTTTAGTTTTATAATATTTCACCGGAAGCAAAAAGGACACTTCTACATAGGATTAGAAAGATACCGATGGCATTTCTTAGGAATATAATGCGAAAAGAGGGCCTAGAAAATTTAATACTCAAAGACATCTTAAAATCAAGAGGGACAGAGGAAAACAGGAAATAATCTCCCTAATGAGCTTGTGTGAATAGTTATCAGAACAGACGGAAAGTAAAAAGACAAAACTTACTTTGTTCTCGTTCCACTGCCTATGTCTGGCGTCTTCACGTCCACTCCTTATTTTAGTATTGGTCAGTTATTACTTCCGACTATTGGACTTATATTTCCAAAGAACTCAGGTACACACTACACGTCCCAGGGACTGTACTTTTTAATCTGTGCTAATGTCCTATTAGTACTATGTGACTAAATTCACGAACCAACGGGACAATTGTAAAATAAAGTTTTTAATTCCTGGGTCGTTCGTTTTGTTCTTGGGTTCAGTGAAAATGGCGAACAATACCTAAGGATTACTAAAGATAAGAACTAGACAAGATATCCTTAGACATTGTCTGTAGAATGAAAACAGTATATTAAATAAATGATTACCTTCTGAATTCCATGTAGGTTACACTGATCGATATACACGTACTGAAAGCCGTAGTGTACAGCGGTCGAAACATTGTAATGATAACAACAAAGGTGAGGACAATAGACCGAATGCAAATTTTGAATTTAAATCTTAATTTTCTAAGGAAGTAAAAAGGGCACTTCTCTATAGAATAGGAAAGAAACCGGTGACATTTCTGAGGCACATAATGAGGAAATAAGGTTTAAAGCATTCTATACTCACAGGCCTGATGAAGGCCGGAGGACACAACGGCCGAAACATTTTGATAACAACAAAAAATATGGAACTGATAGTCCGAATATAGTGTAAAAGCGTCCTGGGTATGACGATAAACTACATCCGGCAGCTCTTAAATGCTGTTGTTCCTAGGTTCACCTTAACCCGGGGTGGTACCACCTGTCAGGGTCCCAGCTATGGACACATAGTGAACCCCCAAACTGGGTCAAAATTAACATAGATATGCTCCTTCACATCCCGCACTGTTAATTATTGTAAGTATTGCCAAATTATTAATTTGCTTCTCAAATATGACATGGTTTCTAAGAAAATTTATCAGTTATGATTGATCTATTTCCGGAAGAGAGTTACCACTGAAAGGATTTTTCCCAACAGACCGCCGACGTTAAGCCGTCATAAACCTGTGTATTTAACCATGCCTCCTCTCTGAGACGAGATGTGCCACAAGGTCAGGCTTAATGTGGAGAACCCGAGCGCAGTCACTCAGGTCTAGTACAAAAATGACCACCCTCCACCCGCAACCGTCGGTTGCGCTGGCCTCAGTGGTGACCACAGATCCCACTCACTATTGCAATGGGAGGTTGCAACCACGGTCAGCTGTTCCCCAGGGCCGGACACCTCAACTGCATCCCCGTCCGCGAATTGAGTCGCACTCTGTCTGAAGACGGAGGCGCCACTGAGAGATGATACACATCCCACAGCAGGGAATAAAACTGTCCTCTGCTCAGTTGCGTGACTAATTAAAAAGAGCAATTATTGTATGCAGACTACGATCGTCGCACTTTGTACTGAGAGATTTATAAGTAAATCGTTTGGATTCAGTTAGTTGATTGTACGACATGACAACTATTTGAGGAATATTTAATGTCGGTATTAGTCAATTTTCTTTTGGCAATAAGCCCAGGTAAATTTGGTCGTATGGTTAATACTGAGAACATTTATGCGGTTCCTGAATAAGTAAATATTGCTCGATATATTTTATTCTATAACCATTTACCCTATTCGATAAATATTTGTCGGTCTATTTAAGTCTATAAGCATTAACTTTGATCAGGTTAGATAAATATTGATCGTTTATATAGTATTCTCTAAGTATGCTTCGGGGATAGGAAAATACTGTGTGTTTATATATGAACCATTAAGCATTTACCTGGTTCTACGGTAAGTTAATATTGATCGATGGTAATTTTATCTTCGATTGAACATAAGATAATTACCCACCTCTCTGTTATTAAATTGTCTTCAAAGTATTGTTTTCGTGGCGAAAGGACTTGTAAACACAGCATTTCTTATTAAACTATTTTTTAAACAATTAGGACGCTTGTGTTAATTGTTTGTGTTTACAGAAACAAGCTGATTTATAAAAATGCAAAAATAACAGCATAATTGTTATCGCAGCCCATTGCTAACAGTCGACGGTGTGTCTTTTATTGATGAAATTGTCTGTAATTGACTGGTATACTTTCAACAGGGGTAAAAGAAGCATTCTAAGAACGCATATTCAATTATTTCATTAGCAAATTGTGGCGAAAACACGTTAGAACGATCGAAAAAGGCCCGGAATCGCGTGCTGAGATGTCTATCAAGAGTGGTTCATCAAGGTTTTCCCCGTTAGCAGCAAAACAACTTGTCATATCCAAATACAGGCCTCTCTGCAATTTGTCTAGATATGGGCTTCCGTCAATTGGGTTTCAAATGTCTCCTGTCAATAAAAAACGAATGGAAAACCACCAGTTCTCACTCGGCGAAAATCGTTGTTTAATAAAGTCAGTCACTTGAGCACTTTGTTTGTCAACTTACGTGCCGCTCGCCATGTTGTGATTTCTGAGACATGCTTGTCTCCCTCCATATCTTTCCCTTCTGTGCCACCGGATTTCTGTCCTGTCAATAAATGCGACGGGAAAGTCAGCAGTCAGCAGTGGGCAGTTGGCGAAACTCCATGTTTTGTGAAGTTCATCCCTTGAACAATCTGTTCCTCAAAATGCGTACTGCTCGCCGTGTTGTAATTTTGTCTTTTTCCTGTTACCCTGTATTTCTTAGGAGAGCAATCACTTAGCCTTTTCCCTAACCCCTAGATACGTATGCCAAATTTTAAAACAGAACCTTCCAAGCTCCTTCAGGTTTTATTCTCCTTTGACACGAACAATCAATAATATATTCTTGACCCTGTGGGGGCACTCCTTCATCAGAAGCGACGTATGCTCTTGTTCAGTGTCATGATGAAAGACAAAACGATGAACCAGACCCAGTTTTCTGCTAACTGCTTAAGGTTTGTTTTCAAAATCTTCTCTTTTTCCTCTTTCATAATGATTTGTCCTAACCTCCGACGATTCCTCGTTCCAGAATTATAGACCCTCCCAGCGTATTTAACGGTGATATTCATATCATACGACTTTTGCTTTCTTTTTCGAAAAAGTAGCAACATCTATGCCACGAAAGCGCTTGATTGTTGTCTCATATTAAGAAACGACAAACTTTCAGCATGTCATCCATCTCCAAGATTTACTAATTCAGTCTAGCTTGTAGGTGTCACTTCTGCGGTTATGCAGTTTTCGTTAGTCCATGACCTCGGAGTCCATTCTTGTTCAGGGATCGCATAAATATCTGCATTAAGAGTAGTTAAATTGGCTGGGACATTCACTGTTGACTTGGTAGATGTTCTAGGGTGATTAGATATTTATATTACTATTTTCTATTCCTATTGAAATCTCCATCCGTAATGAGTGGTACACTTTGAACATGTTAACCTCAAAGCAGTTCTTGACACTTGAAAAAGCTTAGATAACTTTCTATACGCATACTTTGCGAGCATCAAAAATTGATTTTTCTCAAGTTTAATTTTTTTTCATGAAGTTTCCACAAATTACTGAAGTTGGCATTCTGTGTATATATATATATATATTAAAGGTAAAACTTAATTTCACAAAACTATACAACTAATAAGTTAAATCACATCAGTGCACAACTATACAGTTTAATAATTCTTAAACTGGAAGATTAATAATTCTGACGCTAATATACATGATTCTGTTTGAAATAATGCTATTATTGTGTGCAAGTGAAAAGACAGTCTTTCAGAAGAAGGTTGGTATGGGTATCATTCTGTTCATGTTGACTAAGAAAAGCACGAGATTTCACAAGATTAGAGGTTTATTACATCTCTGTAATTCGTGCAACACGGTTGGACTATGGGTTTGTGTGCTTGCTTCCTTATTTTCCAACGTAGACCCTACTTTCACATGTGAATATAAGACAAAACCTTCACTGGGTTAGGTATTTATATAACTGCCGTTGTCGTTAATTTTCTTTGATTTTTTGGGGGGGGTTACAAGTGTACACATTCTAGCCTCAGTTGGGTTGATTACGTGTCCACATGCCGGGATAGCCTCTGGCACTAGGTGAAGCATGGATCCGCACATTCGACTAGGTGGTCAACCTTCAGGACAACGTTGCATCGGGCTTCTCTGGGCTCAAAGACTAGTCTTAAATGATTTGAAGTGATCCCAGTGTTGGAGTTTTTGAGTACCTTGGTGTACTAGTGAGCCAGCCGAAATGAGCTGACTCATTTTATAGATCACCAATAGAAGAGTTAACCAATCAGAAGGTTCAAAATATTCGACGTGTATAAAGGCGACCATGTTTTTCCCGAATATGCAATGCCAGCCTTTGGTATCGAAGACTGAAGAATTACGGAACAGCTGCTGGTGGTATTGGCGATATAGTCAGATTCAGTAGAGTGTCTGACTCGTGAGTGCTAATCTTTAACGTTGTTTCATTGAACAGATTACGTACTGCGCTGGATTCTATATTCATAGACTATGGGGATCATGGTCAACACCCAGTACATATTAAATGTTTAGCAATGCTGTGTTAAAAATTGTTTGCGTTAAAAAGCAATTAAAATTAACATTTCATAGAGTAGTTAATTTTGTTATGTTTTATAACGGTTTCCTAGATTCGGAAATAACAGCAATGATTGGTCACTCGTACCCATGTATGTCTGTATGCTGATTCTGCTAAGCAATCTTTGGTGCAGACGTGTGATCAGGTACACTTGTGTTTGTTCACCACCCACATGTTCAACCTGTGGTTTATATTCCTGCAGCGGGAGAGAGCGCATTGTGTGGCGTAATTCACAACAGTTTGAACAAGGCCAGTACGCTCATAACCTCAGTCACGCTGACTTGCAACTTCGTGTTACGCAATTTCACTCACGAGCGACGGGAGTGGTTGCGCCTTCTCTTTGTCTCATTCCACTGAGCAGGATGCATCTTCCACATATGGGTTGCGAGGCTGGCGGTCCGCTTGAAAGCGCGCGAGCAAACAGGGCAGCTCCCGCGGGAGGGCGAGTCCTCCCGATAGGCAAGGAAGTTATTTGTCTTTTGGTTGCCCACATCTCGTGGGTGGAGATCGAGGACGTTGTTTTTCGAATTAGAACCAGAATATTACGATCAAAGGGAGATGGCAACCCCACAGAGATCGGCGCATTGAGGAAGCACGGGCATCCCACATTTAATGTCTGCGGACAATGTCTGGACTCTTAGCCAGCCCGAGAGATGTTACCAGCGGGACCCTATGGGAGGGGGACCAGCACTAAGCTCCCCTAAGAGAGTCATAGTTACTCCTGCAATTTCACTCACAAGGCTTTGATTGGATTGGCTAGGTATGGTTTTCAGGTACTTTCCAAAGGATCCGAACGCTGGGATCCCCTCTACAGGCCGATAGCATCAGGTCACCTTGGTGAAATCCGAACCCGTGCCTCATGTTAGGATTGCGAACTTTCTTACCATTTACCAATATTTGGAAATAAGTAAATATAAGTCGCTTGTATTTGAATCTATAAACTTTAAAGGGTTCAGAAATAATGGATATTGTTCACTTATTTTTAGTGTATAAGTCGTCATTTATATTTGGATACAAAACACATACTTGGTTCGGAAATAGGTAACAGCTCTTTGTTTATATATGCGCCCGTAAGACTTTAGTTGATAGATTGGCCTTGGGTTGCCCTCTGCAAGGAATGCAGACCCCGATCACATCCAAACAGTAGAAAGGTTTAGAAACGTGGTGCCTATCTGGCAGATTAAGCAATGAAAACTAATCAAGAACAAAGGGAAACGTGAGTTTCAGCGTTTCTTCTTGTGAGAGCAGCTGAATATTTTAACAAACGTGTACGTTAAAGATTTCTGCCGCTTTAGAAATCGAAGTATATCGTCTGCTGCTCCCAAAATAATGTTCGACCAGGTTTATTCGGGTGAGCGCTTAGCTATTCAGTCGGAATTGAAGCAGTATTGATCTCTATTTTAGAGTTGAGATATTCATTGATAGCTTCCTACTAAGACGTCAAGAGGAATGGCTGCTGTAAGTGAAACAACGCGTTCTGCGGCCATTTGTAAAGGAAAATGTTACATTTAGCCTGTTCAAGAAGCATCAAAGGAAAAAGAAAATTTCTCATGAGAAAATATATAATAGATAATGTTCTTTCATTCTTTTAGATTTCATTTGACGTCAGTGTTTGTTCTCTGATTGTTCATTACAGAAGTGCGATTGCAGAAGATTGAACTATCTGAAAATGTCATCCTTCTTTAAAATAAACGCAATCGGTGTTAATATATGAAACGATATCCGCGGGGTTTAATGGCTGAACAGAAATGCTCGATTAATGTCAGGAGCACAAATGTGTCTCTACACAGACACAAACGCATAATCCTGGACACGGACGTATGTACCCAATGAGCATATTGATTTCGGTTATCCAAATCTGCAGGAGCGAAACCTAGTCAGATCATAAACAGTCTGGATATCTAAAAAGTATATTGATGATCAAAATCCACCATATATAAAGAACTTTTAGTTAACTCAATAAAATATAACAGGTTATATATATATATATATATATATATATATATATATATATATATATATATATATATATATATATGTCCGACAAATTTTCATTCAGGCCGGTAAATGTTATTTAATACTGTTTATTATAAAACCGAGCATTTACTTAAATACTTGTATCTATAAGAAGAATGTTAAACATAAAAAATGTCTTTAAATAATTGTCGGACTTTGTCCATTTCATAATATGTGACGTCATTTGTTTACAGTTGATACGCCATGAGCAGTTATGAATGTACGTGAAAGATTCATGGAAGATTGAAGTTTATAAACAGTAAATTCGACCTTGCCAACCGAACGATCCTCTGTGACCGAATCGGCTAAAAAGGCACGTCAGGCTATATGAAGGTTCCGTATAGGATACAGGTTCGAATCCTGTCGGAGTACGAATATTTTGTATGAAAATTTCTCGGATATTCAGGCCGGTAAATGTTATTTAATACTGTTTATTATAAACAGAGCATTTACTTAAATACTTGTATCTATAAAAAGAATGTTAAACATAAAAAAATGTCTTTAAATAATTGTCGGACTTTGTCCATTTCATAATATATATATATATATATATATATATATATATATATATATATATATATATATATATATATATATATATATATATAAATAAAAGAGAGAGTGAGATAACACACGAGTATATATATAAAATTTTAAGATTATACGTTCTTTTTATGGATACAAATATTTAAGTAAATGCTCTGTTTATAATAAACAGTATTAATAACATTTACCCGCCTGAATGTCCGAGAAATGTTCATAGAAAATATGCGTCCTCCGACAGGAATTGAACGGAACCGTCATAGAGCCTGACGTGCATTAACGGATTGGGTCACAGAGTTGCGTTTGGTTAGCAAGGTCGTTCCTCTGTGGCCGAATCGGTTAAGGCACGTCAGTCAATTCTATCCCTTAATGACTCCACCTGGATTAAATGTGGGAGTAACGACTTTGACGTTCCAATGGTGGCATATGATTCTGCGAACGTAGCTGATCTGTATTTACATTCTGGTGATAATTGATAGATTTATTGAACCGGACCTAATCGGTCTATATAGATATAACGGACTCGTTTATGTCCCCAATAGTAATGGCCCTCTTACTGTTAAATTACAGAAAAAATCATTAGAGCTTTTAAGCTCCTGGGATTCAAGATAGAGATCACTTCCAATATAAAACTAGTTAGTTACTTTGAAATCACACTTACCTTAAATAATAATACATTTAAAACTTACGACAAGGAACACGAAACTCCTAATTCCATTAACTCGAACAACCCTATACCATTTTGAAGCAGATACCAATTACATTTGATTCTAGAATCAATGAACTGTCATCTAATAAGAATATATAAGATAAGAATAAGACATTGTACGAAAATTCCCTCGAGAAACATGGTTTTGCACATAAACTATCTTATTTAACCCCACAAATAACCATAATGAAGTTAAGATTAGTAATCCACACAAAAATACAAAAAGAAGTATTATTTGTTTCAACCCTCCCCACTTTTGTAGATTATCTAGAATTAAAATCGGACAAATTTTCCTGAAAATTGTAAACAAACATTTTTGAATAACAACTCTCTAGTTAAGATCTTCAATAGAAAAACCATTAAAATAACTTATTCATGTACTTACAGCAAGTTTAGAGTAACTGATTCCTACAACAAATATATCCTTAACAGATTCAATGGTATCAACAAGAATTCTAATAACCACCCACCTTGTAATTGCAGAAATAGCCCAGTTGAGTGAAAATGTAGAGCATTTAATGTTATTTTTCCAGCCACCATTTACTCTAAAGAAAATAAATCAAACCATCAAGTTTATATTGGGATTTCTGCGAGGGAATGAAAAAAAAAGATTTTATAACCACATACACATTTTTTGCAACCCAAGACTAAAACACTAAACTACTCTCTCGCAAAAATTTCGGGAATTGAGGGAGAAAGACCTGAACCCTCAAATTAACTGGGAATTTATAGGTTTTTCTCAGACTCCAAATAGCTTTAAGGGTAGAGTTAATTTATATTTGTGGAAAAAAATTAAAATCATTAAATTTAAGAATCAAGATATTCTACTAAACAAAAGGAATGCATTGGTACCCAAGTGTCGCCATTGGAAATAATTCCAACTGACATTTTATTCAAAACCCCACACTCGAAGTGACGCCACAGGAAAAAATTAAACTAACATAGTATCAGCCGAACCTCGTACTAGTCTCTTTCCTTTGTATTTTTATATGTGATTCTTTTTCGATTGTGACATCTTCCCTATATGTAAAATATTTTCTATATGCAAAATTGATTTCGAGATGTGGAATTTCCTTCTATATATATTTCTCTCCCGGTCACATGATTTCTACAATAAATTGTTTTTATAACACTATTTTTTTATTGAATTTAAATTTAATCCTTTACAGAATATTTAAATATTTAATATAAATATGTTTAAATTATAAACTTAGTATTTGAAAATTTATTACTATTGATATAATGAGATTGGTTATATTTAAATGAAATTAATATATTCATAATTTACATAATTTTTTTTACTGTAACTTTTACTATATAGTTCACGATGTAGTATTGAATGGGTTAATATTAACATCTTTTTATTTTAAAAAAAGTATTATTCTGAAATTCTTACTCCCATTCTATAATAATTTTAAGCTTCTCTGTAAAATATTTCATAGCCTTATATTTTTGTTCATTCTTCTTCCTTGCACAGGGTTGATAAGGTTCATTTATGCCAGTGTCCATTTTCAACCGTCGCGTTTATCTGGACCCAACTCCACAGCAACCACCTTAGATCCCTTAAACCTCTTTATTTATATAACTCCCTACTCTATTATAGGCCACATCTTGCTCCCTCTCCTTTTATTCTTTTCTTTTTCTTTGCCTTTCAAATTTCCTGTGAAGAAACGGTTTATTCATTTTACACATGTATTTGCATTGATAAGTCCAGCTTAAATAAATACAGTAGAATCCTTTACAACCGGACTGAGAAGACCTTCCGGATATGAGGAATTGGTTACAAAGTCCGGATATGAGGGGTTATATTTAGATTAAAATACAAGAACTTAAATCAGGTTTAACATTTATTTCCAATGTTTTATAGTAAACAAAATAAGCTAATGGTGAGTGAAATATAACGGAATTTGATTTTAAGGGGAAAAAATTGATTATGTTAAGTTAATAAAAAAAAATTCATTAAATTAAGTATGCCACGTATGCAAAACAAAAAAGTAACGATATAATATATATATATATATATATATATATATATATATATATATATATATATATTAATATATTTTTATGTATAAACGTTCTTTTTATATAATTTGTCCATTTCATAATATATATATATATATATATATATATATATATATATATATATATATATATATATATATATATATGATAACGTCATCAGAAACAAAAAGATTAGTATAATAAGATATGTTCGGCAGATGTTCTTATTTCAAATACCGCCGACAGGCGTTGTTTTCCGTTCCAACGGCGATTTTGAATTCAGACTTGTCTACATCTGTGCTCTGAGGTTGATGTTCTTTTAATTACATTTCAATTGTATTTACAATATATTTTGCATGCGGCTTCATCATAAGCATAAACGTTTACAGTTTCGTCATAAAGATCCAAGTCGGTCGTCATATACTACTTATATCAGATAAAATCACGAATATTTACCCAGATTTGGGGTTTTGTCTTACCTAAAAGGTAGCTTTTTGCGTGAAAATATACGCTATTTAGTGGGCACAATAGTTTGAACCAGGATCCCAAGTGAAAACGATATTTTCGGCATGTAAATCAAAAGCGCCTGACATGAACCAGCATTCGCTTTATCCTGGGAACCCACTTTTAAGATAAACGTGATGAAGCGTACAGCCATCACATACACAAACACCCACCCACACACACCACACACACACACACACAGATTTTTCTCTTGAGATAAAATTCTCAATATTTTTCTCTGAATAACAATCGATGTATGTTATATATGCCGTTTTCTAAAAGTGACACAAATGATGTCCAGATGATTTCAAAAGAAATATTTCAATATTCGCCATGAAAAACCCTATCAGCAAAACATTAATCTATACTTGTGAGTTAGATTCTAAATGAGAAAAGCACACTGCAATATCTTTTTTCAAATCGAAATCCGTTGGCATAAACAATGAAATAGTTGCCTTTGTCCATCCGTTTATTGCTTCAGTTTCGATGCAAGGGAATGAATAAGAAACAAAACACAGGAGTGATTTTGTTTCAAGTAAATCTGAAACGAATTCCTGTGGCCTTCTTACAGGCAAGCAATTGAAAATTAAGACTGTTTATTACGCCATCATAGACACTTAAGTTTTTCTTTCTCCTTAGTTTACCAAATCTTCGAAGGGAAGACGCCAGTCAACGAGCAAGAATCAATATAAAGATTAGAGCTGTATTTCGGCCAGACATCATGTGTAAACCTACGACTGAACTTTCGCCCAGCTAACTTCCCGCGAAGTCAATGACTGACCCAAGTTGTGTCTGCGTTCAGGTTCATGTTGATGTGCACCAAGAACCGGGAAGGTCAGGAATCAAGCTCACAAGTAAACAAAAGATGGAGACAAATGTTGTTTTCAATATATTTAGTTGTTTTGTTCAATGCTCGGCTTTTATTCAGTTTGTAGGGGTACGTAGGTGACACTTAGGACAATATCAGCAAAAATATTACACCTAAAAAAAACATAAATTGGAAACGTGTTACGCGTTTAAAGGCCATTCTGGCGATTATAAAGAAAGAGGTCAATATCAAAGGATGATTCCGAAGATAAATAAGCTGATTATATATATATATATATATATATATATATATATATATATATATATATATATATATATATATATATATATATGTGTGTGTGTGTGTGTGTGTGTGTGTGTATGTATGTATGTATGTATGTATGTGTGTGTGTGTGTGTGTTGGGAAAGCAAAAACAGCTGATGGGACCGTAAGTCTGAAACCCGTGTCGTGTTAACGGTGAGTTTTCAATCTTTTATATTAATATTATCCACTATACATATTTTTTTGGAATTATGTATTGAGCACTTTCTTAAAATATCCATCCTCTAGTCTAACTCCGGTCTGGTCAAATACTCTCACCTACACACAAACACACACACACACGCACGCACGCACGCACACGCACGCGCGCACACACACAGACACACACACACACACACACACGCATATATATATATATATATATATATATATATATATATATATATATATATATATATATATATATACATATATATATAGGATAATGAGTAGCCACGGGTTTTAGCTCAGCATACAGACGAAGAAAGAAAGAGAAATACTGGATTTTAAAATTAGACACATATAAACTAGGGTTAAACAAAGACTTGGGTATTTTAGATCTGTATAAATATTTCAATAGTTAAAAAAACTTTTTAGATATAGTTAAAAAATCTTTTTAAACAGCATCTAAAATACTCTCGTTAGATTTACGTTAAAAATTCAAACACAGTTGCATTCCACATCACGTGACGTCCGCGTCCCGCGACGAACGCTAATTGTAAACAAACTCCCAAATACAGTTATTCAATTAATTTCTGAGGAAGGACTGAGGTGGTCTGAAATATCAAATATATAAAAACATATAAATAAATACTTTCACAAAAAAAGCACCCAATTTTTTCCTTTTATTTTGCAACTTTTCAGTTGTGTTATCCATATTATATATATATATATATATATATATATATATATATATATATATATATATATATATATATTGAGTAAATTTTGAGACAAAATGGAAAGCGTTTACTTGTGAGGCATTTTTCATCCGTGGCGACTATATCGCGCTGGGTCTGTTGACGTTATTATGACTACACTTGCGCATGAACGAGAGCGGATGGTAGTTTCATCATTTCGAAATAATTTTTTTCCCTGTCGGCGGTATGATATGAAATAACGATATATATTTTTACATATCAAGAGACAACATTGAGTAAATTTTAAGTGATGTGCATGTGTAGTCGTAACAACGTCAACAATCCAAGTTTGATCAAGTCCTTACGGATAAAATTCTTTACAAGCAAACTTTTTACATTTTATCTCAAAATTTTTTTAGAACTTCCCATTGACATATACATACATATATATATATATATATATATATATATATATATATATATATATATATATATATATATATATATATATACATATACATTAAACTGTGCAGCTTACATATCATAAAGAAACAATTTATACTAAGAATTAAATAGCAATGTTAATGTGATTAATGTCGAAATCGCTTCGCTAACAGGACTTAATAAGACATTATTTTACTATCAATTCTCACTTGATCGATTTGAACAAGAACTACAGCGTCGCGGAATTGCACACTCCAAAACATATATTCAACTGTCAATAAAAAAAACACTTTCGGTCTAAACATTTCGTTTTAGTGTTTGACTATGTATAGATATAACAAACAAGTATAGCGACCTACAGAATATTTTTAAATGGCAAGTCAGAACACTTGATAAGTCAGAGAAATTAATGTTAGTTACGAAAATAAACTTATCCTCAGCGGCCCGAGAAACACTTTTGCAATACAGTTTAATCATTCTTCTTTTTGCTGAACAGATTAATTTTCTCCGTCGAAAAAAAATTCCAACATTCTTCGCTCTCTCTCTCTCTCTCTCTCTCTCTCTCTCTCTCTCTCTCTCTCTCTCTCTCTCTCTCTGTCTTGTGGTTTGATCGAAAGCAATTCTTTTTCATGTTTTCTATTCTTTAGGGGATTATTTACACCGATTTGTTCATTTTTAGTAATAAGTTTATTTTAGCCGTGACGACTTATCGCCCCCAATTATTACGTTTCGCATGTTGATTATTGTCGTCCCAACGAAAGTTTCTGAAGAAATTTTGCACAAAAGGTCCCTTTAAAAAAGAATGCGTCCCGCCATTTTCAAAGTCACACACACATACATATATATACATATATATATATATATATATGAGCGACTGTTCTTAGAATTTACTTTTAAAAAGTGTTCAATACAAAGTAGAGCAATATATTATTATTATTATATTTTTTATTATTAGCGATTATAATAAAACATGTTGAAATCGCTACACAAAAGCTTTCATGTTTCAGTACTATGAGTGCACTTCTTTAGGTGATGGTAAGTAACTGAAATTCAATTATTTTTAAGGACATTTAAAAACAAAGTGTTACATCTTTTCCGAGAGTTAAAGAGGGGAGACATAAGGTCAGAATTAAAAATAGACTTATCGGTATGTATTGATTAACCAATTAAAAGTAAGCTTAGAGGGTGCTTCTGCGTGAGTTAATTTTTCATATCACGATAAACCGGAACATAGATAGTCCATCATTAACGATTGTGGAAAGTAATAATAATAATAATAATAATAACAATAATATATTATGCTAGAAAGTAAAACTGCTTGCATTTGACGAGGGAAAATAGTCAAATGCTTCTTTTGTGTTAATTGATAAATTTAATCAGTATTAATATTACTCTTTCTTCTCGCTAAGACAATGCCAAATATTTGGGTAACTTTTGAATCATCGTGCGTAATATTTTATTCTAAATATAATAGAATTATAGTCTCAGAAAAAATAAGGAATGATTCCATTTTGAAATATAGAAGACTGCAAGGAAGATTAATCTTTCTGATTTCTATTAATTACCAAAATTAAAAGGATCGGCAACCAGTTTTAGACATTATGTACAATGTAATCACGTACATAATATATCTGGTGGCAGTTAGTATAAGCCTAGAAAGTTCATATTTAACTTCATTCAATGAAATGAAAAATCGAATCATATCAAATCTAAAGCATTGACAATGTCTCTCCATCCTTGCAGAAAACATAGAAATATTTTGTGCATATTATTTTATTATACTTCATATCAAAAACTTGGCATTTATATATTTCGTTACACATTCACACACGTACTATATATATATATATATATATATATATATATATATATATATATATATATATATATATATATATAGGGACCACTAATATTATATACATACACACACACAAACACACACATATATATATATATGAAAATCATATATATATATATATATATATATATATATATATATGAATTTCATATATATATATATATATAATATATATATGAAATTCACATATATTTATATATGTATATATGAATTTCATATATATATATATATATATATATATATATATATATATATATTACATATGTGTGTGTGTGTGTGTGTGTGTGTCGAAAATACTTTTACTAACATTGGAGGTAAAACAAGTTAAAATATCCATATAAATATTTGCCCAAAATGACATTTTTTTTACCTCAACGCAGCAACCCATATCAAATATACCAAATGGTTCCCGATTACTACACGCATGCACCCGTTGGATGATTCAATGGCGACCCCTCTCAAATACACCCACCCGGTGTCAAATGGTTTCGCAGTCCCCCATGGCCCATTGAGTAAGCGTCTCTGCATTATTAATGTCTGCTGTAGACACCAATTGTTCCATGTGGCCCCAAAGACAAAAATCTAAAGTATTGAGTTTGGGGTAACGTGCCTTACTTGTCCATCTTTCATGGTAGATGTCAGCCAGTGCATCGTAAAAAATGCATTAGCAGGGATACATCCTCTAACAGGTCTATAGACAGCCCCTGTTAGACGTTCTGGCAGAACATATAGAGACTATTTGTTCTCTAATCACTCACCACGGTGAAATTTTGCCGATGGTTTATTGCAGAAATTGCTGATCCGTTGTTTGTCTCTTCGCCGAGGCAACATTTTGGGAGAGATGGAATAACAGATTTACAAAGCCAACATTTGTGGGCGGATTGGAATCCCCAGGGTACAATACAGGCTAGACACCAGAGTCAGTTTACGATTAATGTGTAGACTGGAATTGTAGGTGACTATCTCGTAGTTCTATGGCACTGCACATTTATCGAATAATACGGATAGCGGAGCTGCTCTTGAAGTCCCCTCCACGTGATACTACGCATTCTGACCATAAGACCCAGGTTCGTATCTCACCATGGTCAATTTCTCAGGAAGGAGACTCCCTGATGTTATCGGAGTGGGGGGGTCGATCCCAGCGTGCAGCACCTTTGGAAAGTGCCTGAAAACCATACCAAGGTTTGATCCAAGCATTTTGAGGGAAATTGGGTAGACGGAACCCTTAGGTGCCGTCGATAGGTGTGTTAGCACGAAGTCACAAGTCATCGTGACCAAGGGATTGAGCGTGCTGACCTTGTTGAAATTGTTGTTCACGCTACATAACACGGTCTTTCCCAGAAACTCTAACTAAGGTATACTCAGCATAGCTGCAGTATAAAACATAGTTGGGATCTGTGGGTGTTGAACAAACACAAATATACCTGAGCATACGTCTGAAATAGGGATTAGTTAGCAATCCTAGTAGACGAGTGGCCGGCTATATATATATATATATATATATATATATATATATATATATATATATATATATATATATATATATATATCATACATTTCATGCTGAATATCAACTGACCGTTACACTGTTTGAATTATAATATATCAGCTTATCACAATCTTGGCGTAGTTATTTAGTATGATGGGATTACAGATTTTTAATTTTAAAATTTAAAACTATATTTCGCACCTAAAATAAGAGGGATTATATATATATATATATATATATATATATATATATATATATATATATATATATATATATATATATGTAAAAAAAAGTAAAATTAAAACATATTTTACTGATGAATTATCATATTTTAATTTTTGGAAAATTTTTCAAATATTTTTTAATTAAAGTCTGATTACTTTTTCTTATTTAAACAAAAAAGTTAATTTGTTATACGTATGATAAGTAGTACTTTGCATTAAAAATAAACCGTAATTTACATTAAGAATTAAAAATTAAAAAGTAATCAGGATCAAAGTATTTATGCAGATATTTATTTTTATGCCTACATGTTATTATCAATTCATTTCTCGTGTTTTATTAGCTAGGGTTATTTAAATGTTTAAGATAATCAATTTTTCAACTAGACATAAATTGCATTTATTTCCTTTACCGTTATAAGACTTAGCCCAAAATATAATTTCCCAATTGATTGATCGTGAGGTGCCCTCATTCATTAATCACCAGAAATATTTTGAGAGAGCTGTTTTTTTGTATTTTAACTTACTTAATGTCATTCGATTATGGTAAAACTTAAACTTCCAAGCATTTTCCGAGGAAGCAAAATAAAATTTATATCGGAATGTATGTTCGCTCGATATACATTATTATTGGTCATATATTGTAGTTTTTCAGGGAAAGGTCGTATTTTTTAGTTGTATTATTTTTAAAATTTAGATTTTCTTTGTTTGAAATATGTTTGTTTAATATAATGTTATAATGATGGGAGAGGGATGTGTTAATATTATTAACACAGCTATTGCTGATCTTATTGTATTTGTTAAAAATCTTCTTAGTGCTGTGAATAGTTCAAGTGTTTATGAACCAAATTTAGAAACATTCTTCCGATATTAATGTTGAAATTACGCTTAAAAAATAAAGTAAACCATATACAGTTACGTTTACTGTGTTTTTGCTTATATTTACTTTCGTTTTTTATTTCTAAATAATCTAAATGCAATTTATAATGCCTTAGTTTTAAAGCCTGTA
>OZ038481.1:116399869-116529869 GCA_964036315.1 Acanthosepion esculentum
CGTAACACATTCGGTCCATAGAAATAACTTCTTTAACTTAAGTATGTCACAAAGAATGTAGTCTGCCTTATAGATCGGCTTGCAAAATTTTTCATCCAACTTGCTAAATTAATTGCATTAGTTAATTTTATCCCAAATAATGAATGATTATCAGTATATTTTTCGCAGTATGGTGCATGATAGAGCATCTTAATTTTACCTTCTGCTCTTTTCCTAATTAAAAAAACAATTCGTGCAACAAATTGATCTTTATTACAGAATGTACAAAACGTCAAAATATTAAGTCAGTAATCAGTGTTGCTGATTTAGACTTGAATGGCTGTCTCAATTCGATGGTTCATTGAAGAGAATGAGGTCCAGATCTTCCCATTCTACTTGGCAGTAATCACAATGCTCTGGGTGTTTTTCGTTGGAACATTTATTTCTTCAGTTTCATCCAAAATGGTTCAATTATACTGAGGCCAGGCTTTTTATACTGAGGTCAGGCCTTTTTTTGACATCTACATCCACTAGAAACCTTCAGGTGATGTTTGGGCAAGGAGAATCATCATGCTGAAATATTTCTCCATCTAATAATTTGACCATAGTAAAATAATATAGTTTTAGCTGTTTAGGTTTTCATTAACTGTAATCAGTTCTTTTCTAGCACCGCTTTTCATGCAACCTCAACCTTTAAGTGTCCAGCACTATATACGTTACTGTCTTTATTTTACATTGTTTCTTTCTCCCACTGTATCACACATTCTCTTGCATTAGATACAACTGTATTTTCAGTCATCACTAAAATTATTTTTGCCACCTTTAAGCATGCCATGTGATATGTTCTTTTGACCACTGCAATCTACTATTCAGGTTTTTCTTTATTGATAGCTTGCTTTTTTACTGTACGCCTGTTCAAGTTGTTCTTTCGTAATACTCTACATTCAAGTTGGTCTTTCGTAATACTCTACATTAACGTTGGTCTTTTGTAATGCTCTACGTTCAAGTTGGTCTTTCGTAATACTTTACATTCAAGGCGGTCTTTTGTAATAATCTACGTTCCTGTTGATCTTTCGTAATACTCTACGTTCAACTTGGTCTTTCGTAATACTCTACATTCAATTTGGTCTTTTGTAATACTATAGGTTTAAGATGGTCTTTCGTAATACTCTACATTCTAGTTGATCTTTTGTAATACTCTACGTTCAAGTTGGTCTTTCGTAATACTCTACATTCAAGACGGACTTTTGTAATAATCTACGTTCTTGTTGATCTTTCGTAATACTCTACGTTCTTGTTGGTCTTTCGTAATACTCTACATTCAAGTTGCTCTTTTGTAATACTTTACGTTTAAGATGGTCTTTCGTAATACTCTACATTCTAGTTGATCTTTTGTAATACTTTACGTTCAGGTTGGTCTTTCGTAATACTCTACATTGAAGGTGGTCTTTTGTAATACGCTACGTTCAAGTTTGTCTTTCGTAATACTCTACATTCAAGTTGGTCTTTTGTAATATTCTACTTTCAAATTGGTCTATCGTAATACATTTACGTTGGTCTTTTGTCATGCTCTACTTTCCCGTTGGCCTTTCGTAATACTCCGCGTAGTGTATCAAGAGAAACATCACTGTTAAGACCATATTCCATCTGGAATTCTCTGACTGTTGATCTTGAACTGCCTACTGAATCACTCACGATCAGTGTTTCATCTTTCCTTTCTACCTTTGTGCTCTTCGGGATTTCATTACACTTAAATCCATTCCGCTTTCAGACGTACGAACTTCTTTTGGACGGTTTAAACATTCTTTGTTGGCATTTCCTATCTATCTCTTCCTTGAGCAGGTTACAGCCATATCACCTTGAAACACCGATTCACATCCGGTCACCGAAGTTAAGCAACGTTGAACCCCTGTCCATTCTTAGATGATTGACCGCTCAGTATTAACAGGTAAGCTTCGCTATGTTGATAGTGTAAAGGATACGAACTCGAGATGATAAATTGGAAAGCCGGTTTCGAATTCCTGTCGGGTTCATTATATTCACTAACGTGCAAATACCTTGGAGAAAAGTATAAATCAAGCGCTTCTCCTCCACCACCTATGGCTTAATTACTGAAATTCAGGTGGCTTCCACTCCTCGATAACTGTTAAATTTGACTCCCCTAAAACTCTAGTGACTACCTTTCACAATGTCGTTCACTGTTTACAGGTATTAAAAAAAATGTGATAAAATAAAAATATTAGATTCTGTCAAATTTAGCTCGTATGCTCTGTATATATACACCCTTGTGCAAATTAATTGGAACAAAACGAACAATCCCGTTATTATTTACTTTTTTCGTTTTTTTTTTCAATGAAACATGAAATAGTGCACATGTTAGTACTTCGTATGTCCATTCTACAAAGTCGTTCCTTGCAGATTAACCACAGATTCTCGATTGGATTTAAATCAGTAGAATTTCCGGACCAGTCTATAGTAATTTGATTTGCCCACTGTTAAGAATTGCTAGTGGGTTCTTGCAGCGTTACAATTTTCGTACGCTTCCTTGGAGAAACGTCCAACGCAGACAACGGTCATAGGACAACTAATCGACAGTCGAGACAATAGTGTATGGGCGTGATAAAAATGTGAAGCATTCACGGATGACGCAATATTTTTGAAGGCCATACAAATTTCATCATACACCCCGAAAAGACATTCATATTACTGCACATCTCTGCAAATGACGTAATCTGAGGAAAAGTAAAAATTGATTACACCCTGTCACTCCAGTGGGTCTAAAACTGACCGTATGATGAAGAAAGGAAAGTAAAGCGGTTGTTCCAATTAATTTACACAAGTGTTTTCGCATATGTATTAAACAAACAAACGTGCGGAGAGACAATCTCTTGAGTTTGTACCATGGAGGTGATAGGGTAATATAATTTAATTTGATTTATGGTCCCCACATGCTCTTTGTGAGATTTTTTTCTCACAAACAGATTTGTCTTTCTATCATTCGAACCTGAGGAAGTAATAGAGAGCAGACGCTCTGGACGAAACGTATCGTTTATAAATCTTTGTCTCTTAATAATCAGTTTTTGCCTGAACTCCTGGGATGAAGAGTTAACATTATACACAATATATTTATATTCGAAATATTGTTCTCATCTATTTTGTTGTTATCACAACGTTTCGACCGCTTTTCTCTCCAGCTTTCTTCAGGTGTATATTGATCTGGGTAACAATTAGGGAATTGTGAACTGAACCCGTTATCTACGGGGCAATGGCCTAGTGGATAAAAGCATTGGTCAGTGAATTTGGTGGCATATTCGTTCTGGGTGAGGTAGTGAGTACTTGCTCTCAGTGGAAACGGGCGATCAAAAGAAAAGTACAAAATAAAAGTAAAAACTAACTAAGCAATATCCCCAGACATGAGAAGTGGAATGAGAACAGTCTCCCCTCGTAGACTAAATAAACGGTTCAGTTTATTTCAACACCTCGTTGAATACTTGTCTAGAGATCTCGTTCGGGGCTGTTTGCTTTACGACTTCAAAGTGGGCTTATCAACAGCTGCATCAAGTCGACGCATATGTCAACCGTTTGGGGATAGTGCTGTGGATGAACGTACTGCAAGGTGTTAGTTTCGAAAATTCAAGTCGGGAGATTTGTCTCTCCATGATGAGCCTCGCAGTGGACGACCACAGGTCTTGAATGACGGAGTCCTGAAGGCGCCCATTCAAGAGGAAAGTAGTCTAACGTGTGGTGAACTTGCAAGACAGTTCAACGTTTGCGATGAAATAGTTAGACTTCACCTGCACCGCCTAGGTAAGACGTACAAACTGAGCAAGTGGGTTCCGCAAACGCTGTTGGGAGTCCACAAGGGACAACTAGTGGCAGCCTGCGTTTCGCTGCTTTCTCGCCACCGTACTGCATCTTTATTCAATCGATTGTTTACCAGTGATGAAAAGTGGGTTCTGTACGAAACTCCCAAGCGTTCCAGACATTGGTTGCCTCCTCAGGATGCTCTCCCTCACAACGCAAGACCGCCTATACACCAACGCAAGATTATGCTTTGTGTCTGTTGGACAGGTCGTCAAATGGTTCATTATGAACTGCTACCAACGGGCCAAACCGGTCACTGGAGACCTATACTCGCAGCAATTGAAACGTGTGCAACAGGCATTGCGCCAGAAGGAGCCAGCACTGGTGAATCGCAAAGGTGTGCTTTTCCTCCATGACAAAGCCAGGCCGCATGTCGCGCGAGTGATCAGGGATACCATACAGCAACTTGGGTGGAAGACTTTGTGCTATCCACCTTATTCACTTGACCATGCGCCATCCGATTACCACCGCTTCCACTCCCTGGATAATCATCTTCGTGTGAAATCCTTCACCAATGAAGCAGACTTGCGCAAAGCCCTCACGGACTTCTTTGCGTCAAAACCTCCCGAGTTCTACCGCAAGAGCATTGAACAGCTGGAGACACGCCGGCAGAAGGTGCTAGATGCCGATGACGATTACTTCAAAGACTAAATATAAGTTACACATACTGCGAAGCGTTTTCTTTCTTTACTTTAATAAACGGACATAACTTTTTTGGTTACCTTGTACATATATTTATATATATATATATATATATTTCTAAATATTACAGACAGTTGATATCTATTATGTTTGATCATATTCCGTTCTAAGCTTCGTATAGTGGTTTTAGTTTCGTGACAAAATAAAGACAAAAAATGTCCAAAATTTTGAGATTTTTTTTTATTATGCTGTTCCTCGATTTTAGCTTTCGAAATAAAAACTGACCATCATCGAAGTGGGTAAATGGACATTAAAACAGAGATGTTCACAAAGATGACATACTGTTATGTTTACGTAGAAGTTTTCTATGCGATGATAACGGTCGCGAAATAGCAGACTCAGGTCACAAATTCGTAATGCAGTTTAAGACATCATACATAGACACGTGAGAGAAAGAAATTTATCAGCAGAAACATGTGTTTAGATTCATTGTAATATGTTGCGACTGATTTGAAATGTAATTTTGTTGAATGTGGGTTGCTTTGCTTTAATGTAGATGACCTCAAATATAGTAAGGTTACTTTTTACTGTGTGTATGTGCGAGTATTTTTGTGATATCAAGTAACATCTGTCTAATATTATGTACATATCTAGGTTTTTCTAAAGAATCTTGTTTAATGGAACTGCGATAAAAAAGGTGACACGTACGTCGAAGGGAGTGTGTGGTTTTAGTAAAACAAATATAATTATTGAGTCTATCAGTAATATCAGAGATACAATATCGGAACGGGAATGTAAATTCATACACTACATTGTTTTTTATATATATAAGGTTTAGTTGTGTAGTTGTAGGGTTATTGGAGACTATGAGGTTTATTGTTTTAATTTTTTATAATATATGAGGACCTTAACTTGTTTATTAATATTAATGGGCTTAACATTGCTACCTACTAATGTCATGACTGTTGTTTCGTCATGTTTATAATTTTTATGCATTTCGTTACAATACAATAATGTTGGACAGTTTTGTCGTTATTTTCTTCCGAATCTAAAGCCACTCTACGAAGCTTAGAACGAACGGCTCATGATCAAACATAATAGATATTCACTGTTGTTTCAAACTAATAATAGATATTCGCCTATTGTTTCAAACTAATTTTAATCTGACTAATATAAGGACCCCTTCCCGACCACCTATTAAAAATTTGACTCACCCTAAGATATTCTATTGATACTTATAATTTTGGATATAAATGAGATTTAGGGAAAAACTCTGTTCAAAAAAGTGACTCACTTATTTCATGCAACTAGTAATCTATAGAAACAAAACCGAACAGCTTTAAATAAAGAATAATAGAGGTATAATGTATTTATAATAAGTAATATAGTTCGAAATATTTAATAATCTATGGGTCCTCCTTTATTTTGAATAACCTTTTCAACCCTGTTTGGCATTGACTTGATTAGGTTCTGGCAAATCTCATCTACAAGCATTGAATTTCATTCGGATATGAAATTCAAAATCAACTGCTTTCTCGAGAGCATATACTTTATAATGCTCCATAAGTTTTCTATGGGGTTGAGCTCAAGAGATTGCGGAGGCCATATCATAACACTCACCTGCTTCCCATCAAAGTATTCCTTCAGCAATTTTGATTTGTGACAGGGAGCATTATCCTGCATAGATTTTAGATCCCTTATCCTTTGATTTTAGCTCAACTTTCGTTTCAGAGAACATTTAGTAAAAAAAAAATCAGGTAAGTCACTTTTATCGAACAGCACCATATATATATATATATATATATATATATATATATAAGCAAATATGTGGATGTAGATCCGACGGTATGATGAAAATGTGGAAAAAGACAAAGCAAAATCCGAATATGTGAGTTTACTATTTTTTTTTTTTGTTTTTCTGTCGACGTCAGATGTTTCGGTCAAATAGACCTTCTTCAGGGTATTCTTTCTTGGATTTGGATACGCTGGCGCCGCATAGGCGCCGCTGCGAAAACCTGCACCCAGGGAAGAGATCCAAGAAAGAATTCTCTGACTTTAGAATTTCAGTTTTTCTGTTGCTGACTAGTCCTGTATATATCGTCTCTTCATTTAACTTAAATTTAATATAAATATGTCTCCCTTAACCATGTCCTGAAGAAGATCTATTTGACCGAAACGTCTGACGTCGACAAAAAAACAAAAACAAAATAAAAAACAGTAAACTCACATATTCGGATTTTGCTTTGTCTTTTTCCACATTTTCATCATATATATATATATATATATTTTGAATTTCATTCGGATATGAAATTCAAAATCAACTGCTTTCTCGAGAGCATATACTTTATAATGCTCCATAAGTTTTCTATGGGGTTGAGCTCAAGAGATTGCGGAGGCCATATCATAACACTCACCTGCTTCCCATCAAAGTATTCCTTCAGCAATTTTGATTTGTGACAGGGAGCATTATCCTGCATAGATTTTAGATCCCTTATCCTTTGATTTTAGCTCAACTTTCGTTTCAGAGAACATTTAGTAAAAAAAAAATCAGGTAAGTCACTTTTATCGAACAGCACCATATATATATATATATATATATATATATATATATATATATATATATATAAGCAAATATGTGGATGTAGATCCGACGGTATGATGAAAATGTGGAAAAAGACAAAGCAAAATCCGAATATGTGAGTTTACTATTTTTTTTTTTTGTTTTTCTGTCGACGTCAGATGTTTCGGTCAAATAGACCTTCTTCAGGGTATTCTTTCTTGGATTTGGATACGCTGGCGCCGCATAGGCGCCGCTGCGAAAACCTGCACCCAGGGAAGAGATCCAAGAAAGAATTCTCTGACTTTAGAATTTCAGTTTTTCTGTTGCTGACTAGTCCTGTATATATCGTCTCTTCATTTAACTTAAATTTAATATAAATATGTCTCCCTTAACCATGTCCTGAAGAAGATCTATTTGACCGAAACGTCTGACGTCGACAAAAAAACAAAAACAAAATAAAAAACAGTAAACTCACATATTCGGATTTTGCTTTGTCTTTTTCCACATTTTCATCATATATATATATATATATATATATATATATATATATATATATATATATATATATATATATATATATATATATATATATATATATATATAAATATATATATATATATATATATAAATATATATATATATATATATATATATATATATATATATATATATATATAAATACATACAACATTACCTAACGGTACGTCTAGACTATCGAACTCATCCCTGTATTTAGCTTTTGGATGGAGCTTACCACTCGATTTGGACGACGTTCCCAATCAACCCGACTGTCAGATCAAAGGCGGTTGTTCTCCTCCCGCACCGAATTGGTCTGGTTCTCAGCGCGGGTGCTCCCGTTTAAGAGAACCCATGAACTACGTGAGACGAAAAGGGAAGGCTGCCTTCAACCCATGCGCCACACGTCTCGAAATCGTTAGCTTGCAAGGGGATTGGGCATTGGACTTCTCGCCGTTACTTCGATGTACTTACGTTTATCAGGTCCTCTTGTCTGAGCCGAGTGCAGCCGTGATTTTTGTTCAGTTCTACTGACACGTCAAAGTAAGTCGAAACGAAGAAGGTATTTTTACCTCCATGGTAGTGTTTACTATCTCTTTTTACAGAAGTAAGAGAAATTTTACATTTCATTTTGCCGAAACAGCCAAAATGTAATATTAGATAAAAAAATTAAAACGTGAAGACATACGAAAATTCTGAATGATCTGAAGAATTCAGTTATTTATTTTAAATTATCTCACCCATTTATCCAAGTGCAGGTAATTTAACCCCGATAGAATTTGAGAGTCCCTCTTCTTTGCAAGAAAGCAATGAAAACGTATTTTTATTAAAATATAATCACTTTAATGATTTCATTTGGAAAAGTCTCTTTTGAGAAATCAAATCTGATCAGATATTTCGAATTCTGCCTTTCAGTTTTTCCATTTTTTTATTTGCCTTACTACCTGACAAAATATGATATATTTATTTTGTAATCAAGATTTAGATTCAGGCGTGCTTGGAAAACGAATTCTGTTGGAAGGAGGAATTATTTTTTTATATGAATTTGCACCTACAAAGTTCTTAATCTTCGAGCTTTTATTCAGATTTAAAAATCAAATATTTTGAGTTTCTTCCACACAGTATTTTTTCCTTTCTGATCTAATTAAATTGTGCGAGATGCGTTTGAAGCTGGCGGCCTCGTCGAAAGGACGTCGACAGTTATTATCGTGTAAGAAAAAAAAACGATTATGTCGCACCTTATCATAAGGGGCATATCGTCTTGACAGTCACGAAAATTAAAAGAGAGATTCAGATATTCTTTTGACAACCATTCACAGATTTGTCTCTCGCAGTCTAGAAAGCGAATCAGTAGTTACAAAAGGTGAACTAAGAAGCTAAACTGAAAATTATTCAAAATAGATTCAACTAATAGACAATTATTATCATGCAATTGACATTATCAAATCAAAGGTCTCATCACTCAAATAACATCTATTCAAATAGATATTTCTTCAACTCCCCAAGGATAAAGACCCTTGTTTTTTTTCCAGAATATTACTGCAAATGTTTTCCTACTTCCAGATAAGCACCATAGATATGTCATATCAACTAAAAAATATCAGATCAAACAACCAAAATCCGATTAAACGGTTCGGTGTTAAAACAATGTACGTAGAGCTATTCGTCTGGAAGGTTTTTGACGCGTTAATTCTCTCATTGAATGTTTATTTTCAGTTATTTCAAGGCAGAATTTTTAAAGAATCATTCTTTTATTAAACAGTTTAATTCTGTGCTAGCAATATATAAACAAGATAATCGTCCCGAATATTCTTCTAAATCAATTAAATATTTTTCAGGATTATGAAATTTAGATCTTGTTTTAATTGGCCAGTACCGAGACATTAATCTTTGCATGAAATAACTCATTCCGAGCCAATTCACATACACTGCGATGAATCAAATTTGAAAATCGTAGATAAATGTTGTTTTGTAAGAGAAGAAACGAAGTAAAAGTAATTTACATATGTTTTAATATAAAATTACAACGTTAACTTGCATATTTATTTCTGAATTACTTTAAAGTATTTTTAGAGTCTTTATGTAAGATAACACAAAAACTAGATAAAGTTATTTTTTTACCAAAGAAACGTTTATTATTTGATTATATTATAGCAAACTCTTTATAAAAATATGGATAAAGTGCTCAATACCAGAGATAGAGCGTGTGTAAATATAAAAGTGAACATAGAAGTCAACACTTAGAGGCGACAGTCGACAGTAGAGACTGTCGCCACTAAGTGTTGACTTCTATGTTCACTTTTATAAAAATATTGATATATACAGTGTAACCCGGATATAAGAGAGTTGTCGGGGCCGGATAAGAAGTCTCTTATATCCGGGTTTCTCTTATATCCGGGTTTCACTTATATCCAGGTTTGGTCTATTTTGTTTTATTAACACAGGCTCTAATTTGGGACCAGAGAAAATCTCTCTTACATCCGGGTTTCTCTTATATCCGGTTCTCTTATATCCGGGTTACACTGTATATATATATATATCAATATATAAGACTAGAATATATAATTCCAGACGAAATTTTAAATAAAAAATGTTATGACAAGTTGTAAATACAAATAAACGTCAATCTTGAGAATCGAATAAAATTATTTAAAAAAATCAAGGCATCTCTACAGAGAAGTTCTTTAAAAGCGCTTTAGACCGAACTAAACTTCCCTATATATAGATTGTGTCTGGGTATTACTTAAAATGGATCTGATTTGGTCAGTAGAATTGCTGCAAGCGGACGTTTTACCATTTCTCGAACTGCAGCATGAGTATCATCGTGTTTTAGAACATACCAATACTCAATTTAGTATCCAAATATCTCAGAGTCGGTGGAAAATAAACTTGGTAACTGGCTGCATTTATAAATGATATAAATCATGTTATTGGTCATTGTCCGAAATATCTGAAAGGGTGATGTTAACAAATAACTTGTTTGCTAACTTTTGAAAGAAGACGAATTTATATAGGGAAAATATATCCCTTTTACCGTTCTTAATTTCAGTTTCACGATCTTTGCCTGAAGCATACGGAGGCATATAGTGGAACATCCGCTCAAAAACAACCGTCAAAAAGTAAATCATAAGTAAAGCATTGAAATTGGTGTCATACATATATACACACATATTATATATATATATATATATATATATATATATATATATATATATATATATATATATATATATATATATATTATACATATATATATATATATATATACATATATATATATACATGCATACATATATGTACATGCATTTATGTATATAAATATGTATGTGTGTATATCTGTGCGCCCGTGTGTCTGTGTGTTGTAACTAAAACTTTGTCATTTCCACTTATAAGTCTAAAAATATTCAAGCATTCATATTTACCAACTAGTCACACTTCTTCTAACAAACGCATTCACACACACAGGCGCACACTTTTGGTATTTTCATGTAAATATTTGCATAGTATCCATTCACATAGTGGATGCGTGAACGACTGGTTAGCAATCTGACCATTAGATGCGTGTTCAAATATAACGATTGTCGATCTGTCAAGAAGGTGATCTCATAGGGAGACGATGCCAGCGTACGTCACCGTTGTGCTGTTGCTTTAGAAAATGCCTAGTAAACTGTAGCGCCTCCAAAACCAAACTGCTCTCATTTACCCACCATAGAGAACCTTCCCTGCTTCCTATCGGCATGATGATGCTTAACTCCAAGAGGGCGTCTCACTGCGCCTTCTTGGGCTCACGTTTTCCACTGACCTGAGGTGGAACAACTACATTGAATCAATAACTACATCTACCGCAAAGAATGTTGGTTCGTTATATTGCGCCAGAAATTTGTTTTTTTCTCGTCTGAGTCCATCCTTCAAATCTACAAGTCTACCATTCGCCCTTGCATTGAATACTGTTGCGATATATGGTCTATTGCCCCCGCTGTTCATCTCGAGGTTCTCAACAAAATCCAGAGTCGGATATGCAGTGTGATAGGTCCTGACATGGCATCTCGTCTACAGTGACTTTCTCATAGACGTGATGTCCTTTCCCTCTGTCTTTTCTACAAATATTTTCATGGCAAATTCTCTGATGAGCTACTTTCACTGGTACCCCAACTGCATGAATTTAAGCGTGCTACTAGGTTGGTATCTCGGTCCCACCCTTTCATTGTCGAAAGAGTTAAATGTAACCGCCACTTCCACTCTAACAGCTTCTTTTCACACTTCCGGACAGTGGAACTCTATTCCTCTTACTTTCTTCCCTGATAGCTATAATCTTCAAATAATCAAATGTAATGTCAATCGACATCTTCTGATGCCTTGATCTTGATCTTAGTCCTTCAACTTATCCTTTCCTCCTCTTTACTCTTACTCTCACTCTCTGTAATCCCTTGCGTGACAGTAGCATTCCGCCTTGTTTGGAGCGAAATGCTTAAAAATAGACGTTGACCCGAGAAGTGTGAGTTAAAATGGGTAGAAGAAACTTTTCGTAAGCCGTCAATGATTCTTCCTGTTCGGAGTTATAATTCATGGTGTGGCTTGAAGAATACCGGCCTTATTCAAAGTAGTAATCACGTTATCTTCCAGAAACTGTAACTAAGGTATGATCAGCATAGTTACAGTGTATACTGCAGCTTGACTATGTAGGCATTGAACAAATACACATGTATATAAGTAAACGTCTACAACAGGTAATAGCTAGCTGACCTAGTAGATAGGCTAGATGAGTGACCGCCTGCAAATGACATGTGCTATAAGCTTGGGGATGTAGAGGGTGCATTGGATAAAGACTCGGAATGAATAATCTCAGAGTCGAGTTTCTATTCCAGTTGGGTTCGTTGTATTCACTTACGCGCTAATACCCTTGAGAAAGGTATCAATGTAACTCCTATTCCCAAATTATGAGTTAACTAATTAAATGGTTATTATCTTACATCCGAAAAATATTCTCTGGGTTTAAATAACCTGGAAAAGGATAATAAGCAGTACAAAACAAACCAATCATTCATAGTAGACAGACATACTCACATACATATGTGTTGGGGCGCACCCACCTTCACAACCACAATAGACTGATCCTATTATTATAAATAGAACAGTAGGTCTAGAGACTGTGGGGAGTGTAGCAGTGTACCAGTAATGGTGCTCTGCTGTCGAACTCTCTGTTTGGCAGAGAGGAACTCGGACGAGGCTTTGCCGCAGGGCAAAGTTTCGTCCGGGGAGGTAGACAGTCCCTAAAATCGTGTATACGGGTTGTAAATGGGCATATCTTTGGCCGAGCCTACGGGCTCGGTAAGCCCACGTTAAACCGGCCTTGTGCCACATTCGACCTGTGTGTGGGGGTGTTGTTAAACATTGGAGTGTAGCAGTGTACGAGACGCAGTCTCTGACTGTGCGCGACTCTTGTCGAACTCTCTGCTTTGGCAGATGGGAACCCGGACGAGGCTTTGCCGCAGGGCAAAGTGTCGTCCGGGGAGGTAGACAGTCCCTGAACTCGTTTATACGGGTTCTAAATGGGCATATTTTTGGCCGAGTCTACGGGCTCGGGGAGCCCACATTAAACCGACCTTGTGCCACATTCGACCCACGTGGGAGGGTTGTTAAATACCGGAGTGTAGCAGTGTAGTGCAGTGCAGAGTGAGACTTCTGTAGTGATCAGTTACACTTCCGTTTCTCGACCCGAAGATACCGTTGGACTTTATTACTATTACTTATTGTTACTACTAACCTACGTTCGTTCTACTACTAATCTCTCTGATGTAAATACCTCTCTGAATATACCAGTATTTTTCCCTACGACTGTGTTTGTTCGTTATTACCATATACTCACGTGGAAACACTCAACATCTCAACAGTGGCGACGAAGGATGTTTTATTGATCTCAACATTATGACAGCTATATCTGTATACGTGTACATACCTGTAGTTGTATCAAGCTTAAAATTTCAGTTATATAAGACATCGAGAAATATTTAAAAATAATTAAAAAATAATATACACGTTAACGTTATAATTTTACATTAAATGCTATATTCGTTATTCTTATATTTGAAATTTCTTCTTATCCATGGTTTTTATTCTCTTGAGGTAATACACACTAGTTTTGATTACCATAACAATATTTGAATTTATATTCATCTTATTCCAAGCATTTCACGAAAGAAGTAACATTAACGAAATAAACAATGCCCTTTTAAAAACTACTGTTAGGGGACCTGACCTATAACGACAGAGTGAACTCTTCCTGACACGATAAATACTGCGCCTCTCAAGAGAGAGCAACGGGACGGAATCGACTTGAGCCAATAGTAGTTCACTCCAAACCAGACTGACAGTCATACTAACACGTTCCACATCTTGGATTATTATTCTGTGTAATATATATTTGTTATTTATACTCTTGGGGACTATAACAGTGGCGGCGAGGATATTGGACCATAACAACTACGAAACGAAATTTTATCAGTATTAATAATAATAATAATAATAATAATAATAATAATAATAATAATAATAATAATATATCGTCAGTCATATGAACATAGTCGATCCGTCGTAGAAGATGCTAGAAAAAAGTCGGTCGGTTCCTACTAGCACCCAGAATGTCCCAGACTCCTAATCTGCTCAATCTTTACAAGAATCAAGTCGAACAAAAAAAATGTAACATTGGTGACATGTCTGAGCTGCAGTTGTTCAATCTTCTCGTTCTGAATTGGAGAGTTTACACAGCCTTGTGGCTGATGGATTATTTTCTACAACAAAACCATTTTACCACAGGAGAAACGATACTAATGTCTCTCGACTCTGTCACTATTTTCATGAAAGATATACAAACGAGATACATGCCTTATTTCCACCAGTTCAGACTTTCACAGCTAACTCCAGAAATGTTACTATTTGGCACTGTCTACCGGAAAAGGCTTCCTGGATCAGTCGGATCTTACCCCCTATTAGGTCAACAGCTATCTGTTCTACATATCATTATACCGCAAAAAAAACGGCGTACAAGTCGGCCTGGAAGACAAGTCGCTCTCAAGATTTAGCTCAAAATTTTAACTAGCGTATAGATCGACCCCCAAACATACGCTTGGTCAGTGATTACATTTAGTGTATTAGCAGTTGGAATCGATGAGTGTTGTAGAATTAATAGCATACTAAATGTCTTACTATTTTAGTATTTCTGTGTTAATATACCAAATCTTTTCACCAAACATAACTTTTAGTTGGTTATTTTTGTGGCAGGATACTGCAGGTAGGATAAGTGGTTTACAGTAATTGTTAGGAATGCTTTTAATTTGTTTACAACTAGCTGGTATATGTTATATTTTATACCTGTCATAAAAGTCGACTCCTAGATTGGTAGAAAAAAAAATGAGGCTTGATAAGTCGACTTGTACGACACAAATGATATATAATATAATATATCACTATTTTATATAATATATGCTCTATTTTAACAAGGATCAGATCTAAAATGAGTTATTGTTGCCATCTCATTTTCCACCTTTAGAATCTAAAAGTGTCTGCAAGTCTTTATGGGTGACGAATTATTCTGCACCCTTCAACCTCTCTCCCACAGGCGGAGATGTGGCAAACCTCTCGCTACTCTACCGCTACTCCAATGAAAAGTACTCGGACGAACTACATTGCTTGGTCGCGCCAAAGCAAACATTTATGGCAAGAACACGCTATCCAACTTATATAGTAGCAAACCACCAAAATTCCCTCCATATTCCAATGTTGAGGAGTAAGTTCCACGCCAACCCCTGCGACCCCCTGCCCAGTGGAATCGATTCCTAACAGGATATTCCCCGATCACTACAATCTTAACCTATTCAAAGCTAGGGTTAATCGTTATTTAACTCACATTTGCACATAAATGGCCGCCTAACTTAACCCTCTACCTCGAGTGGAACCCTGGCTCTTGTAAAGGGTGACTCTCACTGTAAAACAAGCAAAAGATATCTCGAATTGAGCTTCCCAGTACACACTTTCTAACAATGCGATAGTTCAAAATGATTACCCGGCCCTCTGTGTGGTAAATTATTTTTTTACCTTACAATCCCGAGCGAAATTTCACAAGCTACTCTATCGCAAATTCCCTGTAAAATGATTCGTCGAGCTAAATCCCTTAGTTCCACAAATTCATGTGGTTTCATTCAAGATCCGCCAATCTATGTACGTCAAATGAAATAGACCTCATTCTCTTCGTATATCATTGGTAAGAAAGAACTTCCTTTCGAACATTTTCTTCCCAAGAGCTGCTATCTTATGGAATAAACTCCCAAGTGGGTGCTTCCCTGATCACTACAATCTCAACCTCTTCAAGTCTGTCCCACATATCGTCATAGTCTGCATTTTTTATCGTCTCCGTTTACGTCCGTAAAACAATCGGATTCACTAGCACCCCAACTTCAGTGGCTTTTGGGTCGGGAACAAGGTGGAAAATAGTATGAATACACCCACGATGATGATTTATAGATGATTAAACTATTCTATACTTTATCATTTATTGCTGTGGTTGTTGTTGATAAAACAATTTTTGTATGAAGAAATTCATTCATTTGACTACTATACTATCTATCACTGCATTTACTGAATGGTGTTCATGCAGGACCAGCTTTTGAAAAGATAAGTAATTCAATTTTATTACTACCATTTCTAACATAAAGATTTAATACACATAACTATATATTATACAAGATTTTCACTGGCGCAAACAGTGATACATACAGTAAGGGTCGTACTTGCTACTATAAATACCTATTGCTATACGCTTGCTGTGGAACCATTATTAAACACTTGTATTCGTCAGAGAAACTATTGGTGTACTTAGCAAGAAATAAAGTCTATATTATAGGCTTCCAATTCTGTTCCTATTTGAAATGTTTTCGTAAACATATCTTACGAAAATACTTATTAATGATGTCCACTGCAAAATGAGATTTTCATGACTAAACTTTTAGTGCCAATAAAACGAAAGGAATACAGTGGGTTATTTTTTCAAATCTTTTTTTTATTGTAAAATACTCGATTATATATATACCGCTAAACTTAAATTACTCAGCCATGAAATTAAAATTTCTATCTCATATTTCTGTAAGGTAAATGACAGAATCTCAAAGTTTTGTCGAAATTTTACAATCTGCACAATTATTATATGTCTGGCTAGTTCCTTTATTTACAATGTTTCAGACCTGTACCTATCGGCGATCTTCAAATGTGGCTTTCTGTATTCGTTAACCTTATTGGCATTTTGAACATGTGGTACTGTCATTCAAATGGTGGTTAAAATATATCGGGTTTCTTGGCAGTTGTAAGTTCAAAGCTTTCGTCTGGTAGTGCTGAAAAATATCATACTCTGATTCATTTGAAAAAAAAAATAAACCCGGGATAAAGAAAGAAGGGTAAATTTACCAGCTAGTTTTTAGTGATATAGAATTTTCTCGAAACTTGGAATGAAAAGGATTTGAACTAGCGGATTGAATAAAGTCAGCTGTTCGAAATTCCTGGAAGTTTACAGAGTACGGATAGAAACAAAGATGGTCGGAATGTGTAATGAAGAAAACGTTATGAGTATAACAACCAAGATTATCATTCAGGTCGGAATAGCAAATTATATAATAATTACTGAACCTTAGGTTAATGATTTTCTACACCCGAAATATATAGATCTATTTTAGAGAAGTTCATTCTCTCAAAGGAGACGGAGTTTGGTCGTGTAATGTGGATTTTACAAGTGTTTATCCTGTTATATTTTCTCATCTCCCAATTATTTTCCGGCACCCAGTCACGATTCTCCCACACTAAAGCCGGGCATAAACGGTCAGTGTGCCAGTCCATAGCGGACGTAAGCAACTATTTAAAATCAAGCAAATCGGCGGTACCAAACAGGAAATTTAATGTAACCGCCATCCACTCTTATTTCTCGAAAGTAGTACATTATTGTTATGTTTATTTCTATTTCTCAGGCAATTGCGTGTTCACGCCAGATATTTTGATGTTATATCTGGGGATTGAATAGCCGAAGATCGGTTCATCTATTTGGTACTATTTTCCTAGCAGACACTTGGATCGTCTTGGCAACTTCAATTCTTCATCGAATCTACGTGTTAAACACGTCAGATAACGCAGCCCGATCAGACCGAGGGTTTTCCAAAGTAACTTAATTTAACTCCCAAGTTACATTACCTGCTTCATCCTTTAGCGTTAATTAAAAAACAAACAGAACAATCCATTCGACCTATGGCCAGCATTTTCTCCCTTATAAACTCGCTCATGAACAGCTCATGCCCAAAATGTTGAAGGCCAGGAATCTGAAATGTGCGGCACTAAAAAAGATATTTTCTTAATTCAATATCATTTACATTAAAAACGACGACGACGTCGTCATCATCATTTATTTTTCTTCTGATAATTCTTATGTTAAATAAGAGTTTAGCAGACTATTAATTTTTAGAGAAGTGTATTTCTGCTCGGAATTCCTCAGTTTGATCTAAGCGGTCAGATACAAGCTAAAATAAAGAGTTTCAAATTTGATTGGCTGAACTAGCGTGTGGATGATAGCGAAAGGTTTTTGTGGGTACTGGTTCTTACACGTCGAACAATGTAGATGTGTTCCTTTTGTCTCTGAAACTGCTTCCCAGTGGAGGCGGAGAGTAAACCGAACGTCTTGTTAGAAATGTGAACGTCGACGTGTTTAATAAAATAGTTATGTTTACTATGCACTTTGTTGAAGATCTCTTTATCTCCGAACCAAAACGACTAGCGATCACTGGCCGGAATATGACAGAGATGAGAGAGCAGTTTCAATGACGCAGTGAATTGATGCCGTCACCAAGACCATCCCCAGACGAGGGGGCTATACGACACTTAGTCTTCAACTAATTATTATTATTATTATTATTATTATTATTATTATTATTATTATCCTCAGGCAATTGAATATTCGCACGAGATATCATGATGATATATATCGGAGATTGAATAGGCCCTATTTTCAGTATCCTAGCATTACACTTGGATCATTTTAACAAACTCAATTTTACATCGAATCTATAATACATCAGATAACACAGTCTGCTTTGGCTGAGGATATTTAAAATTGTCTTGATTTAACTCCCACGTCACCTTGCTTGTCCCTCCCATATGCACTCGCTCATGAACAGTAATGAACAGTGCGTAGCTAAACTGTTTGACGCACCCTTAAAGGAATATCTCTGCACATAAACAGGATATTTTCTTAATACCACAAGATATCATCGTTATCGACGACCTCAACATCCTTATTATCATTTCTTCTTCTTTTGTTAAGTCTTCTATTGCTGCTGATTCTACTTCTCCTTTTTTTTTCTTCTTCTTCAGATATTTGCATGTTCGCACCACATATCTTGACGTTATGTGTGAAGATTAAATGGCTGGATATCTGTTCGTTTTTTGGGGGCAATTTTTGACCATTGCCCGGGTGTATGCGCTCGAGTCCCCACTTTAAAAAGACCTTGTGTCACATCTCGTTTTCGTGGCGGAACGAGTAAACACCGTTTAAATTACTATAAAGTAAATTGTACATATTATTTATCATATCTCACCTGCGTCTCTGTCTTTGGACAGAGTGCGCTCAGGGTCTTCTCTGTCAAAGCACAGAGAGGCAACTGAGAAAATTATACTGAGAGGTGCCCAGGCCTGAGGAACAGATGCCCGAAACGCGCCCTCCCATTGAACAAGAGGGAGGGATCAGTGCTCACACCGAGTCGAGTGGTACCGACGGTTGCAGGAACTGTGGGCAATTTTTGACCATCCCCGGGTGCACGCGCTCGGGTCCCCACTTTAAAAAGACCATGTTTCACATCTCGTCCTCTGTTTCTCTATCTCTTCAAAAAGTATTTATTTTTGTACTATCGCTCCCACTCCTATTGTGCCATACATTTACACAAGCTTGTTAGGAAGGTGACTCGCTTTTTCCCTTTTGCCTTCGTTATGTCCCGTGTGTGTTAAGATTTCCGGGCTGTTTTTCTTCAATGAGTGTTCCAGAAGTTTCAACTGTCTCTTTCTGATTTTAGGTCTAAGTGTAAATTTTGTTACGATTTCATTACAGTGCTTAAATTATACGAGGCAGACTCTGGAGTAATAATGACTCATCTCTATGTTACTTTGCATGATAAATCTATTATGATATGATGTGATCTTCTTGTAGTTGTTGTCTACAGATTTCTGTTAGAATATCAACATGGTGCTTGAGAAATTCGGTAATTTAGTACCGAACGATCCAAACGACAGTAAATTCTATTTTCTTTTTGTGCTCGATGTCTATTTCCTCAATTATTATGATCATGAATTCTGTTTTCAGCTAATTATTTTAGCTAAGTTCATTAAAATAAAGAAACAAAATATTTATGACAAAATCTGGTGTTTCATTCACTTCACATCTATTCATTTCCACTTCATATCTTGCCTTATCAAACATGATTTATCAATGTCAGTTTAAGTGTCCTTCGCCCAGAATAATTATCATTCCAGTTTCCTGTGAGAATTGTTGAAGACGTAATTGTGTAACTTTTTTCTGAAATATATCTGCGACGCCGTTAGCTTTTTTTCATTAATGCAATGTCCCTTCAGGACGTAGATGATCACAGCTTTCCACAGATTCCCGTTGTTATATGTGAATATTTATAAATTCTTTCTTAGTAAAGTAGATTATTTTCTCCGGGTTTTTTCCATGGTTTTATTAGATGGTTAACTACTTGGGAATACCAGGATTTGGGAGGTTTTATTTTACAATGATGTTCCCCCTGTAAAAGGCCCAAGAACAAGTCCAGGTAGAGAGTTATAGAATAAGAGACACCACACCAAACAAGTACCAGCAAGACGCAAGGAGAAACCGGAAGTGAAAGTTAAGGAAAATAATTAAGATGAAACTGGAAACCTAGTCCTAAACAGGGAAAATGGTGCTTGGATGAGCGGTTGGTGTACTGTCACGGAATTGTCAATCGCACTGCACAGTCCCCATCCCAGTTGATTTGGTTATATTCACTTATACGCAAATACCCTTCTGAAAATTATGAATACACTTCTTCTCCCCCAACTATGGGTTAATTAATAAGACTTGTATCTATAAAAACATTATTATCTCAAACAAATAAAATAAAATAAAATAAAATTCCGTATAAAATATTTAGGTTTCGGCGTTAAAAAACCAATAGAGGTTGATATGCTGCTAAAAGAGAATAACCAACCGACATTTTCGATGCTTTTGAATTCAGAGTTTACCGTTTGCCAACCAACGCCAGAAGTCTGTTACCCTTTTGTTTTTTTTTCCGCATAGCTGAGGAGGGAAGAAATCAAATCATGCCATCTAGAAGTGTATCAGATCGAAAGTGAACGTAAGATACTAGAACTGAACTTGAAACCGGATCACCGATTTCAATTTTATGTCAAAAATGCTTATCCTACCCGTTATAATATCGTATTTAAATACAATTAACAATTCAAACTGCTTTCCAACTTGACGGAAATCCCATTCTGTAGTTCCTCTCTTCATGATCTATGGTAAATCTTCTGAACTCACGAAATATCGTCCTATTACCGCTTTTTTGGCAAAGTACTGAACGGGCTAATCAATTCTGAATTGGTTAAGCCTGTCTTTTCACGGGATATTCATTCAGAATTTAAAAAAAGATTCTGTTCCTCTAGATCAATCGACGATGTGTACGCGATTATTGCTGAACTTTAGATAAGAATGGTGTGACTCGGACTGTAGCTTCAGACATCTTGAAGGGCTTGATAGTGTTTGGCATGCTAGCCTTCTCCATACGTTCAAGATCGATGATGTATCTAGCTGGATATTTGACAATCTAACTTTTCTTCACAAATCGGGTTATGAAAATCGAGTTGAGCGGCCATGTTTCTAGATTATTTCGCATTAATCCGGGTTCTATCCGAGAACCTAGGTTGATTCTCATCTTCATCAACAACCTTCTCGATGCCATCAGTTCCCAACGAGGTATTGATACTTATGACACAATTACTGACTCTTGTCTTAACACACAGTAAATCTGTCAGTTGAACTCGTAAACGAACGTCAATCTGTTGTGAAGTGGGACTTTTGAATTTTAACGCCCCCAAATGAACTATACTTTGCTCGCAAGAAGGAAACATTTCTGTCCCTCATCATGTCCCAGTGGATAAAGATGTTCGTTAGATCCACTGACTAGACCGAAAGGGTTGTGAGTTCAATACCACGCCACAGCAATGGTGAACCAAAAACTTGGAGAGTTGAGTTAAAGGTAAATAAGTGAGACGTCTAGAAGAGGCATGGTACGTGGAATTAGAACAATCTACTCCGGTGGACGAAATAATAGGGTTCGGTTCGAAATTGTAATCACCTGAAGAAGACCGGAGCGTACAATGGATGAAACGTTGTGAATATGGCAAGGAAGATGCGGATAACAGTCCGAACAATGTAAATAATGTAAACATTCGTCTGTACATTGAATATTACTTACCATATCTGATCTGCTATATTTTTGTTTTGTGATTCTCGGGAAAATCCGAAGAAGTGTCTGTAATAATATCAGTCCTGACGAGGGCATCTAAACTTCAGTCATTTTCTTTCACAGCCGGGACGTAGTTTCCATCTGTATTTTCCATAAATATTTTCATGTCATTTGTTGTAATGTGTTTTCGTGTTTTCCTCTTTGTTTCCTCGACTGCCTGATATTTAAGCGTACTACATCGTCTATTTGTTCTTATTGTTTTATTGTTGAAATAGCCAGATGCAACTATAATTTCTGCTGGAATAGTTTCTTTTTCTCGCGCTTCTCCTCTATAGAATCCTCATCCGATTTCTTGCTTCTCTAACCACCTATCATCTTCAAAAATGTCATTTCAACGTCAATCTCCATCTTCTGGTTCCCCGAATTCAATTCTTTTGCTATCCTTCCTTCTCACTAATTTAATCTTATTCTCTTTCACTCCCAGTAACCCTTTGCGTATTAGTGGCTTTATCGCCTTGCTTGGGTGAAATGATCAAAAGAAAAAACGCATGTCGTATCTTTTTGGAAGGCAGATTGCGTTACTATTCAGAAAATGTAAGACAAAATCACAGAAAGTAATATTTATAAATTAAAGCTGACATATAGAGAATAAGGTGTTAATTACAGCCACACTTGACCTTCTATTTAGACTAAGCTTTGCCTCTTGCGGAACCGTAACCATGGTAACAGTTCTCCGTTTTAATACACTGACGCAATAGTGAGTTCCGTGTAGGATCCTCACCAAGCTCAGTTAAAGAATTCGATGTGGCATCCATTCTACAAGTGGATGGATGGCGATTGGAGATATATGTATCCATGCCATAATACAGAAATAAAAATTACAAATAAAATTCAGCTAATAGCTTTATTATGCTACAGACTTATCGATTCAACTTAAGAGATAGATTGATTGATTTGTCCGTTTAACTGCCAACCATCTTCCTTATGATGCCGAAATTTAATTTTCTTGAGATCTTGGAAGAAATAAAAATATATGTTATTCTGCTTTCACAACTGAATACATGGTAGATTATACTCAGCTTTTTGGATATACATGTTTGTGTGGCCATGATCAATAGAGCCGGTGTGTTTTATGTTGGCTTAAAGTCATGGAAGCTTTTTCATGTTATTTTTTATACTGTATTTTAAACGGATTTGGGTGAAGTCGCTACAACTTTTTAGTATGTGCGTATTTGTTGGTAATTTATATAAAAATGTACTACTGTATTTTTACTATAAAAATGTATTGTTATAATTTTAATGTTTTTTTGTTGTTATTTGTTTGGGGTCATAATTTCCTATAACTGGAACCCTAACTGGTGCTAGCACCCCAGGACAGAATGCACCTGGGAAGAACAGCAATAAGGAGGTGTTTCCAAGCGGCTCGCAACCTCATCAGAGACCCCGATGCGGGGTGTATTTAACATTTGATAGATAGATAGATAGATAGATAGATAGATAGATAGATAGATAGATAGATCTGAACAGAACGAGACAGCGACTCCTGGACAGACTGAGATAGATAGATAGATAGATAGATAGATAGATAGATAGATAGATAGATAGATAGATAGATAGATAGATTATGAAGCTGTACACATTTGCCAAAACTCTAGATGACCAGAGATTGGCAGTTGATCTTTATTCTGACCTACGCCTCACATCTCAGTTGGAGGAAAACTGGTCGCTTACATTCAATAGCTCGAAAACAAAATTCATCACATTTCGCCATCTCCGATCGGACTCGGAAGTTTCACCAATCACGATGAATGAATTTTCACTTGATGGCCTATTAGAATTTAAACTCAATTTATACCTCATCGGAAACACTTACATACGGTGCATTGCTAAAGACGATGGGAAAATGGTTGCTTCAGAGTAAGAGGTACATTTTAGTACCTGATTCCTCATGCTATCCTCTACCGTTACAAGAGCCACCTCAGGTCAAAAATGGAGTACTGTGACCATACATGGGTAGCGACTGCACAGTCATAACTTTCCCGTCTCGATAGTATCCAAAACGTCTCCACTTAATTGTGTGTGACAAATTATTTTCCCTCTTACACGAACCTTTCACACAGATACAACGTCTCAAGCCTCTGACTGTTCCATGGAACTGACTCCCAAGATATTTTCCCGATTACTACATTCTTAAACTGTTCAAGTCTAGGACTAACCATTATCTTCCCCAACCATTCCGCATAAAATGTATCTCTTACTCTTTAATCGTCTACCTGAAGTGGCTCACGGGTCTTTAAAAAAAGAGTTTCGTCATCCAGCGTTAATCCTCAGTAACTATTTTATATTTAATGCGTTAGTTTTCTTGCAATTTACATCGATCTAAAAACCATCATGTATAAAAAGCAAATTTTAAAGCCAAATTTTAAAGACATCTCTTCTAGGGTTTTCTTTGGCACAACGACCGTTTCGGTTAAAAAATATTAAATGCAGTTAATTGATTATATTAGTCGTTTCACTTGTCATTTCATGATTTCTTGAGTAAAGCGATTCTGATGTATATCGATCTTCCGGGGAACAGATTTCGTCAACCTCTTAGGGTAAATATCCAGCTGGGTTAAAACCAGGCAATTGACAAGCCAATCTGTGGTATATAAGATGATGTGCACTGTAGCCCATCTTAATTCACCAATACAAAACATCGGCATGGTAACATCCATAATTAATTAAGATCAGAATCTATAACAGAATCCTGCGACAACTTATAATTATTATTAGTAGTATTAGTAATTTTAGTATTATTAGTATTATTAATATTATTATTATTTTAAAGAATATTTTTAATTGAATCCGTTTTATAAAGACATGCCGAGTCAAAATCAATGGCCTATGGCAAGCGAAGGATGTGAGGCTTGTTGCTTCCCTTTAATTAAACAAAATATATCTAATAAAAAAAAATGTAATGTACAAGCTCTTCGAATAATAGAGTGTGTGCTTTTTAGAACTATTTTTTTAATTTCCTGGCAAGATGGTGCAGCTGGGAGTTTGCTTATTTTTTTTTATATATTTGTACCTCCAGATCTTTACCTTTGCTTAATCTTTCAAAAGTCTTCGCAAATATATTTTTGTAACTTGGTATGCTTATGTCAATCAATGTCAATTGTTTTTTCTTTTCTGTCTGGATTTCTGTGTATTGTTCGATGTGTTAAATAGAAAAATCCCACCGGATAGCAACATCTGCCCCTTCAACTGCAGTTTCGGGGTGATTTACATGCTAATTGCATCTGTTTTACCTCTTAGCAATTACAGATGTTGCGATCGGTAAACTGTTGTCATTTTATTGAATTAAAAATAAATTGGTTTGTCTTTGATTTTGTCGACTGCACAGTATTGTAGGGTCAGTTTGGCACCGTCTGTCGGGGAAAAGAGCACCATGTCGTAATTCACTACGCCAGGAATTTGGAAACGGAATACTGTGCTGGTTGTCATTCGTGCTGGAAGCTCCAATACGAAAATTTCAAAATATATGGGTGGCAGTCTGAGGACAACGCAGAGGATTAGGAAATAGTTGGAATAGTCTAATGGTGTTTACGGCAGCTAGGAAAACTCACTCTAATCGTTCCGATAAGAAAAGAAAAACAGAATCTGTTGTTGAGGGTCTCAGATTCAACACTGAACCCTACACCCAGAGCCTTGAGGCAGTAGTGCTGCCCTAGTTCAAGAATGTGGATACTGGGAGACTTTATATCTAGCAACATGACTCTGCCCCACGTCACGCATGCAGGTTTACCTAGTCATGGCTGTCAGACAATTTCTGCGACCACATCATCCCTTACATCTGGCCACTTAACTCCTCAGACTGAAAAACCATTGATTATTATGTGTGGGACGCAGTTGAGCGAGTGACTAACAAAATTCCTTGTAACACCAAAGATGAACTGAAGGCAAACATTATGGCAACTCAAACGAGCAGGCCACCCAGAAGAGTTGCAGAAAATTGTGAAGTCGTCCGTAGGCCATGGTTGAAGCCAACGACGTTTTTATTGAATAAATTTACTCTTTATTATTTCAAATTACGTAATTTTGGTGAATATATCTGTGAAAATTAAATGTCAGTGTTATTTTCATTTTTGCGTAATTTAGATGATAATTTATCCATCGCAAATTGTATTAGTTTGGTAGTTGGGTGCAAGTAGGCTCTGGTTCGATGCAGCAAGAATAAATAATCAGCATCATTATTATTTTATTGTAATTATTATTATTTTATTAATTTTGCCTATTCAGATGTTTCTAACTGCCAGAGAATTAGTGAGGGAATGCCTCTTGAAAGTGAGCAAGGCTGCGATTACCGGACTTGTGTAGATTTTAGCGGATTTCCGATTCGAATTGGCGGAGCTTGTCTCAGTTACAAATACATTTGAGTGTCTTTCCTGCGTCAGACGAGAGGAAGAATTTCTCGCCGGCCGCTAGGCTTTACGCGATTGTCGTATAGTTACGCGATACTGGCACGTTGCTGACTGCGTCCGAAGACAACGACGCGAACCCAACTGATGGGATTTTTGGGTCGAACAATTGCCTTCCTAATTCGAAAGCCAACTCTAGCAAACGCTATACCCATGTACAGCTATGCGACTTTGTTCGCCTTTGAAGATATCTTGAAGATAAGACATGGTTGTCCCAGAACGCCATTGTATTTAAATGGAAGAGTCTATAGAGATTTTGAAATATCTCTGTATTGCCTGTGGATTTGTAAAGGAAAACGTAGAGAAAAAAAATTATTATTAGAGACCTGGGGAGGTTTCCAAACTGTTTAAAAGAAATTGGAATCACATGACGAAAATCAGTAATAATTCTAAGGGGATTGCCCATCTACTGAAAGGGCTTGTTGTCGCTTAGCTTCCTCATTTTCCTCTTGGGGGTATTCAAGGAGTACATATAATACGGATAAGGCAGAAGAAGGTCATGAAGATAAAGATACTAAGGTGTATAGGAACAGTTGGACTCCTATTATTGATGACGACGACGGCGATGACGACGACGACGACGACGACAATGATGATGATGATGATGATGATGATGATGATGATGATGATGATGATGATGATTACGATAATTACGATGATGGTGGTGGTCGTGGGATTTATCAGGATAGAAAAGAAAAGAAAATATATTTCAAGATTCAACAATTCCGTTAGGAAATGTTATCTCAAAAGAATAAAAGACATGTTTTCCCAAATATTTCCGCTATTTTAGTGCATTTTCTCTGTAATTATCCGTTTAGTTTTATTCCCGTTGTAATAAAATCGACGCGACGTCTTGTCCTTTTTCAACAGTTAAAAGCAAAACTAACAACACGGAAATTCTCATTTATCGCTTCAGAAGATTTGCACAAATTACGATCTTTGTGAAATTGCTTTGTATTAAATATTATTAAAGTTGCACAATTATGAGCAAAAGTGGATAAAACCTCCTTGCTGGAAATCAACATGGTTGCGTATGCTACACTGGCGTCATTGGCCACATATTTAGCCCAAATCAAGATCACTAATTCAAATCGTCTTTCTCAGACGTTCCCAACGTAAAAGACTGTCGTAGCACAATCGCTCTATTCATAATTTTCTCAGCATTGTTTTAGACTAACCTAAACTTTTGTAACTATCCATAAAAAACGTGATTTATTCCACAGAACCAGTTCTTTGTTTAATGATTGTCGGATGTAAATCCTGGTCTTTTCTCATATTATTTATTTTGGTAACCAAGATCAAAGCAGGTAATGAGTTATAGCTTTATAACTGACAAATTCTAAAGAATAATTCAAATTTGTAACAGAGATTAACGCAAAGTTCCAGAACGCGGTTGAAAATGTTCTGTAAAATATTATTAGTCCAAAATGACTTGACTAAATATATACGTATCGATTTGGAGAACTCCAACGGAATGTGATGATTAGCAAGTTCGTCTCACCATCTCAATTAGTAGTGAGTTACATCTTCACTCGATGAAGCCTATTTTCGGCCTTGTGCCACATCTAAGCTTCGCCTAGTATGTCATCATCCAGTATAAATTGATTCTGTATACTTAGACATCAGCTCGGTTCGAACCTTTTTACGATTGCGGAACTTTTATCGTGGGGAAACCATCCGCTATTTTATTTTTTGAAAAAATAAATTCAAAAACTATCACAGCTTACAATATTTTAAATATCGTCAGTTGTGTATTCTAAACAAACAAAATTTAAATAAATCTTTCTCCTTTTTCTATGAGCCGTGCCCCCTTAAGAAGTGGACGATTATAGCTCCGAACAACTTTTTATCCTTTGTGTCTTTTAGAAATGTTTATTTTTATTATACCTCTGAATCATTCTTCTGCCATTCATTTTCACTAGCTCATTAGTTAAATCATTCGCTGTCTCTTTCTATCACTCTTCATTGAGTCATGTGAGTGTCAAATTTGCCAAACCTTCTTTCCGCATAGTCTTTCCTATTCTAAGTATACATGTCTTTTTTGTAATTGCTGTCAAATTAACAATTACTGCTCCAACTGTTATATGGAATTAATAACGTATAAATAAAAAAATAACTTTTCCAGTAAACTGTTTAAACTTCATACATTTGACGCAATAATCCCCTCTGTTAATGTATGAAAAATTCTCACTTAATTTAATTAATGGGGGAATTATTGAGTCAAAAGTATGAAATAATAAACAGTTTACTGAAAAAGCTAATATTAGGAAATGTTATCGTCATTTTCCAAAAGTAAGTTGAAAATCGCCTATTAATATAAGGTTCTTAAAATTCAAACAATTAATTATAAGTTCATAAAAATGCCCGATATTAATTATAGGCATATTAAAATTAATTACTGATTTGTGAAAAAATCATAGGTCTTTTAAAAATTAGTTATAGTTTCATAAAACGTTCTGGTACCAAGTTAATGTCCTTTACAAGTCAATTATAGGTTTATAAGAATCTGGTATTAATCACGTTTCTACGCATAACACATTATCACCACCATTCCCCTCCTCCAAAAAAGAGACAACGAGAAGTAATGTTTGAAATCGAGTTAGCCACGATACTATAAAAAATCTCGTTTTAATTATGCGTTCATAAAAAATCTGGTTTTATTTATATGTCTATTAACAGGAAAATCATGTGTGAAATCGGGTTACTAACGATACTTTAAATTTCAGTGCTTGAAAATTACTAGTAAAATCTTCATTCAGTTCGAGATATTTAATGCACGTTGACAAGTTTATTTGCCACGTGTTAATCATGCAATTAATCAATTCCTTTGGTTTTAATTGGAAGGCTTGTGCGGCACACCTGCTACCACGGGTCGTAAAAAAATTCTCTGCACACGACCAGTTTATCTCATTATCTGATGTCTTTGGTAGCTTCCATATCCGCATACACAATAGATTTCTCACGAAGGACTGGACAGTCATCTGAAGCTGGTGAGATCAATACATGCGCCCCACAGGGCTCTCCGCTGTCTTACCCGCTTAGTACTTTTTTTCATAAAAGATCTGACAAGGAACAATTGAAGAACATTAGAAATTAACTACGGAGTTGATATCACAGTTTATTAAAACACCTACAAAAATCAAGATGTTTGTAGTCACTCAGCTGATCTCTTTTCTGATCGAGCTCAAACAGCTCCAAAAGGGAAAATTGGGTGCGTATTTTTCAATGCCTCGCATTTCATCGCCATTGATGAGACATTTTAGCTTTAGCCAGCCATGCTGAAGAATTACACTTTTTGGAGAAGATACAAACTTAGAACACCTATTCTGTCTCTATTTCATTCCAGACTTCTAGTGGAATTAATTCATCCGTTATATGCTAATGATGTTGGGAAAATGGTCGGCTCATTGTATTGTTTCCTGGATACACCTGTTTCTTCTGCCATAGTTTATCATTATAAAAGGCAGATTAGACGAAAAAGGAGTATTAACTCATATCTAGTCCGAGGCGGCTCAATCTCCACTTTCCATTCTTGAGAGGATTTAGTATAGATTGCGGTCTATGGGATAAATGTTTATTATACTCTCTGTAGCGTCTTTCGCAATGTCACAAATTTGCAAGCCTAAAGCTAATCTATCGGTATTTTAATGGCAAATATTCAGATGGAATCCCTTCATTTGTTCCATCAGTTCCGAACTTTAAATCTAGGACACATTATGTTACTTCCACGGAGTTGAATGAATCTTCTTTCATCTGCGTTACCACCGTCACTTTCTATCGCACACATCATTCGTCATTAAGATTATAAGAATAACCTTTTACCTTAACTGGTTCTCGTACTTTCTATCGGTTGACTCTTTTTGAATAAAAATGTATCTGTTTAATTCAAACTGAATTTTTGAATATTATTCAGTGGTTAATAAATAATTCGATATGGGCATGAAGAAATCTGAGGGAATTCAAATCCATATGGACTTTTTATAACGTCGGAAACACGGAAAACTATTCCAATAAATCACTGTATAATATTATTAATAATAATAATAATAATAATAATAATAATAGTTAAGAGAAGAACGCGATTTAAGAAAAAAAAGAGAAAAAACAGTGTTTGACAAGGTTAAATAATATTTCGACAGTTATATATGTCTTCTTCAAGTTATTATTCAAAACTTTCATATATATAAATCTATACAAAATCATAAGATTCGTACAAACATTGCTTTTGTACGATTTAATACTGATTAGATATAGTAATTGTGGTACAAGGGCGAAATAAAGCGGAGATGGGTCAAGGTTGATCGACATTAACTATCTCATACCTAGGTAATCAGATTCACGGTCCATTCATTCGTTACAATTTATTCATAAACCTCCTTGTTCTGTGTTAACTTTCACTGGCTTTCCAAGCTATTCAAAGCTTTTACGCGGAATGATGTTTCTTTTAATGTCGGTTTTACGCTTTTACGCGAATGATATTCTTTTAAATAATGTCGGTGTATAGCATGTATAGATACTATGGTTGTTTGCGGTCTAACACAAAGTTTTACTTTATTGCTCTTGTCGGGATAAAGCAGGAGAAACAAAAAATCGACTAAAAGTTTAACCTTTCAATAAACTTATAGTACAACAATTAAAATAATTAATAATAACAAAACAAAAGTCATTGAAACAAAGCAAGTTCAGTCGACCAATGATGACAATTCCAGAACAACGTAACTATAAACAATTTTTTCTATCCTCTGCCGGCCGCTATGATGGAGAAAGCATTACCTCGAACCGTCGGCAGTGAGACACGCTGCAAGAGCCACTCCGTTTCGCGAGGCTCGTTCCTTAATCGAGACGCAATCGCGCCAATCCTCCGAAGGAACACCATCGAACGAGGGCCAATAACCCCTGAAGTCTCCACTGCCACAGGAGTAAAAAAAAATCTATCAGCAAGTGAAGAATATTTAGCTACTTTTTTTTATCTCTGCGTCTCGGGCGACGAACCCCGGCTCAACCGCGGAGCTAATCAAATTACCGGCCGAAAATGTATCTGCACAGGTCGCATCCCAAATCAACGACTTACCCATTTTAAAAGGGAAGATGGTAATGCCATGCGGCCGCTTTCCATCACCATGGTCGGGTTCGATTTGGGAAGGTAACCCAGCTGTATCCAAACCTCTTTTGATGATGTCGTTAATTGCTGCATGCCGTGGAAAGCGACCGGCACTACGACGACAGGAGAGAGGATGCTAACCAAACTCATCGATGGAGGCTTCACATCTGCATCTGTGATGCTCACATAATTTGAGCCCAAGACGGATCGCGACTCCGACTCGAGTGCACTCATCATCTAAAAGTGTACCGGTAGATGAAGCGGGCACTGCGTTGAGCCAGGCGCCACTACTCGGTTGTGAAGCAGATAGTAGACAGGCGAGGCGATGCTGATCCACAGAGAGCCTCAAATTAGTAAAATTGGCCTCGCATTTTATTTTATCCCAGCTTTTTTGTTTTGATATGTCTAGTGGGATAGAAAGTAATTCATGGGTCCAGACGCTGCAGGCTTGTTCGAAAGAACTACCCGAGAAACACTGAAACGATCCACTGAGTATCTCATCAATTAATTCGCGACTGGACGAAAGTGAAGAAAGATATGCTGGAAGGGCCAAATCTACCGCTGATCGAAGGCCCAGGCCTCCGAAACTCAAAGGGAGCTTTGCCTGCCTCCAGCCTGTGTCGTCGAAATTAACGTTGCAAATTAGCTCCGCGCATCCCTTAATTGTGATATCTATCTCATTTAAGAAATCCTGTTCGAGGTAACAAGGGGCACTTCATTCAGCATAAAAAAATCTATCCGTCACCATTCGCATCTATATAAAACCAAAATAATTCATACACACATGGCCCCTACTGAAAAACACCCCTTGACTTAAAATTTCAATATGTACAATTGTATAAAAATTCTGTCAATTTTATTAAATGATGGGGAGGGGGATGAGGACCCCGAAAACAAACTGAAAATGAAAGATGTTAGTAAAATCCGTCAAGCCCTTAAAAAGTGTTGCCGCTGTAGTCTGTCTTCCGAAAAAGTCAAGATATACACTCTCTCTCACTCTCTCTCTCTCTCTATCCCTCTCTCCCTCACTCTCTCTCACTCTCTCTCCCCCTCTTCCTCTCTCTCTCTCTCTCTCTCTCAGAGAAGGGAAGGATAAAAACATTATGGGCATTACAATAATCAAAACCTGACTCAGTCGAAATGAAAAATGCAAATGCAGGCCAAAACAAACTGGGGAGGTTGAGAATCTTGACTTGGATCGTAGGGAGAATGAACGCAACAAAACGAATGGCACGCCGCCAGCGTGAAGGTGTGTAACTGAAACGTGCTTAATAAGATAGTGTTCTTATTCATCTTGAAATTTTTCGTTAGTTGATTAGTTACTAAGAGGAATTAATCGAACATCATATTATAAATCTTATGGAATTCTCCAGTCAGTCTGTTCCTTCGCCCGGGGGCCTGGAAGTTAATAATTTGCTTATGAAACCATCTTCATGCCTCTTAAGGGTCGACAGGTCGCGGTAGATTTTGAATATTTTTCCAGAATGTACACCTTAGATGTTTGGGGAGATTACAGTTGTTTGTAATAAAATCTCCTTTCTGCTCCGTTGATGCCACATTTTTTGTCTGACATCATACCTGTGTCCATTGAATCTTTTATTTAATTTTTCCCTTTGAGCAATTTCCATAAATCAAATCATGTTTGGTACATTGGGTAGTGTATATAAAATGGAAAATGTAACAATAATAATAATATTAAATAAAAAAAAAATCAGACAAAATTTAATCTGTTCGATTAATTTCTAATCTAATTTTAAGAAGGCTGATTTTATAGTCATTATGAAAAGAACATCAAAAGATTGTAGGTATGTATAGGAAACGTAAAAGTCAAATAAGTACATGAATTCGATTATATAAGAAGTGGTATAACAGACAGAAAATATGACACATCTCTCCATAGGTACAATGAAATTGCGAAAGATACCTTCCATAATCTTAGAACCGTATTAAGAAATTAGTAATGTCTAGTCGATCGTCTGTATGTCTGCTAGGCTGGCAAGCAATCCCTATTGCAAACACTTCACAAATCCTACAATCCTCAATGAAAGGTACGTTTTAGAAATATTCTGTATTGCATTAGACTACTACAGTTTTTGCAGTCCCTCATTTATTAAGCATAATGCCACTAGCACGCAAGGGGTTACAGAAAGTGAGAGCTGGAGCAAAGAGTGTTTTTAATTAAGGATATAGAGTAGAACGGTGATCAGGATCAAGGCATCGGAAGATGTCGATTGACATTACATGTGAATGTTAAAGCTATCAGGGAAGCAAGTAAGAGGGAGGGAGTTTCACTGAGGGGAAGTGCAAGATAAGAAGCTGTTGGAGTAGGAATGGAAGATAACGGTTAACTCTAGACTTGAACAGGTTAAGAGTGTTTTGATCGGGGAAACATGCTTTTGGGAGTTCCACAGAGCGGTGGTTCACGGGAAGAAGCTGTTTGAGTGGAACTTACTTCTCACTAATGGAACACGGAGAGAATGTGTGTGGTTTGCTACAATGTGTGTGGCATGGCGGTTCCTAGCCGTGAAGGTTAAATCTGGTGGAACCAAGGAATGTAGTTTGTCCGAGCACTTTCCATGAAGGTATTTACGGAGCAGTGATAGGCTTGCCACATCCCGCTTGTGATGAGGAGTTTGGAGAGTGGAAAATAATTTGTTATCCACAACGACACGTAGACGCATTTGCGACGCTATCAAAGCTAGAGAGTGAGGACCGATTAGCTGCCACCCAAATATGACAACAGGACACTTGTCAAGGTAAAATATAGCATGCGGAGTCAGGTACTATCTGGAGCGCTACAGGGAGCCGACCATTTTTCCTGCATCTTTTGCGATGGATCGTATTTACGAGTTCCACTTCAGGTCAGGTATGTGTTTAAGGATCAATAGTCTATCAAGGCACGTCGCCTTCCCGAAGGAACATTCGTTCATCGAGACTGGTGCTAGTTCGCGGTCCGATCGGCGGTGATGGAATGTGACTAGTTTGGTGTTCCTGGAGACACTGCAAGTAACCAACCATTTTTTCCCTCACTTAAAATGTAATTCCAGATTTGATGAGTGATCAGCTGTTAATCTCTGATCATCAAGTGTTTTAGAGGTGCACCCGTATATCGTCATTTGATCGGCAATGATGTTCACAATTTATCTGAATATATTCTTAGACAGATCGTTTATGTAAAGCAAAGAGAGGATTGGACCGAGAAGTATCCCCTGGGAGACGCCTGCGTTGACTGCCTGGGCCTCCTGGGGACTAACCGTTAATAACTTCCTTCCGTTAGGAATGTCATTATAATTGAAAAGTTCCTGAAGGCTCTGAAACCGCGAAATGGAGATCAACAGCAGTCGCCAAACATAAAAAAAACTTATATGGGTCCTAATATCACCAGCAAACCAAATTCTGTATGAAATTTGCAGGAAATTATCGATAAGTATCTGAGAAAATCAGTTACAGCCATTGCTAAGGAGTTTCAAGTTTCAAGTCACTCTGTCGGAAGCACTATTCGTGAGGACATTTAATCCAAGTCATATATGATGTGGAGAGACCAATCCAGGTCAGCAAAGACAGAATATAACCGTCTGGTTTGCTCAAATCACTTATTGAGCAGGTTAATCATCAAGACTCTGGAATATTTTCGTTTTTCTCCGACTTCAAAAAAAAAATGATGAGGAACAAAAGGTCAACCAAAGGAATGGTAGATGGTTCTGCAGAGATTTTAATGATTTTAGAACGGTTATACACACAATTTCCAGTAACTGTGATAGTTCTAGGCCACGCGACGAAACTTTCATACACTTCTCATAAAAATAAACCCAATTTGCGTTAAGATTAATCCTTTATTAACAGAAATCGGAGAAACTGCGACAGAAAATAGAGGCTGAGTCAAAAGAGGCGCCCGATTTCTTTATTTACGGCGATCAGTTGATTGTTTGACATTTTGGTTACAGTGCTACAAAGCAGTGAAAGATATGTTTATATAACCATGTATTAAGGGTGAAATATCCAAGTACCTAAATGTGCCAAGCCGTTTTACATGAAAGCGTCTTCTCTTCGTGCCCAATGCACAGTTGCAGCTGAGCAAGCACGGATTGGCTCATATGAACATAAATTTCGGTATCAACTTCTTCAAACGTGGCACTTATTTCAGTCATCAATACTGGAATGCAAAGAGGCTTTTACTAATAAACGTGGCATTTTCTGAGGCCTCAAAAGAAAGAAAACCCTATGTCGTGCGGAAGGTGTTCCAGCCACTGAATCAGAATGTGACAGCCGATACAATTTCCGGGAAATATTCCTCAAGCCTGAGATGAAAGAAAAAGGTAAAGAATTAACTCAAGAATACTAACAATCTGCAAAACAAACATTAACAGGGCTTTCCAGAATGTGAGTGCTACTTTTGGCCCCATCTGTACCTATATTTAAGTTCAAAATATAGAATTTGGGATATTTTATTTAAAATTATATTCAGTTTTTAAAAGAAATACTTTTCCTGATGCATTCAAATTCCCTTGTCTCGTAGCTAGTCTCGCACATTCTTTTGATATTGACATATAACTTAAACATGCAACACACAAGAAAAAGTCTAGTTTTTGGGGGGCAAATATCATCCATTGATAAGATGATGTGAAGAATATTCTGACAGTAAACATCAGAATTCTAATATACAGACATTTATTTTTAAAAACTTATGAAAATATCAATATAAAAACTAGAACCTTCTTGAGATGAGGTATTCTAACTATTTACACTATTTACATTGTTTGTTCTCATCTTTCCACTCACATTCCCGACGTTTCGGTCGTTATACACACCGGCCTTCTTCGGGTGATATTTGTTGAACTTTCGAACCGAATCGTGGGTAGATAGTTCTAATTCAACGTGACATGCCTTTCTTTAGATATCTCAACTCATAGTTAATTCGCCTTGATAACTCTCCAAGTTTGGTTCTCTCCGCCGATGCTAGGTAGAGTCACCTTTTGGATCAATCAACCAACAATTTTATGCTCCGGGACAAGTGGAAAGAAACGTTGGTTGATTGATTCCAACAGATATCACCTTAGAACCAACGACACGTCGTGAATGTGGCGTAAATATGAAAACGACAGTCTGAACAATGTAAATAAAAACTACATTTTAAAATATACACACGATCATCTAATTATTGAAAAGGAATAAAACTCCTAATTATTGCATTGATCACTGAACTGGTTTAATGAAAGTTTTCTATATAAATAAATTAGGGGAAATATGTGTTCTTTGTTGTAAATATCCAATTATGCAATTCAGTAAGATATTACTTAATTGTGAATAAAATTACATGATTTAAAAGATAATTTATTAGAAAATAAGCAGTTTGAAACTTTTTATGAAGCCAACTAACTTCTGATTTGGAATCCTTGTTGCCAAATTAACTAAACTATTCGTATAATAAAACTTTTAACTTTGTTTGTTACATTATATTGTAGACTAATATACATTAAGAGTTTTTCTGCATGTCCCAACAGGATAGCTCAATGATTTTATGCCCATCTTACTATAATCAAACAATCAATAGCTTCATCTATCGCAAGGAAAGTTGGTTCTCTGTGTCGCGCCAGAATGTCTTTCTTGTCTGAGTCCATCCTTCAAATCTACAAAACAACCATTCGTCCTTTCATGGAATACTGCTGCCATATATGATCTCGTGCTCCCGCTGTTCATTTCGAGGTCCTCGACAAAATCCAGAGACGGATATGTAATGTGATAGGTCTTAATCTGGCATCTCGTCTACAGTCATTCTCTCACAGACGTTTTGTGGCGTCCCCCTGTCTTTTCTACAAGTATTTTCATGGCTACTGCTCTGGTTCCTAAATTTCATTAATTTAAGCGTGATACTAGTTTGGCATCTTGTTCCCACCCTTTCACTGTCGAATAAATAATCCGTATCTCCTACTACAACAGTTTCTTATCTTTCATTTACCGTTAGTGAAACTCCCTCCCTCTTACCTGCTTCCCTGATAGCTATGACGTCCAAATGTAATGTCAATCGACATCTTCTGATGCCTTGATCTTAATGTAATAAACTTCCATGACTCGTCCATGTGCCTTGTACAGAGTAAACCTTACTGCAAAAATAGCAGACAAAGAATTTTTATGTAATATTTTTCTTAAAAGACGTTATGTTACAACGTAAATTTTGTATATTAAAATCTTTTGAAAAATTATGATTACATCAAGACTCACCATCCCGATGATTTTAAATGATTATTGCTTTAATATTGCATTGCATTAATTTTCGATAAACATTCGACAAAACTCCTTAACAAATATTTAGACAAATCAAAAATATCTAACAAGCTAATATAAAACATTTAACTAAATTAACAATATATTTAGAAAATTATTTACACGTTCCTATCCAAAAGAGAAATACTTCTCTGGGGATATAACTCATCTCAAATGCCGCATTATTATGTGACTTTGGAATAAAGTAAACTTGCTTAATTAATGAGTGACATTTAAAAAAATGAAATTCAGTTAATTTTGCATTTCTACTTAAAATCTTTTTTTTTTAATTTGATAACTGAAAATAAATCTAATATTTTTTATCTACAGAGACATGGATTTCAAAAGGAGCAAAACTCCAACTAAAGACAATCCTTTACTTTTTTATTATTATTATTATTATTATTATTAATATTATTATTATTATTATTATTATGATTATTATTATTATTATTATTATTATTGTTGTTGTTGTTGTTATTGGTTTGGTTTGTTTTGTTTTACGGCATATCAACCTCAATTTTTATTTCTGGTAATATTTTGTTTTCAAAAATGTATAGCTGGTAATATCTTTTTTCAAAAAAGCATTGCTGGTAATAATCTTTATTTTTACAAAGTATTTCTGGTTAAAACCTATTTTTACACTTACATAGTGTTGGGGCTAACTATTTACCCATAGTTGGGACCCTAACAGGGTCTACCACCCCGGGTCAGGGTGGACCTGGGAAAACATGCAATTACGAGGTGGTTCCATGCTCCTCAAAACATCCTGATCAGAGGACATAGTTTATCATCTTACCCAGGACGAGGATGTAGTTTATTGTCATACCTAGGACGGTGTTGTTGTTGTTATCAACAACAACAACTTCATCAACCACAACTACAATAATAATAATAATTGAAACGCCGAAAAGAAAAAGCATGCCACTAATTGATATGGCTTTCCCTGCGGACTGTAAGATAGCAAGAAAGAAATCTGAAAATCTATCGAAATATCGAAAATTGAAAAAAAATCTATCAAAATAGAAAAAATGTGGAAACTGAAAAGAAGAATTGTACCTATTGTGGTGCGCTTGGAATAATAAAAAAAGGAAGACAACATATTGAAAAATTTCTTGGAAATCACAGCTTAAGAGAAATACAAAAACATGTCTTGATAAGTAAAGACCCCACACTAAGAAGAACTATGTCCACGTAACCCTGGTGATGGTATGGGAGTTAATAAAAACAAATCTTGAAGTGTAGCAAAACTAATCATGAAATGTACCCCACGAGCTCCCATAGGCATTTCTTTTAGATAGTGTGACCAAAGGAGAAAATGAAATAATAATAATAATAATAATAATAATAATAATAATAATAATAATAATAATACGGCCATATATCACCAAATGAGATTTGAAATTACAATGACAACCTAAACAAATATTATCTTCCAGAAATACATGGATCGACCTTTTTCTTTGCAGCACACACACACAAACATATATATATATATATATATATATATATATATATATAAAAGTGGACATGGAAGTCAGCACTTAGAGGCGACAGTCTGTTTCATGCTAGTGCAATCGTCAGTCGCCTGACGATTGCACTAGCATGAAACAGACTGTCGCCCCTAAGGGCTGACTTCCATGTCCACTTTTATATTTACACACGCTCTATCTCTGATATTGAGCACTTTATCCCATAAATATAGCACACTTTAAGACTATATTTCTGCATATATATATATATATATATATATATATATATATATATATATATATATATATATATATATATATATATATATGTATGTATGTATGTATGTATACACACGCGCACACACACACACACGCAGACACACACACACACACATATATATATACATATATATGCGTGTATCAACGGTGATTTCCACTACAAAGTCAGTCAGGTGCCATGCGTGATACATGCTTAGGCGATCATGTATCATACAATACATGACTGATGAGGCAGTTTTTTCCCGTAGTAGACCAGCTGCATTCCAAGGCTATAGAACCCTGTCTGTCTTGCTATTTAAACATAGCTGGGGGCAGAAGAAGATAATTCATACCTTTCCTAAGTCAATGTAATGCATTTGACTGGAATTCGAGCCGCTATCAATTACTCCACCGTGCCACCCCCCCTACAAAGCGGAATCAGATTCGGACCCTACTAGTAAACACACTTCTAGCATTTCACGAACGCGCAAGTCGATAGATGTAATACACACTGTCTAATAAATAAAAATGCGGCGTCTACTTAAAGTACCAAATGCCCACTATATTAACATTATATAATATAAGGGTTGAAGTAATAAATATATCAGATTACAAATAACTGAATTTATCCTTTACACACACACACACATATATATATATATATATATATATATATATATATATATATATATATATATATATATATATATATATATATATATATATAGCTAACTAGATAGATAGATAGAGAGAGAGAGAGAAATATTTAGTAGGCCGGTTAATTAAATTCGTGGGATATAAACAATTAAAAATGCTAAGAATTTTATTCAAAAGACTAGAAATATTTGTTTTATATGAGTACGCTTTTTGACTAAAAAGAAGAGAAAGATTTTAAAGTCGGAATTTTCGGACACGCCTGTGAACTTTATCAACGAGACAAGAAAGTTGGACTCCCTTTTCCAGGTAATTTGTTGTCGTTGTTGTGTTTTTTCCCCGCGTATTTTATTACTGTTAGAAATTCGTTAGTTTTGGCCTAGTCGTTTGCTGCGATTTGGTTTGTGGTGGGAGGTTTGCCCTTTTTGGAAATTGCATTCCCTGAGTAAACCAAAATGTCTGTTTCATCATGTAATATGTTAATATATTTTGGGAATGCATTTTAACTCGGACTTTCGCTTTTCTTATTGGCACATCAGTGAAAACGCTAACAACAGGCATCTGACATAATCAATGCTCTGGTCCAGTTGGTTGATATGCGCAACAATCAATTTCACTGTAGCATACTCTTTTAAATATTACTTAAAATGTTATTATAATGGATACACATTATTCTTTCATTTTTTCGAATGCACATACTCTTCACATAGATTGGTCTACATAAAGAACACCGGATCAAACAGTGGTTTTCCCTACAAATGAGGCCGCATAATTTGTCCCTGTTGATTTTCTCTTTACCAAGATATCTGGAATATCCAGGCCGATAAACAAAATGCACATTTTTTAATAAATAAAAGATTAGTTGTCTATTTCAAATATCCCATATAATATCGTTGTAAGTAAAAAAATATCATATAAAATATTTTATCACGCAGGAACACACACACACGTACAGACACACACAAACACACACATGCACACACACACATACACACACACACACATATATATATATATATATATATATATATATTATGGCATAAAAGGCAAGACATTTTTTACTATAGAAGTGATAAATTTAAAAACAAAAAAACAAACACCAGTCGACCGGTTTCGTCCCTTCTCATCTGAACTGTAAACGGGGAAACAAATTATGAAAAGAAATTCTGACGCGGATGACGTGAATACATATATATAGATATATATATGTGTGTGTGTGTGTGTGTGCCTCTGTGTGTGTGCCTCTGTGTGTGTGTGTGTGTGAGGGAAGAATTCTCGCAAACATGATTTTTTAAATAATATGGACGAGTTCTGTCTATTAAATTTTTGTTAAATCTTTCAAATTTCTGAATAATTCATTTTGTTTCATCAGTAATTTTTTCAAAATTCATATTAACATTTATGTTATATTATTTTCTACGTATACTTGTGAATATTGTTCCCTTTATATCATGATTTTTTGTATGTAGTTATGCAACTGGGTTTCAATGCCTGTGTTCAGCACATCTGTTGAAATCGATTTGAAGTCACTCAAGGTGACGCCATATAAACGGGCAAACTGCATTTTTTATATGTAATTGTCTTTGTGTGTGTGTGTGTGTTTGTTTGTGTGTGTGTGTTTGTTTGTCTGTGTTCATTAAATATACTTCAATATAGGATCCCCTAGATAAAAATACTTTCTTCGGAATTTACCGCTTCTCTTTTATTACGAAACCCTCCAGAATTTCTTTGCACTGTATCCTGTATCGAATGTTGGTGTTGTCAACTAAAATTAGTGTAATGTTAATATTTTTTTTTGTCATATATTCATCTATATGTGCACTAATTGTACTAAATTTTGACAAACAATAAATTACCCTACGTGAGGACATAATATATATATATATATATATATATATATATATATATATATATATATATATATATATATATATAAAAGATAGAGATTATAGTGATTCCGACGAGAGAAAACTGTGTATATTAAAATGAAGAGAGATACCGCAAATATTTTTGGTTGTAATGGGAAACTTTTAAAATATTATGCTTTATTTTCCATAATTTTACTACACGTGTTGCTGGTCTGTATGTCTGTATGTGTACAAATGTGTTTACTAACACCTCGTAGTGAGACAGTGTGTATGTATGGAGAGGGAATATACACATATATACACGCATGCTGACAGAAACACACGAAAATGGAAATAGATCGAAGATTACACAGGGTTTATTAAAACATTAAAACATAAGATACCGACAATTCATCATTTTTCGGACCAACCCTAATTGTTTTATGACCCTTCGCATCAGAACTCTTCACTGCCAGTTCAAGAAAGACATTAGGATTGCTAACACAAAAAAGAGAATGTCTCATATAGAGAATATTTAACATCGAAAAATATAAAGGAGAAAAAAATTAATTATTTTTAATAATATATGGAAATCTCCACCCATTCCCTGATGACGGTCGCGAGACCTGAATCACGTCTAGTAAAATTATGGAAAATAGAGCATAATATTATTTTACAAAAATCCACATTACAACAAAAAATGTTTACGGTAACTCTCTTCTTTTCAATATATATATATGTATGTATGTATGTATGTATGTATGTATGTATGTATGTATGTATGTATGTATATATTGTGCGTGTGTGTAACCCAAAAGCAATTTACCAAAATTAAGGTAAATTACATTTCTGTTATACACACATTACTTTACTCGATAATCATTCAATTAATATTTCTCTTCATTAGTAAACACATTTAATACGTTAATTGGTACTAAAGAGGAAAGAATATTATGATTTCCATAATTGCTAGTCCTTTTGCATAAACTTTCGGCCCCTTTAACTAATCCATAATTGATGTTTACTTGGCACTGATCACATCCAATAGACGTTTTCTGTAGCTTCGATAAGGTTTCTTTGCTATCTTTGATCAATCTTCTGTGCAAAAATCGTTCCAATCATACAGACCCAGTGGTTTCCGTTTACAGATAGCAATCTTCAATTTATGCCACAAATGTTCGATTGGATTTAAGTCGGGCAATTGTGATTGCCTTTGTTTTACGCTAATCGTATTCTTCTTAGAAAATTTGCAATTGAGTTTTGGAAGTCTGTTTCTTCTTCTGTTTCTAGTCAGGAGATCCATTTACTCTCAAGTCAAAGCTCGTTAGCAGAAAGTAAAATATTTTCCGAAAGACTGGACTGAACATAGCGAATCCATTTTACCAGTGACTGCTGGTGCCATAAACAAACCTATATGGCCAATGGTATATTTCACTATAGTGATAGTATTCATAAGTCATGTACTTCCTTCATACATATTCAAATGTTACGCTGCTTGTTCTGTCTTAAAATCTCAATGTTTCCTTCCTCTGCAGAGATAGATGTATTCTAGTAATTATTCGACTATACAAAAACATTGTAGCAAAACACCGAGGTATTGTATTCTTTCTTCATTATTATCATTTTCATGAAATCACTCAGCGAAATCTGTGTCAGTTCAATTTTCTAAGAATTGTTGAGATATGTACACGTGTTCTAGTTTCTTTTTTGTTTGTTTTTTTCCTATCCTTTAAACTCGATATTAGCTTTTACTGGAACTTCTCATGTGATTTTAGTCACTTCCTTATGCTGACAACATACTTGGGTAATTTGATCTTGAAAGCATTGATACTTTATCAGTTTCTTTTTATTTATGAATGGGGAATAAAGTAGTAAACTGGTGTATTTCAAATGGCTTGGAAGTTTTATGGACGTCCTAGTATTTATAAGTTTCAAACATGTTCTACGTCCTCGGAGTGCTCTTTGTAAACAATTCTTTTTCTAATATAATGTTGAGTATTACAAATTCCAGTGGAATTAATAATTTTTCAATTATAAATGTTATTAAGGAATAATTCAGTTATTCTAATGACTTAGGTATTCTTATTTGAGATAAGAATGATTTTGAAAAAAAATGGGAACACCATCTGACGATTATTCCAAAAAATAGGCCTCAAGATAAACATTTCCAAAGCAGAAACTATAATCTGGAATGCGAATGAAACCAGTAATGACAAATAAACTGATTCCATCATAAAAATCCAGGAAGTGGAATCAATAAGCACTAAACAGATCAAATACCTCGGTTTATGAATTGGCGGTGACAAATCTAGTATAAGGGGTTAGGAAACTGAACAGAGAATACACTGCACTTGAGGTAGTTTCGTTCAATACTATAAATTGCTGCAAATATAAGTCATTAACATAAAAATCTCGTAACTAGCGTTGTCAGATCAAGACTTTCATACCAATGGTATGCATGGCGACAAACACGTTCGAAAATAACTAAACTGTCATCTGTTAACAAACACCTTCTGAGATAAATGGTTAAAGTGGTTTTGAGCGAATGGAACCTGTAGATCTTAGATAGGACCCGCCTTCTTCAAAATTCGTGGACTGTTGCTTAAAGGAATACAGAACAGTTACAAATGAGAGAAACCCCACCCGACAGGACTTCCAACAACAGCGACAACTAAAAAGGATAGCACATGTAACCCGAAGAGAAAAATAATTAAGATATTAATATTTTTGGACGGACAGAACCAACCGATGTCGATGATAGAGGTCCTCCTGGTAGGCACTTCTTACTTCCTCCTTCTCTCTCCCTTACAATAGTCTCGTTCAGTAACCATATACCTCCAGTGCTCCTTAGGTTTTGTATTCTGCTAACTAACATTTAAAAAACACTGGAAATAGCGATAACAGCGACTGAATTTGAGAAATCTGAAATATTGTTCAAAAGAAAGATTTTATACATTTCAACCGAAAATACCTTCACGCTTAATGAATGTCGAATGTTTCTTTATCAGAAAACGGATAATATTATCATTACCAATAACATTTGATAATACTGGGTAGTGGATAAAAAATGCAATGACGTTAATCTGTATAACTCCAAAGGGGAAAGGAACCGATACGGCAATTTAGTTTATATTAATGTCAGCACAGAAACGATGGCAGTTTGCAATAAAGTTAAACTATTTGTCTGCATGGGAACGTGAAGAGAAACATTGCAGTACAACTGCACTTTTTATGTTAAGGAAAGTGGACATTGTTATTACGATGAGTCCTATCTTTTGTCTGTACAGTGAAGGAGACAAAATTATTGCAAAGAAAAAAATCAATTCTTATGTCTCGAGAAGGAAGTTCACAAAGCTATTTCATTGAATCTGATCTTTGGTTTGTACAGTGAAGTGGACAAAGATATTGAAATGAATCTAATCGCTTAAGAGGGGAGAACGCTGGACACAGGGGAAAATTGTTATTTACCAAAACAAAGAACAAAGAAATTAGTCTTAACCGACTAAACTTCATTCTGAAAAAGGGAATCAAATGTAGCATTCACGTTCGTTTCAAAATTCATTTCTTCGGTTTAGAATTTTCCCCACGTTTTTAACATCCTCAGAATAATACGGTTGATTAAATTTACCGTTTTATTTTAATTTTGTATATTCCATATTTAAAAAAAAAATGTTACTGATTAGCTTCGGGAATGTTTCTTAAACCTTATTAAAATAATACAAAATGACAGATTTTTGCCGACTCGTAGAGATTCTGGAGCCAGACTCCAATGATATGAGCATGTGTTCTCCTTGCTTCATTACTCATGGAAATAAATGGCAGACAGCAAGAAAAAACTTAAAATCCTTCTTGTCATGCTTATTTTGGAAAAAGATTGGCAGTGGAATTAATGAAATATATTAATAAAACAGAAAAACGCAAATCTTATATAAACATTTCACGATGGTTACGTCTTCTTAAAATTTACTTCACCTCTTTATCTTTCTATTACTACACCCCTCTCTCTCATTCTCACTCCCTCTTTCTCTCGCTCTCTCGATATATATATATATATATATATATATATATATATATATATATATATATATATATATATATATATATATATATATGTCCAAAGAAACCAATAAAACACCTAAATGTAAAACAGTAAAATGGAAATTAATAAGGAAAGCTAGAATATGTAGGTCATTAAATGACCAATGTCCTTTGTGCATACATGAGAAACTATATATTATTAAGTTTATTAAAACTAAAAATTTACTGAATCAAAGAAATGAAATACCTATTTTTTGCCGACATTGTCAAACATTTTCCTTAAATAATATTTAAAAATAAAATAATTAAAAACAAATGGGAGCTGGTAATATACATACTTATATTTGATATGTAATAATATTTTTATAAATAATTTGAGTAATTCTATTACATTTATTTGTTTAAAAAATAAATATAGTTTATTAGTAATTAAGAATTTAAAAAAATATTTTAAAATTGTAGTTCAATATAACGTATTCTAACCCAAACACACCTTTTAAATAGAATATTTATGTATACAAGTACGAATTTTCTCGTAGATAAAATAAAAAACAGACGACATGCGTTGAACGAATGTCAAAATTCCTTGAAAAATGCACCCCTACCATCCTTAGACTTAACCTCTGTTTCGAACGTAACTCATAATTGATACAATTGATACAAGATGGGTAGCTCTGTATTTCTTTGGGCTCATTTCGTCTCTTCTATTTGCCTTCTGGTGTTTCTGAACGATGTTTGTAGAATAGGATTTGAGAAAATGAAAAGGACTGAGCAAGAAATCCTGAATAGTTTCAGGTTGTCTATGGGTCACCGCTCCATGGCACACACACTTCAGCTTATAAAATCTGCTATGGAAAATTAGGGGTCAACAGGCAGGTTCATTATAACAGCTGTCGACGTTCCCGTACGTTGAATACATCCTTGACCGTCCTCCCCGTCGGGCGTTGGATCTTGCTTAGTCTGGTCCCTACCCTGAATCCTTACCGCCATGGCGGAGCCTATCAGGAGACGGAGCGCCCCACGGCATTCCATTCACCTTCCTCGAGAGGAGCAAGCTCCTGCACCACGTCACGGTGACGATCTACGGAGGAGATAAATAAAATGTTCTTTTAAAACATAGCTCTATCCTCTTGTATGAAGACACAATGATTAACTAGTAATCTTAACAAAGGAATTCATTTTACCTCGGATAATAAATCTTCTTAATAAAATAAAATAAATCTGTAGAAAATGATGTCTGTGATTATTAGTGAGATATTTCATTGGTTTTTATTGTGTGTGAACTCATGTTAAACCAGATAAATCCCAATAAATCTGACATCACATTATCTAATATGCAACAGAAGTTATCAATTTGAGCAGAATTATATGTTAATTTGACGTCGAAATATATTTCTACATTGACAATACAAATATAATTTTTAAAAGAATCCCTACTTATATGCGACATTTAACAAAATAAATTCATAGATTAATTCAAGTTTTGATTATTTTTGTCAGTCACACATTATCGACAACTCAGTGAGTATACAACAGTATACTCACTGAGTTGTCGATAATGTCGAATGTTTCCTTATCAGAAAACGGATAATATTATCATTACCAATACCATTTGATTATACTGGGTAGTGGATAAAAAATGCAATGACGTTAATCTGTACATGGTTCTCTGCTTAATTCCTTGAAAACGTAATCAGCGGAAAGTTATTGCTTTTTAATCAATTTACCTCATTGCGATATTATGAGAAATATTCAGTACATTAAAATAAATTGTGTCAATTCATGTAGATGGATTATTATATATTAATTAATTTATTAAAGTTACATTTTTTTTCTTTAAAAATTCGACGTCTTGATGCTATTTCAAAGCTTCCCTAAAGTTAAAGGCCAAACGTTTGAGGGAAAACGTAACATTTTGGGAAAAAACATTGTTTTTGGTCGTGCTGTTTCTATTGCAATTAATAATTTCTAATTTAATTATCAAACAAACGGATTAAACCGCAATTTATCATCTTGAGTTTTGATATTTTTGCAAAAATGCCTCCGTTAATGTAACCAGCTCTGTTTTCCAAATCTTATTTAATTAGACCAATAAACTCTAATTTCACAGCAGCATATACGCTACTTTCATTTACAATTTACGCTCTCATCAATTTATATTTATATACAGTAGAATCCCTCATATCCGGAATCTCTCATATCCGGAATCCCTCATAACCGGAATCTCTCATATCCGAAATCCCTCATATCCGGAGTGCCTCATATCCAGAATCCCGCATATCCGGACATGATTTTGATGTGTGTATATGAACTATCTGGGTGATATGTAGCTGATTTGAAATTTCTGTTTTCAGGAAATTTACTTTGGGTAATTGCTTATGCTTATCTCACCCTAATTGGCTTGTATTGGTGCAAAAGCTAATGGGAATAAAGAGGAAAAGACATTAGAATTGAAGATGACATTAGAAGAGAAAGAATCATCATGGAACAGCGATTACAAAATCCTCGTGACATTATTTGTTTTGCATACGTAGCATTCTTAATTTAATGAATTTTAATTTAGTTCTTTTCCTTAAACTCAATTCGATTATATTTCACACACCATTAGCTTATTTTGTTTACTATAAAACCTTGTAAATAAATGTTAAACCTGATTTCAGTTCTTGTATTGTAATCTAAATATAACCCGTCATATCCGGACTTTGTAACCAATTCCTCATATGCGGAAGACCTTCTTAGTCCCGTTGTCAGGGATTCTACTGTAATTATTTGGTACGGACAAGGATGACGACACTAAATTTCATTAATACTTTCTATAGATGTAATCTAAGCATTATAAATAATGTATAGTGCGTGTGTGGATAAGTTTGGGTAGGATTGACTGGTTGATCTTGTACGGCTTATGAAAACATTGTTTATTATTGTTATATAGGAATGCAATGTCGCTTCCGACCCTTGAGTTTGAACATAGATCACCAGTAAGTAAACACAGGCGATCCCATTATTGAATTAAGTAGACCACGTGACCATAAAGAGAACGCATATATGTGTTAAGTGATTGTTATTTCTATTCTATCCTCTATTAGTATTCGAATCTGTATTTATAGTCAATCCTCTCTTACTATTCGGACTCCTATTCTCTACCCTACTCACTACAATATTTCTCTATATGTATTACAGTTAGTGCGAGTGATATGCGAAGGCAGTATTGTTCAACGACGTATTATAGTGGTATCTGCGATTACAAAGTCTCTACTACAACGTGCATTACGAAAGTGGCTACGAGTATTCGTTGACATTACAAAAGTGTGAAATGAGTGTTCGTTGACATCATCAAAATTATTTAACTACAGAACATATTTTCCCTATAAGAATAATTCTTCTTTTTTTGGCCTGTAAACATTACATTAACTATTTCATAAAGTTATATGTCCTACTATTTAACCCATAGCTGGAACCCGATTCATACTTTTCTCATGGGTATTTGCGAGTAAGTGAATGTCATCTGGATTTCATTGTAATACGCTATACATTAAACAAGCCGCACGTTCTCAGGTATTTCACATTTAGCATAAGGAAGTTGAACATGACAAATGTTTTCAGGTATACTTTGTCCCGCACCTTAAAAGATGTATCAGTTATATTTGCCGTAATCGACTAATTTAGCGCTAAATTTGCTTCTGATGCCATAAGTATTCTTAGATGAGATAATGCTTATCATGAAAAAAGAAGTGCCGAAGTACTTCAAGAATTAGACCCCAAGATAAACCTTTCCAAAACAAAAACTAAAATCCCGACTTGAAATTTTTTTAAGCATTTCAACCCAAGCAAGGCGGGATGCCACTAGTAAGTAAGGGGTTACAGAGGGGAGCGAGAGTAAAGAGGTTTGATGGAGGAAAGGATGAAGAGAAAGGGCAGGGGATAGTTCAGGTCATCTGGAGATGTCGATTGACATTACATTTGAATAGTTGAAGATTATAGCTATCAGAGAAACAATTATTAGGAAGGGAATTCCACAGACGCAAGTTGTGAGATATGAAGCTATTGGAGTAGAAAAGACGGCCGCATTTAACCGTTTCGACAGTGAAATGGTGGGACCGTGATGTCGATCTAGTAGCACACTTAAATTCATGCAGTCTGGCAACTAGCGATAGTAGCTCGTCGGAACAGTTACCGTGAAAGTATTTGTAGAAAAGACAGAGGGAGGCGACGGCACGAATGAAAGCAATAATGACATATATTCTGAATCCATTATAAAGAGACTGGAAGTGCAATTGGTAAGTAACAAACGCATCAAATACCTCCGTGTCTGGATCGGTTATGTATGACAGATTGAGAATAGGTGATATTGAACGTAGAATAGGCAACCGAAGTATTAACCTGAAATTCCGAGTCAAGTTCATAAATGGCTTCGTCAAATCTAGATTTTCATATGAATTGTATGCATCGTATACAACACATTCATTAATATTAAAAACATTACCTGTATACAACCAATTTCTCGGAGTAATATTTAAAATGGCTTCTAACGAAGTAATCCTCTATCAAGAATAATATTATTCATTTCATCTTAGCTTGCGCTAAAGAAATCATAAAAAGAAGTTAATAATAAAAATCCACATCGCTTAAAGACTTTCAATATCTGCAACAACAAAAATACGTAGCACATATAACTAAAAAAGGAACATAATGATATAATCAACCTGTTAACATTTCATAAGACAAATAATAAAATATTTGGAACTATTTTCCAATCAACACTAGAAAGGGCGGTCGCATTTGTTGCATTTAAGAAGACTAATTTCCTAAAAACAAAACAACTACTTCAAGAAAATGATTTTATAGACTTAATCCGGAAAATCTGCTACTGGTCAGAAAATCTCTATTCAAGCACCTATCCTCTTTAAAAGAGCATAAACTGACTTAAAAATAAAATAAACTTTCCAAAAAGTTTTTCAGCTGGAAAATAGGACGAACTCAGTCTAGGTGAGATATTTTAGGATAGATCTTATTCGAATATAAATCTCTCACCAGTAACAGACATAGCGATAAAAACTGCTTCAAGTAAAAGGTGTTATAAATTACAATCAACAGTAAAACTAACAGAATGCTGAATACTTCCTGTATGTAAACAGATAAGTTCAGCAGTATCATTTTTTAAACAAATCACACTCTTTGTAACAGATGTAAACGTATCAGAATATTAACCAGTTCTTTATCGATACTATTTATGTTTGGACTAATGTTCTCATTTTTATTGTTATTATCAAATTCCTCATATATATATATATATATATATATATATATATATATATATATATATATATATATCAGTTTGGATAACCTACAGGAGTTCTGACTTGACCTCTTTATTTAATCTACAGGGTAGATTGTTTTCGCTTCACTGTCTAAATCGACGAATAATCGTCTAGTTCGATGTTTTATTTATTACTGTGTAGTTATTGAAGGCCCTTTTCCATTGGGTACAAGTGCACACTGACTGGCCCAGGGATTGAACTACCAATCATTACAAGTATGATTTGCTTTAAAAAAACGATAAACGTAAAAACTTATCCGTACGTTACAATGGCCTAGTCGATAAAAGCGTTGGTTGTTGAATGTTTGCACTTGCACTCATTGGAAACGAACTAGCTATAACTGAACAGTACTAAATATAAATAAGAAAAACAAAATTCCTATCCGACTGCGTGCTTTCGTGCCAACTTTGGTCTGCAAAATTTTGAGTGCAATATCAATCGTTGTCTCCCATGCTGATTACTCTTTTCTCTTCATGCTTATTATTAATGTCTCTGTTCCTAATTCCTCCAAAATTGTGTATTAGTAACTTTACTGCATTGCATGGGGTGAAACCTACTTAAAATAAAACATAAGATGTGCCTAGACTTGAGCAGTGGAACAAGAACAATATATTGCCCATAGCTTAAAGGTTTCAGTTCAGAATTTCTTATAGGTTACCAGAATCGGTATACACCTGAATAACGCCGCAAGAAACAACATCCGAAACGTTGTATAAAGAACAATAAAGGCGATGACAAGAATCCGAATATAGATCGCGTCAATAATGATAATTCCTCATCCCAGACATTAAGGCATAAGCCAGATCTTTGTTTGATTTTAGCCTTGTTTGCGTTTTTGGAGCCTCGTGAAGAAACAAAACACGGTCTAGTAGGATGTTTTGAATGCGATTATTTTCAAGAATATTTCATGTGCCAGAACTAAAGACGAAAAGCAGGCCGATCAAAAGCGTCGGTTACTAAAACAACCGAGTAAAAAGTTTAAAAGTTTCACAATTTCGATAACTATATATTTAAAACGGAGGATTCCTCTGTGTGTGTGTCTGTCTGTCAGTGATAGCTTTTCGCTCCTGATCCATCCAAGCGATTTTGACCAGAATTGACATATGCATTGTGCTATGTAAGAGATAGGTTAATAGCGTAAACAATCGATAATTTAAAAAATCACTACTCGATAAAGCCGATCAAATATCTATGAATTAACTTTTTCTTTCAAACTCGTTATATTAGTTATTTACATTACGACGAGCTCAACGATACCTCACTTTTATTTATACGCCACTGCATTTAGCGAAAAAAGCGCGAAAAATCAATCTCAACACAAGTTGATTTCAACACGAATTTTAAACTAAAATCTCCCTCGAATTTCAAGCAATCTAATACAAATTTCACTCAATTGTAGTCAACAATAATTCGGTATTTTAACAGTCATTTAACTTGATAATTGCGTCCCCCCATATAGCAAAACCTGCGTAAATAAAGAAAAATGGCTATTTTTACTGGTTAATTTCACATTTTTCGTTGAACTTTCAACCAATTTTCATCAAACTTAACAATTGCTTTCTAAATGTATTCATTTTATATCCCTGGTAGCACAATGACAAACTTAATTTTAAAAACTCCGAAATGATTGTGGCCTGACGTGGGTCTTCAAATGGCCTGTTTTACCCCTTCATGTCCTCGGCTAACTTCGATTGAATAAATACATACTACTACTGTTATATCAGTAACAGCATTAATTCAAAATGTTTTTTAATGAAAGTATGGGTATGGCTGCTAGTAATATTGATAAAACAGCTTTGGTTTTAGAACTGAATTAAATTTATGACTTCGGGATTATTGCTGTCAATGAAAAATATAGTTCTTGCTAAAAAAATTTAAAACATGTATCAAACGTTGACCGTTATTAATTCCCTTTCTTTTATTCTTCTCGTAGAAATCAGAATTGTCTCAGAGCCGAAGCAACAATACTGTTCGGTGTTGCTGTAAAAGGGATTTGTCCCATTGATATTCAATATGGCCTTTGTCGTATTCAAGTTATTTTTTGGATGAGCTGTAGGCGCCTTAGCTTTTTCATTAGCCTGATGTCTATTGAGTCGAACAGCGTCTTACTCGGGTTAAGGAACTTCATTATATGTATGGACTACCTCCCGCAGAGAGCGCTTGATTGGGCCTTCATCACAATAGGCAGGGAAGGGTAGATGCGATCGGCAACAATAAACTACATAACAACTCAAAATTGATCGCTGTATCTAAGTATTGCATTAATATTTAAACTTCCTTTTTAAATGCTCAACGATAATTCTTTAGCCAACAATTTATTTAAAGACAGTTTGATGTACGTATGTCCTTACTTTCCGTACACACAATTACTTTTATTTCATGGGTGATATATCCCTCGAATTTCAAATTCTCCAAGCCCTCTTTCCTCATTATCTGTCATCAAAATTTCAACTCTCTCTTTCTGATTCGGATTATAAGATTCCATTTTGCCTGTCTATTCTCCTAGACTTCTTTGCTTGCGTTCTTTGTCTGTGATATATACACACATATATATATATATATATATATATATATATATATATATATATATATATATATATATATATATATATATATATATATATATGAGTGTATGTGTGTGTGCGTGTGGGTAGGTGCTTGTATGGGTGTGTGTCTGGAAATGTATAGAAAATAGGAAATAACTCGTTAGGCAAATAATCCGAAGTTCTTTAGTATTTTTGTCTTTATTTTTTTTTAAAACAGTGCTCGATACAAAAGTGTAGCCTAAATTATAATTATTTATTTAAAAATATGATTCCTCCGATACATAAGAGTTCTCATCTTCCAAAAACAAGAGCTGAAAACTTTAATATAATTATGAGGATTAAATTGAAGTCAAAGTATCAAGCTCTGTTTCATCTTCAAACGAACAAATTCAATTTAATTCTACTAATTATATTAAAGTTTTCCGCTGTTGTTTTTGAAACATGTGAACTCTTATTTATCGGAGGAATCATATTTTAAATAAATAATATATATATATATATATATATATATATATATATATATATATATATATATATATATATATATATATATATATATATGATATTCTCAGCAGTCTTTTATACAGCCACATTTTTGTTGTCTCCAATGTTCCCTTCCTCTGTCAGGAAATTCTCCAGAATTTACTTCCATATAGAAGGATTGATGTTGCGTAGCAATTTAAGCAATTTCCTATTTCTTAATATTAATTCCTTAACTTTGGTAATGTATCATTTCTTTATTCCAATGTTCGTCTGAATTTTGGTTTCCATCCTCTGTTAAAATACATACAGTAAAAAAAAAAATGCTTTTAAGATATGCTAAGCAATAACATTTCATACACAAGTTATCGTTAAACTGGGTTATGAATTCTGTTTTAACAGAAGGACTTCAATATTTGGAAGCTGGTTGAAAGGTAAGTCGGTTTATAGAAATGAAATCTATGTGGCATTTATCATACTAAAGTCTCTCCAAAAATAGGGTTACAGCCAAGTTGATTATGATGTATATGTTGCGATATCAATGCAAGATGTGAGTGAAAATGAAGATTATGAAGATAAAGATGGCATACGGAGCAGAGAGCACGGAATCAAATACGAGCCAGTGTTAAGATCTCGAGTAATATGTGTTCATGTAGAATTTGTAATCATTTTCTGTCTCTAATGAATCTTGAGGCATACCACGAACAGAAATTATCTTATACGAAGAAATATGAATTTCTTTTAGACATGTCTAAGACAAAATAAGTATTGTAAGTAAGAGACAGAAATAAATAATAGAAGACAGTTATTTGCTTTCTATTGTAATTACCGACCGAGTTACTGGCTTTTCTTATACTCTTGTTGTTTGCAGTCTGCATCAAACACAAGAAGATTTCTAGCGTTTTATCATTTCAACTCTTATGTTTATCAAACATAAATGTTTCACATTGTGCTGTAAGGGTTAATTATGTTTCTAACGATTAATTATAAATTATGATTTTAATTGTGATTTTAATAATTATTAATTATTCCAAAATTAAAAAGTTTAAAGATGATAATTTTTCTATTTATTATATTTGTATTGTACAGTTTGAATTTATAAAATATTCGTTTTTCACACTCTTATCGTAGCCGATATCTCATTGGAAAAACGTCTAAAAACTGTTGTTCTTTTTAATTGAATTCACTCCACGCAACGTAGTAAAGCCACTAAGACACAATGGTTTAACGGGCGTGAAAAAAGTAGAAAACAGATACAATTGTGAGGAGCAAAAACAATGGAAGTATAATCAGAAATACAGTAGATTGATATTGCATTTCCATTGTTAAAGATTACAAATTTACTGGAAGATAAGAAGCTAGAAGAGAGCTCCTCAAGTGAGACGTTTGAGAGAAGAACCGGTTCGCATAGAACTTACGGTTACATTTAGCCAGCACGTAGTGAATTTATTAGATATTGTTCCTAATCGAGTACTGCGCTTAAATTCATAAAATCTTCGGAAAATGAAGACTCAATGGAGGCGGTTTTTGAAGCATTTGAAATTCAAAGACCACAAATAGCCACGGAGATTTGAAGAACAAGCAGGAAAAGAAAATTCACAGAACCGCTAATAATAGACCATAAGCGAAAAAAATATTAACACCCCCCCCAAAAGAAGAAGCTAAGGAGGAGGGTGTTGTAGAGCTCTCCCCTTGTACACCAGAGGGACTCGTCTAAAGTATACTTATACTGACAGAGTTGGAGATACGTCGAGACAATGTTGAGATACGTTGAGACAGGGTGAGAGACAATGAGACAGACACAGGGTGTTCATCGAGAGTTATACGAGAGTCCAGAAAAAGAGATAACTACGGCTTCACTTACAGAGACATGTACATATACTTCCTACTAACCCGCATTCCTGGATTACTAAGCTCCATTTCAAGTATGTATTACGTTTAATACACTTATTTTTCTCAATTACTGGCGTTGTTTATTTATTTGTGCAGGACTCCATCCCCGGAATCCACAACAATCATGTTCCTAATCTAGTACTGCGCCTAAATTCATAAAATCTAGATACCATAGCTCATTTGATACCATGAAAGTATCTGTAGAAGCGTCACAGGAAAGAAACTTTAAGCCGGTAGAAGAGTGACCAGAAGCAAGACGCTATGTCAAGACCGATAATATTCCTAATGTTTTTTTGGATTTTATCAAGAATCTTTAAATACATAGAATGAACACTGGACCATACATGGCAGCAATATTCTTAGAATGGACGAATGGCAGAATTACTGGAGACAAAAATTGCCTAGCATAACACGGTGATCCAACTGTCTTAGCAGTAGACCTAGCAATGAATTCAATATAGCCTTTTCGCTTCATGTCAACAGAGAATGTTACATGGAGGAGGTGCGACAAGCCACTCTCCTGGAGATGAGCATAATCCAAAGTGATGGACGGTAGAAAGATGTCTCGCTGATGATTAATAGATATCAGTTTTGTTTTTGAAGCGTTAAAATGAACACGCTATCCTTTGTCCCAGTTAACAATAGTCTGTAGGCGATTTTTAGATCAATCGTCAATTGGAATTTATCGACCTGATCAGATTTACTATCGAGACAGGTGTAAACGGTTGTGTCATTATCATAGATACCAGTCTGAGAGCTAATTCTATCAGGAAGGAGGCACCTGTATTAGTACGAAAATATCAAGAAGAGTGGCCGTTCAGGGCAACTTTCATTTCAAGATTTGATACGAAACACTCGATCAATGCAAAAAATGGTCTGAAGACATCATAACTTTTCAACTTGTGAAGGAAACCAGTATGCCCAATCCTGCCAACGCTTTCGACATATCCAAAGCAATATCCCGAGCTTCGCCATTCTTATTTAAGACTTGAGAGACGCTTTAATACATCGGCATTTGGCCTGGAGAAATGAAAACCATATTACATGTGTGAAAAAGGCCCTGTGATGCGAGAACCTTAACCAATTCAGCGTCGATTAGGGTGTCTAATAGTTTGCCAAAAAGAGGTAGCGGGTGATACGCTAATAGTTAGTTTGCCTGAATTCTTAAAGACTAGAACAACAGATTAGGATTTCTAACAAACAGGAAAGCAAGAGGCAGCGAAGTATTTATTATACAGTTTTAAATGATTTTCATCAGATATAGAGACACGCTTGCTAAAGTAATTCTGAAGCCTAATGATGGAGAAAGGTTATTTGTTTTTATCTTATCATATCCACCTCCTTGTTTATACACTTGATTAAATATACTTGTATTATTACGAACTATTTTTCTCATGTTTTACGTTATATATCACGTTGAAACGCTGGTTCCTGTTGGATCACCGAAGTTAAGAATCGTCGAATCGAGTCAGTACTTAGATGAGTGACCACTTAGAAATACCAAGTGTTGTAACCTTGCATATGTGCGCGATGTAATGGTACTGACTCAGAACTGTTAATCGAAGAACCGAGTTCACATTCCAGTTGGGATCATTACATTCACTTAAACGTAAATACCATTGGGAAATATATACATCCACCTCTTCTCCACTAGTTATGGCTTTATTAGTAAGGCTTTTATTACTAAATCACTATTATCTTCAAAAAATTCTTACAATCTAATGATATCTGGAAGAGGTTGTTAAGCCATGGAAAACAAATCGATCAACCAATCATGTTCCCAGTTTAGTTGGTATATATGTTATTATGAAAACAACCTTTGAAGCAAGTACGTTTTGATCAACATCAGCTGTCTACTGATTGATTATTCATCCTCTTTAATCCCCTGATTGGCTGATTTTTCATCATCATCTCTCCACTGATTGGCTGCTTATTGTGATATTTTGTTACTGTGATGTCAGTTATGTTTCGTTCCTGCTGAATAAGTTATTCACTACTATATACAATGTTTGAATGCACGACCACGTGGTGATACTAACAAATGCATAACCACATCCTGTATCCACTACGCCATTGTCACGAATTAATGGTTAGATTTGGGGACTTTTTATATTTAATGTCAGATGGTTCTAATGGTATGTTCATACCGCTTTTCATAATTTAATATTTCATTTCAGAGATGACTAATTGTTCATATATTTGTATTATTTCGAACTATTGTTCTCGTCTTGATTGATATAGATATGATTTTAGACACAATGTTTCGACTGAGTAACCATCACCATCAGGTGTCCATTGATTGGATGATATGGAATATCTTTTGATCATTATAAAATGCCATATAAGTCAATCAATGGACACATGGTGATGACCAGCGTGCACTTGTTCGAAACGTTGCATCTGTAATAACATTAACACCAGCCAAGATAAGAACAATACTTCAAAATAATACAGCATTATTGACAATTACTTCCACTGAAATTAAATATTAAATTACAATTAATTCATTTGTGAATTTTACTCACATAGAACCGACATTATATAGTAAAAATTACAGATCAAATTTTAGATATCACATACTTCTCAAACTATGGACACTCTTTAATTATACCTCGTATATAGTTACTTTTAAAACCTACGTTGTACTGTTGAGAGAATCACTGAAATTCGAGTTAACTTGGCACCTGGTTCTTGTGCAGTCTTCGTGCTTTATGAAGAAATCACATTAAAATTCACTTTTTTCATCTTTGGCGCAATTGAATTAAAATGTGTTCTTCCATTCTGGCATATATAATTTGTAGAGTTCGGTCTATGCAATCATTAGCACTAAAGTCTCGCTAATGTGTTTCATATTCACTACGGGTTCTACTGTACATTAGCTTATATATTGCGACAAAGCATCTATATTTAGACTGTAGACTTTTTCTCTAAACTGCCGGGAGATAACGAAGCAAAGCATATTTCTGCAAGCAAGTTGAGACATTTCATGTCGTAATGATTTTCCATTACTTAAAACATCATCAAGAGTGTGATGTGAAAGCGTGGCTGAAAACCAGAAGAAACTATGACAACCAGCTCACACTTTAAATGCATGTACGATGAATGACCTCCCCCAACCTGGAATATCAATCAGGTTAACAAGTTTATAAATCATTCATTCGAAATATTACAGGAAGCTAATGCATTAAGTCGAGTTTCCAATGTGGAATTACAAATCTCTGTCAGAATAGGGAAGCATTACCATTATTACCTATTCATGCATAAGACAGCCATACTTAATAGACTGTGAACTTAATGATGCATTTCATGTAAATATCAGTAGATATGTTACGTTATATTGTATATCGAAGCTTCATGGATTTTATCATATAATGTATATCGAAGCTTTATGGATTTTATCATATATTGTATATCGAAGCTTTATGGATTTTATCGTATATTGTATATCGAAGCTTTATGGATTTTATCATATATTGTATATCGAAGATTTATGGATTTTATCGTATATTGTATATCGAAGCTTTATGGATTTTATCATATAATGTATATCGAAGCTTTATGGATTTTATCATATATTGTATATCGAAGCTTTATGGATTTTATCATATATTAAATGTCCTATGTTATTTCGATAAATCTATATATGCTTATTGTAGTTCATTTGAATGCTTTACGGCTGTATCAATGTTGAAACACCGGTTTCCGTACGATCACCAAAGTTACGCAACGTCGAGCCTGTTCAGTAGCTAGATGGGTAACCGCTTGGGAATACCAGATGTTGTAAGCTTTGATGTGTGAGACTACCCACCTCTGCAACTCGTTGCACAAAGATATAGACCCCACGTCGTAGAATTTCTGTGCGGCTGATCGAGCGAGAGGCAGGCTCACAGGCAAAAGAAAAACACAACTACAAACTTGGATAGGACGAAAAGAGGAGGGAAGGCGTGTGACCTTTTTGTGGATGATAACTCTGGGCTGATTCTCGGCTGGCGAAAAAATATATATATCTTAACTAACAATATCCGGCTGCTAATGGGTCGCTCTTCGATGTTACGTGCTCCGGCCTAAATCAACCTTCCTCGAACCTAAACTAAGTCTAACTAACTGCCGTGACCCAAAGCGCTCCCGTATATATGCAGAATCCTCTTTCATCATTTCCGGACAAGGGACACCCACGAATAAACCCATAACTTTTTCATAACCATTTCTCTCTTTGAAGAAAGTGGACATAAAAATATTTCTTAGCCTAGCTGACTCCGATTCAGGGACATTAAATTCAGACCCTTTTAAGTTTTGACCAGATCCGGTCTTTTTCCTATCTTCGTATTTTGACAAGTACTTAACACTTATCTAACCTTTTGGCCATATGTCCAAAACATGGTTTTATCTAGATTCCTAATCTAGTCATTGGGTCTTGAAGTTTGATACCCAGGTCAAATCTAACTAATCTTCTCGCACATATGTGTGCGCGCGCACGCACACACAGATGTGGGGGTGTATATATATACACACACACAGATTATGCGGGCGCACACACACACACGCGTGCGCATATATCCAACTCATAGTGTCACAGATGAGCGGATGGCGAAAGGGATAACAGCTCAGAATTGGAAATCGGCTTTCCGATTTCCAATTCCAGCTGGGTTCGTTATATTCCCTTACGCATGGGAAAGCAATCTTCTCTCCCTTCCAAGCTCTGGGTTAATTAGTAGGATTTTTACCATTAAATTATTATTATCTCCCTCCAAATATCGTACAATCTTAAAATATTTCCTCGCGTTAAATAACCTGCAAAGTTTGATAAATTCCAATAAATCAATCATATAGTTAATTTGATTATTACAGAAAAAAGCTCAAATACTATTCTCTTCTATTAGTTTTATATAGTTTATGTCATGGTTGTGATCATAATGTGTTTATTCATATATATTCATAGCATAATTACTCACTATTTTATTACCCCTAACTCCATTGTACTAAAGATTTCAGCACATAAAAGGTTTGAGAGCCACCCCAGGGAGTGTATTACAGTCAGAAAAATGGTAATGCTGAATGAAGTTATTGGATGTCTGATTTTGTTTTGTGTCATATCAACCACTATGGGTTATTATGCCGAAATCTAAATATATTCTGTCTAAATTTCTGTGACAGGGAGTTATCATCATTTTCATTATTTATATTTTCCTCATTTTTGTTGTTGTTATCTTTACGTTTCGGTCATTGTACCCTCCAGTATTCCTCAACTGTATATAAATCTAGGTAACCTACAGAGAATTCTGAACTAAACCCTTTATTTAATCTACCGTTGGAAATTGTTCTCGTCAGCCTGTTCATGTCTAGAGATATCATCTACTTCTGATTTCTTACTATAGTACTGCTCTGTTACTGTTCACCTCTTTCCACTGAGTGCAAGTAAACAATACTTGACCAAAGGATTGAACTCAAAATTACTATGTCACCGAATTCACAAACCAACGCTATGTCATTTTCCCACAATATTATGGCTGCAACTAAAGTAATTTTTTCATAATTTTATACTACCAGGGTAAACCTACATTTTATAGATATTGTATATAGTTTGTAGGTGGTCTGTTGAATGTGTTATATGTTTTGGTATAAACCTATTTTATTTGAGGTAGAACATTATTTTTACGGATTCAGTATATTCGAATAGCCTTCTCATGTTGTTTTCTTTGTAGTAGTTATGTCTTACTCGGGCAAAGTGAGTACATTTCAGTTAAATATATGGTTCCCTGTGATGAATGAGGTGTTTGATATTAATGCCAAAGATCGTGGCAAGAAATCAAGATTATGAGGTAAAAAGAAAAAATGAAGATTGATCCGTAGCATTTCATGATAAATGTCAGTCGTCATCTTTCTTTTATTTAATATATAAAAAATATCCGTACAATAGAGAGTTAGGTCATTACTGAAATATTCAAGCAAGCACCCACACGGGAGGTTGTTCCCAAAATTGGCAACGCCTGGGAAAAAAAAAAGAAAAATGGAACCTTTTTTCTTAAATTCGAACACGAAGACGATTTGACTTAGCGGAAATGGTTTAGCGTCATATAGCTGCAAAAAAATTGAATTGGTGGCATTAAAAATAGGAGATGATGTGAACAGTTTACCGAAAAATAATGAGTATCAACAAGTTTGTAACGTTACGTCTTTGGGAAATACATTCACAAAAAAATCGTCTGCAACAGTTCTTTAATTATTTAATACTTCCCATTTCTAACTGCCGACTTGCGTGGATACTCGACAGAATCTGTTTGAAGAGAAGTATGCTTCTCTTCAGGAAAATTTGGAAGATAACGCAGTTAAAACTTCACTTCAGACTTTTACAGCCATTAACCGCCAACGCCACTTCCTCAAAATCAAATCACACTCATTTCCCCCGTATTTCAGAATGTCAGTAGAAAGACGATTTTTTCCCCGGAAAACAACATGCTTCCGTGTGTTTGCCTCACTAATCACTTCAATCATTATTTATCAGCTGTATCCCCATAATTTTCTCTTATCGACATCTTTTTCATTTACATCACACACCTCATTAATCATTACCATTTCGATTTAACCTCTGCCTCGAGTGGCTCTCAAGCCATATGTTGGAGAACTTTTACATCATTTAACTGAAGACGAGAAATCTGAATTAACTAACAATTTCAACCTAAAAATAACATTTCCTCATCATCCAGTATCCGTCAGGGCGGGTTCATCTCGGATAGTACACGTTTCATCAGCCGACTGACCTCGTTTCATTTGATATCCATCTTTTTATCTCTATAACTCCATGTATAAAATTTCGATTTCCGGGTCTGGATTATCAAGTGTTATAATGAACATCACTTCCAAATTAGACTGTATTTTGGGCCCGGGTTCACTTTCTCAGTTACTTACATATCCCAACGAACTAATGCAACTTAGCTGATACATTTGTATTCCTTTATAAAAGGAGTCCGGATTTTATTCACTTAATTATTCTTATGCATACATCCCATTTAATATTTTGGTAAACTTATCCATCCTTAAATCGCGGAAGCATTGCTATTAAAATCAAACTCGGTCTTGCTGCTTTTTTCTGTTCACCTTGTCTTAGGTTTGGTTATTGGTTTATTTTCTTTTATGGCATATCAACCTCAATGGGTTATTTAATGCCGACAAAATTTGCGTTTGATGGCAGAACAGTGACAGGGAGAAATGACAAAAAGATAAATGTTTTTAAGAACTACAAAGGTTAAGTTTTCCCACACCTGGAATAGATATGACACATAAGTGTAGAAAACTGCGTTTCAAACATTTTGCTTATAATTAGGTGGTTACGTTTCTTTATATCACTTCTGGACTTTTTTCAGTCCAAATGCGTATTGGGTTTACTTGAAAGTACAATTACATCTGTTTCAATTTTCTCCGCGTTCATTACTTGAATTTGGCCAATATATATGTAGTGTAAGGCTATTTTTTCCGAATTTGCTCGTCGTAATTCAATGAGATTTATTTAAGGGAAACATCATTTGTTATAATGAGAATATTTCACTCCTGGCTAATATGATCAATCAGTCTAATGTATTGAACGAATCATGTAGAGTAAGTAATTCAAGAAGTTTTTAGAATTTCTTTTGCATTGATCAAATTAAGTAGATGTTCTGCACTGCATGTAAACTCAAATACTTGTCTTGACCTTTAGCTGAAAATCAATTAAGAACAGTGCAAATACGTAATTCAACTTAAAATATACCTGGATGAAGATGTTAACGTTATGACATGTTCTTTGATTTATTGGTTTTTCAATACGTTGAAACGATAAAAAGAATCTTGCTTTTTAAAGAGAAATCTCACAGTTCTTCAAAAGATCCTTTCGTTGTTTATTATATATACATATATATATATATATATATATATATATGTGTGTGTGTGTGTGTGTGTGTGTGTGTGTGTGTGTGTGTGTGTGTGTGTGTGTGTGTGTGTGTGTTATGAAATGGCTTAAGTTCGACAATTATTTAATATATTTTCTGTTTATACGTTATTTTAATAGATACGATTTACTTAATGTTCGAGAAATCAGGCCGGTAAATATAGTTAATACTGTTTATTTAAAAAACAGAACATATACTTAAATAAATTCATCTATTAAAATAACGTATAAGCAGAAAATATTTTAAATAATTGTCGTACTGAATCCATTCCATAATATGTTGTCAATGTTTACGTTAAGGTACGTTTCGTGAGTAGATATGATCGTTCGGGAAAGATCGTCGAAGATTTGTTGTTTATAAACAGTAATTCCGACTTTGCTAACCAGACGCTTCTGTATAGCCGAGTGGTATAGCACGTCAGGCAAACTAACGTCATATTCTTGTTTTCTACTAAATTTCTCGAACCTTCATATGCCGGTTTTAATATCATCATATGACTCAGAAGTTGGTTTGGTTTGTATTGTTTTACAATATATCAACCTCAGTGGGTTATATAATAGCAACAAGATTTTTAGTATTTGTCCGTATGAATAGAATATGCATTTGTAAGAAATCAGTATGTAGATCAGATTTCATTGACGTATTTTTGTAAAGAGGATTTTTTCTCGAGAGACAAATGTATTGCTGATAATATTTTTTTCAAAAGTATATTGCTGGTATTTTTACTATAAAAATCTTTTGTTATACTCTCATATTTTTTTTGTTTTTGTTTTTACCCCAATCTGGATGTTAACTATTTGCCCATAGCTGGTACCCTGACAATTGCTACCACTTAGTGTTTGGATGTACCTGGGAACAAGATCAATTAAGAGATGGTTCCAAGTTCCTCAAAACCTCCCGATCAGAGGACTTGCTGCCAGGTATCATTTATCGTCATACCCAGGACGTTCAGAAGTCGGCAAATAGGCGCAAATTAATCTGGGTAGAATACAATCGAAATCTCCCGGGAAATGAATGGATAACTGAATTTTGCCTGAATAAATCGAGTCTAAAGTGCCCGATTGTCTCGACATCTGTCCGAAAATTGATTTATTTTATTTTATTGAGAGGATTGTATGCTCAGATGAATCAATTGAAGTCATTTTTAAATACTTATCTTACTAAGAGGCCTATCTATTTCCGAAGCCTGATATATTTATTTAAATTGAAGATACGTTGATTCAAAATGAAGAGACTTTTATTCAAATTAATATTACCCTTATTCATCAAACTTATTCAATATATAAGATACATATACTTATTGAATATAAAAGATAATCTTATCCAAAGTATTGAGACAGTTGCTGACTAGTATAAAGATGAGTATTTAAAATAATGAAACTATAAACTCAAACGTTGTTTTTGATAGTTTCATTGCTGGCTGATTGGTCAAAGGTACCAGAAATGGAAAGTACGAAAATAATAATAAACATTTTTTTCTTCAGTAACGAGGGGCAGATGAAATATTTGTGATTATGCATCTTTAAAAGCCATCTCATCAAGTAATTAAAAATATCAACATACTAGGTCGGTTAGACGTAGATAATTTTGTCCAAAACAAGAAAAAGTCGAGAAATAATGAAGGATATTATCGCAGGCCCGAAGTATTAATTGAAAACGTCTTAAATGATGACCTTATTTGACACAAGTAGGAATTATTCAACAGTTAAAGAAAGAAGGAATCCGAATCAGTCAACCGGAAACTCATTAATGATAATAGTCATCCATTATTATTATTATTATTATTATTAGAGTTCACTCTAAATGTAAGAAAAGAATTGTTGTGGTGTCCTCCCTCTGGAGGACTCTACCGCCTACCATAAAATTAGTAGGAGAGAAGGCCTTGAGGGAACAGTCGAATAGATTGAACACTGGGTTAACCGACACACACTCATAAGTTGTGTAATATAATTTTATTGTACTTACTGTTTAATATATGATATATTTATCTGCAACACTTGTTTTGTTATTTCTTTAACCATTTACTTCGTCATAACAAGAATACCTCTTATCTATTATAGAATCGGATTTGATCAATTTGGGCTTTGTTTACGAAACCGGGTTCAATTTACTCATGTCTGTCACTTTTGTCGAAATGCAATGCATACAATTCGTCGCGTCGGAAAGAGATGATGAAATTGTAGCAAGCTATATGCCATTCCTTTCACAGGTATCATAGCTCATCAGATTAATGTTGGCACATTTAATTCCACCTTATTTTCGTCATTTATTGTGGAGTTTCCTTTTCCCAAACTCTAAAGTAATGAGATAGTTATTATAATGGACAATGTTATATGCCACTACTCAGCATTCTTGCTAAGTGCAAGAATGGGCTTTTTGTTAGATTTTTGCTAAATTACAATGCAATGTTGTACCCAATAGGAGAGTCTTTCAGTTCTTTGAAAGCAAAATTGTTTGCTGATCTCGAGCATTTAAAGAATTGACCCATGGATATTACAAAATATTTGGTCGAAGCTCTAATATATTAATACGTCTATGTTAGTATCAATAAAGAATATTTATGTTTTAATACAGGGTGTTCCCAAAAACTGACATCAGTTAAAATGTGAATATCTGAGTAACTTCATACCCAAGGCAAACAAAATTAAATAGGCTTCATGTTGAATAATTAAAGATTTATTTGATTAAATTAAAACAAAATATTCAAAAGGGTGTAGATTTTATAACCAATTTCACAAAGCTTCAAAAATGTTGAATATGTGCACCACTCGTCCCATGATTCATGTCAAGTCGGTAGTCCAGTTCCTGCTAAACACGCTGTAGCATGTTGTCTGTAACATTCTCCAGAACCTCACTGATTATCTGCTTATGTTCCTCTAGCTTTTTAGGAAGAGTTGAGGATATAGACCTGTCCCTTCACATAGCTCCGTAGAAAAAGTCACAATGTGTTAAATCAGGTGAATGTGGTGGCTATTCGACAGCACATTGTCATTATTACTGTCTTTCATCTTCCGGGTAGATTCTCATTGAGATAAGTACACGAAGTCAACTTACTTTTTACGCATTTTGTTAAAATTTGAGGACATTTGAGCATTGAATTGTCTATGTTATTAGATTACAAAATGATGTCAAATCTTTGGGGGACACACTGTATAACTAAAGCATAAATGGGAAAAACATAGTTTGCAATGTGCAAGCAAAGCAGTTTTTCAATTCATTAAGGGTTTTCTTAATTGAATTCCCATCCTTATATTAGTGCGTAACGATTTCATTACTTCGAATACGAATATATCTTATTTTAAATAAAGGTTTCTTTATATTGAATTACAGGAAAAGTTCAATGAGTAACGGTCTTTCATCATTCTAAATAAGTATCTTTAATTCGAATAAAATTATGTTTAATTTGAATAGAGATATCTGGTGTAATGCGCAACTCAGTAATACGACTACAAACTATACATCCGGTTGTACAATAGACCTTGCGACCAGAAATAAACATTTTATTCAATTTTTTTTCTTCATATTAATATAACTCAAATACTCCAAATTGCGAACTTCAATTATTACGTTTTATGAAAGTTAACAGAGGATTCAGTTTGCTATGGAAATTCCTCATAAGTTTCCTACAGAAACTAAAACGAAGATGTACATAAGACTTAAATTTTTAAAATACAAAAAATATTTTCAAAAAAATGTTCTTAAAAGCGACACACAATGCGAAAATTCCTAGCTAGTTCCTGCAGGCCGTTAATTGGATCTCCGGACCCAAACTAAAGGGATCTCTAATACAACTTAAAAACAGCAATGATAATTTCAAATAAATAAGTTTGAATTCCACAATTCACTATATGGAACATCAAAACTTCATTTAACTCTGATTCAGACTGATTCAGACTATAAGTCCAATTCCGACCAAAAAACCAATTTCGGCCCAAATTCCCATTCAGGCCGAAAACTGAGTTCTTCAAATCACAAACTCAGTGGACCTCCAGTTGAATTGAATTCTTCACATCGCAAACTCTGCGGAACATTAAAAACTCATGCCACTTTAATATTATTCCTTTGCATTTTGAAGAAATAAAATTAATTTCCCCAATTCACAATGTTTTCGAGATATTTGAAACTGAATTTAAAACAATTTTTTTTAATTCAAGAAGTTCTTTTGTTACTTTAAACTCAATATAGATTAAAAACCTTTAAAACCACTAATTTTTTTTCAGTTATTTTTCAATTTGAATTTTTAACTCACCTGGACACGCATCTCAATGCTGGATCTTCAAGCACCAGAGGAAGAGCAGATATTCAATCCCAGGATCATTTTGATTCCAAAAAGGTATATGTCTATGTAGATCAAGTGTGGGCTGAATTTGAGGATTTTCAGACATACTGACAGAATATGTCATTTTTTTACATTTGAAAAAATCACGTGACGAATCAATTGAATTCACATAGTAAAATGACACCTGTTAATTCTTATAAAATTCATATTTTTTATGTTCATGATCTGAGATCCTTACTAACTAACTCCAACTGCGTCCTGGGTATGACGATAAACTACATGCTGCGGCAAGGCCTCTAATCAGGATGTTTTGGGGAACGTTGAACCGCCTCTGGGTTGCTGGTATTCCCGGCCCGGTGTGGTAGCACCTGTTGGAGTCCCAGCTCAGGGTAAATAATTGACTCCCAAACTAGGGTCAAAACACTGAGAATATTTAAAAATAGGTTTCTGGGGAAAATATTACCATCAAAACATTATTACCAGCATTACATTTTTTTTTTAAATATTACCAGCAATACATTAAAAATGATTACCAGCAATACATTTTTTTTTTAAATATTACCAGAAACAAAAAATATTGTTGTCATTAAATAACGCATTTTGGTTGATATACCGTAAAACAAAAACAAAAACAAACTCCAACTAAATCTCTATTACTATTTTGTGTGCTTTATAAATTTGAATCTGTTTTCAGGTTAAATGGCTGTATCAGCACATAGAAAACGTGAGTGTCCCTGGAAATCAATGTAGTCGGAAAAAATATTTTCCAGCCACTAATATCACTCTTTGAGATGGATTTATTTTCCAGAAATTTTCAAGAAATTCACAAAAGCGATGTCTATAAAGAGAAACTAAAGTTATGCAAATGGCAACCTAACAGATAAAGAAATTTAATTCTTTGTATAGACAGACGCGTGAAAATGTAAGACAGAAATGCGATGACATTGGTAATATTATCACTTTCCTTATATGGAAACATTCGACCACCATTGACCGAATAGCCATTATCACCGTCAACTGAATATTTCTATTACAACTGATTTTTTATTCAGGAAAATATGTTTATCGAGTACAATAACTGTTATCGATCTTACCAGTAACTTCATTCGTAAGTTTTTTTTTCGAATAGTGTAGAATGGTAATATCTTTAGTTTTGTTATTCTTCGAGTTCCATAGGATTTCCATTTCAGTTGTTGCTGTTTCTTGAACGTCCTCAGGTGTTTTAGTTTCTCCTATCTGGTACATTTCTTTGATTTTCTAGTGCCATTCTCCGAGGTTCGAACATGTATGGTCTTCTCTAAAAGCAGAGAGATGCTGAAAATTTCCCAACCCCACCCAGAATTCTCCCAAAAATTTCTTATGCTTGGCCCGAATTTGGGGAAGGGTGGGTCGAAATTTTCAGCATCTCCACTTAGACGAGGAAAAGTAATTTTATGTAGTTAGTAGTGAAAATGTTTTTATATTCCACAAGGCTTTCATTATTCTGTTTGCATTAATTTTTTATTCAAAGGTGGGGACAAAGGTGGTCCCGTTAAGAAGAGAAACCACTCCAAATTAGACGGTGGAAACGAGATGTTAATTGCATTTCACAGTCAGCTTCCTTTAACTTTTTAATATCTTCTAGTATATGTATACGTTGTGTTTATGTCTTTTATATTTTATAGGCCGCCTTCACTTTCAGTAAAACCTCACCTAGCCAAAATCTAAGTACTTATTTTCTTTACGCCAATGCACTAAACTCATCGTAATAAACTATCTCTTTTTAGTTAAATTGATAAATGTTTATTACCTTATGGGCAAAAAAGAGCCGAAAGATTTGTATTAAAATTTGCCTGGCCTATCGTTGGAGAACTCATTAGCACCTACGCTAACCTCAAAGCCCGAAAGAGATTCTATCTTCATAAAGACTAATTTTATCATCCGAATTTAATAACGTTCCTTTCTTATCTCTGTGGCACAAAGAAGGAATTATACAATACTCTTCCGACAGGAGAAACACCTACACTAAACCACCACACACGTCTATTTATTATTTTGTGTGTTCGTGTGCACATATGGTATCAGTTGGCTATTCAGATTATTCAAGAGAAACATTTAGGGTTTTTTTCTGTATTTTCCCCGAGGATTACATTAGTAAATAGAACTAATTGCTAAATAGATGGAGCAACTGAAGCAGGTATATATCTACAGTTTCGACAACGATTTAAAACAATTCTGAAAAATGAAATCGGTTCAAACCCTAGAAAAGAGAGACGATGTTATACAGCAGGACTTAGAATGGAAACAACATATAATGTTAGAAAATGCTGACAACGTTCTTATGAATCAAATTATCCGGGATAAAGCTAGCTAAGATGCGAAATAAAGCCGACTAAGCTACAAAACAGAGTTCAGGATTCAATGTGAAGAACATCAAGAGCCCACGTTAGAATTTAGAAAAGAAACCAGAAAAATGCCCCCAAAATAATTGTATTGGGCAGCTTAGAAAAGAAGCCAGAGAAAATATTTTTATAAAATTATGCGAATTAGCTTAGAACTGAAGGCAAATGAAATGTCAGCAATGATTGCTGTATGTAATTACAAGACAGCGTTGAAAATAATATTTGAATTTAAAACATTCATCAACGCACTTAGTTCTACATATATATATATATATATATATATATATATATATATATATATATATATATATATATATATATATATATATATACTACTTACATTATTCGGACTATTGTCTTCATTTTTGTCGCCATATTTATTACAACGTTTCGGCCGTTGTACGTTCCGGCCTTCTTAAGATGGTTGGAATGTCGAACTGAATCCTTTATTTCGCTCACTGGGGTAGACTGTTCTAGTTCCACGTGCCATGTAGAACAGTTTACCCCAGTGAGCGAAATAAATGGTTCCGTTCGACATTCCAACGACCTGAAGAAGGCCGGAGCGTACAACGGCCGAAACGTTGTAATAAATATGGCGACAAAGATGAGGACAATAATCCGAATAATGTAAATAATGTGCATAATACCTCATCTCAGAAATATAGACATATATATATATATATATATATATATAGAAAGAAAGAACAGGAGGATATATAATCCCGTGTTCTTAGATAGATATACTTTTTATTTTTTATTTTTACAAAATAGTGCTCAATGTAAATTTACAGAGCATTAATATTATAAATTAACTGTTTTAAAATTTTTCTGTCGTTACACAGTATTAACCATGTTTCAAAAATGGAAGCTAAAAGCTTCGAATTTAATTTTGTAATTAAATTCAAAACATTAGTTCCATTTCATCCTTAATCGAATTTTGGAGTTACTTATTTGTAAATTTACTGAGTTTTAAAGGTACGGCAAAAATTCATAATTCACTTTCTCAAAGAAATCCACTCATCCCGACAAGGGGTGGTAGCGTGTTCATTTTCATTAACTTTTGTTGTATCAGTTATTAGTTACGTTCGAAAAAGGGGTTATGTTTAGGGATTGGTAGAGATGTATTTTTCAACGAATTCTGACACCCGCTTAATGCATGTCGTCAGGATTTTTTTTATTGTTAACGACAAAAAATCCTTACGGCATTTTTTCTAATTGTATACTTAAGGATTTTTTGGGGATGTTTAGGTTAGAATACGTTTTATTTAACTACAGTTTTAAAACATTTTCACTTTTAATTCATAATAGACTATATTTCTTTTTAAAAACAATAAATATATTAGAATTACTTACAGTATGTAAAATTATTTTTTCATATCAAGTATAAGTATGTATATTACCAGGTCACACTTTTTTAAAATTTTACATATAAATATTATTTAAATAAAATTCATGACAATGACGTAAAAAAATAGCTAATTTATTTCTCTTATTCAGTAAATGTTTATTTTTGAAAATTTTAGTAATGTATAGTTTCTCATGTATGTATAAAGGACATGGGTCATTTAATGGCCTACATATTCAAGCTTTTCATATTAATTTCATTTTACTGTAAGTCTTTTATTGGATTCTTTTAAGTGCTTGAAGTACTTTGAGTGATGTGTTAAGGTTAGAATACTCTTTATTTAACTACAATTTTAAAAGATGTTTAGGTTAGAATTCGTTTTATTTAACTACAAATTTTTAAAACAATTTTAAAATATTTTCACTGTTACTTTTAATAGACTATATTTTTTATATGTAATAGAATTACTTACAGTATATAAAATTATTTTTTCACATCAAATATAAGTATGTATATTACCAGGTCGCAATTTTTACTTTTATTTTTAAATATTATTTAAGGAATATTTTTGACAATTACAGCACTAAATAGCTCTTTCATTTCTCTGATTCAGTATTTTTTTATATTTTATAAACTTAGTAATATATAGTTTTTCATGTATGCAAAAAGGACATGGGTCGTTTAATGGCCTATATACTCTAGCTTTTCTTAACTTCCATTTTACTGTAGGTGTTTTATTGGATTCTTTACGTGTCAGAAGTACTTTGAGAGAGATGTTTGATTTTTATATTTATTTATCCTAAATGAACATTGATGTTGGTTGAAGCTTTTTTGAACTCATGGCTTGTGCAACCTATATATTAGGTTGGTGCAAAAATAATGTCGTTTTTTGACGTTCAACTTCAAAAGATCATAACTCCTTTCATAATAAACTTTATTAATCGAAATAAGAACCATTAGAATCGACACATTTTTGCCAACGAGAAACAAGTTTATTTATCCCATTAGCATAGAAATCCGGAGTTCTGGAAGCGATGAAGTCATTGAAGGCCGATTCGGCATCATCTCGGCTTTTGAAGCATTTTTTGCGTAGGAAGTTGTCTAGATGCTTGAAAAAGTGATAATCGGTGGGCGAGAGGTCCGGTGAATATGGCGGATGAGGCAGAGTCTCGTAGCCCAATTCGTTCAGCTTCTGCAGGGTCAGTTGAGCAACATGCGGGCGAGCATTGTCATCGAGGAGAATTGGTCCCTTCATATTGACCAATCTCGGGCGCATACGTTGGAGCTTCTGGTGCATTTCGTCAATTTGTCGGCAGTACTTCTCCGCCATAATCGTTTCGCCCGGATTCAAGAAGCTGTGATGGGATGAGGCCGGCCGCAGACCACCAAACAGTCACCAAAACGTTTTTTGGTGCAATTTCGGCTTCGTGAAGTGTTGTGGAGCTTCTCCGGCATCCAACCACTGTGCCGAATGTCGCCGCTTGTCGTAGAGGATCCACTTCTCGTCACACGTCACAATCCGCTCGAGAAATTGGTCGTTTTTGTTGGGCAGAAGGAGCGTAGAAGACACCTTTATTATCTTTCAATTCATGCGGCACCCATTTATCCAACTTTTTTGACTTCCCTATTTGCTTTAAATGGCGAACGACTGTTGAGTGGTCGAGCTCGCGTTCAACAGCAACTTCTCGTATGGTTTTGCGAGGATTGACTTCAATTAAGGCTTTCAAATGTTCGTTATCAACCGCAGTCGGCCGGCCGCGACCGTCTTCATCTTCGAGGCTCTCGTCACCATTGCAAAATTTCTTGAATCACCGTTGTGCCACACGTTCGTTAGTGGTTCCTGGGCCAAACGCATCATTGATATCACGAGCTGTCTCGGCAGCTTTTCGGCCTAGTTTGAACTGGAACAAGAAAATCGTGCGGATTTGAATTTTGTCCATGCTGTCGAAAAGCCTGCAAAGAAAATGAATGAAGAGATTGAGAACGGTAACGAATAACACGATTCGATAGAGCGAAAAACGCGCTTCAAAATGATATATAACATGGCTATATATATCAATGAATTAGTTCAGAAATCATATATAAAATAACATATGTGAGAAAACGACATTATTTTTGCACCAACCTAAATTATATTTATGTTTTCAGGATTTTCAATAGAAGATATATTGCATTGGTATACTAATTTTTAATTCCTAAAAATTGTTATTGTTCAAAACACACAAACACACAAACACACACACACACATATATATATATATAAATATGTATGTGTGTGTGTATTTCTGTGTGTGTTTTGAACACACACACACAAACAAACACACACACACACATATATATATGTGTGTGTGTCTGTGTGTCTGTGTGTGTAGTATGTGCGTGTGTTTGGAACAAAAAAAGATTTTGAGGAATTAAAAATTAACATTTTCAGACTTATTGGGTTGTATATTAATATTTTTTGCTTTATTATTTCAATTAGATTCTTCATCAGGATAAAATGTTCCTGCTTGTTAATAGCAGTGAACTACAAGAATGAATGACTTTCTGAAGAAAATGAACTTTATCTGCAGTTTTCATTTGTTTTTTATCGTTAATTTTGGTCAGTCCATGTTGGTCGAATGGCCTCTTTTAAGATGTTATATATATATATATATATATATATATATATATATATATATATATATATATATATATATATATATATATACACATTTTATATCCGCAATACGTAGTAGAAAGCGCACAATATCAATTATAGATCTAACATATTAAGTTTTATGCATATGAGTTTGTGACCCTGGATTTCACGCTTTTGTGATCATCAGACACACAGGGTCACAAACTGATATCCATAAAACTTAATAAATATATATATATATATATATATATATATATATATATATATATATATACAAATCTATATACACACACACACACACACACATATATATATATATATATATATATATATATATATATACACATACATATATTACGTTTTATCAACCTTTTCAGGTTATTTAAAGCTAGAAAACCTTTTAGGGATATTAAGAAGAAAATCGGCTCCCCGATTATTCAATCCGATCCGCTACTCATTACCCCACCGGGCATCCCATGTTCTTGTTACCTTCTCTTCATACTTTCCTCCACAAAGCCAGTGTTAAGCGTTCGATTACTGTATCCCATCTACATTCCCAGTCTTATGGACGCATTACGTGGAAACATTGGTTTCCGTACGATAATCGCAGTTAAGCAACGTCGAGTCCGTCCAGTAACTACATGGGTGACCGCTTTGAAATGCCAGTTGCTCTAAGCTTGGGTGTGCGGCAATTTTAATGGATAATGATTCGGAATTGCTAATCGGAAAGCCCCGTTAGAATTCCTGCTGTGTTCGTTTTGGGAAAGGTGTGAATCCACTTCTTCTTCTCACCCAGCTATGGGTTAATTAGTAAGACTTGTAACACTAAACCATTAGTTTCTCCAAAAAGAAGAAAACCTTACAATTTAAAAATGTTTTCTGGATTTGAATAACCTGCAAAAGGGTTGATAAACCGTAGAAAACGAATCACTCAATCAACCATCGATGTTTTCATAAAACACATAATAATTTTCATTTTCTCTTTCTTTCCCACGCATCCTCTTATTATTTCTTTTTATCAGGGTCTCTTCATTGTTTCTGTGGTACGTGCACCGCACTCCATAATTACAAAAGACAGTGTTTCGTAGCAACATGTCGCCTAAACCCAACGAAAAACATTCTAAGTTGGCCAAGCCGTTGATCTCACATAATCTCACTTTAAAGACATTTTTATGTTTAACATTATTTTTATAGATACAAGTATTTAACTAAATGCTCTGTTTATAATAAACAGTATTAAATAACATTTACCGGCCTGAATGTCCGAGAAGTTTTCATAGAAAATATTCGTTCTCCGACAGGATTCGAACCTGTATCCTATACGGAACCGCCCTATAGCCTGACGTGCCTTTTTAACCGATTCGGTCACAGAGGATCGTTCGGTTAGCAAGGTCGAATTTACTGCTTATAAACTTCAATCTTCCATGAATCTTTCACGTGCATTCATAACTGCTCATGGCGTATCAAATGTAAACAAATGACGTCACATATTATGAAATAGACAAAGTCCGACAATTATTTAAAGACATTTTTATGTTTAACATTGTTTTTATAGATACAAGTATTTAAGTAAATGCGATGTTTATAATAAAGAGTATTAAACAACATTAACTGGCCTGAATGTCCGAGAAATGTTCATAGAAAATATTCGTTTTTTTATGTTTAACATTTTCTATGAAATTTAATGCTTGTTAGCAATCCTCATTTCCATTCCAGTCATTGTTGTTCTTATTGTTTAGCCTATTTGCAACTCTGTAAAAGTAATAATTGCTTCTGTCAAAAATATCTTGAAGGCCAATGTCATTGAAACTTTCCTGTTCACCTATTAAATAACTTTAAGCTTTTGTTTGCGTTTATCCAAGGCCAAATCGGATACTTTTCAAAATGTCAAATGTCTTCTTAAGATTACGCGGACATTCACAGACAAGTTTCTGGTTTCATAAATCAAGCATTATTGAAACACAAGAAAATTCAATCGTTCATGAGAACTCGAGAAATCATGCATTACATTTTGTTTTATAACAGAGGAGAAAGAGCAAAGTATAGAGTTAGAAAGAATGTGTGTCTCTGTTACAGTGTTTAGTTAATCCCTGTTGCAGACAGCTGCTCAGACACATTTGCCTTTCTTCAACGCAGTCCCAAAATATGATTTATACTAAAACTATGCAGGTCTTGGTTCCTGTTTCGTGGAGAGAGCCCTTGTTAAGCACTTGGAATAAACATAGTGATCTCAAATCCTCGGAAACGCTGACTTCGCTCTAGCACAACAATCGACGGCTTCCGAACAGTTTTGTTTACCTAATTTTCCCCTCACGGCATGGGTCAGCCCGTGATATGGTTTTCAGTCACTTTACAAATTTGCTGTATCGTCTCCCCGGACTGTTATTATAAAACATTAGTGACAGACTCCTGGCAGATTGGTCAAAGTATTCGCATGCAAACCATGAAATCATGGTTCGAATTCCTTATAGAAAGCCACACATTGTATGTTTTGTTTAGGTATCATGTATATCTTAGCTAAGCCTTGTTCTCCGTAGCAATATTATCAAGTTTGCGCGTCATTCCCATGTTTAAAATTTGAGAATGGTTAAATTCTGCTTTAAAATGATCTTAGCTCTTTTTCATTCTTCAAGTTCCATCTGAAACTTACTTTATACTTGAAATATGCTTAATCCTGTGATCACTTAATACTTCATGCTAATAAAGCAAAAAGTGTAACCAGCTGTCCTCATTCACTCAGTCAAAGCGTCATAGTTTAATTTCGTATATATTTACAGATAGATGATTATTAATGGAAACCTTTTTGTTTTTATAACACTTGATTTCCCTCTCTGGGATGTATTAAAAGAAATTTAAGGTGCTTGGGCGTGTATCGTCTGCTTTTCTGCGAATAAACGCGGGCTGTGTTAGGTTCTAGCTTAAACTTTTGTAATTCAAAAATATTTTTGCACCTTTCCGATTTGTGGAAAAATAACTGCGTTTGTTTTTTCACTTGGAACAGATCAAAAGGTTTTCTTCCAAATTCCTAGAAGCAAGTCTGGGGCCTATTTTGGTGGATAAAAGCAAAAAAGAGAAGTGAATTCGTGGAGTTGACGAACAGCTGCTGTAGGAACGTATGTCATGCCGGTCAAAGTAAACATAACACAGAAGAAATTTGACAACCACTAGACGAGAATTTGAACAGCAAAGTTGGTACTACATCAAGAAAAATTATTGGGCTTGTGTCATTGTTCTGTTCTTCGCTGTTAAAATGAGCTTTGCTCAAACATTGTACCTATACATTGAAAATTATTCAAAGTATTATCCCCCTTTTTTCACTTGTTTTTATGTTGTTTAAATTTTCTGGAGCATAGGTGTTTTTATTGTAAAAAAGGCCATATTTTATTTGAAGTAATTATTTGTACATACATGTTATTAACCATCGTTCGACAGACAAAGCACTTAATTTGGGTAATTCTCTCATTTTTTTTGTCTTACTAAATATAACTCCTGATTTTCAAACTCGGCAAGTCTTGCAGTCATTTTATTACACAAATGTGCACACAGTTTTATTATTCTTCACACAACGTTAGGCTAGGAATCTATCAAATAACTCTCACAGATGGTTTGGTACGAGGCCAGTTACCAGACACTCTTTAATGGTCTGAATCGGTATCTATTACATTTCACAGTGTTTTGTTTCGAGTTATAATTAATTACATTAACAGGTAATTTGCTTCAAACTTTATTACCGGAAAATTCGATTGATTTAAACTAAAAAATCTTGGGAAAAGCAACTTGAATCTGATTGTCCCATTTTATCCTCCAATAATTGGACAATGTGCATTAACAGGTAAAAAATAGAAACCTATAATTAATATCATATTTTTTTACAGTTAAGCATTGATAGCGTATTTTATATACTAATTATTAATATGAGATTTTTAGAAACTTAGGATAAATATCGAATTATTATTTTTATCTTTTCAATTAATTTTACGGTCGGCATTAATGGCAAATGATGTGAATTTAGAATAAATGACCTGACATTAAATGTTTTACTTTTAAGTTATTCACGAGGCCAGACCCATTCATAAATTCTAAATTGTCAGCCGTATACAACCGTTTACTCAGATCGATTATCAAATATGGCTTCCGGTGAGTGAAGCCTGTAGGAATTAGAGATGACCATCCTTCTTCCAACCTTGTGGACTGATGCTACAGAATCACAAACAAGGATCTGTATCAGTTTATAGAGACCCTAACACCTGCAGACTTTTAACAACAACAACAACAACTAAAATTGATATCACATTGTTATATACCTAACACTAATGGGTATGTTCCAATCGTCAGAAATACGTTAGACACTATTGTAAGTGGGGGTAATATACTTTCTAAGTAGTCCACTACTAGCAGTGGTTTACCTACTTCACGCCGCTGGCGAGTATTGTATTTTATTGATGTTATAAAGATTTCCATATCATATCCAACCTCCGTTTTGGTTATTCCTCATTCAGTAACCCTTCTAGGTTACAACAAATGATAAGATGACAAATGCTTATTAGAGAGCTTGTGTAGTTGGATTGCAGACCAGGAACCAGGAGGAATAGTATTAAATACCGTACCTATGAACAGTAATGTGTATCCCCCAATCCTCCTAAATACCAAGTTAATATACTTTCTAAGTAGTCCACCACTAGCAATCGTTTACCTAATTCACACCGCTGGCGAGAACTGTATTTTCTTGATTTGATTAAGATCACCATTTCATTTCCAACCTGCGTTTTGACTATTCCTCATTCAATAACTCTTTCTAGGTTACAACACGCATATAGCTCGAGGAAATATCATGGCATTATCAAGATGTTAACATTACAAAGTATTTCAAATAAAATGTTACGAAAGGAAACCCCCATCAATACTGAAAAGGGCGATAACAGGTACTAGATATGAGGAGCCTATTTTCTTGAAATATCTTTAAGAGACATATTTTATAAATTTCAACTGAAATTAATAGTGGCTCTTCGGTCAATGTATGCAACATGTTTTCTCATGAAGAAACGGCTACTATTACCATTAGCATTTTCTTTTCAGTTGTACGATATCCAACCAGCTTAGGATCAAGAAATGGAAATGGTTTTTATTTATCAAAAGATTTCTGAATATTTTCTTTGTATCGTGATCTGAAATTGGTCACGAATTTTCAAGAGAGTCAACAAACATTTTTTTGCACATTTGCGATTTATAATATTTTTCATTAATTTCAATGTTTCATAAAAATTACACTGTTATTATCCAACTAAAAACAATTAATTTGGGGGACTCTTGCGAGAGGAATTGATATGCATTTTTTTTGTACTATAATACTGCCGACAATGATTTTTCATTTTTTTTTCACAGGCAATAATCGAATATCTGCGAGCTTTTTATATTAAGATTCAGACATTTCAAACAAAATCTGTGTCCTTTTGGAACGTGAGTAATTAAAGCTCTCCCGTATCTGTCTATATTGCTGAGATGAGGTATTATGTACATTATTTAAAGGTGTTAGTTAGATCCATTGACAGGACCCAAAGAGTGTGAGTTCATTACTCGGCTAAGGCATTGGAGAACTTTCAGAGGGAAATTAACAGGAGATGACTGATAACTGACATCCATTAAACATGGCACGTGGAACTAGAACAGTCTACCCCAGAGAGCGGAGTAAAGGGTTCAGTTCGACATTCCAACCACCTGAAATAGGCCTGAGCGTACAACGGCCGAAACGTTGTAATAAATATGGTAACAAAGATGAAAACAATAGTCCGAATAATGTAAAGTTCTCCCCAACTTCCTATTCTTTGACGCTGTTTGCAGTGTTTGTCTTTCTAGTATCCTTTCGCTCACTGTTCTACCGTTGAATTGCACGAACTCATTAGGTAGTTTCCTCGATGTTTCTGTCTGTCTTTCATGCCTTCAGTGTGTCTTGTTAGTGTCAAATATTCAAAGCCATCTTTCCTCATAATGTGTCCTAGAAATGTCAACTGTCACTTACCGATTTTAAATACATGTGTCCTTTTCGTTTCTACTTTCCTCATAGCTTATAGCTTACAAGCTCTTTTCAATATATATATATATATATATATATATATATATATATATATATATAATCTTCTAGTGTAAGGCTAAACAATTCAATAAAACAATATTTTACATGCCGATGAAATAATAATAACACAGGTTAAGTTACGCACCCATAAAATGATTGATAACAGCAATTATCTTTTATTATTATTATTGTTGTTGTTGTTGATGTGTTGTTGTTGTTGTTGTTAGTCTTCAAACCGTCAGATGGTCATGAATGAGAATTTATTTTTCTGTTTTATGTGCCGTGTTTATTCAGGACACAGGTGTTGATGTCTCTCCACAACTTCTTATTCCTTCTATGTATTACTCACTGCTTTCAATCAGTCACTCTTGCTTTCCCTATGTCCTTTGAGTGCCAACTTCCCCAAGCTTTCTTTCCTCACTATTTGTCCTAGATATTTTAATACTCTCTTTGTTATTCTAAGTATAAATGTGCTTTTAGTTTCCGTTTTCCTTATAACTCACTTGCTGCTTACACGGACTGTCTTATATATTCTCAACAATCATTGGTAAAAGCACATCTTTGTTAACGTCTCTTAATATGTGATAAGATTGTTCAGTATTCGCTGACATATAGGCCTATTGATATTACATAGACGTTGAGGAATTTTATCTTTTTCTAAAGAATCAATTGATCATGAAGAACAATAATGCAGTTATTGTCAAATTATTTCTCTAACTTTCCTTCTAAACAGAACGAGAGTAAAACACCCAAAACATATTTAAAAAATGAACATAGATATATGAGTAATATTAATTTATATGCATTTATATCTAAATATAGATTAAAAAGAAAATGTAATTACTACTTTTTGTTTTTAGGAACTGTCTTTCGACTAATCTCGACATTAATTTTGTGGAGGGAATGAAAAAGCATATTTTCGTGTCAGTTCTTTTGCGATTATCAATTCAATAATGTCTCAGCGTGCGTGAAAAGAATTGTTTTTCTGTCTCCTAATCAGCACGCTTTCAAATTTATGTTATAGCAGGAAATATTATCGCCGGTTTTTTAATGCTTCCATTGAAGTTTGTCCCATTTAGTACCTTCTCCAAGAAAAACAAGACATGCCTTGTAATCATTATATTGCAACCATAACTGTTGCTTTATTGTTGCTTGAAAGCAACCGGTGCCAAACGTGGTGCATGTCTTCTATCTTCAGTACTCTTTAGCTGATAGAATATCCGTTTCATCAGAAAATCGCAAAAGCTCCCATTTAGTTTCCTCTATATTCCGAAAGCCACAGATTGCTTGTCATTTTTTATATTCCAATGCTCACTCGCCTTTTTAGCGTTAGATCAACGCGCAAAAGACCCATCAATCCTCGGCATAGACTCTTAGATCCGTAATAGTGTTATCGTTTGGTTTGGTTTAGTTTATTTTACGGCATATCAACCTCAGTAGATTATTTAATGCCGACAAGATTTTTATACCCTGTAATATTTTTTTTCCAAAACGTAATCCTGGTAATATTTTTCAAAAAATGTATCGCTGGTAATATTATTTTTCAAAAATCTATTGCTGGTAATAATGTCTTCCTGATAATAATTTTTACTTCAAAAATAGTTTGCTGGTAATAATATTTTACAAAAATGTATTGCTGATAATATTGTCTTCCTGATAATATTTTTTCTTCAAAAGTATATTGCTGGTAATAATTTTTTACAAAAATGTATTGCTGGTAATAATGTCTTCCTGAAAATAAATTTTACTTCAAAAATATTTTGCTGGTAATAATATTTTACAAAAAGGTATTGCTGGTAATAATATCTTCCTGATAATATTTTTTCTTCAAAAAATGATTGCTGGTAATAATATTTTACAAAAATTAATTGCTGGTATTAAAACCTATTTTTACACTTTTTTTACCCCAGATTGGAGGTTAACTATTTGCTCATAGTTGGGACCCAACTGGTGCTACCACCCCAGGTCAGGGTGGACCTGGGAACACCAGCAATTAAGAGGTGGTTAAACGCTCCTCGAAACCTCCTGATTAGAGGTCCTGCTGTCGGATGTAGTTTATCGTCTTACCCAGGACATGGATGTACTTTACCGTCATATCCAGGATGAAATGGTGTTTCAACTTAACTCCAACATTTTAGTTTAGAATAGAGTTGTAAACTCCCACGGACTATTGCTAAAAAAGAATGATAATACTTCATAACTTCAATGTTATATCATTAAGCAAATCAATATTTTTAATGAAAATTGCTATTAATTAACTGAAGTGGGTAAAGTTTTCAGGATACGCATATATTTATATAAGGATTTTATCATTTGATCTTCAGCTAATTATTATCTTTCCTTATGCCAAAAGATATAGTCAATAAATTGTTTCTAACATATTTTTATATTTATGAATAAACCCAAAGATATAGGTCACAGAGACATATTGAAATAACATGATATCCCATATAGCAGGATTAATAGTTTATTATATAACACGTTTATATTGGTTTCTTTACATTTTAGAATCTATGTGTAGATATATATATATATATATGTGTGTGTGTGTGTGTGTGCGTGTGTGTGAATAAAAAGACAAGGGGGAAAACTATTCTTGGCCGACGTGTTTCATCCTTTGAGGGACTTTGTCAAGTCAAATGTGTGACATTTTCGTAGATAAAATCCCTCAGAGGACGACGCGTATCGGCTTAAAATAGTCTTTCCTCTTGTCTTTATTTATTTTGTTATTTGCAGATACTGTCTCTGAAAATATTTTACACACAGACACACACACAGACATATATATATATATATATATATATATATATATATATATATATATATATATATATATATAAATAGATAGATAGATAGATAGATAGATATGAGGCTAGTGAAACTATTACCATTTATATGTCTTACCATTATAGAACAGAATACAACCAATTAATTCATAATTTGCTGACAAAACAATCAGTGCATCAGTGTGAAATTAATTATAATCTACATCTATGAGACGAGGTTTAATTAAATTAAATCTTATGAGAGAAGTAATTTTTGAATGGTTGGCGAAATGTAATATCATCTATTGTATTTTAGTATTTTATATCATTTTATTCGGTTTACTAACATCTTATTTGTTAATACTGGAATCATGATTGCAGTGCAAACACACAAAGTAATGTTTCTCTACTTATGGATGTTTCAATTTATTTTGAAAACAGAAAAATATAAATGATAAAAGTATTGGGCTTAAAAGTAACATAGCCTCTTACACATCGTTTGCGCGCATGCGTTTGTGACCAAATCAAATCCTATTATAGACGACTGCTTCCTTATTTATAATGCAACGATGCTGAGCAAACCTTAGTTACAGATTCTGGAACACAATACATAATCTGTCATGATTTACAAGACCTTCGACTTTGTGTTACGTGCCCCTCCGCCCATTGTAGTTCTTAACAGTATTTTTGTCTCTTTGTTATTTCTCGTAAAATCTATTCAGCCATTCATTTATTCAAGTTCGTTAAGTATGTTATAGGTCATTTCCCACTGTTCCTGTTGCCTTCAATCTATCCTGTGAGTATCAGATTCTCCAAGCCCCCATTCCTCATTATTAGCTCTAGAAATTTCAACTGTCTCTTCCTGATGTTAATTATAAGTTTCTGTTTATGTTTCCATTTTTTTAAAACATCGTCGTAGACCGGTTCATGGTTTCTTCAGCATCGCTCTACAACGACCAAAGTCTCGGTGATTTATGCGTGAACACAAGCATCGACAGTTTCTGAAAAGTTTCGTCTCTCCAATTTCACTCACAAGGCTTGGGTCAACTTGTGGTGTGTTTTTCAGATACTTTTCAAATGACCCGAGCTCTTAGTTCGTATCGCCATTTTTATAACATCATAAAGTCACCTCTCTGATTAATCGTCCACGACTAGATTCGAACCCGTGTATTAATGGTCAAAAAGCAAACGTTATAACCACTTAATTACGCACAAATAAATTGTAGAAATAACTTGGAAACTATGTACAGACAGGAATGTTAGGACAGATTGGTGTAGACCAATGATTCCCAACGTGGGGTGCATGCTCCACCGGTAAAACTTTGTTATATTTTGTTGAAACATGTGTAGGGTGCACACCCTTCGCCTTACTATGCCAACAGAAGATTGTTTTGTGGTAAGCTCAAATTTCATTTTGTATTAAATTATTGAATTAAAATGATCAAAGTATATTACAGAATAATCTTTCATTCAAATATTCTATATTTTTGCATTTCAGTTTTCTATTATATTTTTTGGAACTATATATATTTTACTTTTTTTGCCTTTTTTAAATTTTTCTCTTTCCTGGCTGCCATTGTCGTTGAGGTTTGTTTCCAGATCAAGTTAATAACCTTTTAAGTTTCCTTCACGTGAATTGCAGTAAAAGTTTGAATATGTAAGAATTCAATATTACTCTGGGTACCAGAATCTAAGAAATACCAAAGTGGTACATGGCCCAAAATCGGTCTGGAATCCCTGGTGTAAACATTGCAAGATCTCTTGTCAGAAGTGAGAATTTCATGTTTTGTCTATATCTATATTTATTTCGAATAAACTGTGATATAATTTGAAATCCTAAAAATACATTGAGATATAAGATAAAATTTAACATAAATGAATTATTTAAATCAAATTAAATTCTTTATTACCTGAGAACATTCTGTAATAATAACGAATAATAATAAAGAATAACTAATACCAAACAGAGTCTGTCTATATTTCTGAGATGAGGTATTATGTACAGTATTTACATTATTCAAGGACACATGGTACGGTGGATAAAGGCGTTGGTTATATCCAGTAACAGACCCAAAGAGTGTGAGTTCAATACCCGGTTCAGGCAGTGGAGAACTTTCAGAGGGAAAAATTACCAGGAGATAACTGATAACTGACACCCATCAAACATGGCTCGTGGAACTAGAACAGTCTACCCCAGCGATCGAAATAAAGGGTTCGGTTCGAAATTCCAACCACCTGAAGAAGGCCGGAGCGTACAACGGCCGAAACGTTGTGACAAATATGGCGACAAAGATGAGGACAATAGTCCGAATAATGTAAATACTAATACCAAACATTTACAAAATATGTGATTTACTTTCCTTGATCAGTATTTAGTTACTAAAATCTTTCAGTTCTGTCGGTTAAGTTTTCACGATCATCAACCTTCAGAATATGACAATTTTAAAGTTTTTTTCATTAATTGTTATATCGTGGATTATACGATATAAACAAGAAAGTAATCCCGAGTGGAAAGATTACAATAACACAAGAAATCAGGTAACAAATAACAATGGTACGTAAAGTACAAATGAGCAAGAGTTCGTAATACTAAGGAAAACAGGAGATAAGTCATGGAGGTTCGTAAGGGTCGCCTTCGCTCTCTCTGTCTGTCTCACTTTCCCTCCTTCAATACCTTGTCAGTCCATTATAGACTGACCAATCCATGTCGGGGTGTGCCATGTTGTTCCACTATAACATTAATGTATAGTAAATCAAACGGTTTCGTGCTTTTTTCCAGCCAAACTTTCATTGGACGTCGTTATGTTATTTTCAATTCTATTATTTTTCAACTTACAGACGTTCATCAATTTTATATTGCTAAATTAAAATGCTGCAATTATGAACCTGAATCTTTATTTATCGAATTATCTAAGGAATGTTTAGGATTCTATGCTGGGAATTTGAATTACTCTTATGGAAAAGTGGATAACAACCATTTTTACAATGCACCATTTTCACCATATGCCAGGATGTTATCCCCCGTTTCCAAGATGGTCTAACACAAAAGGTGCATTCCAAATAATATACATATATTATTGAAATCTCTTCATACGCTTCCATATTAGTACATATATATTTACATGGATTCATTTTATAAAAGAGTTTTACAAATTTAATAGTAATAGATTGATAAACGTGAATAAATGTACAGTAATTTGGTTTAATTCATAAATAATTATTAATTAAATTATAGGAGGCATACTTCAATAAGCAAAAGTTCAATAGAATGCCAGAAAGTTCAACAGAATGTAATAAAACTTTCAATAAAATATTAGGGTATTTAAATTAATTTTCTCCTGAAGAAGATTGCAGTCATTGAGAAACTTATAAAAAAATCAAAGATCCCCCCGAAATCATGAAATACCCCACTTAGGGGGTAATTCTCCTTGGTTGAGAACTCCTGTTATAAAAGAATCAAAACATATTTTCCACTTCAAATAAAAAGTTTTACCATCTCGCCTTCTGAAACCTATACAACCAAAAGTGGAATAAGTCAACAACGCCTAAATTTTAAGTGAAGTTTGCGACAATAAAGATTCATGAAATATTTTATATTAAAGGTTAATGTCGATTTTCGTAACAAAAATCTTCTTAAGTATCGTTTTATATTCCAGATCAAATTTCGGAAGAAATGAGATTTTCTTTTATTATCAACAGCGAATTGCAAATGTAAACGAATCTAGTTCCTACTCGGGTTAATTTTCCGAAATTTGTACACTGACTCCTTTTACATTGACCTGTAGTCAGAGTGATGGAACGCTTTGTGAAGAAAATTTCTGGTCGTAGATCGATAAACTTAGATGATAGATTGACTTGCCGACAGTGAAAAGCCTTCCAGATTGAGGAATAAAACGAAACAATAAAAGGCAGCCTGAATGCTTTTATACTAATAGCCAAGTTTTTATATTTTTGCCTATACACAATTCCAGCAACCAGAGAACAAATTGTCTACATAAATATAATTAGAATCACGAGCTTTATTTTACTGTTGTTGGATGTATGCACAGAATTATTTGCAGCCCTCTATTCGCCCACAGGATTATTGCAGTTTTTTAAATAATGTTTGGCATAAATAACACAAAATATTGGTATAATTTATCCAGTCGATTATGCTTATTTTTAAACGTGAAGTTGCATATATATATATATATATATATATATATATATATATATATATATGTGTGTGTGTGTGTGTGTGTGTGTGTGTGTGTGTGTATGTGTGTGTGTGTGTGTGTGTGTGTGTGTGTGTGTATATAGATAGATAGATAGATAGATAGATAGATAGATAGATAGATAGATAGATAGATAGATATGTATGTGTGTATGTATGTCAGCAGTCATGTATAAAACATTACTCCGACTACGATCCTAAGAATAAAAAAATTAGAAAATATAAATAAATATGTGAAAAAATACAGATAAAAAAGTTAATAAATTCTTGCCCAGGAGCCGCCAACTGTAAAAAAATCTATAACTGATCTATACAAAGACTCATGGATACAGACGAATTAGATTAAAATAATGCGCCAATGCGTATATATATATATATATACATATATATATATATATATATATATATATATATATATATATATATATATATATATATATATATATATATATATATATATATATATATATATATACACATGCTATGCACTAAAGTTTCGTGTTACATAAGTCGAACTATAATTAAGTTTTAAGTCAGTTTACATTTATAAATTTTCTGGTGTGTAATACCAAGTGACTAGCAGGGATACCAGTTGTTTGCCGGAAAAAATAAATTCAATTATGTCAAAGAACGTTATTTTCTTACAAAAGTAACAGATGAAAACAAATCGATTCTATATTATTTATAAGTCAGAGAACAAAAACATTATGTTGTGGTGAAGTCTGAGAGTTTGTTTTGCGACGAAAGATTAGCGATGTTTCATCCATTATAGAGCAGTATGAAAAATCCACTAAAAGCATGCAACAGATGTGAAAAATCCTCTCAAGTGTCCGTTCAAGGCCTTGGACGTGAGAATGTCTTAACGTGTACCAGCTAGTAGTCGTGATAGAAAATGAGAACATTTGTACGGGAGAGAGAGAGAGAGAGAATAATATAAAAAGATAATAAACTTTAGGTGCGCTGGTAACTTTTTCTGCGACTAAGTATTTTTATGGACAACAATCGTCAAGCGATACAGATGAACAAAGAGAAATTAACAGTTGCAAATATTAATTATCTTTTTACATTATATGAGTTTTCCCTGTATTTTTTATTTACAGCGTATTTTTAAAGTATTGTCATATTTTACACAATTTTTATTATTGTGTTTAAGATATATATAAATATATATATATATATATATATATATATATATATATATATATATATATATATATATATATATATATATACACGATGCGATGAGAACGAAAGTAATATATAAATTCTAACGTTCGCAGCGTTAATTCAAAAAAGAGCTCGATACAGATAGTAGAGCGAAAATTATTTATTTATTATAATTTTATCATATAGACAAAACCATTTTACTCACTACAAAGATGCAACTTGGTTTCAGTGCATTTCAACTGCACATCGACGGGTGAGGGTCGAAAATGGTTATGAACAATCCTGCTTGTAGGCAAGCCGGATGTGAAACGTCACTTCCTTTTTTCCATTTGTTTGAGAAGAAAAATATACATACAAAAAAGTAAGTAAGTATTAACTGTGAAATTTAAGGAAAAATTTATATAGATATAAATATAAATATGTGTAAAGATTTGAAAATATATGTGTAAATATTGAATGAATGTGTTTTTAAATATACTATTTAACTCATATTAAATGCCTAAATTATTTGTAAAAGAGTTAAATATTTTAATTGCTAGCAAACATCAAATTAATTTCTTCGGTGATTTTAAAAAATTAAATTACTATCAAATTAATAAATTACCACTCCTCCTCTTCCTTGATAACGCATAATGACAGCTTCTTTCTCTTTACTTCCCCCTTCTTTCTTTCTTCTCCCCCTTCCCTTTCAATATATCACTTCCGTTAAGTTAACCGATTAAATAGGCCAATGTCTGGTCCCTCCTCCTCTAATACTAAGTATGATAGATAGAAATATTAAAATAAACCCTCTCTAAACTAGATCATGTCTCTTACATCACTCCTCACTACCCTCTCTGTTAAATTACATAAAGTTAATACTACCCGCCAAAAGTTTAAATGCTCATTTCATTTTTCGTTTGACCTTTTGGAAGTGTAGTCTGATGATCCAGCGCCCTTTAAAAGGTCTATGTTGAAATAAATTATTACATGGAGCCTTAAAGTGGTCTGTTTTTCTTTAAATTATTAGCTCTGAATTTATATTGAGCTCTCAGGATTTCATCCTCCTTGGGACTACCTATACGTATTACCAAATTTTTCTTAACTTAACTATATATATATATATATATATATATATATATATATATATATATATATATATATATATATATATATATATATAAGTAATTGCTATTAAAAGGAAATGATATATTAGTCTTCTTCAGATTATTCTTATCCTGTTATGATCGCATTCTTTTCAAATATATACTGCTAAAATTTATGTTTAATAGATCTGTTCTATCAGTATTGATTTGTGATAAGTTACAGGTCATTTCTACGTCCAAGATGTGTACTGTAAACACTGAACATAGTTCGTGTGCTAGTAAATGACACATCTCCATTCGTCTTTTTCTCTCATATAGACAATCAATATTACAACCATTAAAGATGAAAATACGTGACAGACGATGAAAATCATCTTGGTTATAAAAATAAATCGAGACATGAGTACTGGAAATAAAAACGCACGCAAAATGCATTAATTCTTCAATATTTAAGTGATAATGTCTGTGACATATGAATATCAGATGAAGGTCTATAAATTGCGTTCAAAATTACGCTGCAAATTATTTATGGCATTCCGCATTAAAATTTAATTGAACTGCTTCATCCTTTCTTTTAATCGTCTACTTTATTAATTGGTTTTCTTTCTTTTATTTTGCAGCATATCAAATTTAATGGGTCATTTAATACCGACAAGATTTCTATTGCTGGTAATATTTTTTTCCAAATATGTATTGCTGCTAATATTTTTTCTTCTAAAATGTATTCCTGGTAATATTTTCTCTTCAATAATCTATTGCTAGTAATATATTTTCCTTTAAAAATGTATTGCTGGTAATATTCTTATCTTCAAAAAGGTATTGCTGGTAATATTTTGTTTCTTTAATAATGTATTGCAAGTAATATTTCCTTCCTTAAAAATGTATTGCTGGTAATATCTTTTCTTTCAAAATGTATTGCTGCTAATATATTGTTTGTTTAAATATGTATTGCTCGTAATATTTCTTTCTTCAAAAATGTATTGCTGGTAATATATTTTCCTTTAAAAATGTATTGTTGGCAATATATTTTATTTTCAAAAAGTTATTTTTGGTAATATTTTTTTGCTTTAATAATGTGTCGCTGGTAATATGTCTTTCATTAAAATGTAATGCAGGTAATATCTTTTTCTTTCAAAATGTATTGCTGCTAATATATTGTTTCATTAAATATGAATTGCTCGTAATTTTTATTCTTTGGAAACCTATTGTTGATAATATTATTCTTTAAAAACGTATTGCTGGTAATATATATTTTTTTAACTCTATTGCTGGTAATATTTTTCTTTAAAAATGTATTGCTGCTAATATATTATTTCTTTAAATATATATTGTTGGTAATAGTTTTTCTTTGAAAATGTATTGTTGGTAATATTATTTCTTTAACATTTATTGCAGATAATATCTTGTATCTTTAAAAATGTATTGCTGGTAATATTTTTTTCTTTAAAAATGTATTTCAGGTAATATATTTTTCTTTAAAAAGCTCTTGATGGTAATAATTATTTACAAAAATGTATTTCTGGTAATAATTTATATTTTCAAAAATGTATTGCTGGTAATATTTTCCCACAAGAAATTTATTTCTCGTATTAAAACCTATTTTTACACTTTCAGTTTGGGTCTTAACTACTTGCACATATTTGGGATCCTAACATGCGCTACCACCCCGGGTCAGGATGGACCTGAAAACGCCAGCAATTGAGAGGTGCTTTCATGCTCCTCTAAACCTCTTGAACAGAGGCCTTGATGGTGGATATATTTTATAGTCTTACCTAGGACGCGGAAGAAGTTATCGTTATACCCAGGACGGTTAGTTTATTAATGTCTACTGTAAAGCATCAAATAACATAGGAAAATTGGTTCAGAGAATTGAAGCAAGAAAATGCATTTCAACAGAAGGCTACTGGGGATACCATAGGCTAAACATGTGGATCTTTAGAGAGAATGAAAGCCAAAAGGCAGCTTGCACCTAACATCAGGACGAGAAGGTTGAAATTTCTGCGGCACATAATGAGGCCTTGGAAAACTTGATACTCACAGGCGAGAGGGACAGAGGAAAATGTCGCATAACATACTTGATGAGCTTGAGTAAACGGACGGTGGAACATGATTTGGGAGAAATAATAAAAAGACAATATTTATTAAGAACTACAAAGGAGAGGAAATTGTGGAGAGCCATGATCAGGGGACAGGGCAGATAAACAAGAAGTGTCCTGATAGACAATTTTTTTTCACAAGAATCTATATTTCATATTTATAAGTCTACTATTCGTCCATGCAATAAATATTACTCTCACATCGGGTCCGGTGCTTCTGCCATTTATTTAGAGATTCTGGATAAAATACAAAAAAGAATCTGTAATGTTATTGGTCCTGACCTGCCATCTCAGCTTCAGTCACTTTCCCAAGGCCGTAATATAGATTCCCTGTGACTTTTTTATTCATATTTTCATGGGAATTGTTCTAATGAACTATCATCTATGGCACCTAGGCTTTATGATTTGAAACGCTGTACTAAACTAAAGTGAAAATGACGAAATATAACCGTAATTCTATGCTAAATTTTTCTTACCTCACATTTCTTGACTATTTACATTATTCGGACTATTGTCTTCATCTTTCTCGCTATTTTTATCACAACGTTTCCGCTGTTGTACGCTCCGGCCTTCTTCAGGTGGTTGGAATGTCGAACTGAACCATTTCGCTCACTGGGGTAGACTGTTCTAGTTCCGCGTTCTATGTCTAATGGACGTCTGTTATCTCCTGTTAATTTCCCTCTGAAAGTGCTCCACTGCCTTAACCAGGTATTGAACTCACACTCTTTGCGTTATGTAACTGGATGTAACTAACGCCTTTATCCACTGTGTCATGTGTCCTCAAGGACACATGGCACAGTGGACATGGCACATCCATTAGAAGTGAAAAGATTATATTGAATTAATTTCTAAGTCAGTTGCTGCGAAATTTGTTTCATTGTGACGTGTTAGACAATTTGTTCTTCACCAGAATCTTTCTTTCACATTTATAATTCTACCAATCGTCCATGCAATGAATTTTACTCTCCCATCTGATCTGATGCTTCTGCTGTTTATTTAGAGATTCTGGATAAAATACAAAGAAAGAATCTGTAATGTTATTGGTCCTGATCTGCTATCGTATCTTATCTGTTACTTTATTATAAATATTCTCATGGTAATTTTTCCGGTGAACTTTCCTCTATGGTACCTAGGCTTTATGATTTTAAGCGCAGTACTAAATTTTAGGCAAGTTCTCATCATATTACAGTGAAAATAACTAAATGTAACGGTATTGCTAAGATAAGTTTTTCTTACCTCACATGTCTTGTTTGTGGATCTCTCTTCCGGCTACTTTGATCTTCACAAATATAAATGCAATATCAATTATATTATGTTTGGCTCTACTAATTTTGGAATTTCGTTACTTGCAAATTTGCAGGTCAATTTCGATTTTGGTGGTCTAAATTTGGTGGTCTACATCGCGAGTAACTTTTGGTCTAAACAATGACAATATTCTGTTGTTAACTGGGACAAGGAATGGCTTGTTACTTTTAACGCCACCAAAATAAAAGTGGTCTCTCTTAATCGTCTAAGAGATCCCACTTTACCTTCCATTAGCATTAACAATACCATTAGAAGTGACAAGATTATATTGAATTAATTCCTAGGTCAGTTGCCGGGAACATTGCTTCACTGTGACGTGTTAGACAATTTGTACTTCGCCAGAATCTATCTTTCACATTTAGAAGTCTACCATTCGTTCATGCAATGAATTTTACTCTCACATCTGGTCTGGTGCTTCTGCCATTTATTTAGAGATTCTGGATAAAATACAAAAAAAAATCTGTAATGTTATTGGTCCTGACCTGCCAACTCTGCTTCTATCACTTTTCAACACCGTAATTGTCTTTCCTCTGACTTCGTTTTATTTATAATTTCATGGTAATTATTCTTATGGACTTTTTTTAGTATCACGATTTATATAATTTAAGGGCAGTACTAGGCTGTCGGAAAGGTCTCATCATTTTTCTATCATACGTTCTATGCTAATAGTTTCTGTTCCCACACATCTGGCTTATAGAACTCTTCCTATTTCATGTTCTTCAGCCTATTTTGAGCGTTAAATACTTAAATGCAATGTTGATTATTACCTTCTGTCTTCTTAATTCCTGTTCTTTTAGTGTTCTCCTTAATAATATTTTTTTGCATATTCTCTAACACTAATTAACAACTTAAGACTTAGTGGATTTATTGCCTTGTTTGGGGTGAACTAATTAAATAAATCACCACATTATATTTCTTATATTGTAGCGAGACGTCCACTTTAGAAGATTGCTTGATCTCTTCCTATCAACTCTGTTGTGATGCTTTTCACGTTATCTTAAGTTATATAGCAGGTGGTCCGTGGTAATGCTATAAACTGCTTTGTATCATTGGGAAACGTCACAGTATCTCGAAGGGCGTTCGTTGTTGGCAAAATACTTAAACATTTGAGAGAGAAATTACTTTATGTGGAAATCTCTCGCCTTCTTCATGATTGAAAATTATGTCCAACAATTTACAGTCGAATAAAAAAACACTTAAACCCGTTACATGTACTTTTATATGCGAAAGCGTTTTTTGTTGTTTTTTTTTCATTTTCTCATATTTAATTTTTGTACATGTGATGATCGATACCAATGCTCGAACAACCTTTTACCAATATATTTACGTCACTACGGCCGTCTCCTGACCCTATGTGTTTCATTCACATACCGAGGACAAATATTTCCAACAATCTAGCATTTATTTATCTGTTTAACTTCCTTTGACAATGTTGGCATGTAGGTAAAACTTCTCAACTCCAGGGTATCATATATATATATATATATATATAAGGAAGAGGTAAAAGTGGTTCCAACGAGAGAAAAGTATGTATATTAAAAAGAAGAGAGAAACCGCAAACGTTTTTCGTTGTAATTTGGATTTTAAAAAAAGGTTATGCTTTACTTTCCATAATTTTGCTACACGTGTTTCCGGTCTCGCGACCGTCATCAGGCAAATTGCACATATTATTAAAAATAATAATTTTTTTCTTTATGTTTTTCGATGTTAAATATTGTCGATATGAAACGTTCTCTTTTTTGTGTGTTAGTGATCTAAATGTCTTTATTGAACTGGCAGTCAAAAGTTCTGCGTGAAGGGTTATAAAACAATTAAGATTGATTCGAGAAATGATGGGGTAGTTATCGGCATGCTTATCTTTTAATGGCCGCTGTTAGTTCTTAGATCTATTTCCATTTTCGTGTGCTTTTGTCAGCATACGTGTATATATGTGTATATACCCTCTCCATACATACACACTGTCTCACTACGAGGAATCATTGAATACATCTGTACACCCACACATACTGATCCCATGTAACTTGGGAAGTATGTATATGTACGTGTGTGTTGTGTGTGGGTGTATGTACTGATTCCTTGTAATGGGACGGTATGTGCGTGTGTGTTTGTGGGTTTGTGTATATGTGTGTGAGTATGTGCGTGTGCCTGTACAATTTGTTGCAATCAGACATGTCGTTTCGGTACAGACGGAAGAAATGATACCTATGGGCTATAGCAGTTGAGCAAGCAGCTGAGAACCAAGAAGATGAGCGCGATTTAACTTTATATTTTCTTGTAGGAATAAAGGCCTCGTTGTCAGTTTTAACCCCGGCGACCTCAAACGCACATTTTTGAATGGGGTGTTAAAAACCACAATCCAGGGGACGTCGCGATGGAAATCACGGTATGAGTCCCAATCTGCACGTTGATAACAGAAAGATATTTTGTTAGTAGGAGGTTCTTGGCTGTACAGGAATAGAAGTGATGTTAACAGACACTACGGCGTGATCAGAGTTGCCAAGATGGCAGAGTTGCGTAGCACGACAAGAGTCAGTGGGTGAAGGTAAAACAGACATGGAGAAAGGAAGCGGTACTGTCAGGGCTACTGGGGTAATGTGTAGAAAAGTCAACGACTTGAGTGAGGAATTAAGAGATTGAAAAGTTACAAAGTGTTTAAGTCACATTGTATGGTGGGCATTAAATTCACCGAACACGAATATGTGCGCAAACAGATGTAGAGAGATGACCTTTTCTCTATTATTACAGTCTTGAGGGGAAGGAGAACGATAGAGAAAGAAGAGATAGATTACTGAATTAAAGAGAGATAGACGGAGTTCCATAGCCAGCGAGAGATAATCGCACACATAAACTCCCAGGCCATGCATATGGATTTTAGAGTCCATTCTAAGAAGAGGAAATTAGCCGGGAATCGAGGAAATCAGAGAAGGGGATTGACGAGTTAAGGCTAGTCCCATGAAAAGCTTGTATATCATGAGACTTTTCGAAGACGAACGATTCCAATCTGCATAAGTTCGTATGAACGCCACGGACGTTGGAGAAGAATAAGTTAACGGTTTTAGGTAATTTTTTGAGCTGGTTTAGGTTTATACTTTTTGCATGGTCATGTTGAGTTATGTTGGAAAGGGAAAAGTCCTAAAGTAATAGTGACAGACGGCCATCTTATGTGACATGGGCAGAAAGGAACTGGCGGAGACTGCAACAGAATGTGGCCTGAGGATTGCCCACCGGAAGTGCGTACAGGAACACCCTTTCATGCGCGACATGACACTTCAGGAACCCTTATGCAACTGTTGATCAGAGCAGCCTCTCAAGACGCTACTCAAGAGTTCGGGCTCGTAACTACCTGTCGGGAACAGCAACCAGAAAACTGCCAACCTGGTAACGTCAGTATGAAGAAAGGTTGCTACAAACCGCACACATCACAAGCGATTCATAACAGCAACACTACAGAGACCAGAGAAAAGGAAAAGATCTGGGAACCTCTTCCTAAACAGGAAACAAGTGATGAGCCTCTAATCCTGTTCAAGAGAACGGAGAGGAGCATTGACCGCGCGATAAGCGAGTATAACTACTCCTACTACTCACAAAAAAAAGAAAAAAAAAGCAACAAACAAGAAGATTTGAAACTAAGATGATGAAAAAAAATAATTAAGCTGTCCTTGTCTGTCATATTCAACGAAAAACATTCTTAACCGGTGTTTTGAACAGCACTTTATAAGTTTATCTCTTTTTATATCTTTAGGATCCTGTTTCCGGTTAATTCTAGTTTTTTCTTCATTCTCAGTAACCCTATTTTCATTCTTATTCATTTTCTCTAGCTGAATTCAGTGTCTACTCATTTTTACACACGATTACGGATATTGAACACGTTAAAATTAAAGAAAATTATTTAAGTAAACAAATGAATCACATAACATATTCGCGAAATATTAAGAGCAAAGGGAGCTTATGCCATCGGATGTAAGATTGTTCCATTTCACTTCAGAGCCGAAAGAGAGGAAAAAGTATTAAAACTAACAAGGAGTATGGGAAAAAGAGACATGAAAAATGATGAAGAGGAGAAATAACCACGACATTATTATACATACGCGTGCATATTCGAGTATGTACATGTACACAGATGCAACCACGCAGACACATACACGGGCACACGCACACACATAGACATCAAAGAAGAATCAAATCCACCTTACACCAATAAAAATGTATAATTTATTATGTTTAAAAATAAATAAATAAGGAAAACGAGAAAAATAAGCAATCAATTGCTGATACCTATTGACCAGTAGATATAGAAATTACTAAAAGGTCCGATTACAAAACTCAGAATTAGGGGTGCTAAATGATAAATATCATATTTGTGTCAATAACACACACACACACAATATATATATATATATATATATATATATATATATATATATATATATATATATATATATATATATATATATATATATATTACGCAAATCATTCATACGAAAAGCAGATAATGAATAAACCGGAATTTATAAACAAGGATCATACCATTCATTAACGGATTCGAGGTTAATGTATTTTATTATTAAAAATTGTTTGCGAGAGTGATTCTTGCCATATCATTAACTTCATTATCTGCTTTTCGTATGAATGATTTACGTAATATAAATTGAACCCGCACCACATAATTGATATATATATATATATATATATATATATATATATATATATATATATATATTTATATATTGTCATCCACTGACTGTTTCGCAGCTCATAAGTGAGTTTATACGTCCGGTTACCTCTAGCTAGGATCAAAACCCGGCTGAATTGGCGTCGCAGATTATATCCCAAAGCCGAAGGCACACGACAGAGATGAAGATGAATTTAAGCGTATGTATTTTTAAACACAAAATGACTGAAAGAACTCGATTCGCTTTAACGAAAAGTCTTGCATTATTACATAGATAGATAGATAGATAGATAGATAGATAGATAGATAGATAGATAGATATTCCTTTTCTTTCCATTCATTTTGGGTATGACGATAAACTACATCCGGCAGCAAGGTTTCTGATTGCGAGATTGGAGGTTTTGAAAAGCGTGGAACCACTTTTTAATTGTTGCTGTTCCCAAGTCCACCCAGACCCTGGATGGTAGCATCTTTTAGGGCTCGAGCTATGGACAAATTGTGAACACTCAAACAAAATTCAACTGGTCGTTTTTATAGTAAAATGACCAAAAATACATTTCTATTGCAGAATGAAACTCAATACAACACTATAAATTATAAAAATACAAGAAATACATTTTTTATAAAAAAATTAACAACAATAGATTCTAACTACCGACACCGAGGTTCTAGCATGACATTCTGGACTAATGAATATATGTTTTCCTCTAGGTGTATAAATAGCGGTGTCAGGCTACTGACTGCAATGATTATTAAGTGATTATTGGGTGGCACTATCCAGTCGAATTAGTGTGAATTATTCTGCGCCGATGATTTGAGGCTTGATTCAGGATTTACCAGATGTTAAGCCGAGCTGGTCTACTAACAAGTTATTCACTGAAATGGTTAATTATCTTTGGTTGACTTTTATTTCTTTGTTCTTGTTAAGTATTTATTTGCGGTTGTAATTAAATACTGTTTTACCTTAACATTGAAGTCTTGAGTTATACTTAACCATTAACGGCCACCGTACGTCAGAAAATCATCTAAAAAGAAACAACTTTTACACTAAAAGTATAAAGTTATGTACAAAATATTTAGGATTTGGCATTAAATAACCCATAGAAATGTTGATATGCCGCTAAACAAAATCAACTAAATTAACCAACAAAATTTTCTTTCCATCTTCTTTTACTTTTCTTGCTCTTATTACAAAAATTCAATTTTATATAGAATGAAGAATATGTAAGCACATTAGTTCCATGCTGTCTTTCTTTGCTTGATATTTAATAACCTCGTTGTAGTGAAAGTTCAAGACGTTTCTTTAATCAATCGTCCAAATCGAACGAGATATCCGTCACCAAACAATATAATGTAAGCGTCTTGCTCGTCTTGTGCTATTTTATTTCCTAAGTGATGTGATTTTAAATCCTCTTTTCGTTTGACAATCCATATTCCAAATTTCTTCTAACACTCCTTGCTTACAGTTGTAACTGTAAAGACATCCATATCTGGATGATGACAGGATTACGACATACCTGTTCTAAAAAATACAGTTCCCCGCACCGATTTCTCAGTGTACAGAAAATGTAGATTAAGTCCGACTTGTATGATCAAATAAATAACAAGTAGTAAACTCTTCATAAATTTAATGTTCAGCTCTGTTTTTAACTTCGTTAGACATTTGGAAAATGTCTTCTGTCTTCTATCATTAATCTTATTTTATTCATTGGTTGGGTATACTCCTCCTATTTATTATATAGGGTTATTGTATATGTATGTATGTATTAATTTTGTCTATATTTCTGAGATGAGGTATTATGTACACTATTTACATTATTCGGACTATTGTCCGCATTTTTGTCGCCATGTTTATGTCAACTCCATGTTTATCTCAAGGATACATGGCACAGTGGATAAAGGCGTTAGTTAGATCCAGTGAAAGGACCCAAAGAGTGTGAGTTCAATACCTGGTTAAGGCGGTGGAGAACTTTGAGAGAGGAATTAACAGGAGATAATTGACATCCATTAGACATGACGAAACGTTGTGACAAACATGGCGACAAGGATGAGGACAATAGTCTGAATAATGTAAATAGTGTATAAATTTTGTCACCTCATGTCATCTATGAGTTTCTGTGCGTAATTCTTGAAATAGTAGCCTAATTTAAATGTAAATGTTAGAGTATTTTAATTGAATGATAAAGATGACTAACGTTGAGAGTGAATGCGTAATTTCAAAGTGTATAAAATGATCTTAGCTTTATTTAATAAAAGATATTCTAGAATATTTTTGTCATATTTAGGCCGAAGTTAATGTCTATAAAGATAAAAATTAAGACAAGTTTCTTGGAAAGTGTCAGAGTATGGACAGATGATAGTTGTATTTTATGCCTGTTAGCCATGTTTAAGTAATCAATGTTTTCTAGTATGGAAGTCTGTAATGCAATAAACAAGTGCAAGCAAAAAAGACGTGAAGAGTCTTCACTGAATATCGTCCATTTTATACCGGTCTCTTGCATCCCTCGTTTTCTATTTGCTATTAGGTTTCTGATTCCTTCTAAAGCCTTCTTATTGCCTTTCACTCCAAGTAGGCTGTTGCGTCTTACTGGCATTATCGCCTTTCTTGGGCGACTTGATACTTAAAAATATATAGAGATTTAACTCTGTTACGGTAATTTTGCGGCAATGCAAGATATATATATATATATATGTGTGTGTGTGTGTGTGTGTGTGTGTGTGTGTGTGTGTGTGTGTGCAAATATATATAGAAAAATAAGAAAGAACACGTTAGGTAAATAATCCAGAGTTCTTTAGTATTTTGGGTTTTATTTTTTAAAAAACAGTGCTCCATATAAAGGTATAGCTTTAATTATAATTATTTATAAAAAAATATAATTCCTTCGCTGCATAAGAGGTCTCATCATTCAAAAAACACGAGCCAAAAACCTCAATATAATTATTAAAATTAAATTGAGTTAAAGATTCGTAAATCTTCGCTTGAGGATGAAAAAGGGCTTGATACTTTAAATCAATTTCATTTTAATAATTATATTGAGGTTTTTGGCTCTTGTTTTTGAAACATGAGAACTCTTATGCAGCGAAGGAATATTTAAAAAAAATAATTATCTATATATATATATATATATATATATATATATATATATATATATATATATATATATATATATGTAGTTGGATTGATGTGAGTTTGCGACCCTTGGTTTCACATTCTTTGCAATCGTCAGACAAACTAATTAATTTACAACACCAATATACGCAACCATAAATAAATCCAAAATTGACCAGCTTGTCTGACGATCGCAAAGAGCGTGAAATCCATGGTCACAAACTCACATCAATCCAACTAAATATGTTAGCTCTATCACTGATATTGGGCGCTTTCCAATAAATGCCGCGCATATATAATATATAAACAATATACATAAAAATTGCATATATATATATATATATATATATATATATATATATATATATATATATATATATATATATATATATGTGTGTGTGTGTGTGTGTGTGTCTGTCTGTGTGAGTGTGCGCACGCGCCCGCGTGTGTCTGTGTGTGTATCAGTTTTGTCACATTTGACGAAGACTGCTTACTTTATATTCTGTTTGTATGTTATCCTTCCAATTTTCAAATAAGGTCGGTGTGTAACGAACTTGGAATTCTGGATAAACTGAATGGAGTCTATGTTATATCCTATAATTTTTAGGTGGACTCATATTCCGAGTCCGCCATGTTATATCGTATTTTTTTTCACGTAATTTTAAAAGTCTCAAATGCATAGAGACATTATACTCATGATTTTATATTGTGATTTTTTATGCACACTTCAACATCAGTACTGTTGTAAATGCTGCCTCTTTTGAATGGCTAGAAAGTTAAATATAATGTAATTCTAAGCGAATAATGCATCAACCTTTGTAAAAAAAAATGATGTTTATGAATCCTCATGTCCATTGGAAGATTTTATCTACAACTCTAACAATCAACAAAGATCATTTACACACGCTTTATCTCTGATATTGGACACTTTATCCCATAAATATAGCACACCTTAAGGCTATATTTCTTCATATATATATATACATATATATATATATATATATATATATATATATATATGATTACGTTAAAATTGAGTAACATTCTTTTCGACTATATTAGGCTTTTGAGCATGAACTATCAATACGTGCGCGTTTATTAGGCGGAATAAGACGAAAGTATATACTTGTCACCTGTGTACACTTCATTCAAGTTCAAACTTGTCAACAAAATGCCTAGGTTAGATTTATCTCGTTTTGCCAGTAAGAAATTTTCCACCTGAGCACTTACCATTTTTATCTAGAAATGTGACATTTAATTCGTGTATTTCCTGAAAAACAGAATATACTGTTCCTAAAAAGATCTTAAAACAAAGCCATAATCATCACGATGTAAATAGAAAAGAAAAACTAAAGCAGTATTTTTAGCGAAATTTACTACATTTATTTATCTTCTTCGTGAGATGTGAAAACTGATATATTTTTGCCAGCAGTCGGGAGTTTATCACGATTATTTTTTATTAGCGCGGTTGAATCAGTGCAGTTCTTAAATTTTAGATCTTTTAAAAATCTTCGTTGAATGCGATTTTTTGTCTAGAACTATTTTCTTCGCAAAGATTTTATTCAGATCACTATAACCATTCTATTACACACACACACACACACACACACAGAGTTAGAGAGAGAGAGAGAGAGAGAGAAACTCACATCTGTGCACGTCTGTTTTGTACATACATATGGATCAAATAAATAAATGTAGCATAGATAGATAGATAGATATATAGATAGAAAAGGAACAGAGATAGATAGATAGATAGATAGATAGATAGATAGATAGATAGATAGATAGATAGAAAAGGAACAGAGATAGATAGATAGATAGATAGATAGATAGATAGATAGATAGATAGATAGATAGATAGATAGATTTAAAACAATATATAACACAGTACAACGAATATATACGTAATATGCCATGTCATTTTGAATGAATTATAACGAAACAAATTTTCAATAGAAAAAATCTGCATATCTGTAAATAAATGAAGACAAAAAGAAAACTTATCTTAAATGACACGTCTCCTCCTCTGGGGTAATTTATCAAAGCAAATGCAAGGACTTTCTTTTCTAACAAGTATTTATATACAAAAGCGAAACTGGTATTGGTTTTGAAATTTTATTTCAGTTTAGGAATGCTCATAAATATTCATCAGGTTACCTGAACTGTCAGAGAAGCTATGGAAGACAAAAAGTGATATAATTCAATCACAAATAGACTAAATGAGTAAGTGATGATTTTAAGTTATTTTAGTCTGGGATTAAGTTATGTGTTATATATTTTGATGAGATTAGGTTTTAATCATTTTCTTTCAATTTTTTTAAAATTTTGTAGTCATGTATCTTGTCTTCGGAAAGTAATAAGAATGAAGATATTGTAAAAATTTGGGTCGTGAGATTTATATTTCGATAACATTCGATAGTGGCACTCTCAAGAATGTTCCTTCTTAGCTTTTCTTTTTTTTTTTTTGAAATATCAAAATATGAATTTGTGCCCCGGATTATTTCCAATATCTCCATTCCTGGAAAAATCTGTCTATATTTCTGACATGAGACATTATGTACACTATTTACATTCATTTTATCGCAAAACAAACAACAATTGATTTTATCTGTAGTTGACGGCATACAATTACGTTCAAAATATATTTAGTTGAAGCTATAAAATTGTGTTCAAAATATTTAGATTTTGGCAATAAGTAACCCAGAGAGGTTGTTATGCCGCTAAATAAAATCAAGCAACCAAGCAAGAATTATATTAGTATCTCACTGTAAAAATTTATGCTTTTATTCTCAATACGACTGGAAAAAACGACTGTAAAAATTTGTCCATGCTACATGAAATTACATTAGATCATTATGTTTATTGTTAAATAAAGATATTTTTCAAATACCTAACATTCTTTGTGTATACTAGTGTTTCATTTCGCGAACGAAGTTTTGGGATTGATTTTGGAATGTCTCTTAAAGGTTCAAATGTTGGTAATGAGGCCTATACAGTTTACGTATGATACCTTCCTTAACTGCTGAAGAACTCTTGGCAGCAATTGGAAATCATTCCTTGCAGAGTTGCCTCCTTACTTTCAGAGTTTTTCCGGTTAGATTTTTGCAAAAGAAAGAAGTTTCTCCTAGTTGAGATTGTATATCGATTTCAGTGTTTGATCGAAACCTTTCAGCTTGCCTACGTTGTCATGAAGCTGAGTAGTTTTAACGAGGTCTTTTCACCGCTAATTTATCATAAAATGAAGAAGGCGTTGTTGGCGTGAAGTTATTTTTTTCTGTTGAATAATTCTTAGGCGAGGACTGCGTTGTGTATATCACTTTTCCTTAAAACTAATTCTATGAATTCTATTGTTTTCTTTGTTAAACAGGCGCCGAATTTTTCGGGAGACGATTTTCTTCAAAGTTTTATACTTTAAAGGAATATGAACTCCATATTATCCCATTGGCATTATAGAAAGTGCCGTTGTTAATTTGGGCAGGGATTGTAACTACAGACTGACCAAAAACATTTGTGATAACAGTAATTGTTAAGAATTTTTATTCCACTAAAAAGCAGAAAGATATTTGATTTTTGATATCCACGCAGATAACGCTCTTGTCTAGTTTTTATGAGTGGATTATTTTGTTTGTACGACCTATCAACCTTTTTGCAGTTTATTTAAAGCAGAAAATATTTATGGACTATAAGATCAATTTTTAGATTATAATGATTTACTGATACAAGTCCTAATATTTAACCCATATATGGAGGAAACGAAGTGCATACATACTTTTCTCATTGGTATTTTCGATTAAGTGAATATAACGAACAAGATAGGATTTGGAACTGATTCCAATTCTGGGAAGTTATTCATCCGCACATCCAAGCATACAGCACCTTATATACACAATGTAGTTACTGTGGAGGCTCGACGTTGCTTGACTGGAACAAGTGTTTCAACGTGATATGTCCGTAAGACTCTTAGGAGTTGAAGTGGGACGCTGTTCTCCTCCTGCTGAGAAAATTTAAAAACGAGTAACCTTTTCCTTTGTTCGACAGAGGCAAAAAAGTATTGATTGACTCTGTATGTAGTTTAATTTCTCTTTCTAACTTTACAGGAAATTTTTATTAATACGATTGGAATTTTTCTTAGTGAAGAATATATATTTTTTTAATTTCTATATCATGTCCCTCATAATTATATACGCTCAAAATCACTTTGAAAGAAATGGCTCAAAATCACTTTGAAAGAAATGGCCCTCGAAGGATCACCGAAGTCAATCAGAGTTCAGCCTTGAGAGTACTTATATGGTGTGGAAGGCGTTTGTCAATACACAGTACTGCAGTTGATTGATCGATTCATTCATTTTTACGGCGTGTCAACAATTTGCAGGTTATTTAAAGCCAGATTCTATTTTTAGATTGGAAGAATTTTTTAGATAATAATATTTTTTAGTGATACAAATCTTACTAATTAACACATAGCTGGAGACAGAAGGGGTGGATTGCTAACTTTCCCATATGTTTTTACCCGTAAGTGAATATAATGAACCCAACAGGGATTGCAACTCGGCTCCCCGATTCACAATAACAAACCATCTATTACATCAGCCGCACATTCACGCTTAGTGCACGTGTCATTCTCAAGCTAGTTACTTGCCAGGCTTGACAAACCGACCAAGGTTTCACCTAAGCGGATCGTCAGGGAAATCTGACATTCTCTGGATTTACCTGACGATCCGCTTAGGGGAAACCTTGCTAGGTTTGTCTGGTCCTCTACGTTTAACTATATATACATATATATATATATACATATATATATATATATACATATATATATATATATATATATATATATATATATATATATATATATATATATATATATATATATATGTAAAAATCCGTTGGTATGTAATCCTCGTAATATTAGAACCAAAACGAGCTTGATGTATTTTATTTATACAGAGAAATATAACTGATAATCAGACAAATCCTTGTAACCCACACCAGAGTTGAAAAGACAGATGAACACTTTCGTCATCTGCTGAAATAACCTATTCCCCATATGAAGTAAAAAGGATTTGTTTCATTATATATATATATATATATATATATATATATATATATATATATGTATATATGTATGTATGTATGTATATATATATATATATATATATATATATATATATATATATATATATATATGGTGCGATGGGTAAATTGTCACAATATTATATTTTTAATTTCTAGCATGCGCGTTGATTGTTGATTATTTCGTCGACTTTGTTTTACAGTAAGGTGAGTTGGGAAAAAAGAGGAACATGGCGCAATTCAGCCTGAGAGAAATTTGAAAGCGGCGTGCTGTACTGCTTGGCATTCGCACCGGAAGCTCCAATACCAAGTTTTCAAAGTGGTTGGATGTGAATCTGAAGACAATGCAGAGGATTCTGTAAGAGTTGGATGATATAGATCAAAGTGTTTAACTTGATCTCTATTGATAGCGACATTATACCACCATTCACCTTCCCACAATGTCACACACTCAATATGGAGGTCTACATCAGGTGCCTCGAGGAGGTATTGATGCACTGTTTCAAGTGAGTGGCTGATGGATGACCTATGTCTGGCAACGGGACTTTGCATCATTTCACACATGGAGAACCCAGTTATAGCTGTCAGACAATTTCTACGAGCACATGACCACTTACATCTGGTCACCGAACGTCTCAGACTGCAGCCTTCTTGATTATTATGTATTAGGTGCAAAACGAGAGACCAACAAAAATCCTTGTAACACCAAAGTTGAACTGAAGGCAAGGATTAAGCCAACATTCACCAAATTAATCAAGGAGACAGTCCAGAAGAGTTTTCAGGAGATTCCGAAGTCGTCTGGTGGCCTTGGTTCAATTCAATGGCGATTATATTGAATATATTTACTCTTTAGTTTTTCAATATATTTCTGTATAATTTTGGTAAATATATCTGTTAAAATTGAGATGTCAGTGTTATTTTTATTTTTCCGTAAATTAGACGATAATTTAGCACTATAGTAAAAAATAATAATATATATGACAATTCTCTTGAATATTTATATCAACATAACGCTCTCTTCAACCGTCTCCACTCTTTCGATCGCCCTATGATCTCTAAAGATTAAGATATTTCGGTACGAGATTACCAAATAACATACCATTCTTCATTTTATCAACCGAACGAAAGTACCCAACTTTAGAAACTTTCACTGAGTCTTGCAGATTTTTCAAAGATTGTCTCTGTGATAATATGCATGAGTTGTTACAAGACAAGGAATCTATAGGAAGCACCGAATAGGCACTCAATCAATAGTCAAGCTTAACACTGTTATATTGCTGTCACTTCTTTTCCCCACTTGCCTGTCTTCATTTCCTCAGAGAGCACAGTTGTCAACCTTCATTCACGACGTTCTAATTTCATTAAGCAAGATCGTCTCGCAGTTAGACATCCTGCTTTGCAGCAAAACCAGTGCGGAACTGAAATGCACCCACCCTGCACTTTCCGGGGAATAGCGACGTCAGTTTCACCGGAGCAGACGAACGAGGCCGCCATTATACAAAAAAAATCCTTTCTCGCTGTGATATTCGACTGAGAGGACTGACGATCACAGCTAATGGCTTGACGACTTATCATGAATCAAATTAGCTGGGACAGATTATGAGGAAGTTCTCATCAGACGGGGAATATGTATCGCTGATATAAATACACCGAATGCTTGCTTGCATCGAACGCAAATGTATATATAATTTTCTAGTCTCAAGCGAAACACTTCAACCAAAAACATTTACTTTGTTTTATATTTCTTCAAGAAATACAGATGAAATATTGATAGTATACTTGAAGTTTCGCATCCTTAACAAAGATTGGTAACAGCAAGAACTTTTATTATTACCATTGACATTATTGCTTGACTTAAAACTAACATATCATTGTTACCGTGTGAATGAGTATTCTTCTTTTTCTATGCAGATATACGCGATCATGGGTCTCCACAACTTCTTCTCCCTTGAATGTCTTAGTGTCCTTTGCCATCACGCGACCACTTCATATCCATGTTCTGGCATCCATTTACACAAGCTCGTTTGGTACGTTACTCATTACTTGTCCTTGTTTCTTTTACCCTCAATATGACATGTAAATGTCAAATTCTCCAAGCCGTCTTTCCACATTATGGGCCCTAATAAATACAACTCTCATAACGGATGTGAAATATAAGTGTCCTGTTTATTTCCATTTTCTCGAAAATGTCGTCGTTTCTCACATGTTCAGTCCATCGTGTGCTCAGCATCTTTCTGTAAAACCACATTTCTATCGCCCCATGTTTATTCTTCATCTCTAAGGAGATTTTCCAGCATTCACTGCCATATAAAAATGCAAATATTGCACATGAGCTCTACATTGTTTTTAATGAAATATCACCAGATTTTTTTTTTTTGGTGGGGGGTGTTTTGTTTTTGTTTTTGTTTTTACAGTAAAGTTTACCCTGTACAAGGCCAGGAGGAGGCCTCACGAGCTAGAGGGTTACATTGAGAGGATAGGAAAGGAAGATAAGGGCTAACCATAGATTTTAACAGTTTAAGATTGTAGTTATCGTGGAAACATCCTCTTGTGATTTGGTTTCACAAAGCAGTGCTTTGCGGGAAGCTATTGAAGTGGAACTTCTAACCAATAGAACATGAAGGGAATATGAGTGGTTTGCTAAGATGTGAGTGGTATGACGGGTTCTGGCTGCGAGGGTTAGGACTAGTGGAACCAAGGAATGTAGTTCGACCGAACACTTTCTATGGAAGTAGCGATTAAACACTTACCATACCCCGCCTGAGAGTGAGCGGTTTCAGGGTTGAAAATAATCTGTCACCCACAAGGAATCTGGACGCCTTTGGACTCTATCGAGACTGAAGATGGGAACTGTGCAGCTCTGCTCAAATATGACAACAGTGCTCCATTTTCGACCTGTGCTTGTAAAGGTGGAAGATAGCACGCGCTTTCAGGTACTTACTTGAGCGGTACAGGGTACCGAACATTTTTTCTATCTGAGGTCAGGTGTGAGTTTATATCTTTTGGAATGTTTCAATACGCCAACGTAACTTTAGATTTCGGTGTCACATTTTTTATCTTCAATTGAAAAATTTCATCAGATATTCACAAAATCGTACTTGATTTTGTTCTCTCCAATTAGTTCGCATCTTTGGCTGTTACTTTTACTTACAAATTATACATTCTGTCTTGTTACTATTGATAATTAGTCCTGTTTTCTCTTTTCGTTTAGTATCTACTATATGAGGTTCTGCAGTTTCACTTTTAACACCTCTACTAAAAAAACTATTCTTTTCAGTATTCTTCCATATTTTACTTGAATAAAGCTGAGCCTAGTCATTCATCTTTTCGTCTCTCTACTTAATTTCCCTGCAAATATTGTCAGGACAGTTCTCGGCCCTTAAGTAATAACGTAATCAACTCTCATATTCGTAAATATCACCGGTTTCTTGTAATGATGTGTTATATATAATCCGTCTCTGGACTTTACCCAATGCCACGGCTTAACCGAAAAACCACTAGATACTTAATGAATTATATTATAGATTTTACTCGGCATTAATCCTTATTGGATTATTTAATGCCTCAGTATATTTTATATTTTATCAGCACTAATGATAACTGAGTCATTAGCCGAGATTGAGCAACTAAAGCAAATAAGGATACGACTCTCTTGAGAAGCCTTTGGAAAGTAATCACCCTGATATTACAGCTGTGTACAAAAACAGATATGAATGGACAGTGATAGACGTTGGAAAAGGAACGTCGTGAAATGGGCGGTGAGTTAAAATAGAAGAGTGGCAGATATATTGTACCGAGTAGTATCTCAGCTTGCTCCATTTTTGTCTGGCAAGGTCGAGACAATTTCCAGCAAATTTTCCACCTAACAGGACACCTTGGAGATACCTGACATCATTGAGCGTGCGTAAGTGGCAGTAAAGCACGGAGTAGCTCAAGTGCTGAAGAAAGAGCTGTGTCTACGAGCTGTTGGCAGAAGCGGAGATATGATTATCGACAGCCTGAAATATATAAAAACCGAAAAGGATATAATAACAAAAATCCACCATTAACAACAACACCACAACAACATCAACAACAAAAAACAACAACAATAAAAATAATAATTTGTTTTATTTCAGTCGATAGGTAAATATTGGTCGTTTTAATTCTTGAGTCTGTAGCAACTTCTCAGAATCTTGTCTCTTATGGAACGATATTAACTCTCTTTCTATTCTTTACATATATATATATATATATATATATATATATATATATATATATATATATATATATATATATATATATATATATATATATATGATAACGTTAACCCTTTTCCTATTCTGTTTATATGGGACAACGTTAACTCTCTTCCTATTCTGCTTTTATGGAACAAGATTAACCCACTTCATATTCTGTATATATGGAACAACCGGGCACCTCGAGGCGGTGTAATGGTTGGCAAGCTTGTGTCGCTAGAACAATTACGACTGAGTAGTGAGTTCGATCCTCACTGGGTGCCCCATACTTGTGCCACATCTAAGCTATGCTTGGAGAATCGCTCTATGGAACAACGTTAACCCTTGTCTTATACTGTATGGGACAACGCTAACAGTCTTCCTATTCTGTATATATGGGAAACGTTAACACTTTTCCTGTTATCCATTTATGTGCCAACATTAACCCTCTTCATTTTCTATACATATCGGACGTTAACCCACGTCCTATAGTGTATATATGGGACAAGATGTACCCTCTTCATATTCGGCATTAATGGAATGATGTTAAACTTCCTATTCTGTATATATGGAACGATGACACCCTCTTCACATTTATCGGACGATATTAAACTTCTTTCTATTCTGCATATATGGAACACATTTACCCTTTCTTCCTATTCTGCATTAATGGGACGCTATTTAAATTCATATACTGTATATATGAAAGGATGTAAACCCGCTTTATATACTGCTTTTATGTGACGCTATTATCCCTCTTCCTATTCTGTATATATGGAACACATTTACCCTTTCTTCCTATTCTGCATTAATGGGACGCTATTTAAATTCATATACTGTATATATGAAAGGATGTAAACCCGCTTTATATACTGCTTTTATGTGACGCTATTATCCCTCTTCCTATTCTGTATATATGGAACACATTTACCCTTTCTTCCTATTCTGCATTAATGGGACGCTATTTAAATTCATATACTGTATATATGAAAGGATGTAAACCCGCTTTATATACTGCTTTTATGTGACGCTATTATCCCTCTTCCTATTCTGTATATATGGGACAACGTTAACCTTCTTCCTATTCTGCATTAATGTTAAAATTCATATTCAGTATATATGAGATAATGTCAATCCTCTTCATGTTATGCATTTACCTGATTATCTTAAACCTCTGCGTATTTTCTTTTCATGTGAAGATGCCAACCCTCTTTTCTGCATGTATGCGCCAACATTAACCCTCTTCATTGTCTTAATATATCGGACGTTAACTCACGTCCTATACTGTATATATGGGACAACTTTAACACTTTTCCTATTCTGCATTAATGGGATACTGTTTAACTTCCTATTCTGTATATATAGAACCATGACACTGTTGAGTCTTGACTCATTGTTGAATCTCGCCTAATGCATGGAATAATAATGCAACACTAAATGTACTTAGAACAAGAATGTATTATAACAAGAAAGTGTACACAATAAGTACATATAGTATTTCTGTATATTTCTGGGAAGACGTTCCTGGAGAATGTGTTGACAAAGTCGCAGTCGATCAGAGTCTCTAGTCGGATCTCGTGATTCCTTCTCTCTCGTCTTCCGGTACCAACCACTATTTATATAGTTGGTAGTCACCTATGCAGATTAGGTGGATCCTACCACAACAGACACCCTCTTCATGTTCTACATTTCTCGGACGATATTAACCCTCTTCAAATTCTCTATATATAGAACAAATTTACCCTTTCTTCATATTCTGCATTAATGTTAAACTTCATATTCAGTATATATGAGATGATGTCAACCCTTTTCATGTTCAGCATTTACCTGATGATGTTAAAATTTCTTCGTATTCTGATTTCATGTAAAGATGTCAACCTTCTCCGTATTCTGAATTTATGTGGCGATGTTAAATATCTTCATATTCTGTATACATGGAAGAATTATAACGCTCTTCTTATTCTGCATTTATAGAATTGTTAACCCTCTTCATATCCAGTATTCATGGGACGATTATACCCCTTTTCCTATTCTCCATTTATAGGATAATGTTGAACATATTCGTATTCTATATATATGGGATAATGTTATACCTCTACATATTCTGTATGTATTTGCTGATCTCCACCTTCTTCATATATTTATATATATGGGACACTGTTAACCCTCTTCATATTCTGCTTGTTTCGGATTATATTAACTTTCTTCTCATTCTTTCTTCATAGGATGCTGTTAACCCACTTCATATTCTACATTTATGGGATGATGTTAATTTCATTATATTCTATACTAGCAGGCTTCGCCCTTCCGCTATCTCTTCGCGAAATAAGATATATTCACTACTTGAAATCTTTGAAACAAAAATTTTAAATGAATATTTTATTCATAAATTGGCTTATTACAGGTAAGGAAAATTTTACAAACAGATACCAACTTATTGAAAGCCAATTAAAATGCAAATTTCAAAGATAGTTTTGCACTATATAAGATGATATTGCTAAACAGATTTATTTTTGACATAAAATCAAAATAATCCTCGAATGAAAGAACAGTAATGAAGGACAGTTAATGAAATAAACTTTCAATATGCAAGTTAGTTAAACCTGAGGATTGATACTGCCAAGAAGTAAATAATCAACAATACACATATTAAGCTTTTAGGGTGTAAAGTGCTCTTGATTAATTAGTAACACGTCTATTTATCTACATTATTCGGACTATTGTCCTCATCTTTGTCGCCAAAGGCAGTGGAGAACTCTCAGAGGGAAATTAACAGGAGATAACTGATAACTAACATCCGTTAAACATGGCACGTCGAACTAGAACAGTCTACCCCAGTGAGCGAAATAAAGGGTCCAGTTCGACATTCCAACCAACTGAAGAAGGCCGGAGCGTATAACGGTGGTAACGCTGTAATAAATATGGCGACAAAGACGAGGACAATAGTCCGAATAATGTAAATAATGTACATAATACCTCATCTCAGAAATATAGACGTCTATTTATCACCTCTCAGTTGCGTCACTGTCTTTGAGCACAGTGCGCTCAGGGGCGACTCCGTCAAAGGACAGAGTTGCAACTGAGGAAAATTATACTGATAGGTGCCCAGACCTGGAGAAAATCTGCCCGAGGCCGCGCCCTCTCATTGCCCGATAGGGAGGGACCGGTGCTCGCAACGAGGCCAGCGCCCGAGTGTACGCGCTCGAGCTCTCCACATTAAACCGCCCTTGTGTCACAACGGGTCTTCGGGAAGGGGTCGAGTAAATACCAAATTCCTATAAAGTAGAGCTGCGGATTTTTAATCTCAGAATTCGTCGGAGAATTGAGTTCCAATTTTGCCTTGATTCATATAGATTCGATAATATAAGTTTTATTTAATTAGCTATTATGTTTCTCTAACTCTTCAAATGTTGAATGGATAACTAATTCTAATTTCTATTTTCCCATTTTTACCCTATATTAATTTCATCTTATACATTGTTCCTTTTTCTGTTGCGCATGAAATAAAAATCAATTATTGTACGAAAAATAAGGTTCTACGTACATCAATTCGTCTTTAAATTGAGTGGCAGCAGAATTAACGTTGAATTTTTAAAAGGTAATCTTAATCATTATTTCCATACTTAAATGCAGCGATGAATTTTGAGTCTTCTGTAGTTTATTGATGCCTATCGCATCTACTCCTTCCTAGCTATTTTAATGATGGCTAAACTAAGCGTCCTCCACAGGAGCTGGCTTAAAGGTCGCCCGATAGAACGGTTTTTAAGCTAACTTCAAATTTTAATCTAGCTGCAATTTTGGATACAAAAGGAAAATAAGACTTACTCCACTTGAACCATGAAGGCAAAGATAATGACTAGAATAATATATTAATATATATTTTTAATCTCGCATAATCTGGCAAACTTGAATCTGAACTCAACAAAAAATCGTTCACTGCGCCTAACTTTTTGGGGTTTTTGAATGAGCTATGAATCATTGAAATCGGACCAGTGGGGGCGGAGGATTTCATTTGACTCATACACGCACAAACAAACACACACACACACATACACTGTACTTTATATATAAGATATAATGGACAATATTAGCCCAATTCATCTTCTACAGTTATGGAATGATTTTAACCCTCTTCATTTTCTACATGTAAGGGATAGCATTAACTTTCTTTGTATTCTGTAATCACATTATTTTTAATAAGTTGATCAGTATGAAATTAAAAGCTCCAGAAATTACTTCAACTATTGTCCGAGACAGTTTTTCGTTTGTGGCTATATCTGGCCAGAGAAAATATTCCATGTATCCTTATATTTTATTTTCAGTTATATACCTTTGTTTCTGTCCTTCAAAGAGGAATGTATCTTAATTATCTAAATTCAAAACTATCTGAAACTTCTTATTTTTACGGATATTATTACTACTACTACTACCACTACTATAACTAATAAATATACTAACGTGAAATGGCAACGGTAAACCACTCAACTATCCTTAATGAAAAATCAAGGTACTTCACAGATACAAAAGAATTGAGAGAACCACGTTCTTCAATACCCTCATATGAAAGTGCATTAAAAATAGTATAATTGCTTTTCTAGTTCAGTCAGTCAGTTAGGTCAGTTAGGACTGAGGAATCGGAGAGGCGAGTTCGAATTCCAGTCAAATCCATTCACTTACTTGATAATACCCTTGACAAAGGTATGAATCCTCTTCTTCACCCCCCAGCTATGGGTAAATAGCAGGACAGACCGGATTCTATAGACTTGGATGGCAACTGCTCTACCACAGAAAGAAATGGTAAACTACTGCGGGAAAAAATCTGCCTCGTCTGTCATGTATCGAAAGATACATGATCCCCTAAGTGTGAATCATTCGCGGCACATAACTGACTGAATGATATGTTAATACCATTGGGAAAGGTACTGGTTGTGAAATCGGAGAGCCGAGTTCGAATTCCAGTCGAATCCATGATATTCACTTACGTGCTAATACCCTTGGGAAAGGTATGAATCCTCTTTTTCTCGCCCCAGCTATGGGTAAATAGCAGGACGGACCGGATTCTATAGACTTGGATGGCAAGTGTTCTACCACAGAAAGAAATGGCAAACTACTGCGGGAAAAAATCTGCGGGAAAAATCCTAATCTAATAATTTTTGCATCATATATGACCACAGGTTGCTTGACTGATAATGTAAGGATTCAAATGAAAGACATCTATTTTTCTATTTTATTGAAATTATTATAACCGTTGAATCACATGTGATGCCCAGAGCGTAGTGTAAATAACGTTATGATTTGTACGTTCCGTGTAGTTTTTTTTTATTATGTGAAACACTGAATACTGTTCTACATTCTATTTGCCGAATAAGCTGAGTTGCCTTGTAATAGCTATAAATATGAAAACAAGCATGAACTTTTGGAGATTACAAACGAAAATGCCCTCGACACGTAAATGGTTAAAGGTTATTATCGATTTTTAATCTTGTAAACATCTTTATCCTTTCAAATCTTGACCTAGTTTCAAATTTTCCTTATTCCTCTGCAAGAAATCTTTCCAGACTGCACCCCCAGAATAATATCCATATTATGCAAGATCTATGTAGTTCCAGATATTTCTTTAGTTTTTCGATCTCGGTTCGGCTTTTCACTCAATTAGCTTTTGGAATCATGACGCATTACTGTTGCAATCGAACCAACAGATGAGTTTTAATATCTTTTGCTCAATGATGAAGACTATGGGAAAACTAGTCTCTTTAAATTTTTACTACGTTCCTCAGTAAATTCTTTGAAAACAGTATCCGTCTGATCTCAGTCACCAAATTTCTAACCCATTTAATCTCAAATTGCACCCGAGAGGCAAAGTTTAAAGTACGAAGATCATATAGGTTCGATCTGATTTTAATCTTCTTATTATAGATCGCCTTCATCTCTTCGGCCAAATTACGCTGGTTTTCGTTCACTAGTTTTTCATTCAATCGTCGATAGTCGGATGTGTATAGCCCGGGTACTACTCAGATGAGTGGGGGGTTTGGAAATATCGGGTGTTGTAAGCGACCTCATATATTATGAAATATGTTACGTGTTTCAATAACCCACGAAGGATTGATAAGACGTACAAATCAAATTATCAGTCGCTCTCAGTTAATGAAGTTTGTTACTTTTTCTTGAATTTTTCACACTGTGTGTTCACTCACTGATTCATTTTCCCAGCTATATCTAAATTATGGCATTTTCTCTTTTTTACTTTAATCCTATCTATAATATCCAGTCTTTGTAATTGGGTGGGTTTGTCCGTCGCTGTGTCAATACCCCAGCGCATTTTCTGAGCTTTGTTTTGCTTTTAAACTGTCCCTGATTTGTGCAGTCATTTGTTTTGTGCCTACGATATCATACTTTCGTTTTTATCTATTTATTTATTTATTTATTTATTATATTTATCTTAGTGTGACAGTATGCTACATTCTGTTATGGTCCAGGTTAGGACCAAGGAAGAACAACACGAACACAAGAGTAGAAAATACGAAGATATATTACACGGAATAATAATACAAGATGTGGAAGATGTACAAGATATGACTGTCAGTCTGGTTTGTAGTGAACTACTATCGGTTCAACTCGATTCGTCTCAATATTTAACAACCCTCCCACGTGGGTCGCATGTGGCACAAAGCCGGCGTAATGTGGGTTCTGCGAGCTCGTAGACTCGGCCAAAAATATGCCCATTTAGAACCCGTATAAACGGGTTCAGAGACAGTCCACCTCCCCGGACGAAACCTTGCCCTTCGGCAAAGCCTCGTCCGGGTTCCTCTCTGCCAAAGCAGAGAGTTCGACAGAAGTCGCACACAGTCAGAGACTCCTCCCGACTCGATTCGTCACTCTCTCTCTCTCTCTTGAGAGGCGTAGTATACATAGTGTTAGGAAGAGTTCATTCTGTAGTTATAGGTAAGGACCCATAGCACATTCACTGAACCTCTTTTACTTTTACAATTCTTTCTTCGCAGAAGTGTCATATACTGTTTGTCAATCTACCTTTACCACGTATCTATTCCTCCTAAAGCTTTTGTAAGTTTCACATGTTTCCTCAGTTAAAGTTTTCTGACTGGTATACAGTTTAAATTAATGAACATTTTTGTGCAGTCATTGATAACGCATAACATTCACATATATTTACTGAGAAAGAACGTATACATAATTTCGCAAGAACAAGTAAAGATTAAATTTATTTTAAATTCTTCTTGTAATTACTTATATAGACATTTCTTCGTTATACGGACATAACGATTTCACATTCCCTTCGGTTAAGTTTCAAACAGTTATAAAAATGAACTAAAAGCCACTTATAATGCAGTATTTAACTCTTTACACTTCAGTAACTTAATCTATGAAGACATGAGAATTAATACTTTAAGTATTAGTCAAATCCTGTGGCCGAAAGCAAAAATATACACGAGCGTATAATTAAGAAAGAGTTAAAATAAATATTCTTTTAAGCTTATTTTACCGGTTTCGGTAAGATAAGACCACAGGCTATTTTGTCAGTAAATATTTTTATTATTATGAATGCGGGTATAGTTAAAAATAACAACACACAGATTTAACCTAGACTTTTATTTATTTTCACCATCAATTGTTAAGACGTTAAAATATTTTTCGACATCAATTGTTAAAACAAGTTAAAATAATTTATTCATATATTCATCATAAATTATGAAAAGAAATATAGAATTATCTGAATATTTTACGCACTTCAGGCATAACAGTCTCTGCAAATCCAAAAGTTAGCCTAGACAATGGTTCTTTTTCCCAATACATTTCAGGTGCCAGCTGAAGAAAAAATGCACAGACCACAGAATCCATATTGTTCAAGCTCTGCCCACACATCTCAGACAACCACTGCGCAGACTATCTGAAGACTCCATAAATATGATGGTGAAAATAAATAAAGTTCTGTGTTAAAATCTGTGTTGTTATTTTTAACATTAGCTGCCTTTATAATAATAAAAATATTCACCCGCAAAATTGCCTGTGGGTCTATTTTACCGAGACCAGTAACATAAGCTTAAAAGCAAGCTTATCTATTTTATCGAGACCGACAAAATTGGCTATTCATAAAATTAAACTAAGCGAGTTGACAAAATTAACGAGTTGATTAAAAATAAAGGCTTATTATTTTATCTCATGCATTTTCACGTTTATATATGATATCTGATGGTTAATACTGGACAGTGAGTGTCAGTGATTACATCATATAATGTGACACGAGCGATGCCATGTTTTCGACAGTCTTAAAAATCCCTAAGTATTCTAATTTTACTTAACAATTTCGGAATTTTTCATCAATTATTATTAGGCACGACGTTATAAGCCACGTTCCACAATTTAGGAAACACTGTACAAGGTCCTATTTTAAACAGTCTTTCGATTGCATCCTCTTGTGTGCGGTCACATTCACGTCCACATCTTGGAAGGCATTCGATTCATTTCTTATGAATATCAGGGCCTGTCTTCGCGTGTAAATATTGCGGTCCGTGTGGATTTACTCGCCTGCGTCCCATATTGCCAATGGCTTTAGTTCTTTAGAACGTAACGACACATTGTAGACTGTATCATCAAAAAACTTCTTTTTTTCCATATTCGCTCGATTATACAAAAGGAACACACGTGGTAGCATCGATTCTAGGATAGAGCCAGAGGAAGAGCTTCTGGGGAACGCATTCCCACTCGTTGGCTCAGCATTTCACTACGTGTTGGCATGCCTCTCTAAGGAATCTGAATGCTGAGTGTTGCCTTTTTAAAATTATTGCGACCCTCGCACCGTTTTGGTCTGATATCCAAAAATTAGAGTATTGAACTTCAACCGCTGTTAGAATTTCACTGTAACGGATCTGCCGTAATTTGCAATTCTGGCTTAACTTTCGCATTCTGTAAGAATTGGTCAAGATCCGATTTTACTCATTTTTTTCTGCTGCAACATCTTTGTTGTAGCCATATATACACCATGATCTGGCGGACTCTTTGATTTCTTAATTATGATAATAAAATTTGATATTCACTTTGGAATTGCTGGTTCGACTAAATCTCGTATTACATTTTCTTTTTTGTTTCTTTGTTTTTTTTATGTTTTTTAGCTATTGTTATTTTTTATCGTTAAAATGTTGCTACCTGTTACTAGGTCAATATTTTAGTATGTTCCTTCCCCTTTGTAATTAAGATGCCATGAAAATTAAATTAATAAACACGAGACTTGAATCTTCATTATTGAACATTATATATCCCTCATGTCCCCACGAGAAGTCATTGTGTGAAGCAGCCTTGCAGACACTTTGGTTCGATAGGTGACCCTTACATACTCCACTGGTGCTGTGTAAGAGACTGGCCCAAATCATCTGTGGATGGTTGTTCATATATATATATATATATATATATATATATATATATATATATATATATATATATATATATATATACACGCATATATATATATATATCTTCATCATATACATATATATATATCGTGAAGATGGATATATATATATATTTGAAGTTGGCGTATTCAAGGATACTGCCACGGTTTGGTAAAAACGCCGTTTTATTGTACGACACATACGCATCAACTACAATCGAAGGCAGGTATTATGACTAATAATTTTTACAGTATCACACACAGTTTTCAGCAAATATTTATCTGTTTTATACTGAAAGAGAAAAACAATTAGATTTAGTTTAATAAACTGGAACGAAAAATGTAATTTTTTTCAGAATTTTTCACGTTTTTCAGTAACATGTAAAAGCAACTCTGTGATTCGTAGAAAAATAACTCGCTAATATACAACAAAAAGTATTTCTTAAAACGTTACAACAGAAAGGTAAGTACGAGGACAAATCAAGAAGAAAAGGCAATTTCCATAATGTATTTATTTCTACTGATGAAGACCAAATGCATATATCACTTTTTGACATAGTCCCTTCTGCAAGATGATGTGCTTCTGTTATCGTTTAACGATCTTCTTCATCCCTTCCGAAAAAAAAGGTTTCGTTTGCCCATGAAGACACGTCTGCACCGCTTACTTGTTTGGATTCCCAGCGGGCACTAACTTTACCGTACCGCAAGTCTTCATGCAGATTGTGATAACGTGATTAGTCGGTCTTCCCTGACCAAAGCATTCACCATCTGGATTACTTCTTCAGTGTCTTTTCATTGATTCACTATGCGTAATTGGTTAGAAACAAAGAAAACAAATAAGCAAAGAACATTGAACTTCTATATAATATCGCTTTCCTACATGCCCGGGAATACTGGAGAATCTCATCAATGATAAAGAAGAGACTTGAAGTAAGACAAAAATGTTCCACAGAAGGCTTCTAAGAATACCATGAGTATGTTAGTAATGCGGAAGTTTTAAGGAGTATTCGGACTATTATCCTCATTTTCATCACCATATTCACAACATTTAATTAATCTCTCCAAGGTTTTGTTCACCACTGTTATGGCCTGGTATTGAACTCACAACTCTTTGGGTCTAGTCACTGGATCTTACCAGGGTCTTTAACCACTAGACCCAAAGATTAGTGAGTTTAATGCCAGGCCACATTGATGAAGTGAGTTACAGTGAAATAACTCAGATACCGGAAGAAGCAGTACACGTGGAACTAGAACCATATACCCCAGTGGACGAAATAAAGGGTTGGGTTCGAACATCCAATCAACTGAGCGTACAACGGTCGAAACGTTGTAAATATGGCAATGAAGTTGAGGATAATAGTCCGAATAATATAAATAATGCAAATAATCATAATACCTACTATCAGAGATTTAGCCAGATATTTATACTTAGAATCAGAAAGAGATAAGCCATATAATGAGGAAAGAAGGCTTAGAAAATTTGACACTCACAGGACATATTTAAGTCTTTATTTAGGTTTATTTATTTACGGCATAACAGCATCAATGAGTTAATGCCGATAATTTTTTTAGGATAGATTAATATGAATAGAACATATATTCTTTTTAAGAAGTCGGTTTTTAGAGCAAGTTTCATTGACAGATTTTTGTAAAGAAGTTTTTTAGTCAAAAGTCAAAAGTATTGCTAGTTTTAATTTTTTTTTTTAAATGTATTGCATGTAATATTGTTCTTCAAAAATATATTGCCGATATTTTTACTATAAAAATCTATTTTTATACCTTCATAGTGTTTTGACTTCGGTTTGAGGGGGGGGTAACTGTTTGCCCATAGCTGTGAGCCTAACAGGCGCTACCACCCCTGGTCTATGGTGAACCTGGGAACAACAGCAATCAAGAGATGGTTCCACGCTCTTCAAAACCTCCTTGCTGCCGAATATAGTTTATCGTCATGACCAGGACGAGGACATTTTGAAGGCAAATAAACACAAGAAAACTGCGTATATCTTACATAACGAGCTTGACTGGTGGAAAGCGATTGGAAAATATCGTAAAAAGACAAAGTTTACTAAAGGCTACAAAGGATAGGAAAGTGTAGAGATATAAGACATGGTACAAAGAAGAAGAATATAAATTTAATATCCAAGTCTGAATGATGTCACAGTCGAAAAAACACACGTGATAGAAATACATTTCATTTGCCATATTATGAGATTTCTTTGTGTACAATGTACCAAAATGACACCTTGGAATTTCTTAGCCTGATCTCATATAGGACTTGGTTGTTAACCAGAAATGTTGGACACGTTATTCGACGATTTGTAGTGTAAAGGGAAAGGTTAACTGCTAATGTATCCTCGAGCGAGCCATTGCAGTAGACAAACAAATTTCTTTTTTCCGTGTATTTGGTATAGCGGAAAAAGAACATTTTCAGCTTTCAATTTCGTTACCACAGCTTTTGATTGTATGTAAACCTTGCCCAAATCTTTTTCTCTCTATTTACTCTCTCTCTCTATCCTTTCTCCTCCACCTCTCTCTCTCTCTCTACCTGCCTCTATCTCTCTCTCTCTCTATCTCTCTCTATCTATCTATCTATCTATCTATCTCGAATAACCAAATAGATATACAGTTTGAAATGTGTAGATGTAACGATAAGCCTTATTCTAATTGTTTATTTTGTCGCACTTATCCCTCTGGAATTCTCTTTCTGTTACTTGCTTCCATGCCACCAAATATTTTAAAGATCATAATGCAACGTCTATCGCCATTTTTCTGTCGTCCTAACACTTGTTCTTTTATTGTACTTTCTCCCCACATACGTTTTTTCATTTCCTTTTCACTCCCAATAACCCCTTACATTTTATTGTTACCTGATCCGGATTTTCAAGTTAGAAGTTGCGCGAAAAAGACATTTTCGAGTCCCCAAATCTCAAGCAGCTGCGCACATTTTTCCTTTGAGAGAAAAACATTAAGAAAACTCCTGTCCTCCTCCAAAGTGATTTTTAAAGATTACATCCGGTTTTCGTTGGTGAGCAGTCTTGCTGATTCATGTCTCACAACGCACGGGTAAAAGGGAATCCTATCTAAGAGAGTGGGAATGGGATTTTTACTATGGGTTGCTTCCCTAACAAAAGGAGTTCATATGGTTATTTAAACAAAAATGTAAGTAAATACCGCCAAATACAGAGAGCATATATTTGTTTCCTACTGACCACAGACTTGGTCTTGATGACAATAATATATCCCCGGTAAATATTACTATTGTTCATTTACGCCCATCAAAACATGGCTGCCTAAATACGGATTTGAAATCATTTTTCTAACCAGGAGGCCCAACAGAATGGCTTAGAGTTTAGAAAGCCTGATACAATCCAAACTAACAGAGATTTTTTCTAGCAAAGATAATTTACAGAATAAAGTCTAAAACCAGCAGGTATTCTGATCTGGAGATTGGAGGTTTTGAAGAGCATGGAGACACCTCTTAATTTCTGTTGTTCCCAGGTTCACCCTGACCTGGGGTGGTAGCACTTATTAGGGTCCCAGCTTTGGGCAAATAGTGAACCCCCAAACAAAAACAAAAGGCTATGAAAGTGTAATTGCATTTTTGTGATAAAAATACCAGCAATGCATTTTGTATAAGGAAATTACCAGCAATACCTATTTATAGTAAAATTACCAAAAATATGCTTTTATGGTGAAATTACCGGCAATACATATTTACAGTAAAATTACCAATAATATATGTTTACAGTGAAGTTACAGGTAATACATATTTATATTAAGATTACCAACAATAGAATTTTAAAGAAAAATAACCTGCAATACATTTTATAGTAGAATTACCAACAGTACATATTATAGTAAAATGATCAACAATATATTTTACCTGTAGTTGAAAGCATGCAATTGCGTATTTAGTTGAAGCAATATAATTATGTTCAAAATATTTAGATTTCCCATAGATGTGTTGATATACCTCTAAAGAAAATCAAACAACCAACTAAAAACGGCGGAAATTTCTTTGCAGGAATGTTTTGCAGTCGAGTGAATTTTCAATAAGATTACGACCATGAATGCGATGCAAAGAATGTACCAAAATATGTAAGAATTATCAATGCGTATTTATTTATACATTTCCTGTCCCACCTGTAGCGGAAACTTAACAGTAGATTTATAAGTGATTACTTTCCTTAGTCGTTTTAATAATGGATACAAATACATCTTTGAGCCAAAATTTATTCCCGGAAACGTTTAATTAATCCGTTCCTTTAATATTACATTTCTTATATTACAATCGTATGTGTAGGAGGCACGTTGGAGTAATGGATAACGGCTCGGATTGAGCCGAGTTCGAATCCCAGTCGAATCCGTTACATTCACTTACGTGCTAACACCCTTGGAAAAGGGGTGAATCCTCTTCTTAACCCTCCAACTATGGGTAAATAGCAGGACAGACTGGCTTCTATAGCCTTGGATGGCAACTGGTCTAGGGGAAGGTTAACTCTGAATTCAAAACCATTCGGCGTCTGTACCGGCATCCGGCGGCCTCTTGGTTACTCCTGCCTCTGCGTGTGAAGTTCAAACTCCCTTGTTACTCCGTTTCAAGAATTCGTCGCTCGTTTCAGCATTGGCGTCGGATCACCGTGCTTGGTCGGCCTTCGTTCCGGACGCGGTGAATTCCTTGATCCAGGGTGAATGCCGCAACATACATACATACATACATACAATCGTATGTGTCCATCCCTTTTTATGTGAAATACTAAGATACCGCTGTCTATTAAGTGATCGGTCTTGAAATAAACGTTGTTGTCCTGTTGCTTACGAGAGATATTTACATTTCCCTGTTATATTAAGCACATAACATTTAAAAAGTATTGAGCCGAAAGCCGAAAGCGATTTATATTAATATCAGAAGTAATTAATGAATCATGGGTATCATTAAAGATCTATGAATTAATTAGATCTATGAATTAATTAGACGGTTTATTGGTCCCTATTTTAGTTGTAAATTATTTATCTCCGCTTTATTGAATCTATATACATTAAAACTGTTCTTTCATTGTAACCGAACTATTAAAGCTTACTAATACAGTGCTGTTCGATAAAATTGACTCACCTGATTTTTTTTTACTTAAAAATTTTTCGCCTATTGTTTTTGGGGTCAAACTAATTTTTAATCTTACTAATTTAAAGGCCTCTTCCCGACCACCTAGTAAAAACGTTTACTCAACCTAAGGTATTCTACTGATAATTATAATTTTGGATATAAATGAGATTTAAGGAAAAAAGTAACTCACTTATTTCCCGCAACTAGTAATCAATAGAAACATAACCGAACAGCTTTAAATAAAGAATAATAGAGGTATAATTTATTCATAATAGGTAATATAGTTCGAAATATTTAACAATCTATGGGTCCTAATTTATTTTGAATAACCTTTTCAACCCTTTTTGGCATTGACTTGATTAGGTTCTGGCAAATCTCATCTCCAAGACTTGAATTACCTTCGGATATGAAATTCACAATCAAATCCTCTTTGTTGCTCAACTGCTTTCTCGAGAGCCTGTACTTTATAATGCTCCATAAGTTTTCTATGGGGTTGAGGTCAGGAGATTGGGGCGGCCATGTCATAACACTCACCTGCTTCTCATCAAAGTATTCCTTCTTCAATTTTGATTTGTAATAGGGAGCATTATCCTGCATAAAAATGAGCTTGGTGGGGTCGACCTGCACCCTTCAGCAGAAGAGAGCAGACAAGACTCTAAAAGTCTCTTGTACTGCTTGCTCCTGAGGGTCTTTTCAACAAGTTCCATGAAAAGAAAAGCATCCACAGAACAGTATACTGAATAGATGCTTGATAGTACTTACTGCTAAATTCAAAGAGCTTTCAAAGGTTCTTCTTCGGATTTTAGATCGCTTATCCTTTGAATTTAGCTCAACTTTCGTTTCATCGGAGAAGAGAACATTTAGTAAAAAAGCATCAGGTGAGACACTTTTATCGAACAGCACTGTAAGTGTTGGGATTTTTGCAGCAGGGTTACACTAGTATTAAATTTTGTTTCATTGCATCGCACTAGTAAAACTTACCTATACCTTTCTGTCATTTTTAGGGGAAGGTTACATTTTGTTTCATAGCATGTCACTATTAAAACGTACTAATAATTGCCGTTATTCTTACGGTAGATTTACACTAGTATTAAATTTAATCAATGTTTTCTCAGTAGAATTTTACGTTTTAAAACTATTGTTCAATAGTCTTATCGGTGAACCTACTCATGGGTAGAACAATTCTGAAAACTGCATGGCACATTTTCTGCGACGGAACTATACACAGAAACGTGCCAAATGGCTATAATAGTAGTATGTAATGGCAATGGACATTCCTGCCACTGTATTGTGACGCCATATTGGAACTTTGTGTGATAGTGAGTGGTAGATGGATGGGACTTTTCGTTGCTGGAAATCCTCCGATCTTCCGTGTACGTGTATGCCGGAAATGCCAACGTCGACCGCGCAATGACAGATTACGTGTCCTTTACGATCTGGAAGAAAAACCGGTGACAAGCGATACCGGGTCAATTCACATGAAATAACGACAGAAATAGATGCATATGAATCAGATAAAAGTTCTTCGGCTTCAATGGGAATTGGGGGCTAATGGCCGTATCAAATTAAGAAAAAAAGGTTCTCGTCCGATCACCGGAGTTAAGCAACTTTGAGAGTTTGGTGAGTACCTAGATAAGTGACCACTTTTGATTACCTAGAGGGCCGAACACTCGTGAATACTCTCCGAGTTACAGTTGCTGTCGGGTTCTTTATATTCCCTTAAGCGCAAATACTCTTCTTCATACAGCTATGGGTTAATTAACAGGAGTTTTCTGAGAAAATCATTATTAACTCCAAAATCTTTTTGCAATCTAAAGAAATATCCTGGCTTGGAATAACCTTCAAAAGGTAGATAAGCCGTAAAAATCTAATCCGTCAATCAATAAATGATATTTTGGTGTTGAACACTAATTGTGGTGAACGTTTTCGCACCACGACACGTGATCCATCGCTGCGCGTGGCCTCGTTACGTCGGTAATTAGTATCTAGAAGACTAGCAACTTGTGCTGTTGACTGAATTAAGGTTTCAATTGATCCAGGCTGATGGTAAGGTTCAGCTGAGCTGCAGACTTCATGATGATATGGTCCTACTTGTCAGCAATTTAGTCGATAGACTAGTGGTTGTTCCGTAATTATGTGTTCACTTGACATGTTTTGAATCGGCTGGGCCACCTAAAATCGTAATAAACCGAATACCACCACATCTGACTGATTTTTGACCACGTAAACTCATTACTTAAATCAATCTACCACATCACTGGTGAGTTGATCCATCAATATGATCCACGGGGTCATCGGGTGTGAAGGCTTCTAACAAAGGATATGGCCACAACCTTTGGCCAGCATGAACCCAAACGAGGATTTAGCGGGAAGGTCTGTTCGCATGCAAGATCCTCTCCTAAAGTAGATCAAGAGGAGCTGTCGTCATCTATCATGTCAACATGGGTCAATATCTCCAACAAATTCTGGAAATGATACTACATAGATTTGCTGACGTCACTGGGTTACAGATGGCCCTGTAGAATAATAGTCACCTATCAGATGACTTGACATTTTGTATTTCAATATATATATATATATATATATATATATATATATATATATATATATATATATATATATATATATATAATCATTTCACCCCAAGTAAGGCGCAAATGCCACTATACACAGAGGGGTACATGGAGTAAAAGTGTGAGAAAAGACTGAGTATAGAGTATAAAAGGACAACATATGTACGGTATTCAAAAAGATGGCGATTGACGCCGCCTTTAAATTTTTTAAGATTGCAGTTATCACCAAAGAAAGTAAACGGGAGGGAGTTCAATCGGCGGGAAGTGCGAGAAAAGAAACTGTTGGAGTAGGTTGCATTTAGCTGTTTAGACATTAACGGGTGGAACCTAGATGCCAAACTAGTGGCGCAATTAAATTCATGCAGTCGTGTTTCCAGGCAAAAAAAGATCGTCAGGGCATTTTCTATGAAAATATTTGTAGAAACAACAGAGGGAAGCCACGTCAGGTCGGTGCGAAAGTGACTGAAATCGAGATGCCAATACAGATATTTCTTTGGATTTTGTCAAGAACTTCGAGATGCATAGCAAGAGCACCAGACCAGATATGGCAACAGTATTCAATGAATGGTCGAATGGTACATTTGGAAATATGATTGATGGAGTCAGACGAGAAAAAACTTCCAGCACGACACAATGAACCAACTTTCTATGTAGTAGATGCAACTAATGATTCAATGCAGCTATTCCACTTCAAGTCACTTGAGAATGTGAGGCCAAGAAGGCGCTTTGAGACGCTCTCCAGGAGTCGAGCACCAGTCATGCCAATGGCAGGCAGGGAAGTTTCTCTATGGTAGTTAAATTATAGCAGTGTAGTTTTGGAGGCATTAAAATTCACAAGCCATTTCCTGACCCAGTTACCACAGATCGGTGGTCCTCGTCATGAGCAGCGGCTATGTTAACTTTGTAAGCGGATTTGTTGTTGACAGGAGTAAATGATAGTGTGATCATTATAAATCCTTACTTGGGAATTGATGACATCAGGAAGATCACTGATAAAGATCAGAAATAGTGCAGTGCCTAGTATAGAGCCTTGGGTGACACCCGCTTTCGTGAGTAAGAATCTGCAAGCGAACCCGTTTAGAACGACCTTCATTTCACGATTTGATAATAATTATTAGATTAAATCAAACAATCGTCCAGTAATACCGTATCTCTGAAGCTTACGTAGAAGACCAGCATGCCAAACTGTGTCAAACGCATTTGGGATATATAGACCCGTAGGTCGAGCTTCGCCATTATTATTAATTGCTTGATATGCGTATTCAGCAATGGCCGTAATCACATCAGCGGTAGACATGGCAAAACGGAAGTCATATTGTTTTTCAGAAAGTAGGTTTGGAGAGGTAAAATGCTTAGACCCTGATGCATCAAACCAGAAATGGCTGCAGTATTCGATGCACATCTCGAAAGATACTTACTCGCCAAATTATTTTCAGCAAAAACCATTCGGAAAGTCCTATCTTTTTTTTTAATCATTTCACAGCAGGCAAGTCGATAATGCCAGTTATACGCATCGGTTACTGATAGTAAAAAAAGAAGCAGAAGACTTTAGTGGGGAAAATAGACAATAAAAGAAAAAGGTTTCAGGAAGACAGAAGATGGCGATTGGCGTTTCATTTAAATTAGTTGATGATTGTAGGTGGCAGGGAAGCAATTAACCGGAAGAGAAGTCCATAGTTGTGAAGTGAGAGAAAATAATTTATCAGAATGGAACATACGGTTGCACCAAGCCAGTTCGGCCCTAAAAGAGTGACACCGAATTGACAACTTAGTAAAACGCCAAACTTCATCTAGTGGAGTGGAAGAAAGCTCATCAGAATAATTGCCATAAAAATATTTATAGAAATATAAGGTCATGACCGATAATATTGCAGACCCTCCTTTGGATTTTGTCAAGAATCTCGAAATATATAGCAGGAGCAACAGACCAGATAGGTCAGGAATATTCAATGCATCGACGCATTGTATTTTATAAATGTTCTGGTTGCACACTCTCATAGCAGTAGACCTAGCATTTGATCCAATATAATCAATCTACTTCATGTCAATAAAAAATGTGGGCCGAAGAAAGTGCAATCGTTTGACTTTCTGGAGGTTAGTATAAGCCATAGTGACGGGAGACCGAAAAGTTTCTTTGCGGGTATTAAATTATAGCAATGTTGTTTT
>OZ038481.1:116534869-116604869 GCA_964036315.1 Acanthosepion esculentum
TTTCCTGTCCATGTTAGACGACCGACTGCTACTACCACCCAAGTCCTTCCTTACCAAAATAACATAACATGACTATAAGATACCAAAGATAGAATTGTAAAACAGCTCAACAATAATGACCTTTACCCCTCAACCATTCTTACTCCAACATTCGTGGTATTCTTGAGAACTGCTGCAGTGCTTTCCTCTTCGCAAAGTCTCTGGACATGCTGCTATTCGTTTCGAGGTTCTTGACAAAATCAGCAAATGTAATCGATCCTGATTGGGCATCTCGACTGCAGTCGCATTCTCACCGAAGTTACAATTCTTCCCTCTGTCTTTTGGACAGATATTTTCATGGCTACTGCTCTGACGAGTTTGTTTTCCCCTTTGCTAAGGACTACGTGAATTTAAGCGTGCTACTAGATTGGTATTTAGGTCCCACACTTCTCTGTTGAATTAGGCAAATGTAACCGTCAATACGACTTCAACAATTTCTTTACTCGCATTTCCCGCCTTGCTTCTCTGATAAGTAAAATCTTCAAAAATTTAAATGCATCGTTAATCGCCATCGTCTATTTTCCTGAAACTCGATCAGCTGTTATTCTTTCTGAGATCCCCCTATACTCAGTCATTCCTCGCACTTTCACGCCCTGTACCCCACTGCGTACGAGTGGCATCCCCCCTTTCTTGTAATGAAATGATTAAGGCAGTAAAAAAAGAATAGATTGCTGTATGTTGAGTTTGTGTCTGTATCAATCAGTATCAACTCCAGTTGATTGATTGATTCTTTTTTTTTAGGGATTATTACCTCTTTGTGCCTAATTTTAAACCGGAACACATATTTCATTATAAGAATGATTTTTTAAAAATATTTCAGGGGGGTATTACATTGATAATTATTTGGAGAAAATGATTTTTCCAATTAAAATAACAATGTCGAGAAAGAGGAGAGATGGATTCATACCTTTCCCGTGTGAATTTTCACGTACGTCGATGCAACGAACTCGACTGGAGTTCGAACTCAGCTCTCCAATAATCTCATTCTGAACTAAGTATAACGTGGAACCTAGTAAGGTAATTGAGCTCAAATTTTCAGTTCATATATTTAACCCCAAATGCCAAAGAGACATATCAGTATATGACGAATGGTGCCGAAAGGAGAAACGTATATCAGATGATGATGCTGTTATGGGGCCACCTCCATAAACATGCGATTTTGGTTCATTGTGATTATTCATATGTATCTTGATCGATTTTTGTTTGTTGGGAAAGAGTTAAAGTGAGAGAAAAGACTGAGTATAGAGCGGTTGAGGAAAGGATAAAAGATGAACAGAATTCAAAACAACAGAAGATAGCGATTGATGTTGCATTTAAATTTTTGAAGACTGTAGTTTTCAGGGAAACAAGTAAGAGGAAGGTAGTTTCAATGTTGGGAAGTTCAAAAAACAAAATCTTTGAATAAATGTGGTGGATATATTTTACTAATTCAACAGTAAAATAGTGGGACCTAGATTGCAATCTACTAGGACGATTAAATTCATTTAGTCGGGGTCACCAGGGAAAAAAGCTCGTCGGGATACTGAGGGAAGCTACATCACGTCTGCGAGAAACTGACTGAAGTCGAGATGCCAAGTTAGGGTCTATTACATTGCAGATCATTCTATGCATTTTGTCAAGAACTTTGAGATGAATAGCAGGAGCACAGGACCAGATATGGCAACAGTATTCAATGCACGGTCGAATGGTAGATTTGTAAATATGCAAGATGGAATCTGATGGGTAAAAATTCTGGCACAACACAATGAACCAATTGTATATACAGTAGACGCAGCTTTTGATTCGATGCAGTTGCTCCACTTCAAGTCAGTTAAAAATGTGAGACCAAAAGGGCGCACACGGAAGATTTCCAGGAGTCGAGCACCAGCCATGCTGATGGTGGGCAGGGAAGTTTCTCTATGGTGGTTAACTGAGAACAGTTTAGTTTTGGAGGCATTAAAATTCACGAGCCATTTTCTGCCTCAGTTACCCATAGATTGTTGGTCCTTCTCAAGAACATGGGCGAGGTTAACTTCGTAATTTTGACGGATTTTTGCTATTGAGACACGAATCACCATCACCATAAGTGCCTACCTGAAAACCGATGACATCAAGAAGATCATTGATGAAGATGAGAAACAGTGTAGGAACCAGCATATAGGCTTGGTTGAAAGCCGCGTTCGATTGTCAGGTTACTGGAAGAGAGTCCGTTCAGAACGACCTTCATTTCGCAATTTAATAGGAATGATTGAATTAAATCAAACAATCGCCCGGTAATACCGTAGCTCTGAAACTTGCATAGGAGAACAACATACCAAACACTGTGAAACGCCTTTGAGATATATTAGAACCACAGCTCGAGTTTCGCCGTTAATATCAAGTACTTGATATTCGTATTCAGTGATAGCAGTAAGCACATCGCTGGTAGATCTGGCAAAATGGAAGCCATATTGTTTTGTCAGAGAGTAGGTCGTGAGAAGTAAGATGATTAACCCCTTCAGCATTGATTAAATCTTCGAATACATTACCGAAGAGTAAATATCGACGTCTATACACGACATTATCAGAAAATAAAAGCTTTAACTATAGTAAAATTAAAACCTAAGTATCTTAAATTCAACAAAGCATTAGATTACTGAGTAGTTAAAAAAGTTATATAAAAATTCGCGTTATATTCGTCACGTAATTTTTATGGAAATTAGATTCCCAAACATCACGTTGTCAATATAGATATAAACATCTTAAAATCACCGTGTTATACAAAGCTTTTCGCGATATTTTAAACTACAACTGCATAATATTTGTTTCAACTCATATTAATTAACCTTCAAATAAGCTAATCTTGCTCAAATAAAGTTTCAGAAACTTATTTTATTTTTTAAAGAATTTTTAATAAATTACACGTGCAGAGAGAATTGTAAAAATTGCTTGCTTGGTTGATTGGTTGGTTGTTTGGGGTTTTATGGCATATCAACGACTGTGGGTTATTTAATGCCAGATCCAGTTTCCACATATTTATTAAATATATACACTTTGTAAACGTAATTTAAGGATAACGTTGGCAACATCATTGATTAAAGAACTTATAGCTGGCAACATCATTGTCTCAAAAACATAAAGTTGGCAACATCATTGTTTCAAAAACGTATAGCTGGCAACATCATTGTCTCAAAAACGTAAAGTTGGCAACATCATTGTTTCAAAAACGTATAGCTGCCAACATCATTGTCTCAAAAACGTAAAGTTGGCAACACCATTGTTTCAAAAACGTATAGCTGGCAACATCATTGTCTCAAAAACGTAAAGTTGGCAACATCATTGTTTCAAAAACGTATAGCTGGCAACATCATTGTTTACCGCCACTCCCAGAACGCAGATGTAGGTTATCGCCATACCCAGGACGCGGATGTAGGTTATCGTCATACCCAGGACGCGGATGTAGTTTGTCTTCATACCCTGGACGCGGATGTAGTTTGTCGTCATACCCAGACGTGGAAATGTGCTGGAAAAGACCTGGAAGTTTGGAAAAGACCTGGAAGTTCACTATTTGCCCATAGCTGGGACCCCAACAGGTGCTACCACCCCGAATCAGGGTGGACCTGGGAACACCAGCAATTAAGAGGTGGTTCAACGCTTCCTCAAAACCTCCTGATCAGAGGCCTTGGTGTTGGATGCCGTTTAACGTCGTACCCAGGACACAGTAAGTATTGGATAAAGTTAGATATTTCGATCTCAATCCAATCAATTCACGTTACTTTTCGAAATACAGAAAATTTTATAGTTGATCTATGAGCTTGAAATTAAATCTAAATTAAAAGCTTCAAAAATATTTCATTGTTAAAATTTTTATAAAATCATTTTAAATCTAAGGCATCATATTTATTTAGCGGTGCTTATATCTATATAATTGAAAATAAATTAAACATGATATGAAAATATTCAAAAATCAAGAAAGAAGCAGAAATTGTTATGTTATGGTATTTTTAATATCAAATATATATCGGGTTATAAATAAATCCATAAATTATTTTGAAATTGCATATGTATATGTTGTTTAAAATTTGCAATATTTATAGGGTGAGAACGATCAATATCAAATGAAGATCTATTAAAAAGCAATTACAATTTTTTTTTAAATCGCTGCTTTTTAATAAACACATATTTGTACAGACCCCAAAATGTCCGAAACGAAAGAGGAAATTGAGTTTTAAAACTCGTTATAAACAGGGTGAGATATGTAAATTATCGCCATTTTATACTCTCACTTTCGCGCATGCGCGTTGTTTGTTTTTGATTTTCGGTGACGGCACAGTATAATAGGAACAGCTGGGCATTGTCTGTGATTAGAAGAGCACCATCACGCAATTCACTCAGCCAGAAATTTGGAAACTGCATGATATACTGCTTGGCATTCGCACCGGAAGCTCCAATACCAACATTTCAGAGTGTTTGGGTGTCAGTTTGAAGTAAATACTGATAGTTACATGAGTCTCACGGTAATTACGAAGGTACGGCAGCTCGGAAATTCATTGTGATCATTCTGATACGAAAAGAACTACCGAATCTGTTGGGGAAGGCCTTAGACTCAACACGATGTCCTACATAATGTACCTTGAGGAGGTAGTGATAAACTGGGTCAAGAGGGTAGCTGCTGGAAGACCCTATGTCTAGAAAGCAGGGGAACCCAGTCATCGCACTCAGAAAATGTCTGCTACCATCACTCGCCACCTAATTCCTACGACTGCAACACGCTTGGTTATTACATGTGGTGCTCAGTTGAGTAAGAGATATAAAAAAACCTCCTTGTAACACCTAAGAAAAACTGAAGGCAAAGATTATGGCCACGTTCACCAAATTAATCAAGAAAGCTGTCTAGTTTTAGAAGATTCCGAAGTCGTCTGGAAGCTGTGGTTGAAGCCAATGGCGATTTTATTGAATAGATTTCCTCTCTAGTATTTAAGATATTTTATGTGTAATTTCGGCAAATATATCTGTTAAAATGAGATGTCAGTGTTATTTAATTTTTTGCGTTAATTAGACGACAATTTATATATCGCAACCTGTATACGTTAGACATCCGGATTAACGAAAAACAGCAAAGATGTGTAGGATATACGAAGCATACAGTAAATATAAATATTAATTTTGTATTTATTTGAGGTTAGGATTTTACATAATCTGTGCACGCTCTCAAACACACGAAGACCAAGACAATATTACATACTCAATTAATGTTCATAGTTTCAAGAACATTCACATAAAGATTAGATGGATATTGGAAAGAGATAATATTAGCAATCATATATATATATATATATATATATATATATATATATATATGAAGAAATATAGTCTTAAGGTGTACTATATTTATGGATAAAGTGCTCAATATCAGAGATAGAGTGTGTGTAAATATAAAAGTGAACATTGAAGTCAACACTTAGATGCGACAGGCTGTTTTATACTAAACACAATCGTCAGGCCTGATGATTGCATCTAGCATAAAACAGCCTGCCACCTCTAAGTGTTGACTTCAATATTCACTTTTACATATATATATATATATATATATATATATATATATATATATATATATATATATATATATATATATATATATAACAGATTATTATTGCAAAACCAGGATAGAATGATTGTTAAAAGAAGGATCATATATTATTGATAAAAAGGAATACAAAAGTATCGCAACGATTAAAATTTTAGGTACCTTTTGGCCGAGACATCTTCAGAAAAAATTGTGTCGCCGGAAAATAAGACGAAGTGGTTGAAAAGTAAAAATATTTTCAACAACTGATGTCTTTCAAATAAGATTCAGTTATGTACCATACGTGATACACGATCATGTATCTTTCGATACATAATTGACGAGGCAGATTTTTTCCCGCAGTAGGTTGCCACTTCTTTCTGCGGTAGACCAGTTGCCATCCAAAGCTACAGAACCCGGTCTGTCCTGCTATTTACTCATAGCTGGGGGGAGAAAAATAGTATTCATACCATTCCCAACGGTAATAGTACGTAAATGAATGTTAGGGATTCGACTGGAATTCGAACTCGGCTCCCTGATTCCTCAATCCGAGCCGCTATCCATTACTAAGATTAAGGGTTTGAATTATTGTTCATAAAATTATGTTATTCCTGGAAACATTACTCGGCGTATCACAAGGATTAAGTGTCGCAATACTAATACATTCGAGATGCTCTTTCATTCGAGATGCTCTTGTACTTTCCTGATGTACTCAAATCTTTTAAAGCCCAGTATCAGTCAATATGAGGCGCCGTCTGGCGCACATTATCTCTTCTTGATAAGATACAGTTTTGTCAATATCTGTCTAAAATTGAGGTCTTTATTGGTAATAGAACCAGAGCTAAAAACTTTGCATATTTGAATTTATTGACTGAAAGGCAATTTGGTTCTTACGTCGCAAAAGACAGGCATATTATTAATCTATCCAATTATAGCTTATCCGATTCTGATAAGTTGGTCTTGTCCCGGGCTTTGGATATTTGTATTCCCCTTAGGAAAATTGAGGCAATCGAAATATTTAGTGATTTCGAAATGATTTTTCCAAGTTAATTGAACACCTGCCTAATTCTGAGATTCATGTGCTTCATCTGAAAGCTCTTCTTATAATTTCGTTAATTCGTCTATTGATTTTCTTAAGTTCTCTTGGTAGAAGATCCATTTGCAAAGGGCCGAATTGTTAAGAACTATGACAGATATAATGGGTGTTCCAATAACTTGGACCGATTTTAAATTAAGTTTAAGCGTCTAATTTTTTTCTTTTTCTTTCAAGTTTGGCGGGCATTTGGGCGATATTAATGTTCACACATAATTGCCATGACTTAAACAATATGATCTAATAGACAAATAAATATATTTTCACCAATAATACTAATTTATTTAATGCTCACTTTGATCCGTCTTAATGAATCACAATTATATACATTCCGTCTTAATGAAAGACCCTCTATATGTATTACCAGACCTGACAAAGGTGCAGGTGTCGAGATATATCAATCTCAGTATGACCATTATCTATCTATCTATCTATCTATCTATCTATCTCAGTATGTTCCTATGCACCTATCTTCCTCCGTTTGTTCAAATCTATATATCTATCTATTGATTAATTGGTTTCTATTTTAGAGCTTATCAACCTTTTGCATTTTATTTAAAGCCAGAAAATAATTTTCGATTGAAAAAATGTTCTGGGAGATAATAATGATTTACTGATAAAATTCCTACTAATTAACCCCTAGCTGGGGAAGAAGAGGCTGATTCACTCCTTTCCGAAAGATATTTGCGCGCATGAGAATATAATGAACCTGGCTTGAACTGGAACACGGCCTTCCGTTTTCCGGTTCCTAAGCCTAACCCTAACCCTAACCCTAACCCTAACCCTAACCCTAACCCTAACCCTAACCCTAACCCTAACCCAAGATGTTATCTAGTGCACCATCCACAATTCCAAGCATAGAGCACCTGTTATTCCAAAGCAATCATCCATGTATGTACTGACCAGATTCGATGTTGCTTGACTTCAGTAATCGTACCGGTATTTCAACGTTTTATGGCTGCAAGTCTATCTATCTAGAAACTTTTAAACTATATATATATATATATATATATATATATATATATATATATATATATATATATGTGTGTGTGTGTGTGTGTGTGTGTGTGTGTGTGTGTGTGTGTGTGTGTGTGCAGGTATGCAGAAAAATAGGAAAGAACACGTTGGGTAAATAATCCAGAGTTCCTTAGTATTTTTGCTTTTATTTTTAAAAAGAGAGTGCTCCATACAGAAGTAGTGCTTATATTATAATGTTTTTTTTTTTAATATGATTCCTTCGCTACATAAGAGTTCTCATGTTTCAAAAGCGAGAGCCGAGACCCTTAATATAATTTTAGAAATTAAGTTGAATTAAGCTGTCTGGTCTCGCTTCCTCGTCAAGCGAGAATTTGGGAATAAGCTTATTCCCAAATTCTCGCTTGACCAGACAACTTAATTCAACTTAATTTCAAAAATTATATTAAGGGTCTCGGATCTTGCTTTTGAAAGATGAGAACTCTTATGTAGCGTAGGAATCATATTTTTAAAAAAGATATTATAATATATTATATATATATATATGTGTATATATATATATATATATATTATATATATATATGTGAACATATATACAGATATATATATATATATATATATACACATATACATATATATACACACACACTCATATATATATATATATATATATATATATATATATAATTTCTATATTTATAAGGGGAAGTGCTCAGTATCTGGGACAGAATGTTTATAAATATAGACAACAGGAATACAGAAATCAACACTTCACATTCACTGTCAGTGACACGTTTTACTGTGTATGAATATCGTATTGACGCCTGAAACTGATATTCACCACTCGAAGTTGACATTAGATAGATAGATAGATAGATAGATAGATAGATAGATAGATAGATAGATAGATAGATAGATATACAAAAGATGATAAAAGGTTTTACACTTGACACTCTTAATCAAATCTAGCAGAACGTTTCAAAATCCTTAAATATTGTGGTGGTTGCTTATATGATTTCGCTGTACGTAGATGAATACGCAATTGACCTCCCCTCCTCTCTCTCTCTCTCTCTCTCTCTCTCTCTATATATATATATATATATATATATATATATATATCTTCATATATATATATATATATATATATATATATATATATATATATATATATATATATGTATATATGTTCATGACAGCTGGTGTGAATATGTGTACGATCCTAATTGTATATCAGCTATTGACGTTGAAATATAGTTAAGTTCACTGGTAAATGTTTAATAATTCAACCCACCGATATATGAACTTTTAAAACTATTGGCATGTAAACATGTTTCAAATCTGAGTTGTGATTTACAATTACAACCGCTCAAGAGTAAGATGGAGTAAGATGGTTGCGAAAGGTTTTCCAACTGAATAATTAAAATTACTTTAATTAGTACTGAGTTACTCCTGTTCATTATTAATCATAGACGCTGTGTTCTTCACACTTCTAATGCACTCGCAACCTGGCTTGTTTCTTGAACGAAAATCTGGAATTCGACAATTATTTTATATTTAATTCTTGTCTCGCTTTTTCTTTTTTTTATATTTATAAGTTGTATCTTTGATGGTTTCTTTTTTTACACTGGAATTATTGACATTGTCTTTAAGATTTCTTCATATGACAATCGTTTTAATTATCGTCTCTCTGAATAGTTTTTTTTCCTCTGATTTGTCCTCTCAATATTCCGCTGTTTGGATGTTGTTTTTTTCTCAAGATTTACGCTTTATTAGTCACAACGGATTAATCTCGGTCCGTTCATTATCATTACAAACTATCTTCTGTTTTTCAACTTCGTGCGCACAGAAGCACATTAAATTTTTTTAATCAACCCGTTTCGTTAGAGACATAGAAAAGAGTACATAACTTTTATGTAATATCGATCGATGCCAATCTGCTCACCGATGAAGAAGACACAAGGCAAAACAAATGTGCTTCTAAAGTAGGATGCTGAGAATACCATGCTCTTAACATATCAGCAACAACGCATTCGTAGAGAAAACGTAAAACAAACAGGATATTTATAATTAAAAGAAGAAACAGAAAAAGAAGAAGAAGAAGAGGAAGAGGAAGAATCAGATGAAAAGGAAAAAGAGGAAGAAGAAGAACAACAAAAGAAGAAGCTGCTTCACGACGTATGTTTGAATTCATATGATTTACTGAGCATATTTTTCACAGTGATAAGTATTGACCTTGCTTACTCTTGATTGGTACCAGTTAGCAAATTGAGAGTGTCGGAGTTAAATCCTTCTTAATTGTTTACTAAGGCACGCTCTCCCTACACTATAAATACTGGGCGATTTCTTGCCCCGTTCTCTTTTTTCATTTTTGCATTTTCAGCGAACACATCTATAGTGTAAGCTCTCGCAGAAGATTGCGTCTTCCCATTTGTGGGAGACGCCATGAACATTATACACACATACACGCACGTACCAACATTCACCAAAATACAAACACTTTACGTTCGCACACAAACACAGATGTTAATGCCTATGTCCATTCTTCTTTATGGTAGATTCACTCTCTGAGTCGGCCATGTTCTTGTAGTGGACCTTCTTCTAGCAGGAGTAAACTCATGTTTTCCTAATTTAACAACACGTAAACCCCACGGTCCGCTACAAGAGCTTCCAATGCAGATCGAACTTAGATCAAAAATAAATATATACAAAATAATCTCAATCCCTAAGATTTCATATACAAAAGTGCGTAATATATTGAGGATTTTCACCCTGAAATTTATATCTTTTCTAAAATTATAAATCTTCATTTCATCTAATAGTTCCGATTATTTTGTTCGAGAAATTTTCATCCAATAAAAGACTCGAGAGCTTCTCAAGGTAAAAGTTGTGATGAATGAAAAAAGAGAAGGTAAATAGTTTACATCTGATTTGCAGAGTTACCATCATGACCTTATTATGTTTAGGGAAACATCCAAGTGTGAGTCTGTCCAACATATTAACATTTCTTTAAAAAAAACACCAGAATTTCCACTTTATATTTGAAAGACGGTAGAGATGAGGGTCATTCGACTACGCGGGGGTAGCCTGGCGAGGGTAGCCTGGCGAGGCTTAGTTTTAAATGTATTAATTGGTGTAGCTAAAGTCCATATGACATCTAAAAATGTCCGATAGAAATGACGACATCTTAGCGATTCTCTTGTGACATTTCGTCTGTAAGAAAGTGGGTGATGAGTCACCCCACCCCGAAATACCACGTAAACTATTTTGAAATGTGTCAAAACTGGAAAGTGATTCTTTGAGCATCTCCATCCCAGATATGAAAGCTATACTTTATTTATTTGTTTGTTTTAAAGCGACTTTTGTAAAGATAAATCAATGCCAAAGGGAATCAGGTACTTCCTTAACAGTAGAATGATCAGAAATTGGAATAAAAATTGTGATGGCACCCACCGTGAATCCAATCATAAAAATCCGGGATATGAAATTAGTAACTGCTAAGAATTTCAAATAACTAGGTGTATGGATATGTTATAACAAATTTATCATAGGAGATAAAGAAATTGAACATAGACTGTTCTGATCTAAAGGTTGTGTTGCCCTACACGGCAAATTGCTACAAAATCATAACATTAATCTAAAATCTCCTGCTATGATCTCAAGTAGCCTCCTCAGCGAGAGACGTCATTATAGATGTTAAGCATGGCGCCAAATTCATTAAGAAACTCTAAACTGCCAACTACATACAGTGCTGTTCGATAAATGTGACTCACCTGATTTTTTTTACTAAATGTTCTCTTCTCCGATGAAACGAAAGTTGAGCTAAATCCAAAGGATACTCGATCTAATTTCCGAAGAAGAAGCTTTGAAAGCTCTTTGGATTTAGTAGAAGGTACTGTCAAGCATCCGTTCAGTATAATGTTCTGGGGATGCTTTACTTTTCATGGAACTGGTTTATTAAAACCTATTGAAAAGACCCTCAGGAGCGAGCAGTACAAGAGAATTTTAGAGTCTTGTCTGCTCCCTTCTGCTGAAAGGGTGCAGATCTACCCCACCAAGCTCATTTTTATGCAGGATAATGCTCCCTGTCACAAATCAAAATTGATGAAGAAATACTTTGATGAGAAGCAGGTGAGTGTTATGACATGGCCGCCCCAATCTCCTGACCTCAACCCCATAAAAAATTTATGGAGCATTATAAAGAACAGGTTCAGAACAGGAGAAAACAGTTGAGCAACAAAGTGGATTTGATTGTGAATTTCATATCCGAATGGAAATCAAGTCAATGCCAAAAAGGGTTGAAAAGGTTATTCAAAATAAAGGAGGACCCATAGATTATTAAATATTTCGAACTATATTACCTATTATAAATAAATTATGCCTCTATTATTCTTTATTTAAAGCTGTTCGGTTTTGTTTCTATAGATTACTAGTAGCAGGAAATACGTGAGTCACTTTTTTGCACAGAGTTTTTCCCTAAATCTCATTTATATCCAAAATTATAATTATCAATAGAATAACTTAGGGTGAGTAAACGTTTTTACTAGGTGATCGGGAAGGTGTCTTTATATTAGTAAGATTAAAATTTAGTTTGACCCCAAAAACAATAGGCGAAAAAATTATTAAGTAAAAAAATCAGGTGAGTTACTTTTATCGAACAGCCCTGTATTTCTATGTCCTTTGTCTTTTTAGTTATATACTTTCCACTCATTCTTATCCCCTAATTCCTTTTCCTTATTTCTTCTTTCCCAATTTTCTTTTCTATAATTGCTATTTACTTCTTTCCTTTTCGCTATTTCCTCTTCCCTCTTTCCGTTTTATATTTCTTTTCTCTCTTTCCTTTTTCCTTATTTGCTTTTCACACTTTTTTTCGTTACTACCTCTTCCCTATTTTCTTTTCTATATTTCCTTTTACATAATTCCTATTCCCACTTTCTTGTCGATATATCCTTCCCCCTCTTTTTTTTTTCTATATTTCTCTCCCCTCTATCCTTTTCACTATATCCTTCCCTCTCCTTTTCTTTACTATATTCCATTTTCCCTCTCTTCTTTTTGTGATGTAGTTTTCTCTATTAATTTTTCTCTATTTATCTGTCTCTGTCTCTCTATCTCTATCTCTGTCTGTCTTATATATATATATATATATATATATATATATATATATATATATATAGTGTATTGGGACAGCATATCATGTTTAAACATATCTTGTTAAATATAAAAGACAATGAATTTCGATTGTGTCCAATATTTGGATATTATTTTATTAAGTTGCTCCTTGATCTAAGCTTTCGGGTCACATGACAGTTATCGTCTCATAGCAATCTTCTATGTCAACATAAAATATTATCACCGATGGTGAATACCTTTGTTAAAATGTCCGTTACACCATTCAGAAAATGTCTCATGTCAGCCGAAAGATTAGATGAAGGACCAACTTAATAAAAAAAATAGCCAAATGTTGGACAATTTTTGTCGTAATTTTCACTCGAAATTGAAGCGTACATACGAGAACGAAAATTTTCTATGAAAATTTCTCGGACATTCAGGCTGGTAAATGTTATTTAATACTGTTTATTATAAAACAGAGCATTTGCTTCAATACTTGTATCTATAAAAAGATTCGTTAAACATATTATAAATGTCTTTAAATATATATATAATTTTGTTTTTCATTTTTCTCCTTTTACCTTTATCTACATGCTTTGACCATTTTTACTCTATTGATGCTCTCTTTATTCCTTCCCATCTTTGCCGGAGTCAGCTTTCTCTCTTTCCCAATTCTCTTTCTCTAAATGATCTTTCCACCTTACTTCTTTATTTCTCTCGCTCTATATTTATATGAACTTGTTCTCTTTTCATTCTTTCTTTTCTTTCCTTCCGTTCCTTGTCACGTGCTACACTTTCTCTCCTTCTTCCACACTGTATCTGCATCATATTTTCCATTCCCTCCTTTTCGTTCCTTTTTTTTCTCTATTTTTTTATACTTCCTCTCTTTCTTGTCTTCACCTCCATAATTTTCCTCTTCCTTTTTTCTCTCCTTTTCACCTTTTCTTCTTCTTCACCCTTACACGCTCCTTTGTCCCTACTATATTATACATACTTGTATTAACCGTGAAATTTTCCAGATTTTTCTGTTTGAATGTTCTGATGTACTTAGATTATTTACATTATTCGGTTTGTGGATAAAGACGTTGGTTAGATCCAGTGACTAGACTCAAGAAGTTGTGAGTTCAATAGCACGCCACAGCAGTGGTGAAACAATCTTAGAGAGTTGATTTAAAGAGTAATAACTGAGAAATCAGGAAGAAGCATGACACGTGGAACTAGAACAATCTAGCCCTGTAGACGAAAGGAAGGATTCGGTTCGAAATTCCAGTCAACTGAAGAAGGCCGGGGTGTACAACGGCTGAAACATTGTGAATATGGTAATGAAGATGAGGATAACAGTCTGAAGAATGTAAATAATGTAAGTAATCATAATACCTTATCTCAGAGATATAGAGGCCGAAACGTTGTGAATATGGCAAAGAAGATGAGGATAACAGTATGAAGAATGTAAATAATATAATTAATCATAATTCCTCATCTCAGAGATATAGATAGATGTTCTGATGTATCATATTTAATGAATAAATAAGGACACAAAAAGTTCCACGAATATAGAATACCAGTGATAATTCCCTATTGCAACGTTAAATATTTGAGCTTAACAAATGTAAAAAAATATTGCAATAAAACTCATAAATATGAATAAAGGTCATTGTTTAAAACGTTCGTAAAAATAAAAAAGATTTACGATTGGCATTTTTTCCTTTTCACTGAAACAGACGTCTATCTTATGAAAGCATTATGGCCTACTCTCATTCCTCTTTCTTTTCTTTTTTGTTCTCTCTTTCTTTCTTTCTTTTTTTCGTTCTCTCTTTCTTTCTTTCTTTTTTTGTTCTCTCTTTCTTTCTTTCTTTTTTTGTTCTCTCTTTCTTTTCTTTTTTTTCGTTCTCTCTTTCTTTCTTTCTTTTTTTCTTTCTCTCTTTCTTTCTTTCTTTTTTTGTTCTCTCTTTCTTTCTTTTCTTTTTTTTCGTTCTCTCTTTCTTTCTTTTTTTGTTCTCTCTTTCTTTTCTTTGTATTTTCGTTCTCTCTGTCTTTCTTTTTTCGTTCTCTCTTTCTTTCTTTTTTCGTTCTCTCTTTCTTTCTTTTCTTTTCTTTTTTTTTGTTCTCTCTTTCTTTCTTTTCTTTTCTTTTTTTTGTTCTGTCTTTCTTTCTTTCTTTTTTCTCAGTTTTCTTTCGTTTTCCCACTGAAAACAAACAGCGTCTAGGGTATGACTTTTCAGATATTTTTCTCGTATTCAACACAGAATTGTCTATTATTTATCAGATATTGAAAGGGTGTAATATACGCTCTAACTGAGGAAAAAGTAATTATATAAGAATAGAAATAATCGCGAAATTTTCATAATTTTCCTATTTTAATTTTCTGATTAATAATTATTATTAAGTTAATAAAATTAATCATAATTATTAAGTTAATAAAGAAAATTGATCGTAGTCGAAGTCATCATGAGCTTATTCGCTCATGATGACTTCGACCACAATAAATTTTCCGTAGAAATCCCCCTGTCAAATAGAGAAATATTTGAGCTTAACAACTTTGACAAATTATTGCAATAACAACCATAGATGTGAATCCTGATCGTTATTTAAAGAAGTAAGGGTGTACAAGTTAAAAGATTTGAAACTGACGACTTTTTCCATTGCACTGAAACAGATGCAAAACACATGAGAGTGTAATAGTCTTATCTAAATTCCCTGCGAAGTAGCGTTTCTGATATTTCTTTTCCGCGAGGATCAAAACGGGATAGTCTATTATTTATCAGATAATGGCAGGGCGCAACATACAATCTAACTAAAGAACTAACGGATGGAGAAACAAAATTATTTTAAGCTGTGTAAACTTTATTTCTTTTTCATGTCCCATTTCTTTTACTTTCTCTCGTTCTCATTCTTTCTTATTTTCCTTTCTTTCTCTCTTACTACAAATCATCTCTTTCTTGCTGTCTATCAATATCCTTTGTTTCCTTTCTTTGGCTTTCTGTCCATACCCTTCTGTCTTTTTGTTCCGACTTATTGCACTTCCTCTATTTCTAAGCCTCTATAATAATTTGTCTTTGTTTAATTTCCTCCGTTTTATTCCGCTTATTTTTACGGCTTTATCACATTCTTTGCTTTGTTCTTCTAAATTCCATTTTTTCTCTTTCCTAATTTCTCATTGCGATGTCTACTTTGTCTCTCCGTTTCTCTCTCTCGCTCTCTTTTTCATTTTCATTTGTTCTTTCTCTTTTAATTTGAAACAGCCAGGATCTCGTTAACGGTCTGAAGATTCGATCACTCGAATAACAAGCATTGTGATTATTTCGGTTACAACTGATAATTTGCCACTACCTTTGATTAATCTGATAAACTAGTCACGTGATGGCATTCAGAGAATTTGCCGTCTCTAATCTCATCAATTTATACTTGAACGGCTTGAAATGCCGGACCAAGTGCTAGCCTGGGAAATACACAAAGTGGGGAGCAAACACAACGTATACCCGTAGAATGATGAGTAATATTTGACCAAGAGGCTATTGTTGCTAAAATGAAACAAATCTAATTTTTTTTTCTAACTAGATATACGTTTACCGCATCTACCTCTTGGGAACGCATCGATCTGTTACGTCTCTTGGCTGTAATATCTATTCAAATCCTTCCCTTTAGAGGTGTTGAAATGTAAATATGGACGTTGATTCAATCAAAAACAAATTGAGTAAAATATAATTAGAATAAACTATTTAAAAAGAAAGTCTTTACGTCTCGTGATGCAAAATTTTCCCATGAACAGAAAGGAAAATATGGGTGTAATCAGGATGCCTTGGAAAAGTTATTCAAGTTTGCTTGGACGAAAGAAGATACGAAAATTTTCCATACATATACGAACATATAGACGGTAGGATATGGACAATACAATGTAAATATATGTATTCCTATAATTAATTGCAGATAAGATGAATAGCAGCAAAGCCCCACCTTAAGGCAAACCTCCACAGCTAATATTGACTTCAATAGTCTAATAATATAATAAGTGAAGCTAAATGCAGCACTAGGAAGTCTATCGAAGAAACAAGTGTCGGGATAGTATCCAGTATGGGATAATGAAAATCTTTTGAAACTGGACAAAAGAGACAGGTGGATCAGAAAACAATGAAGTTGATGACAATGCCTAAAGACTTGTATTTTGATAACCGAGATCTAGTAATGGTAATATTGACCGTTTCGTTATTAAGAGACATTCGATATTCACTGACCGAGTAGCCAGCGGTGTTCTAGTTAAGATTTTCGTCAGTTCATGGCCATCGGGTAGGGATAAAATTGTAGAATATGTCCTCCTCATTTCTAATGATATTAGTCGTATATTATCAGAAATATTCGAGCAGCCAACGATACACAAGTTAAACTTTTCTTCAATTCCCGGTTTCATCAGTTTGAGAGCAAGCTGTAGTATCGGTTCAACCCCTTTATAAGGCGATTATAAGCCGTTTTCTCATATATAAACATTCAGAATTCACTGAAAAGTTTTTAAATGTTACTCGAGGTAAACTTTTTTTCACTCGCTGGCCAGCTGCATGGAATCCATGTTTAGTATCTTTTCTCCTTAATGGTAATATTAGCCGTTTTTTATAAAGAAATATTTGGAATTATGAACCTAAGAGCCACTGCTACTTTTAAATAAAATTTATAAAATCTTTCTATGAATAGATTATTTTTACTAAATAGGTTTCTCAAATTTAGTGACTGTTTTCGTTCTTTCTAATATTGCTAGTAGGGGAGGTTGTCAATCTTTTTTTTAAATAGTTGGCAATGTCAATATTTTGATTGTTTCTATATAAATTATATGGATTATCCAAGTTAGTTGTTGCTATTAGTGTAAGTCCTCAAATGATGTGGTTTCTGTTCTCTGAAACAGTTCTTTGTTTATGATCCGGTAGCCCCAGTTCACAAGGGTCGAAGAAATATTTTACTCGGTAAAACCAACAGGCTTAATTCGCACGTATCAATTTATAACTATTGGTCTGAAAATGCGGTTGTATGAAGCTAATTGTTTGCATAGGTCTGAACGCATTCGGCGCCATGCCTGATATACAGAGGAACGTTTCAATGGTTGAACTAAATTATGTTGGGAAAACGTATATGCAGAACGTACAATAAAAAGCAGGAATGACGAAGAGATTGGAAATTAATATTCAAAATATTATAGTTAAAATTCCTTAACATTTAATTTTGGATTTTTTTTAAAGCTTTTCACCCCAAGCAAGCCTGGAGTGCCCACTATCACGCAACATGTTACAGAGAGTGAAATTAAGAGAAAAGAGGGATGTTTGAGGAAAGGATAAAGAGAAGGACGGTGGTCAAGATCAAGGTATCAGAAGATGTCGATTGACATTACATATAAATTATATGAAGATTATAGTTATCAGGGAAACAAGTAAGAGGAAGGGAGTTCCATTGTCGGGAAGTATAAGAGAAGAACCTGTTGGAGTAGAAGAGGCCGTTCCATTTAACTGTTTCGACAATAAAAAGATGAGACCGGGATGCCAACCTAGTAGCACGCTTAAATACATGCAATCGAGGCACCAGGGAAATAGCTCGTCAGAGCGGATGTCATTAAAATATTTGTATAAAAGATAGGGAGAAGTCACATCAAGGCTCCCAGAAAGTGACTGGATTTTTTCGAGAACCTCAAGATCAACAGAGGGGGCACCAGACCATATATGGCAACACTATTGCATGCATAGATTAGTGGTAGATTTGTAGATGTGAAGGATGGTCTCAGACGAGAAAAAACATTTGGTGCGAAAAAAGAGAACCTATTTACATTGCGGTAGATGTAACTATTGATTCAATGTAGTTTTCCACCGCAGGTCAATGGAAAACCTGAGACCAAGAAGGCGCAGTGACACGCCCCCCTGAAGATGAGTATCATATATGCTGATAGGAGGCAGGGAGGTTTTCTATGGTGAGTAAACGAAGCAGATTCCTTTTGGAGGCATTAAAATTTACAAGCCATTTCTTGCCCTAGTCAACGACAGATTGAAGACCCTTTCCGAAACCAATTGCCAGGTTAATTTTGTCACATTTACTGAGACAGGAGTAAATGGTGGTGTCCTCTTCGTAGATGCCTATGTGAGCAATGATGACATCAGGAAGATCGTTGATGAAGATCATAAACAGTGTAGGACCTAGGATAAAGACTTGGGGAAGTTTGAAAGTAATTGGAGTAGAACCCGTTTAGGGAAACCTTTATTTCACGGTCTAACAGGAATGATTATATTCAATCAAATAATCGATGATTTGAATAATTTAACACTAACAGGACATATAGACAGCAAGAGAAACATTTGAAATCAGTGAGTATCATACTTGTTAATTTTGTGCTAGCGGATAGAGGACAACGAGTAAGCAAGGCGCAGACGGATTGTTAAAAAGCAAGTATTTTAGAGAGAAATATGGCAGCAAGGTGTGCAGAAACATGGTTGTCCATGTCCTGAAGGGTCAAGACACATAATGTAAAACATAGAAGAGAGAAATTAAATTATTTTAAATGTCGTTTCCCTTCAGGACATGGGCGATCATGGCTCTCCAAAACGTCCTAACTCTTGTATTGTTTGTTTTTCTACTATTCCTCCCATTCCCAATTCTGTCATCTATTCACAGAAGTTATTTAGATAGACTATTCCTTTATATTTTTCAACTTCATTATTTGCAGTGCATTCCAAGCATTCTTTCATCGTAATGTCTCCTAGCAATTTCAGCTATTTCTAATTCTAAATAAAAGTGTCCGTTTTAGTTTCTATATTCCTTAAAACTCTCGCGTTACTTACATGTGTTCTTGTTCCTGTTATTGTCAGCATCTTTATTTAGACTATCTCCGTTGCTTCGTCCCTTCTTCATCTTTGCTGAAATTGCCAGCATTCACTGCCATCTAGAAAGTTTGATCTTATATAACAGTTACAAGCTTTATCTTTCGTTTCCGACAAAATTTTCTTGATTTAAATAAATTGCTTAGTTTCTGGAAAGCATCTGATTTCACCCTCACATTTTCTGTAATTTGTTATGGCATTTCTCATTATCCATTCAGGACGTGGTCGAATATGGCTCTCCACAACTTCCTATACCTTGTAGTTCGTAGTATCGTCTGACTTTTTGCTATGCTTTTCTGTTCTGCCATCCATTTAGAAAAGCTCGTTAGGTTGTTTACTCACTGTAAGCCCATGTTCTTCTTTGATATTTACTGTGAGTGTCTAATTTTCGAAGTCATCTTTCCTCGTAATATGTCCAGAAATTTAAACTTTTTATAAATTTCCTTCATGGTGTTTAAAGCGATACACATGATTAAAACGGTTCTCTCCTTTTACAGACTGTCTGTCGTCGCAGACTGAGCTCGGACTACTTATTCAGTCATGTCGGATTTTATTCGTCGATACGTATACTGTTGTAGAGTTCCTTAAAAACAGTAGCAACCATAAATAATAATAATAAAAGTCACACTATAACATGTTCAATATCATTTCGTTGTGTATACAATTTCATTTTAAGAAAATAAACTTTTGTTTTAAACTTTACTTTTATTAATTTGTTTTTAATAAATGTTATATTTGCATTGCAAATCAATTTATCAGTTATTTTCTGCGTGTAATGCCTACACCACCATTATTCCTTGTGCTATAAAATATTCCTGTAAGAAAACTTACACATTTAATTATTGAAGTAACTTATCACTAAACTGTACAGCACACAATCTTCAGTCAAATACAGACACGAAATCCATCTTCACCATAACGTATCTTTTAAAACAATACTCTCGAAAAGAACGGTAACTTCCCCACAATGACAAGCAATCTATGAAATCAACGTTGACTATATATCAAGCAACGTATGAAATCAACGTGGATTATATATCAAGCAATGTATGAATTTGACATAAGTTATATATCAAGCAATGTATGAAATCAACGTAGATTATATGTCAAGCAATGCATGAAATCAACGTAGATTATATGTCAAACAATCTATGAAATCAACGTAGATTATATGTCAAACAATGTATGAAATAAACGTACATTATATGTCAAACAATGTATGAAATCAACGTAGATTATATATCAAGTAATGTATGAATTTGACGTAAGTTATATATCAAGCAATGTATGAAATCCACGTAGATTATATGTCAAGCAATGTATGAAATCAACGTACATTATATATCAAGCTATGTATAAAATCAATGTAGATTATATATCAAGCAATGTATAAAATCAACGTAGTTTATATATCAAGTAATATCGAAAATACACTTTACATTGTATGGTTTAACGCCAGAGAATTTCAAATTAGAAACACCCTCTCTATTATTTATGAATTTCCTCCACAACTAATGTAAAGCCATATAAACAAGGAAGAAAAATCATCGGGTTAATGTGTGGAATAATTAAATAATAGAACTGAATTAAAATGACTGTCGCTGATAAAATGTATTCGAGGTTCTACTCGCCTGACATTTATGAAAATGTGAATGCATAATACGAAATCACAGATACCAGCTTCATTTGTAAACGTACTATGATCACGTGCACACACACGCACAGGCAAAGAAAAATATGTACACGCATACACACTTAATTATTGCGCGCGTACGAAGATATATATATTAGGCATATGAGGAAAAAATTCTGAATAATGCGCAATATTTTCCACTTTATAACCTTTTCATTATATATATATATATATATATATATATATATATATATATATATATATATAATGAAAAGGTTATAATTTTTCGAGTGAATAATGTATATTTAAAAAAAAAAAGAGAGAAACCGCAAAAGTTTTCGGTTATAATGTGAGATTTGTTTTAGCGTATATATTATATTTTATTCTTCATATTTTTGATACACAAGATTCCGGTCTCGTGAACTTCTTCAGGCAAATTAATGGAATCAATTTTTAAATGAATAAACTTATGTTCTTGTACTGTTTCATTGTTCATTTAGACATATATATAAGATTTCAGATATAATTGGAAATATATCCGTAAAAGGACAATATGAATAAAATAAAAAAAGTTAACCTTATATTATCAACGCATTTCATCCACTGATGAACATTAAAAGGCAAAGCTAAGGATTGTATTTTACAACAAGTATTTATATTCAAAGTAAAAAAATTTGTTAGTGTTTGAAATTTTTTTAATTTAAGAAACGTTCATAGATATTCATCCGGGTAAGTGAAAAATTTATGTAAATTTTGCATAATGCGAAGTGACGTAATTTAACGTCTAATACACAATAATGAATAAAGGATGGTTTGTTGATTTATTTTTATATAATGTAAATAATATTTATATTATCTTCATTTGGGATTAATTTAGCTCTTATATAAGTTAAATTAAAAATATGAAATTTAACTGGTTTCTTTTCATTTTTTAAGATTTTATAGCCATGTATGCTGTCTTAGGAAAGAAGTAATTCTTTCAGAAGCAGATATTTGAAAAGAAATCCGAAGCACAGTATATATGTTGGCAAGATTCGATAGCGGCACTCCCGAGAAGTTATCTTCTCTTTTAATCACTGAGGAAATCTTTAGGATCAATGCTGATATAAGTTTTCCGTTTTTATTTATTAACTTAAAATATATAATAAGTATAAAATTATATAATAATTTCAAATCTATAAGATTTTTAAATTTAAATTTAAAAATATTGAAAAATGTTCCTTTTCCCTTCACACACACATATACAGACATATATATATATATATATATATATATATATATATATATATATATATATATATATATATATATATATATATATGAAGTGTGTTTCATTAAGACGCCTTATATATAAGGGTGTTTCATTAAGACGGATCAAATTCAGCAATAAATAGATCAGTGTTATTGGTAAATATTCATCCATTTCTCTATTAGATAATGTTTTTAAGTCATGATAATTATGTGTGAAAAATAATCTGAAAGAAAAAAATAAATCATTGGACACTTAAACTTAATTCACATTTAAAATCGGTCCAATTTATTGAAACACCCATTATATATATATATATATATATATATATATATATATATATATATATATACATATATATATATATATATATATATATATATATATATATATATATATATATATATATATATATATATATATATAAATGTTCAGGGTCAGTCAAAAACGTTTATACATTTGGAAGATTTCTCAATAAATAATTCAAGCAACTAGAACCAACAATACTGAATTTAAATAATGTATATGAAGACAGTATTTATTATAAATGAATGCACTTAAGGTTTTGTCATTGCGTGTTTTCAAATTGATGCCCGTTACGATCCAGACATTGCTGACAACGCCACGCGATGGTATCAAAAGCAGCAATAAGCATTTCTTGGAAACTTCTGAAATTTTTCCATTACCGTTTCTTTCTTCACTTGTCTTGTTGATACCCATGGTCTCCCCGGACGATTCTTGTGCAATCGTGTAGCGTACCATCAGCTTCAAACTTGACTCTACTTTCGTACGTGGATCTCAATGAAACTTTCTTCCATGGTACTGTTGAACGTCAACAGGATTTTCATACTTGAAGTAGCAGTACAGGATGGAATTCATTTGTTTATAGGTAGCTCTGACGACATTAGTAAAACTAACGTGTAAATCTGAAAAGAAAATTAGTTGACTTGAACTATATAGTGGACGCGTGCGGATACATTTTTGAGACACCCTATATATATATATATATATATATATATATATATATATATATATATATATATATATGTATATATATATATATTGTGTTAATATATATATATATATATATATGTATATATATATATATTGTGTTAATATATATATATATATATATATATATATATATATATATATATATATATAGTGTTGTTAATATATATGTATATATATATATATATTAATGTTTCGATGCAACATAGCATCTCATTTTAACACCGCTTGATGAGATGACATGTTACATTTTTGTAGAGGAAATATGTATGTTCAAATGTAATAATATATAATAAAGAATAATCTACTTCTGCATTGAACCCTTTTTAAATTAATGTTATGAATGTTTGGATTTATATTTGATTCGTTCTTTTTGCATTTGTATATATATATATATATATATATATATGTGTGTGTGTGTGTGTGTGTGTGTGTGTGTGTGTGTGTGTGTGTGTGTGAGAGAGAGAGAGAGAGAAAGAGAGAGATAGAGAGAGAGTTACAATTAATGACATCCAAACGATTTACCTCAAACAGATGATCATTTTGTATAGTTTTTCCCTAGACTTATCAAGGCAAATACATTTACTAATATGCTTCAATTAATGTTAATTTAATTAAATGGATCTTAATCTAAATAAAATTCGGTGTTAATATTTTATTTAGATTAAGATCCATTTAATTAAATTAATTTGAATCGACCTGATTTATCCTGCATAAAAACAAGAAACGGTATCGACCAAAGTAACATATAAACCAATATTAAGATCTAAAAAGTCTAGAGTAAATTCTTGGTTGCGAAAACCGACTTCTACTAACCACTAATCCCTCAGCCCTTATTTACCCATCCCTTCTCTCTCACTTTCCCTCCCCACTACCAATCTAAAGTGTCCGTTGGTGGACTTCCTTCATTCACAGAGTAGGTTTTCGATCTGATGAGATGAACATCTCGGTGTTCACGAAATAAAAATATAAGATATGGATATTTAAAGTCTCCGTCTTCTTATTATCATGCTTGATAATTTGGGAAGTTACATTTCAAATTTAAATATGTACCCTATATGTAACGTGATAGAGAACGTCTTCTCTCAGCTTGGCAGTATAGAATAACGTATGTATTAAATGATTTATAAGCGTTACAAATATTTTATACACGTAATACCAATATATTCTGCAATTCTCTCTGTAAAGAAGATATCAAAATACTCCTGAGAAAAAGTTCCTATTATACTAAAGAAACAACCAATATTAAATATCTTTCTGCACATTAGATGGTATTAGCTATTTACAATACATGTAAACTATCAAATACATTCGCTTTCCTCTAATGTCACGCTCAAGTTTTGTTCCGATACATAAATTCGCACTTTTGTAGGCCTAAGCTCTAGCCGCTAATTGACTTGGGTCAAAAATTAAAGCCTGGCCATTTCTGTGATTGGCGTATGTTGTTTGATGTGGCCATTCTCCAGGTCAAAAATTATCAAGAGTCTCTGAAATTTTCGCTTACCTATAGGCGTTCTTAAAGTATCGAAACATGTTTTACTCATTTCAATCCAAATGAGTACACAAATATGCCGTTAGACATACAGAAATAATCAAATCAAGGCAAAAAGCGGTGGATTGATACGAGTAAATCTTCACAACCGATCCCAAACCTGAGCTTTATGGAAGATAGGTAATACTGTTCGTGTTCAAAGATCGCCTGTGTACCATTCATTTGAAATTATTAAAACCCAATAAAACATTATATACAGCTGCAACGTGTTCAAAAAATCTGGTCGAAAAACGCCCTACATCGATAGGAAAGGTTGTCTGCCTCGAGGATAACGAAAGAGCCGTATAGTTTAAGAATAACTTAGAAAATGATTTGGTACTCTACCTTCCATATTCAGCTGGTTTTGAAGCAACCGACTATTGGTTTTATTTTTGTTTTGTTTTTAGTGGGTCGCTGCAAAATGGATTCGCAGGGAAAGTGTTTTCAATGAAAGCTAGATTCAAAACAGTCGAAAACTTTCTCATGTCAAAACCTGCAAAATATTACTCAAAATTTATCAAAGAGATCCTTAATAAGTGGGAAGAATTCAATAGAAATAATGGTGAATATATAATTGAATAAAATGTAAATGTTGAAGAATATAAAATTGATTTTAAAAAAGAAAATTATTTATTATTATAATTAAGAATTTAATTTTGACAGGGAAGCAGGTAGAATGGCTTCTGCATCTGTGCAGTCAGAAAAAGAGAGTAACATAGACTGAAATATAATGCTTCGCATAAGAACATTTAACCTTTTATATCTGTTACTTGGGAAATTTGATGTGTTGTAATGGTCATGTCGCAGTGAGTGTACGTGTTTTTCTTTCTTGCTGAAAGAAAATGATGTCTTATTTTAAGAGAATATTAAATCATTTTGATACATTTCTTAAGATTTCTTAATTTAATATTAATTCTTAATATTTTTCGTTATGGATTATATTGTAATTTTTGTCATATTATTACGCGATCTTTTCTGTTAATTCACACCGAAATATTAATTCACCCCGAAATAAGGAGAAATGTTATAGTTGCTAAAATTCACACTAATGTCTCCCAGAGTGAGACCTTTCCATTGCAGTACGATTGTGTCAACCTTTACGACCGCCCGACATGTGAACGAATCGGGTGCGGTATTTCTAAATGGTTAATGTCTACATTCGCTCTCACCCTGATAAACCTGATTTTTTTTTAATTGCAAAAGATTCTTTGTAAGTATCTTGAATATCTTCCGCACTTACGAAATGTGAATAATTCACTAATTTTTGGTAATTTTTCATTCTGTGTGTTGCAGTTGTTGCGAGGCAGGCTAAACATTTTTTTTTTCGTTTAAACTTTATAATTTCAAAGAAAAATGTAATAAAGACAAAGAAACGTTGATTTAAAAATTATAATTTGTTGGGGTGAATTAATATTTTCAATAAGTAACTTTATATTATTTGGGGTCAATTAATAGAAAAGATCCCTATTCTGCATTTATAACGTTTAATTATTACATTAATTATTAATTAGTATTTAGTCGCGGTATATATAGATTGGTTTATGTTTTAAAACAGGTGTTATTTAGCAAGTTTATTTTTTTAAGTGTCACTAAAAATCATTATTTGAAGAATATTCAATACCCTGTATTTGTTAAATTATTTATACATAGCCGTGAATAATTCTACTCTGTTTTATATTTAAGCGTCACTTTTCTCTTTTTATGAATGAGGACGTAACTTTCGAAATTGTAGGAAAGTCGTAATGTTTCTTTTGTTTATCTCTCACTATTCATTATGGCAGATTTTCTTCCCTATCATTTATTATACGCAAGTTTTTTTTTGTTTTTGTTTTGTTAAAATTGCCTATAATATTATTTTTATCCTTTTCTTTTTTATTGACTTTAAGTGACATTTTTGTTTGGACGAAGACGTAATTTCATATTTCAACGAAAAGCAATTCGAGTTATTATTTTATTTGTTTTTTTGTTCAGAATAGTTAATTTTTTCACAACAAAAATAATAATAAAAATATAAATGTTCCCATATATTTGATGATAATTTTATACTATTTTTCATTTCTTATTTATTTATAGATTTCTATTGTAATCATTTAAAATATATATAATAATATTTCTTAAACTAGTACATTTGATTACTAGCTGTTCACTCCGCCGACGTCCAGTGTAATATATATATATATATATATATGGGTATAGGAGGTTCTGGATAGAGGTAGTATCTCTGATCACTGGTCCTCAGACATCTCCCAAATCTCTCATTTGATGGCTCCAAGTAGCCATGACCCGAGGAACCGCTTTAGCTATCGGGCTAAAAATCACGTGTGGTGGTGATTTTAACACGGTACCACTGGGCAAAGGAGCTCCTCGACGAAGGTCACCGTCCAGGGCGGAAGGGATCCTCTGATGATCTATAACGACCAAGTCTAACCTGGAGAGGTATGGGCTCTGCCAGGTTAAAACGACCAATACACGCCACATGATGAGCCCAACAAGGAAAAATTCACGAAGACCTAGGCTAGGACACAGGACCGCGACAGATGGTGTAGAATGATGGAAGAATGGTCGGCGCCGCAACGACACATTCCGGTCTTAAGTGCGAAACATGAAAAAGAAGAAGTAGAAGAATGATTAGTAAACTTCTCTTGGCAGATCAGCTACAACTGAGTAGTGTGTTCGATCATCACTAGGATGCTCTACACATTTGCCTTGTGCGATGTCTCAGCTATGCTTAGGTGGAACCACCTCTTAATTGCTGGTGTTCCCAGGTTCAATCTAACCCGGGGTGGTAGCACCTGTTATGGTCCCAGCTATGTGCAAATAGTTAACACCCAAACTTGCGTAAAAATAGATTTTAATACCAGAAATATTTTGTAATAAAAAAATTTAGTACCAGCAATAATTTTTGGAGGAAAAATTATCATAAGCAATACTTTAAAAAAATACCAGCAATACAAACAGCTACACATTCTTTGGAAAAAAATATGACCAGCTATAGATTTCTTCAAGGAAAAACATTCCCAGAAATACATTTCTGAAGAAAAACATTATCAGCAATAAAAATTTTGTCGGCATAAAATAACCCATTGAGATTGATATACAGTAAAACAATACAAACCAAACCAAACGAATCAGCTAGGCTTAGTGAATCACAATATTGTTTTTGTTAGATTTTTGAAAGCGTCCTGCTAACGATAAGTGAGATCATGTTCTAAGTTTTTACCGATATTCCTATCCCCGAGAAAATGGTCCGTAGAAGAAAATATACTTAAATATAATTCAATATTGTTTATTCTCTGTGGTGATCAATTGAGATAAAGAGTTATATTGAGAAAACGCGAAACTATATGGAAAAGTGTAATCAGAATATATTTACAATTCTCGTCTTTCCTTTTGTGTCTACACTGGAACAATCTGCCGAAATAAAAATGGTTATTTTATTTTTCTGTCAGTCTTGACCCCACCACCACCACCACCACTGAGTCAAGTTATGACACAAGGTCAGTTTTTAAAGTGGGGACCCGAGTGTTTTCACTCGGGCCGCTGGCATTAGGTGGTCCTAGCTTGTCCAAGCTGGCCAGGTAAGTAAGAGTATAGGAAGTCTTCCGCATTTTTCTTTCATACGACATTTTATATCAGTCCGACGGTTACTAAGTAAACAAAAAAGGTTTTATTTCCATGGACGGTGAAGGATCCTGTTACAGAATAAAATGTCGTCTAGTATATCAGAATAAAAAAACAATTAAGCCCCGATCACCATCATCATCATCTATTCCATAAGTGGGTGTGGTCGCAATGTCGCTGTGCAACTGATCACTTAGCCTGTCTCCATCCCTATGTATCTGGGTTGTAAACCGCAATAACACGTAATGTCTCTTAGATAAAATTGAACTGGCCTAGACCATCCGTCATCATATCAAACCACAGCCGATGTCTTCTAACTAGACTTAGTCAAAGATATGTGGCCGTTGACTGCCCCGGGGGCACACATCGTTCCGGCCTTTGAATTCAGTCTGGAAAAACCCTACAAAAAGGTTCATCTCACTTTTTGACATTTTTTTTTAATCCTGCTGATCGCCTAGCCACCTGCTATACGGGAAAAGGCCTAGTTGCGGGTAGTATTGGGTTACATTGTACCAGTAGTAATCTTAGAGTAACCTCACATAAATCTCAATCTCCATGGTGATTTTCTAAAAGCAGCTTAGATGGGGATACAATGTCGATATTATGGGACACAGAGTGAAATCGAATTCACTCCTTAGTTGTAATTGTTCTAACGGAACACGCTTGCCGACCATATACCAATTCGAAGAGCCCGAATCTCAACCCGTATGGATCATGAAATATAGAAAAGAAATGAATTCCAGGAAAAGTGCCTGGCCAATTCACAGGAGGGAAAAACTCTGATCATTTCACTGATTACACTAGGCAACACGATTTTTGGTACCAAGAAACAAAACTATAGCAAATATGATGGTGCTGATACAAAAAATGATCTTAGTTTTTCATAGTTAACTACCATTTTCGTTGTACTGAAATTATTCATTTTTCGAAAAAAAGATCAATTTACGATTGCAAAATGTACTTAATAAAGGTTATAGAAACCCATCAATTTTCAGATACGCCGAGCAGTTTATATCACTCACCTCAAATAAACAATGTTTATAAGAAAAACATGTTTTTGAGTAAAAGAAATTTAAAATAGATGTATCGAACTTTTCCAAATTATCGCCAAATTTCAAAATAACTGATAAACTTTATGAGTAATACACTTTAGTAAACCAGATAATTAAGGTGACATAAAAAAAACTGAAACCCTAAAATCATGTTTTATATTCATAAATTTATCCCATCACTTTTATCCCTTCAGTACAGAAAGAAACCAAGCACATTGTGGGCATTTTGTTTTCACATTTGAAAGAAACTCCGTCTAATGTACCTATTCAATTGCACATGATACTGCAAGAGTATCAAAAGGGACTTAAATAATGTTGAGCATGACAATCAAGAATGAGAAAAAATTTACCATAGTTCTTATGTTCACGGTAGTTTTATTTCTGCTGTTAGCTTAGTAAATGATTTGATGAAAATACCTGGTGATGATATAATCACTCTTGTTATTTTTAAAGACTTATGGTCCTTTTGTTATTGTAAAAATAGTATTTTTCAATAAGAGCAATATTTGTTGTTTTAAATACGAATTGAGAGTTTTCTACGATTCTATTTTGAGAAATATTGCCATCTCTCAATATCATATATATGAAAAACAAATGAAAAAAAGCCATTTTTACAAAAATGAGGCATTTCTGTACAGCGAAAACGGTAGCTAACCTTGAAAAGTAAGGTCATTTTCAGATTCAGTGCTCTCCAATTAGCTAAAAAATATTTAGTGTCTCGACACCATTACAATTTTTTTGGTTGACCAGTGTTATTATTTAACAGATTTTTTAAAATCTCATGACAATTCCACTGAAATTTAATTTGCCTAATGAAAGAAATCGAAATTAATTAAAGGAATTAAGTCTCTATTTTTTTTTTTAAATTGAGAGTGTTGTATCATTTTATTGCCTCTGTATATTGGTATTGTAAATAACTTATACCTAAGCAAAAACGTTTCAGAAATTATATATATTTTCTTATATAGTTTTGTACAACTGATGATCCTGGTTCAGGCATATAGCTATAAAAATCAATATACTGCATATGAAAAAATATCGGTAAGAAAAATAATATCTATGTTATGATTCATTGTGAGATACGAATAAGTATTTTATTCTTGCTACGGCGCAACTGAAAACAAATGTTTATGTTTCCTATTGTTAACGTTTACAAAACAAAACAAAGAGAACCACATGTGAAATACTAACAGTACATCGTCATAGATCTACTGTAGATTGGAACATATTTTATATAAGCTGCGTTGTATGACGAGCAGAATTTTCTAAGATAGCAAAACGTCATGGTTTATGCCTTCAGTGAAAGCGAAACTGTTTAACCGTAAACAAAATTAAGTTATTTCCTGGTAAAGACAGAGTATTGCTTAAGCATGTAAATAGAATGCTTAGTTTTAACATTCACGATCTTTGTATAAGGAAAATAAGTATTTACAAACATGCACTGACTTATTTTGCTTAATTATTATAATGACAAAACCATTTAATTAATTGGAATGGGAATGCTAATGGTTATGTTCCCTTTTTCTTATAAGAAAATATTCGGAACTTATTGTTCGAGCTATTCATAATAACGGTAAAGCTCGTGCCGTGGCCCTAGACATCTCCAAAGCGTTTGAGAGAGTTTGGCATGCCGGCCTTCTTCGCAAGCTTCAGGATTATGGTATTACAGGTCGATTGTTTGACCTAATACAATAATTCCTGTCAAACGGTGAATTGAAGGTCGTTCTCAATGGATTCAGCTCCAGCTCCTATCCCACTAACGCAGGTGTTCCTCAAGGCTCCATCCTAGACCCTACTCTGTTCCTCATATTCATAAATGATCTTCCTGACGATTCCCAAGTCGGCATCTATGCGGATGACACCACAATTTACTCCTACCTCAAAAACAAATCTAGAGATACTGACAAAGTTAATCTGGCAGTTCGACTCGAAAAGGACCTACAATCGGTTGTGAACTGGAGCAAGAAATGGTTGGTTAACTTTAACGCCTCTAAAACAAAACTGCTCTCTATTAACCACCACAGGTATCCATCCCTGCATCCCATTAGAATGTCTGAAGACCAACCTCTCGAGAGCTCCTCCCTGCGGCTGCTCGGTCTCACGCTGTCCACTGATCTGAGATGGAACAAATACATCGAGTCAATTGCTTCATCCACCGCGAGGAAAGTTGGCTCTCTGTGCCGGGCTAGGAAATTTTTCTCCCTGGAATCGATCCTCCAAATCTATAAATCAACCATTTGCCCTTGCATGGAGTATTGCTGACATATATGGTCTGGAGCCCCTGTTGTTTGCCTCAGGGTTCTTGATAAGATCCAGAGACAGATATGCAACGTAATTGGCCCTGATCTGTCATCTCGTCTGCAGTCGCTCCCTCACAGACGCGCCGTTGCCTCGCTCTGTCTTTTTTACAAATACTTTCACGGTAATTGCTCCGATGAGGTGCTTTCGCTGGTTCCCAGGCCTCATGAATTTAAGCGTCCTACGAGGCTGGCATCCCGTTCCCACCCCTTCACTGATGCAACCGTTAGATGTAGACGTCTCTTCTACTCCAATAGCTTCGTGTCTCGAACCTCTCGCCTGTGGAACTCCCTTCCTTATTCCTGTTTCCCTGACAAATATAATCTCCAACTATTTAAGTGTAACGTCAATCGACATCTCCAGTTAATTTGATCTATCCACTTCCCTTCTCCACATCCTTTCCCCTTTCATTCCTATCTGCTCTCGCTCCAAATCTTCAGTAACCCCCTTGCCTTTATCGATCCACTATCTTTCTCCACATCCTTTCCTCTAACACTCCTATCTGCTCTTCCTCCAAACCTTCTGTAACCCCTTGCGTACTAGTGGCTTCCAGCCTTGCTTGGGGTGAAAAGCTTAAAAAAACCATTCGGAACTTATTGTTTGAGCGATCAGTGATCGGTAGAAATTTATAAAATCTTTCGATTAACAAAATTTTAAAAAAGTCCTGTCACTGTTATCGCTCTTTCCAGTATTGAAGATATCTGCCTTTCTAAAGTTTCTCTTCGCGGTAGTGTAGAACACGAGTATCTATTATTACTTTCTCTTTGTGGTAGACGTGCTATTCATTTAATTGTTACTGCTGTCGGTAGTCCTCAAGTATTGTGGTTTCTGATATTTGCTAGACTACTTTGTTTGTGATTCTGTAGCACCAGTTCACAATATTCACTTCCTTCCTAATCTTTTGTTTAGAGACGAACATCAACATTTTATTACATGTGATATCAATTTTGGTGTCCACTGTTGTTGAAAATCTTCAAAAAATGATCTGGTTTCATTTAATTGCTACAGGTCTTCATTTGTCATTTTTTTTGTCGGAAGGATGGACCCCGCTTAGACATACAAGTTTCCTTCGTTGTAAAATTCTGCGACAATACTCGGAAGATCTACCAATCTTTTTTTTCTGTCAGTTTGTCCCTGTGATGTCAGTTAATTTACATTCTTTCTGAGCCAGCTATTGAATTCACGACTACTAGAATTATAGAGTTGTAACTGATGTCCAATCAAATCTTGTGTCCACTACGCCACTGTCGATAACGTTCAGCATCAGTTCGGCAGGAACAAACAATAACTGACATCATATATCTGAAATATATCTCAATACTGAACTCTCTTCTCTGACAGTCTGTTTCATGCTAGACGCAATCGTCATGCGTCTAGCATGAAACAGACTGTCGCCTCTAAGTGTTGACTTCTATGTTCAATTTTATATTTACACACGCTCTATCTCTGATATTGAGCGCTTTATCCCATAAATATAGCACACCTTAAGACTATATTTCTTTATATATATATATATATATATATATATATATATATATATATATATATATTTAAAATACTGACATATACAGGGTGTATCAAAAGTATTTTGATAAACTTTGGGAAGTGGGTCCTCACACCAAAACAAAGACAAACGTCCATCCAAACATATGTCCGCAATTCAATCGTCTTTCATTTATTAAGCCTAAAGATTACCGTAGACGCTGTTAAATGTATAATCCAAGATACAATCCAAAAATTCAGTATCTGTCTATATTTATGAGATGAGGTATTATGTACACTATTTACATTGCTCGGACTATGATCCTCATCTTTGTTGCCATATTTATCACAACGTTTCGGCCATTGTGCGCTCCGACCTTCTCCGGGTGGTTGGAATGTCGAACTGAACCATTTATTTCGCTCGCTGGGATAGACTGTTCTAGTTCCACGCGCCATGTCCAATGGATGTCAGTTATCACTTATCTCCTGTTAATTCACCTCTTCAAATTCTCCACCGCCTTAACCAGGTATTGAAATCACACTCTTTGGGTCCTGTCACTGGGCCATAATTTGTAAAAGTATTTTGTTACAGACTGTCTCTCTCTCTCTCTCTCTCTCTCTCTCTCTCTATATATATATATATATATATATATATATATATATATATATATATATATATATATATATGCATATATATATATATATATATATATATATATATATATACATATATATATATATATGTCTGTGTGTGTGTGTGTGTGTGTGTGTGTGTGTGTGTGTGTGTGTGTGTGTGTGTGTGTGTCGCCCGTGAGCACGCACACAATTCACCCTCAGTATTCGGGAAATAAAAAAAAACTTAGCGACCCCTTTGTCAATGTATGCAACATTTTGTATATCTTTCCACATTGTTCACACTTCTCTCAAAATTAATACATTTTCTATAATTTTGAACAATCAGTTCATATTATGATTATTTATTTTACTTATTTTGATCGGAATCAACCTGCATTCGTTTACATTCGAACTCACGGACAATATAATTCAGAATACCGATACACAATAAAATACTATACAAAAACAAACATATACTGCATCTGTATTGCATATATGAGTGCAGTTTCTTAATCGGATGAAAACATGCACGATACGAAAGTAAACTACGTCTGACATGTTCAGCGTTTATACCTCTCTTGAGATAAAGATTCAAAATTACACGCCTATTTCAAGTCTCGTTTCAATTACGGCAATATTATCTACGTGATAACAGAAAAAGTGGGTAAAAAGGATTCTAATTTTATTTTCTACTTTCTTTCACTATTTGCGCTATATGTCTTTCATCCAAAATGCATTGCAGTTCAACTCTTAACAACTAAAAGCCTTCTTAACGTATTTTACTCAAATTGTATATCAAAAATGATATATGCTTCAGGTCACAACAGCATTTCTTATCTGATGGCTGTTAATCTCTCTTCTCTTCAGTCCAAATCCAGGATTTTGCCTTCAAGCACTGACCATCTGATCTCTCTCTCTCTCTCTCTCTCTCTCTCTCTCTCTCTCTCTCTCTCTCTCTCTCTCTCTCTCTCTCTCTAGCATCGCCGCACGATTCCTGCATGTGACAGTCTTCACCTGAGGCTAGTATCTTGATTTTATCATCTCAATAGAATGATATCATAATGTATTCAATCTAGCATATATTAGCATCACTACATACGCTACGTATCCAGCATAGCCTTTTTGATATCATATTATCTCTTGGCAAAAAATGTGTATGCTATAGATATATTACCATGGAAATTAAATTTAAAGTGTTATTTTTTAAACCCTTATGTTAATTCCCAATCTCAGAAAGCTGCGAATTCGATAAAGAAAGCTATACGATTGATCCTGGTACGTGAATATTCATTCCGAACGATGTGATATCCGTTGAAAATATTTTATTGTGTGCCGTTCCTTTCTCCTGATTTTTCCGAGAAATGAACGGAGAAAAGCTAAGTGTAAAAAGATATGAGCATTTCATTTTTAATGGAAAATAGAGAAATTGAAGAATTTAGTCTCAGAAAATGGCAAATGATACTTTTGTCATGTTCTGGGTTTTTTTTTTAGGAATTTATTCGGGTAAACACCGAAATGGATGGTGAAGTATAAATTATGATCTGAAATTGGAATGAAAGTATTGATGGCATATACACTGAAGCCATAATATGGTAGCTTTAGAATTCATGAATTCTAAACACATCAAAATGTAGAATTAATGAATTCTAAACTCATCAAAATGTATAATTCACGAATTCTAAACACATCAAAATGTAGAATTAATGAATTCTAAACGCATAAGAATGTATAATTAACGAATTCTAAACACATCAAAATGTAGAATTAATGAATTGTAAACGCATTAAAATGTAGAATTAATAAATAGAACTAAACACATCAAAATATAGAATTAATGCATTCTAAACACATCACATACAATGCTGTAGAGTTCACTTACAAGAAATTTTCTACAGCAGCTATGGAAACTGAGCACATGATAGATTTCGCTAAGGGCAATTTTGCCCAACACTGTAAGTTGCAAGAAAATCAAACTATTAACTACGGGTCAGGATGTTAAATAGGCTCACAAGATATAGACTCTTATATAAGTGTCATGCATACCGACAAACTCGTTCAGAAATGTCAAAAAATAACAACTATATGGAAACGTTTTCCCAAATCAATAAATGAAAATTACTTCAAACGAACCATTTGTCTCGGTCTTAAAAATAGAAACCCCTTGATCAGATACTATAGACTACAAACCACCTTGATAAAAAAAACTACATCATGTGAAGACTTTCAACAGCGGCAACAATTAAAATGGACAGCAAAGGTAACTAAAAGATAAAATAATGACATAATTAACTGTTATGGATCCTTACCTAAAACTACAGAATGAACTCTTCCTAACACTATGTATACTAAGCCTCGCAAGAGATAGAGAGAGAGAGAGAGAGAGAGAGAGACGAATTGAGTCGAGACGATAGTAGTTCACTCCAACCCAGACTGACTTCCACATCTTGTATTATTATTGCGTGTAATATATCTTCGTTATTTCTACTCTTGCGTTCGTGTTGTTCTTCCTTGGTCCTAACATTAACAGATGTGGTTTTTCCACACGTCTACAAACAAAACGTTAGTAAGGAAACTCCCTTCAGTAGTAGAAAAAGTGATACTGTTGGACTTGGTAAGCTTATTTCTTTGAAAATTTGTTTTAAAAGAAATATTTAATAAACTTCAGCAGACAGTATGGTTAACTGCTCGATCAAATAATGTCGAATGTTTCCTTATAAGGAAACGACGAATCTCGCCATTATCATTACCAATTGGATGAGATTTTACAATTTTACAAGTGTTATGTCGAACAAAGTTTATTAATCTAAAACTTATTCAGTGCTACTGTTTTTTTAATCATTTCACCCCAAGCAAGACAGTCGAGCCACTAAGACATAAGGGGTTACAGAGTTTGAGGGAATATGAGGAGACAAAATATTATTAAAGAAAGAGAACAATACAAGAGCAGAAATTAAGAAGATAACGACTGACATTTGCATTTAAATTTTTGAAGATATCTTGTAAAATAAGAAGTCGGAAGAGATGTCGACAAACGAAAAGTACAAGAGAAGAAAATGTTAGCATATCATTTACGATTGCATCTAGCAATTTTAACTGTAAAAAAATGAGACCTTATTTCCAATCAAGTACTCCGTTTAAATTCATAAAATGTAGGCACCAGAGAGGAAAGTTTCTCAGAACAATTACTATGAAAGTATTTATTTATAGAAAAGGTACAGGGAAGATACGTTGCAGTGGTTGGAAAATGATTGAAGCCGAGATGCCAGATGAGAACCAATAACACTGCAGATTCTTCTTCGTGTTTTATTAAGAATCTCAGAATATATAGCAGAAGCACCAGACCAGATAATGCACCAATATTCAAAGCCTGGGTGAATGGCAGACTTATAAATATGTTTAGATAGATTCTGGATAAATCAAATATAAATTAATTGATCATTCCCGCAGATGAAGATTTTATAAGCACTACAGTAAACAAAGGTAAATTTAATCATTTATTATTATTTTTTAACCGCCATCGAGTTGCAACTCCCCTTTTAAATCATTAAGGAAAGTAAACCTCAAGCGCTTATATTTTACGTAGTCAACAATGGCTGAATTCGATTTTAGTGAACAACTTTTGGGAAACAGCGTATATACTCGTGTATAAGTCTGCATAAAGTATATGACTACCCGTGAATGCTTTTATGTTTTCATATATTTTGTGTATAATGAAATTCCAGGATATGCGCAATACAAGGAGGTCTACCGTCGTCAAATATTGTTGAACTGGGCATCACCCTGGACATATTTTATAGCAAATGAATGGTCTTCATTCTTTTTTTTACTAAGCTACATCAAAATGGCGAGAAAAATCACATACCGTAAAATATCTCATTCGAAGATTTAGATAACGTATTTTTGTTTACATTCATGACTGACAAGGGTAGCTTCTTTTCTCTGGAACAGCCTTCTACGTAGCCTAAGTTTCGCCCCCTGTGTCGCAACATGAAGTTCAAAATGTCACCTATTAATACATACCATTTAAAAATCAATAAATATGTCATATAAATGAATAGATAATAAATTTATTCTAATCTGAAATTTGCATTCATCTTCGTTTCGTAAATATTTACAAAGTCGAGGCATTGCCTTACCAACGGCAACCTTTTGTCAGTATCAACAGTACATCATGCAGAGTGACCCACAAATTTTAGCGGTCACCGAAAATGAATGATTTTAGCCTCTTCAAAAAAGATACTTGTGTATAGTGCGACCCCCTATCTTTGGGAGAAAAAAAAATTGATCGTAAAAACTCGCACTATATTCGAGCATATACGATAATTTATATGTCTCATACCCGCATAATAAATACATTTTTTTTTAATCAATTCACCCCAAACAAGGTGAAAATGCCACTAAGATACAACGGGTTACTGGGAGTGAAAGAGGATGAAAAGACTTTAGAAGAAACCGGGACCTAATCCTAATCAGGAAACAAAGGATAAAACCTTTACTCCTGTTATAACAAATCTGCTACACAGTGTCCCCAGAATGAAAAGTATGCTTGTTATGCAATATCTGATGTTCCAAATGTTTGTGAGGAATTCACATAGGAAGAAGATAATTGAAGTGACGGAGATATGGTTCTATTAAATGAATACGCTGGACAGAAAATGTGATTAATATGGAAGTTTTAAAGAAAACGAAAAAAAATACAAGAAAACTGAGGCTAACAATCAAAAAGAAACTTTCAGTTGCATATAAAAAACAAAGATGGTTTATAGAATTTAAACCTTACAAAACATCTCGAAAAAAGAAGAGAAACTGTGAGGGAGGGGAGATACAAGAATTTACCTACATGAAGATTTGGGTGGGGTGATGACAAAATAAGGATAAAGAGGAATTGTAAATGGTTCAATGTTACTTGGAGAATGAAAGACATGATGTTATGAAGAACCATGATTGCCAACGTCCTGAAAGTAAATGACACGTAAAATAAGATTATGGGTACGTCAAAGGCGTTATAAAAACTTACTTTTTGTGCATGTAACACGTCGCTTATAATATAGAAATAATACGACCCACGATCTAGCAGAGTGTAAGGAGAAGGGAAAGATTATATTGCTTAAATCCATTAATATCTATTTAAATATCTGCCTAGAAAATCTCCACTCACAAGACTGGCCTTTGCTTGCGCTCGAAAAGTAATATTTGTTTTGATACCGTTGGAAATCCGTATCCATCTCAAACACGATGCAAGCTAATAGGTTTTGTTTGCTTTTTTGTTAGCGGCATATCAACATCTTAATGCCAAAATTCTATTTTCTTGGATGCATTAGTAATTTATTTTACAAAAATATATTGCTGTTTAGTTTTTTTTTCTCCAAAATGCTTATGTTGACAGAACAAGGATTGAAAGTGATAGCAAAAAAATATACTTTACTAACAGCTACAAAGAACAGGAAGGTAATTTTTGTTCACTATGAAAATATATTGCTGGTATTTTAACTATAAAAATGTACTCTGTTGTCTTTTGACCACAATCTTGGAGTTATATTTTGGATCTTATACATTCCAGGTCAGTGTGGACCTGGGAATAACAATTACGAATTGGTTCGACGCTCATTAACCCCCACCCCCGATCAGTGACCTTGCTGTAGAATGTTAAACGGTGCAAGTAAATATGCTTTATAATCATGAAAGTTCAATATATTTAAAATCACATTCGACCAGCATTGATCTTTATACTATAATGCTGTAATACTTTATACATTAAACTGATAAAACAATGCTCTTTTGTACGTTTACTCTCCATATATTAGGTGTTACGACAAAAGTGCACCATATCCTTTCTGAATACTGAATAAGGAAACAAAATGAATTCTTGACACAACAGAAATGCATTTCAATTCTTCCTTTTTCGGGACTGAACACGAAATTTTAAAGAAAATGTCAACAATAAGGACACTTATACGTAACATCAGAAAGAGACAGTTGATATTTCTAGGACTCATAATGAAGTTAGGGGGCTTGCAAAATTTGGTACGCACAGGACATATTGAAGGCAAGAGAGACAAAGAATAGCAGCACATAACCTACCCAGAAAGCTTGTGTTGACAGAACAAGGATTGGAAGCGATAGCAAAAAAAGACACTTTACAAACAGCTACAAAGAAGAGGAAGGTTTGGAGAGCTTTAATCGCCTACTTCCTAAACGGGAACGCCGCATAAAGGAAAAGGATGACGTCAACAAAACTTGGAAAACAATCGTTAAGGTTGTGAAATAAACATAATTTGGACAGGAAAAGACGTTTCTTCTTCCCTTGAAGGAAACTATTTCGTCTGATCGCCTCTATTTTGTTAAATATCTTGTGGGGAGCGCTTGATGCGGGGAAGTGTTTAATGAATATTTTTTACCTAGGTTTGTTTTAACGTTTTTGTTGTACGGCGCGTTGACCCATATATTTCCTTTCCTGTTGGCTTTTCGTGTGCAGTGTGATGCGAATGTCGGTGTTACCGGGAATTCATTGTTTTAGGACTGTCTCATAGACTTACTTGACTTCGTTGAATAGGTTTAAATGGAAGAATTGTCAGAAATCATGCGGTTAATTGACTGTGTTATCTGCTTGATTATTGATGGCTATTGGTTGGACGACGTGCGTATTTACAGTGGTTTGCCATTGGGTTTTCGACATCCTTCATATGTACCTTTTCTTTGGTTGAAGTTAACGTCTAGAAAATCTACTTCTTTTTGGTTAATGTTGTTATGTCTATAACGAAAACTCCATTTTTTTTTCTGTGTTTTGTTTATTACAGTTTAAGATAATGAGACCGTCATTCCTGTAAAGGCCTGTTTCATTTTTATCTATTTAAGTATATGGACTCTCGGGGACATTTTGTAGTCCATTTCGCCGAAGTTCTTCACTAGGGTCCCACAAACTCCACATAGTTTTCGGCCTTGTTACTCCCCAGGAAGTCTGAAGTCACTTCGACAAAGCTGTTCTACGCTGCTTTCTCCGTCATAATGAGCTTCTTGGGGAATTTTTTGCACTACATGATATTTATTTGTGGTCTGACGAAGACACTGATTTTGACTTTTTGACAACTTAGAGAATAAGTCTTAAGGTACTTGAAGGCTGCTGACTCCTTATTTAGAGCTGTGACAAATTGTTTCTTAAGACCCAATTTTAAGTGTTGTGGAGGAAACAATTCTTTCCGGAGGTTCAACAGTGGCTCCCATTTGACGTTTTTCTTCCCCACACTGAACTCTAAGCAAAGGTTGACAGGAATAATAATAATTTCCAATAGTATTTTCCATTGCTTTCTAGACAGAAGCAAATTAGGAAATAACAATTACTGACCAATAAAAACTCTCTTCCCCCAACTGAAGGTTAAATAGCTGGGCAGACTGTGTGTTTTTTTAGCCCTAGAGTGGCAAACAGTTTAATATGTAGCGTTGCAGCTCAGGCCAGACACAAAGTTATTTCTCAGGGTGCAGTATAATTCTTAAAGGGAAAGTATTTGTTTATTTTGGAGATCTTCTTTTGATTCACGTGAGGTTGGTGAAAAGTTCAGGCCAGACTCACTTCGAAAGATCTGCGGAAATGGCTAAACGTCAATTATTTTTTAGAAGTACTTCTGGCTCACGCTATGAATACGAGGGACGGCTTTATAGTTCATAGCCTGATCAAGATACTCTCATGGAATATGACCAAATTAAATTTATTTTTCAACATAGTCTACCTATCGGTACACACACTTCTTCTATCGATGTTGCTGTCGTTGGATTTCATTGGAGAAGAAGCTCTCATCCAGTTAGTAAAAATGTAATCAAATGTAGATATGAGGTTTTCATGTCTCCGACACATGTTTCCAGCCAAGTGATTTTTCATGTTGAGGAACAGATGATAATCAGATAGGGAATAAGAGTATATGAAGAGTGATCAACTAATTCAAAACCACAGTCACACAAAACAGCCATTGAAACCAAATTATGTGCTGTAGCTTTGTCCTCTTAAAACAAGACGATTTTCTTCAGATTACCTAGGCATTTGGTTTTGATAATCTGTCGTAAGTTGTCATAGTACTTTCGACTTTGGATGTGACGCTTTTAAAGAGAGTTAATAAACGCAATATCTTTTTCATCCCCCAAAACTGAGGCTATCACTTTCCCCTGTAAATGAAACGAACGTTGACTTTTCTTTTTAGAGAAGATGAGTAGGGATGTTTCCACTGAATGGATTGTCTTTTTTTCTCTGATGCAGTCACGCCAAGCAGCCTTTGAAACCGAGTTATGAGCTGTAGCATTGTCCTCTTGAAACAAAACCCTTTTCATCAGATTACCAAGGCGTTTGATGAACCCAACACTTATCCTGGGTTAGAAAGCGTTCAGGGACACCAGCTGGATATGCCTCAAACAATATCAGATTTTTTCCGTGATGTAATCAGACTGGTTTGTTTTTAATCATATGTCAGAAGATGTGGCATCCACCAGGCAGACACCTTCGTCATGCCAAGTTCATTATGTAGGATATTATCATCTCTCTTACGGAATATGCTACAAATTGTTAGCTATTTGAATTATAATCAATTTCATGTGCAAAACACGATCAATGTTTGACAGTTGCAGGATATCCAGACTGAGTCATCTTCTAGACTCTTACTTCGCCTCCTAAATTCAGCTTATCACTTTTGTACTGTTGTTAAATCTGGAGTGTCATCTGCTAATGGAACAACCATGTCAGCATGAAGGTCTTTGGTGAATAAACCTTTTTCTGCAGGTACTTGATAACATCCCGATACCAAATTTTGTCAATTTTCAAGACAAGTTTTTAAGTTTTATTTGAACGAAAAGATGTCAGTTTACCTGCAAAATAAAAAATGTAGTTATTGAAAAGAGTTGAAATGAATGCTCTTATAACTGAAAAGATACTTCACATATTGTTGTAGTAACCGACCTACAGTAGAATGAACTCTTCCTCCTCTTCATAAATACTAACCTGCGAGACTTCCTCTGAGTGCGTGTGAGCAGTCGAGACGCAGTGTTAACCTACCGTTCGGACGTACACCTCTACCTGCTCATTACTAACACTCTTACTTTGTATATATCTGTTATTTCAATACACTTGTTCAACCTACCTTCGTCTTTCGTGTTTTTCTTTCTGGCTTCTAAACAGGCTACAACATAGATAGATAGATAGATAGATAGATAGATAGATAGATAGATAGATAGATAGATAGATAGATAGATAGATAGATAGATGACAGTGTCCCAGCTGCACTTGCATGCAATACTTTCTCCTGTATTGTTTGTGATCTTTTGTGCAATTCTCGAGCCGGCCTAAAAAAAGTCATGCCCGTCATAGGCATGCAGATAATTAGTAGGTGCTCGTCGGAACCTCATTAGTCGAACTCGACAGGAGTCCATCATCGATAGATAGATAGATAGATAGATAGATAGAAAATGTGTGTGTGTGTGTGTGTGTGTGTGTGTGTGTGTGTGTGTGTATCCACGCGTGCATCCGTATGTGAATATGTGTTTCTTTGAAAAAGAGAGACAATGTCGTTTGTTAATTTTTTATTATGTTTTTTGTTTGTTTGTTTTTTTTTGTACGCGTTCAAGTATCTTCTTTTATGGATATGAGAATTTAAAAATTGTCCAAAGCTTTATTGAGAGTTTTCGGTTAAACTGCTAGCCATATTAATTCCTTAATTTTTGTTTTCTACTAAAAACAAATGGTGGATAAGTGAAAAAAACTGTTTGCATAGAACTCACGCTTACATCCAGCCATTTCAATTTTAAAATGATGAGATCCCCACCCTATCTAGTATTGCACTTAAATTCTTAAAGTCCAGGTATCATAGAGAGAAATTCATCAGAATAATTGCCATGAAAAATGGCCCAATATCTGAGCACACACGGAATTTTGAAAGACTTTTGGTGCTATATCACTTTCTTCATTTTCAGATATTGTTTTCACGTTTTCGTCCGACTGTTCTTGTCATCGTTTTTTTTTTTTATGAAATAAATTTCATTCCAAAATTTAATATGTTATTGATGTTACACTATATATTGATTGTGTGTAATCATTCTCATATCCGTCATACTATTTTAAAGTTCATGTTAGATTTTCATATAAATATGCGCAAATTAGTTATATCATATGCAATGTCTATATTTCTGAGATGGTGTATTGTAACCATTTACATTATTTGCATTGTTCGGACTGTTGTCCACACCGTTATTCCCATATCCACGACCTTTTGGCCGTTGTACGCTACGGCCTTTGTTCAGGTGAATTAAATTTCGAGCTGAACCCTTTATTAGATTGTTCTAGTTCCACATGCCATTCATCTTCTGGATGTTCTCAGGAACACATTGTTCCAGTGGATGAAAACGTTGGTTGGATCCACTGACTTGACCCAAATAGTTGTGAGTTCAATACCTGGCTACTGCAGTGGTGAACATACAATTGGGATCTTCAGTTAAAGGGGGGTAACTGAGACATCTGGAATCTACCCTGGTGGGCGAAATAATGGGTTCAGTCCAAAATTCCAATCAGCTGAAGAAGCTCAGAGCGTAGAACGGCCGAAACGTCGTGAATATCGCAATTGACTAAGCAGCCACGCGAAAAATGATATCGTTGCCCGTTATGCTAATACGTATCTATTTGAATTTGATTCTGTATTCATTTTATTTTCTCTCTCTATCTCTGTCTGTCTGTCTCTCTCTCTCTCTTTCTGTATCTCTCTGTCTCTGTCTCTCTCTTCAAAGTGTATGCATATGTTTTCCTCGGGACTATCACTTCCTCCCTTTTCTTAATTCATTTGAATTTATTTTACACTCTTTTTCCCCTCTTTGAAAACTTTAAATATTAAGTCTTTAATAATTTCTGGACGTTATTTTAAATCGCGGGTCACAGACGTTGGCGTGTTCTCTTCTACGAAAAGTGAACGTCGGCACATGTTTATTTTAGTGCTATCCCTCCTCCACGTCGTTCGGCCTGGGGGACTTAAAATTCAGTCCTACTAGCTGGCCATTTACCAGGAAAAAAAGTCGCTTAAACTTTCATCTGAGCAGCCACGTCATGTTTTTACGTATCTCTTTGAATCTCATTTTGTATACATTTTATTTTATTTTCTATCGCTCTCTCTCTCCCTCCCTCTCTCTCTCTCTCTCCAAAATGTATGCATATTTTTTCTTCGATACTAAGTTCTCCTTTCTTTTCTTTTTTTTAATTGAATTGAATTTATTTTACCCTCTTTGAAAACTTTGAATATTAATCCTTTGATAATGTTTTCTGGTTCCTACAAGTATTGGGCGTTATTTTTAATCGAGGCTCACAGACGTTGGAATGTTCTCTTCTACAAGAAGTGAATGTTGTACTTAAACTAAGTTAAAACTTTATATCTATATTCCAGATTCCCTATCTATACCCCCTCGGACTCATGTGCTTCTCCCCTATCCATCTATAACAATCCACACGGGCGGGTATATTGAATGCTCAAGCACCTTCCTTTACCCTCTCCTCCCAATGTGTCCTTTAGACCTCTTGCTCACGAGCGATCTATACATACATAAATCGCGCATTGGCTACCAGCGTGGGTCTCCAGTTGAGTTTTCAAACCCGTTTGTTTTGTTGTTGTTTTTGTTATATTTTTGTTTTTATTTTTGTTTTTATTTTTGTTTTTATTTTTGTTTTCTTTTTCTAACCGCAGTAGATAGGCTTTTCTATCGCCCGATTAATACGCCTCCACCTTCTCTTGAACAGGAGTAGAGGCTTATCCCTTGTTTCCTTTTTGGATTGGGTTCCCAGATCCTTTCCTTTACTCTGACCTTAGTGTTAGTACTGCCGTTAATCACTTGTGATGTTTGCAGTTTGTAGTAATGTCTCTTCATACTGAGGATACCGAGTTCGTAGTTTTCTGGTTGCTGTTCCCGACTGGTAGTTACGAGCCGCTAGGCGTCTTGAGAGGCTTCTCTGATCAACAGTTGCATAATATCGGGGTTCTTGCTGTGCCATATCGGTGGGAAACCCCGAAGCCACTTTATATTGCAGTCTGCACCAGTTACTTTCTGTTCATGCCACATTTGACGAACGACTGCTAGGATTACATATGCACCAACGTAACTCAACCTGACCATAAGCAACCAAAAATATCACCAAAACCCTTTAACATTTCCTCCTCCAACATCCGTGGTATTCTACAATGTGGAATCGTTCCTCTCTGATAGGTCTCCTGATATACTAGTTCTCTGCGAGACTAACTTTAACTCGTCAATCCCTTCCTCTGAGTTCTCGATTCCTGGCTACCTTCCTCTCCTTAGAAAGGACTCAAAACTCTACATGCATGACCTGGGAGATTATGTGTGCGATCATCTCCCGTTGACTAGGGAACTCTCTTTGGAATCTCCAAACCATTCGTATGTGTCTCCGCAAAGATTGTTCTCTACCCTTCCCCTTCCTCTCATGACTGTTGTGCACTCTATAGCATTTCCGATAATATAGACAAAGCCATCTTTCTACATCCGTTTGCAAACATATTCGTGTCCGGTGACTTTAACGCCCACCATTCCATGTGGCTTCAACACTCTGTAACTTACCTCGTTGGCATCAAAACCCTTAACTTTTCAATCACTCAATCCCTCACGCAAGTGGTTGGCTTTAATACGCGTTTCCCCAGTAACCAAGGAAGGTAACGTTTCCCTTTTCTATCTCTGTGTTACTCCATCCCCGACTCTTATCGTGTCATGCAGCTCTGCACTTTTGGCAAATTTGATCACGCGGTAGTGTCAGTTAACATATTCTTTCACTCCTCCTCCAGCCATGAGCCTTCTACTAACAAAATATCTTTCTGTTATCAACACTCAGACTGGGACTCGTTCCGTGATTGCCTTCGCGAAGTCCCTGTGGTATTTAATCCTGAGTAAAAACTGGCATCGAGGCTGTCATTCCAGCAAGAAAATACCAAATTAAATAGCGCCCATCTCCTTCGTTCTCACCTGCTTGGTATGCTGCTATAGCCCATAGGAATCACTTCTTCCATCTGTACCGGAGCGACATGTCTGATTGTAACAGATGTCTCTTTGTCTCTGCACATATTGTGTGCAAGCGTGTCCTCAATGAAGCAATGTTACTCGCCTGCTGATAGAAGGCAACAACGTATTGCTTCTCGAAAGTTTGGTTCTAAAGATTGTTGGCGGCTCTGCAAAAATGTACTGAACTGCAGCAAGTACTCAATCCATCGTCTATTCAAGCAATTAGAAGTCCTAAAATCAACAGCTGATAAGGCTGAATGCTTTGCTCGGAAATTCTTATCAGAGTCAACACTCTACTCATCCGAAGTACCCACACCTGATTTTCCCCTATTACTGAGGCTCTACTGACTGAGTCCATGGTATTGGATATCATTTCTAAATTAGACTCCCACAAAGCTAGCGGCGGCGACGGGATACCAGTCATAGCCCCTGAGATGGCTCCAACTCTCTCCAAACTATACAATTATTGCATCGCTGATTCTTGTTTTCCAGTCTGTTGGAAGTCTTCCTCGGTCGTCCCTGTCTTTAAGAACTCTGAAGATGCTTCTGACCCATCTAACTACCCTCCTATTAGTGACCTACCACTCTTAGATAAAGTCTTCGAGACTTTAATCAATGCCGAAGTGGTTAGGCATCTTATCTCCCACAATCTACTCTCTCACAAACAATATGGTTTCCGCTGTGCCAAATCTACCTTTGAATTGCTTACGGACATGACTGAATATCTATACCAATTTCTTCATAATAACGGCGAAACTCGAGTTGTTGTTCTAGATATATCGAAGGCGTTTGACAGGGTTTGGCATACCGGCCTTCTCCGTAATCTTCAGGGATACATTATTACAGGTCGATTACTTGATTTAATCCAATCGTTCCCGTCTTACCATGAAATGAATGTCGTCCTGAAACAGTTTTCTTCAAGAACGCTGGTGGTCCCCAAGGCTTTATCCTAGTACCTACACTGTTTCTTATTTTCATCAATGAGCTTCCTGGTGTCATCAGTTGTCAAGTAGGCATCTACACAGACGACAATACCATTTACTCCTGTCTCAATAGTAAATCCATCATTAAAGTTAACCTGGCCGTTAGTCTCGAAAATTATCTCCAATCTGCGGTTGTCTGAGGTAGGAAATGGTTCGTTAATTTTAATGCATCCAAAACGAAACTGTTGTCATTTACTCACCACAGAGAAACTTACCTGACTCCTATCAGCATGGCTGATGCCCAACTTCTCGAGAGCGCCTCACTACGCCTTCTTGCTCTCACGCTTTCCACTGACTTCACGTGGAACAACTACACTGAACCAATAGCTGCATCAAAAGTTGTTACTCTGTGCTGCGCCTGAAGTTTTGTTTTTTTTTCATCAGAGTCTATCATTTACATCTATAAATCTACCATTCGTCCATGCATGGAATACGGTTGGTATGTTTGGTCTGCTGCCCACGCTCTTCATCTCGAGGTTCGCGACAAAATCCAAAGACGGATATGCAATGTGATCGGTCCTGATTTGGGATCCTCTCTCCAGTCACTTTCTCACAGACTTGATGTGGCTTCCCTCTGTCTTTTCTACAGATAGTTTTATAGTATCAGTTCTGACGAGATATTTTCATTCGTGCTCCGACTGCATGGATTTAAGCGTGCTACTAGATTGGCAACTAGGTCCCACCCCTTTTACTGTCGAAAGTCAAATCTAACCATCTCTTCTACTGCAACAGCTTCTTCTCACGCACTTCTCGAGAATAGAATTTCTTTCCACTTATTTGCTTCCCTGATAATTATAAACTTTCAAAATTTAAATGTAATGTCAATCGACATCTTCTGTTGCCTTGATCCCCGTTCTTTTTTTCATCCTTTCCTCAATCCACCCTCTACACAGTCTTTTCTCTTACTTTCAGTCTCTGTAGCCCTTTGCGTACTAGTGGCACTCCTATCTTGCTTCGGGTGAAATTCTTATAAAAATTAAATAAGTAAATAAAGATGTGCACAACAGTTCAAACAATGTAAATAATGTAAATAATCATATGTACTAAAAGATACTGTCTCCTGTAGTGAATGAGAGTTTATTTAATGTGGGCTGTTTATTTAGTGTAATAGTAGCTACTAGTGTTTCGAATCTTTCCTTGAATTTGGCGCTCTACAGTATTTTATCCAGTTTATCCTCAAAACCATATTTGAAAACTGGAAAAATATAATAAATAATAAAACATAAAACGGACTGACATTATCGGTTATATTTAATCAAGCATTTTTGAGTGAAACACACACACATATATATATATATATATATATATATATATATATATATATATATATATATATATATATATATATATAATCAAATAAACCCTCTTACAATAGACTATTTCGGCAGACGACATTTGAAGAGTTAGAGGAGATGGCAGTTGGGCAATGCCTTTGGTGTAGCTCATTAAGACAAAACTATCTTATGGAAATTTGAATTTTCTTTTTTGTCTACATTTAAATACTAATTCGTTCCTCAGATTCAACAGTTTTCTACTCAAATATTTTGCTTTGTATAGATTAAATAAAATACATCGATCTGTTTTTGTGGATCAGTTCTAATATTTTTTATATTACTAGAATCCACTTGGATTATATACCAACGAATTTTTTGCCTTACTATAGGTTAGGTTATATAGGAATAGTGTCGCTGCCGACACTTGAGTTTGAACATAGATTGCCAGTGAGTAAGCTCAGGCGATCCCATTATTGAATTAAGTAGACCATAGAGGAAACGCATATATGTAGGAAGTAGCTGACAACTAATGACAGCGATTTCTAGTCTATCCTCTATACTATACGGATCACAATTTCATCTCTATCCTCTATTACTATTCGGATCGCTCTTTCTCCTCTATCCTCTATTACTATATGAGCCGCTATTCTCTATTCTCTATATTATTTCTTTATTCAGATCACTATAAGGATAACTATTCGTGTGATTATTAACTAGTAAGTACTATTAGGCGTCTGACACCAGTGTTGTTCAACGGCGTACTATAGTTGTGTCTGCGATTACAAAATCTCTACTACAACACGCATTACGACAGTGACAACGATTATTCGTTGGCATCAGAAAAGTGGCAACAAGTGTTCGTTGACATCACAAAAGTGGCGACAAGAATTCGCAAGGATTCGCGAGGATTCCTTCAGCAGAGTTCAGAGAAATGAAAGGACTAAAAGCTATCATGATAAATTTGCTTATGGAGTCTCAAGAAAGATATTGAATATTTTAGGTGAAATCAGCTGTAGCATTTCTTTTCTGGGAAAAACCAAAAAAAGCAGTAGTGTTTGTATTAAAGAATACTGCTAATTTGCTTGGAACAGACTGGATTACATTATTTGATCTTTGCGAGATTCCAGTTGACTCTTTTTGCAACAAGATAAATGTTGTTACGACAAGTACTAATACGGCACCTGAAAATTGAAAAATTAATTGAAAAAGAGTTTTCCAGACGTTTTCTCAGAAGGTCTAGGGACATGCACGAAAGCAAAGCTAAGTTCGAGTTAAAAGATAATGTAAAACCGACATTTATCCCAAAAAGAGTGTACCGTTTGCAGAATTAGATTCAAACAATAATGATGTAGACAGACCCAGAAAAATTATGTCTGATCTAAAAAATAGTGTATTCCGACTGGACATCACCAACAGTCTACGTTAAAAAAAAGAATAATACAATCTGCGCATGTGCTGATTTTCCAACGGGGTTAAATGAAAGTATAAAACAACATAACTAACCGTTACTAAGTCCAGAGGAAATTGAATGGAGGTATTTTTTTTTCAAAACTGGACATGTCAGACGCTTATCTACAAGTACTAGTAGACGAAGACTGCTCAAAATTATTAACAATTAATACTCATAGATTGTTATACAAATTCAACCGACTTCCTTTTCGTATAAAGGTAGCACCAAGCATATTCCAACTGGTAATGGATAATATGCTTGTCGGTTTGTGTTGTGCTCAAGCAAATTTGGATGACGTACTTATTAAAAGTAAAACCCAAAAGCAACATACGGAAGATGTAAAAAAAGTATTTGAGAGAATCAAAGAATATGGTTTTAAGATTAGTGAAGGAAAGTGCGAATTAATCATATCCAGAATTAAATATTTACGACAAATTATTAATAAAAACGGTAGGCGACCTGATTTTGAAAGCGGGAATGCGATAAAGAACATGCCAACTCCAACAAATGTAAGAAAGTTTCAAGCCTTTTTAGGGTTTGCTAATTACTATCATTGTGCATATATATATATATATATATATATATATATATATATATATATATATATATATATATATATGCACAAGTTAAGAGGACCCTTGAATAACCTGTTAAAGAAAGAACTGAAATGGAATTGGACAGATAAATATCAAAGTGCTTTCGAAGAGATCAAGAAAGTCTTAACACCGGATTTGTCACTAGCTCATTTTGACCCTAAATTAAAGATTGTGGTTGCATCAGATGCAAGCGATTCGGGTATCGGAGCAGTGATACTACAAAAATATGAGGACGGAACCACTAAATTCATACTTCAACTAAGCTCATGCTTCAAAATCATCTGAAAAAAATAGCGTCAAATTGACAAGGAAGCACTGGCAATCATATTTGTTGCGAAAAAGTTTCACAAATTCATACATGATAGGGAATTCATACTTTAGACAGACCATCGCCCATCATTGTCTATATATGGATCAAAAAAGGGTGTTCCTACACATACAGCGAATAGACTGCAGCGCTGGGGAACTCTCTTATTGAACTATAATTATAGAATAGAATTTCTACCATCCAAAATATTGAGTTGTACAGACGGATTGTCTTGACTAATACCAAGATTCTGCGAACCACTTAAATACACAGTAATTGCGGCGATAAGGGCCGAAAATTAAATTATTAATATATTATACGAGGAAGAGAACTGCCCATAACATTGTAGGAAATAAGAGTTAAGTCAGAAAAGATGAGTTTATAATGAAAATGAAGAAGCAATTAAGTTTTAAAGAACAAAATATCACTAGAAATAATGCATTTTCATTATGAAATGATGTACTTATGTCCGCAGAAAGAATTATGATACCAGCGTTGTTTCAATAATGTATGCTAAATGAATTTCAAATAGGACTTCCAGGAATTTCTAGGATGAAATCCTTTATAAGGTGTTATACTTATGGGCCAAAAATGGATCAAGGTATTGAAAATTTAGTGAAATCATGCGAAGTCACCGCATATCAAAATTCAAACTTGGCCGAAAACCTATATGCCATGGTCCAGAATACATATAGACTTCGCAGGACAGTTGAAATGTAGAAGACCGACTACTGCAGAAACGATAAATTCCCTACACGAGATTATTGCTGATTCTCTCGTTTCAGATAACGGGACTCAATTCCCGTGTAGTGAATTTTTTTTTTTTTTTTAGAAAATAGAACATATTACATTAATAATCATTAGCAAATAAAACATATTACAACCCTCCCTTATCACCCAAGATCAAAGGGACAAGCGGAACGGTTTGACGATACGTTTAAAAGGGCCCTAAAAACGTCGGAGGGAGATGAATCAGATGAAGATATGCTACAACCATTTTTGAGTGTTTACTAAATAACACCGAACGAAACACAGTGTCTGGAATGTCGTCTGCAGATTTGATGTTCGCCAGGAAGATTAAGTTACTACCAGAACGGAAAACGAGAAATTTAAGGAATCAAAATAATATAAATAAATGTTTTAAACCTGGTGATAAAGTGTGTTTTTTGTTCTGTTTTGTTTTTAATTTATCAACGTGGAAAAGGATTGTGGAAAAAATGAGATACATGGTACAGGGACAAAGGTGGGAACAACAGCGATACCTTAATCAGCTAAAACGGATTTAGTAAGTACCGATGGAATATTGTATGTTTGACGTACCCAGAAATTAGTGAACGAAGGAGTTACACTAAAACAAAAAGAACAGCAAAGGGACATTTGAATACTGAACCGAAGCAGAAGAAATACAGACTCCAGAGGTAGTCATCTTAAAGAGGATGTGTTATATAGGAATAAAGTGTCGCAAAACTGTGGACAAACACAGGCAATCCCATTATTGAACTAAGTAGACCACGTAACCATAGAGGAAACGCATATATGTAGGAAGTAGCTGACGACTAACGATTGCTATTTCTAGTATTTCCTCTATACTATACGGATCACTATTTCTAGTCTATCCTCTGTTACCACACGGACCACTATTCCCTACTCTATTCACTATAGTATTTCTTTATTAGGATCCCTATTCGGATTACTATTCTCGGGATTATTATCGAGCAAGTACTATTAGTGCGAGTGATATTCGAAGGCGTCTAACACAGAGTATTGTAAAACGGTGTATTTAGAACATTACGAAAGTGACAGTATGAACCTAAAGATCCAGGAAAACCAGCCTAGGTTTCACCTACGCGGATCGTCAGGGTACGCCGGCTAAAGAGGTAATAAGAACAGAATATAAATAGCCGAAAACATAAAAACATGACTATATGATAAAAAAACAGTACCTCAAAACCGGGGGGGGGGTATTATATATTTATTCAAAAGTAAAAAAAAAACGAGAAAAAAGAATAAAACCAAACCTATTCTGGTAACCAGCGCTTTCTATGCCTACACTTACATAAGATTTCCGTTTTTAAATTTAGCAAATTATTGGGTTCTTTATTCAAAACAATGACTAACTTTTCCTCTCCACAGAGAGGACAAAATTTATTACCTGCATTATATTTATGGCATTTCTTTAATATTTTCCATTTCAAAATGGGGTCTTTTTTATAGTCTTGTTCAATTTTCCATACGTTAGTAGATAACTTGGTGTTATGTTTACATGTTTATATCTTTCTTTATTAAAGCTACTACGATGGTTATAATATCGGTTTTTAAAACTATTTTGGGTACATCCTATATATACTTTAGGATTTTCATTAGTATTACTAATTCTATCCATGAATATTTTTCCAGACAAGTATAATCACTTCTATTTTCCCAGACGAGTATAATCACTTCTATTTATAAAATTATATATATATATATATATATTGTGTATTTAGACAGCAATCTTTCCCTTAAAGACGACAGACAATATACTGCGATAAAACTTTTTCTTGACACAAGGTGTGTATATGGTTGGCTGTTTTAAAATTTTGTAGTAAGTAATTTGATTGTTTTTTGTACGGGTCAACTAGGGTAGTGTATTGCTTTATGCTAAGTGCATTTGGTTTTGTAGCAAATATTTATGTTATTTTTTACTTTTTGTTCGCTATCATTTTTATTTACTTTGGGAAGAAATAGTCTAATTTGGTGGTTTATAAACCATGTCTGTCGTCTTTGATGAAACACACACATATATCTATCTATATATATATATATATATACATAATAGATATTTTTGTCATCCACAGACAGACTGTTTCGCAGCTCATCAGTGTGGCTAGACGTCCGGTTGCCTCTAGCTACGATCGAAACCCGACTGAATTTGCGTCAGTCCGAACTTCTACCCGCTAAGCCGACATGGAGGTGAATTTTAGCGTGTACCCGCTTCTACCAAGCTAAGCCGGAATGGAGGTGAATTTTAGCGTGTTTATTAAACACACAGTGACTGAGAGTGACTCAATTCTGTCGAAGAGTCGTGCAGTATTAGAATAAATAGTCACTGTTTACAAATTCACACCCCAAACCAGAGGGCTCAACCGAAATTAATTTATGTGTGTGTGTGTTTGTGTATGTGGAGGAAAGTATTCATTAACATATATACATAACTTTTCACCTATTTTAAATGGTTCAAAACTTCCATCTTGAAGTGAAGGCAGCAATTTTCGATGTCTGATTCACTTTGAATATTATGATTGTTTGAATGTGTCTAATTACATTTAAATGCCATTCTATATATGTGGATTCAAAGAGTAATCAACTAGAGTTCGTGGAGTTTAACTTGTATTTTTACAACCAATTAACTAATAAACAGTCATTATCAATTTGTCCGGAGTCATTAATGTAAACTTTTAGCGTTACTAAATTTAACTGAGTTCAATATAAATATAATTTTGCCAAACATTACGAGAAATGTTTTCCTCATTAAAAACCAATATGCAACCCCGAAGCAAGTTCGGACAGGAAACGGCGACAGAATTAATGTCATTATTGGCAACAGTAATTATGAGTCTCATTATTTACTAAGATGGCAGAAACGTTTTATATTTTAAAAATAAAGCGACAAATATATCGCTCATAATCAGTCGTTGGCGAATTATCTCCGCTTTTATTTTGGATTATTTTTATTAAAAAAGTTCATCTTGTGTTTATCTTTTATTTTTCATGTGCAGACACGCTTAAATAAATTGATAAAAATAAGAGGAAGAAAAAAATATCGGCGCTTTCGCCATAATATTTCTTTAGGTTTGTCACACTACTTCAATTCATTCGTGCTTATAGTTGATACTATTGTGGTTACGTGATCGTAGTTTGGGCTTCATCGCGCCAATTTTCCTTGCTGCTGTTACAATGTAAACATGACCGCTCTGCCAGCAGTGTACACCAAGGAGCAACAAAGAGCATTGATCCGATTTTTCTGATCGGAAGTTGTGTCAGGGGCTGAAATTCGTTGGAGGCTTTTTAACACAATAAAATGAAAGTACCGTATGAGCGAATCGAGAGAAACGTGACGGACGAAAATGGAGCAGGACGCCCGTCAACCTCCACCACTGACAAGAAGATTCAGAAAGCTCATGAGATGGTAATGGCGCACTGACGAGTTGGGATCGATAGTTAGTATTCTTCTCTGTAGATTTGGGCCACTGCTCTTTATGCCAGTAGAAATTGTGAAACCAAGAATTTGAAATGCGTTGCTCTCCCTTCATAGATTAGCATCGTCCATGCTGATGGAGACCCAAAACAGTTCTCTATGATAATTAAAAGACAGCATTTTTGTTTTGAAGACGTTAAAATTTACAAGTCATCACTTGTCCCGTTTAACAACGGTTGCGATGTTATTTTTGAGTGCAACTGCGAGGTTTTTTTTTTGTTGGATCTATCGAATTTACTATGAAGACAAGAGTATTTAGTTGGCTCATCAATATAAATACCTAGTTGGGAACTGATGACACAGGGAATGTCGTTGATAAAGATAGGAAAACAACGTTTCACAAATAAGCAATGTAGGTCTAAGAATATAGTCATGGGGACCCCCCTTTAATGCAAATTGATCTGGAATTGGGGTTACTTAATGTTAGTTTCAGTAACGATTTCTCATAAACCACTGGATTAAGTCAAATATCTTGCCAACGACACCGTAGCCCATTAACCTGTGGTGAAGACCATCATGCACAACCTTGTCAACCATATCGAGATATCTAAACTCACGGATTGAGTTTCGCCGTTCTTATCTAAGAGATAGACAATTAAGTAATAACTGTTAACACATTGGGTGTTGCTCGGCAGAAATAAAATCCATATTGTTTATCAGAAAGAATGATGTGCGAAGTGAGATTGCTTAACCAATTCAGAGTTGATTCGAGACTCTAGTACTTTGCCGTAAAGAGGCAAACGATTAATAAGACGGTAATTTGAGGGATCGGGATGTTCACAAGGTTTTAAGACCATGAAACGTGCGAAGACGTTACTGTTACGAACATGGAAGAGCGATTGCGAATCTCCGCTTAAGGATACTTCAGTGAGATAAAAAAAAAACAATTGGTGTCGGAGGCAACCTCTTGACATCCGTACTCTCTATTTACCTTTCCCTCTTGCTCCATTCAAGAAACAATTCTACGACCAATCTGTCTCCCAAATTAACGAGAAAACAAACCCAAGAGAATTGTTCGTCGTTCGTCCATTCTGTGATGAGTCGTGCTACCTTTCAAACTGCCGATTGACCACGAGAAGCAAAGATAAGTTTATAAAGAAAATGGTTTGTGACGTCAAGTAATTCAACAGTCCTATATAATTTATGCTCTGTCATCTAGTGAATGATTATAAACACGGGTAATGGTGCCAATCTTGAGATGTTTCGAATCACCAGGGAGGGAGCAAATGGGTCGTATTAGTTGGTGATAGATTATTCAGTTTCCGAAATCACAAGAACGTTTGATATCACTCAAGCGCGATCTAATACATGATGGAAGGCATTAGTGCTTCCTAAATTTTTTAGAACAAAGGGGCCTGGATAGAATTATCTACAGTAACCGACAAGCGACACCAGCTCAAATCACATCCATATTCAATGTCAACAGGTCAGTTCAGAGTTCTTCAAATTCAATGCAATATGTAAGCGGAAGGCTTATCAGAGTACCCTTGTAAAACATAACTATACGTACTATCATTAATTGAAAGTTGACGGATTTTTGGAACCTCGTTAAACAGTGTAGAAAGAATTTAAATAGATAAAATAGAATCACGCAGATATGACTTTAATTTTGCGAAAAAATAGGTTCACGCTTACTTTATATTCAAATTTCGACTTTAGCATTTATTAACCAATCAGTAACGTTCTAAATTTCAAAAAGCAGACGACCATTCTTGACGTTTTCTACAACAAATTTGAATGATAATAATTAAAACCTTTTGCCTTTTGAACAAATAAAATTTCTGCGCTTAGTAAATGTAAACTTAACTTCTTGTGATCTGATTTTTTCTTATAAATAGCGTAACGTAAATTAATACGTTAATTATTTACTGGATGAAATTTTAGTATTTCTTAACCTGGGGATGTAAATAATACTCAGTATTTTCGAATAATCAAACTAACTATTTGATATCTAATTTCCTTCTTGCAAATTATTTCACGTATTTGAATATTTTCATAAACCAGTTCGCATGGTTAACAATACAAAAATAGACAATCGACATATATAAACAAAGCGTAATTGTAGAAACGGTAGAAATAGGAAGACTAACATCTAAATTAAGTCCGTTAATATAACATAAAATCGTGAATATTCGCATTAAGTATTCACATACACTTTATTCATTTTAAGCAAACACATTTCATTTTTAGTGTTGTAAAAAGAAAACATTTTTCGTTGAACTTTGATTGCAACGAACTTTGTAACTTTTCTCTTTCAATATAAATGTAAACAAAGATTATTTTTATACTCAATAATAAAATTACTAGCGATAATTCCACTGTTGGCATATTTTCCAAGATTGCGCATCATAGCTGTCACGCAGATGAACCGTATTTACCAAGGAAACATATAATTAGGAAATTATCAATCAAATTATCAAAGTATAGTAATAACAAAAAACGTGATGGCTAGTTATCTTGTTAGTATTTGTCCTGGTCTAGGCACAGGCCAAAATATATGATGTTGCTTAGGGAAATCACCGACTTACGAGATGTAAATATGAAAAAAGATTGTGATAGAACAATAGCACACACGAGTTCAAACACAGTAACGGTGAGACTCTTGCACAGTTTTAAACCCAATTGCGTTAGAGAATATCACAAATGGGACATTTAGTGTCATAGTGTCGGGTGATTGTCCTAGAAAGCAGAATTATAATATAATTACAAAGTAATTATATAGTACTTTTTAAGCAAATAAATATCTGAACGCAAATGTATATTTCTTAATAAATCAACAAATAAGAAATTGATATGGATTTTCTTCGGCAGATCAATTGACTAGGGTATGTTTGATTAAATATTAAAAAATCAATTAAATCTGTTCGCTAATTTGTGCGTAAAATTCAAATTAATTTGCAACTATTTAATACTTAACTACATACTAATGTACGTAATTAAATGGCCAAACTCATGTGAATACGTCTATTAAAATTGACCATAAATCAATAAATAACCAACATGATATTGATTTTTTATGCATTTTATGTCGTTAATATTCAATTCTGACGAATGGTAGCTTCAGCTTTTCATTAGAATCTTAATTGAAAACCTTAATTACACTTTATCGGTTGTTGTAAAAGGTATAGTTCCCGACTGATCTGGTTCCTCTTTTTTTACATTTTAGGGAATTATTTTAAAAAATGGTTCAAAGACACATTTCTTTATTATTTATTTTCATAAAATCGACATTACTGTCATCCAAGTGTGACATATTTCAAAATTATCTCCGTATGTCGATTATAAAGGTATCTTAATGAGATTTTTCTTCGACCGGATGTAAGGTTAGACTTCCGGTTGCCGTCCCAGTGTCTATTTTTCATTTATTTCATATAAAAGCGATAACTTTCCTCACTTGGTATCGGCCCAGATCAATTTGCAAGGTTCTGATTGCTTAAATATTAAAAGAAATCTCACCCGTACGTTAGCTTGGGCGTAACATTAAAATTACACAGTGGTACTATACTGCAGTTTAATTTACGTAAGAAAAATAAGTGCCGAACAGACACGTATAGTTCTATTAATAGATCAATAAATAAGCTACAGAAATGGATGTTCTTCTGCAGATCAATCGGAGACGGTTTGATTGAGTAAATATTAAAACATCGTTTGAATCTTTTCGCTAGTTCGGACGTAAGATTAAAATTATATTTTTTTTCTTTATAACATTACTACATAGTAATTTACAAAGGTCAGAGGTCAAACAAGGTCAAGTCGCAAGAATTATATTTATTTGCAACGTGTTCAGCAGACTATATGTTGATGACGTCATCACAACCCGCTCAATCTAAGAGGAACTCAAAAAATAATATAAATTGTAAAAGAGTGAGTAACTAAGTAAATGTGATATATGCAAATAGCAATGAAAAATAAATAGAGGGCAGAGGGCGAACAAAGGCATTCGGTAGCGAACCCGTTTGCTAAACTTAACGTGAACTGTACTACGAATAATTCTTCTAGAAAACAGACAACATAACACTAATGAAGGAACAAGTAGAATTATAATATGATTTAAATTTGTAGAGCTGTGTTTAAAGATTAAGTTTTATTCGCTTTTCACAAACTCTTTCTTTTACGGACATGTCATGTTGTCCCATAAGTCAAGTTTCTAGTTGTTTGAGCGCTTATGTCATGGTCCGTTTGTGGATCAAATTCCATAAATCCATGGACCCCAGTTTTCAACATAGTACTCTGCATAATGGGTTACCGTTGTTTCATGTGGTATAGCTTGGATCTGCTGATCATTACACTGAACGGCTTAGTGAAATGTGCTTCAGTTAATGAACTTCACGGACCGCATCACCGATGTACATTCTCCTAGATAAAGGCCTCAGGTCATCGGGTCAAATATACTCAGAATTGGTTTCAGGAGAAATTTGGAGACTTCAGGCGGATGGTTTTGCCACTAGTATTGACTAACAGAAATCCAATTGAGTATTTATTGTATATGAAGGTGAAATATATCCACCCGCAAGATCCTGCATAGACATATATTATATTTTATGGTATTATTTCTGTCACATTTATTTTTTAAGAGATTTTCTTTCCCGGAATTGTTTTGTGAAAGCAAAGTTTTCAGGTGTCAGCTTCAAAGACTTGCACCTTTGAAGCTATACACTTAGTGACATAGCCAGTGGCGACTTCCACCGAACACGTCGAACGGCGGTTTGGCAAGCCTGATTGAGAGTCCCAAGTAGTGCTTTGTCACCCTCACTATCTTAACATTTGCTTTTGTCTAACTACATCTATATGCATTTATATACGTTACAAATTAAACTAAACACAACTAATGAGTAAAGGATGAATGATTTTCTCGGATTTTGATGTCATTCTGTTTTTTTTGTCGAAATACGTGAATTTGCTTTGCTTAGGTACCTCCATTTTTCACTAAGATTTTCGATACCTCAGGGTTAAAAATGAATTTAAAAAAATGAAAGCTCATTCTTGAAGATTTCTTTTTAGCTTTAATTGAACGATAAATGATTAAATTGAGTATTTCCAGGAGGTAAATTACTCTGGTGTATTTCAAATTAAAATTATATAGATTGGAATTTCAAATATTTCCTAGATTTCAAAATATCTGTTTACTTGAAGTCATTTCTCACATTTTAACAAGTTTTAAAATAAAATTTAATTATCGATTTTAGAATTCTTCCAAAAATAAAATATATATTTGTGACACGTATTTGAGTAAGATTAGCAAATTTAAAGTTAAATTAATCCGATTTGTAATATATATTACTTACTTATAGCATAAAAAATATTATACAATCATTTCTTAATGACGTCCATTTTTATGTCTTATTGAAGTTATCGATCAGCTCTGAGGTGTTGACAGATAGTACGGATGACCAGAAATGACATAAATTTACGAAATCTAAGTGAACGCATTATTTTTTTTTGTTTTGTTTTGGGTTTTTTTGCTTTTAACTACCTAGAAACTTTTTAGAAAATAACCATATTTTCAGCAATTATCTAATATATTATTGGCTTTTAGTTACGCTTGAAGTTGCTTTCTGAAAAAAATAATAAAAGTTCCTTAGATTAATTTAAAAATTTAATAACTGAGATGAAATACCATAATCGAGGTAACTCAATAATTTATGAAATGCTATGGTATTTTATTTATTAATCATTTATATTTTTAATATTGATTGCAATCTGGTCCTCTGTTGACGGAGATTTCTTTTTGCGAGGCATACTGCTGCACTATACGATAGGCAACTATAAACTACAGAAGAACTCAAAATTGATCGCTGCATTTAAGTAACCCATTAATATTAAAATTTCCTTTTAATAGTGCAATTAATTTTCAGCCGCCACTTAATTTAAAGACAAATTTGATAAAGGAAGGTCCTTACTTTCCCTATAAACAATTATTTTTATTTCATGGGTGACTTTCGCAATTAATTTCAATTATTCCCAAATATATTTCCAAATTATAAAAACTGTCATCGTACAAAAATTTCGTCAAAAAATCTCATAAAAAATCGCCGAAAATAATCGCAGTAATGAAAACTTGAGAATCCAAAATTTCAGGATTACAGAGCCTGATTCGAAAATGGCATTTGTTGAGCCACAGCCTCTCGTACTAAAGTTGAAAAAGTTTGACCCATTTAAATTCGCATTTATTTATATAGATGAGCCATTGTTGCATAAAATTAGCTTTCAGTAATATTTGTATCTTATATGAATGCTATCTTATGTAATTTGAGATATAGTAATGTGTCCACATAAATAGGTTCAGTGCCTGTCTACCTCCCCGGACGAAACTTTGCCCTTCGGCAAAGCCTCAACCGGCTTCCTCTCTGCTCAAGGCAGATAGTTTGACAGTAATTAACGGGAGAAGTTTACGAATTGTTTTTTGCTAGTTGTTGTTTACTAATTTTAACTTATATTACTACAGGACGAGCAAATATTGGGCGTCTAGTGAGAAATGATATTCACAATTTATGTTGTGGGTCCAACCTAACAATTTTGTGCAATGGCGACACAGAACAAGGAATGGGAGTGATACGGAAAAGACAAACAATGTTTACGGCTGCAAAGAATAGGAAGGAAGTTGTTAGGAGAGCCTTGATCGCCGACTTTATGACGGAACATGCCTCACAGAAAAAGACATCTACATAGATTTAGTTAGCTAAAATAGCAAAGATGTCTAAACTGTTAATTCCTTACTGGTTCTCAACTGTTGTTTCTCTGTATCTGATTAAAATGTTAGCAAACGCTCGTTTTTCCCTGAACGCACAGACACAGAAACATATATGTATAATGACTATCAAGTAGTTTATATAATAGCCATGGCAATGGCGAATATAAAAATGACTTCTGAATTTAATAATAATAGAAAAATTCTCTATTTAAATATTTTTAATCATTTCACCCCAAGCGGGGTAATAATGCCACTAAGACTTTAGTGACGAGAAGTGAGGTGAAAATACAATAAAAGAACAGGGTCCAGGACGATGACAATTGACGTTGCATTTAAATTATTGAAGTTTATAGTTATCAGGGAAGCAAGAAAACTGAAGTGAGTTCCACAGATGAGAATTGGGAGAAACGAGGCAGACAGCTGCATCTAGCTAGTTTAACTGTGAAATGGTAATACGTAGTTGCCAATCTAGTAGCACGCTTAAATTTATGTAGTCGAGGCACTAAGTAGAAGAATCCATCGGAACAATTGCCATGAAAATATTTGTAGAAAAAACATCGTGAATCCACGTTACGTCGGTAAGAAAGGGACTTAAGTCGAGATACCAGCTGGGGCTCGATAATATTCCAGATCCTTCTTTGGATTTTGGGATACATGGTAAGAGCACCAGATAAAATATGGGAGCAGTATTCAACGCACGGACCCTTACGCAATCCGAGTGTTAAATTACTGCATTTGTGACCTATTATGTATTTTACTCTTCTCAAACAATCAGAAGTTAATGAGAAATGTTTATCTAATTTTTCATGTATCTGGAACGAAGACAACTTAACCATTCGATAAATTCCTGTGCCAAGTTCTATATGCGTCTATGTTGTGTATGCGTGCAATATGTGTGCTTGATATAAATGTGATAAATATTTGTGTGATATATTTACATGTGTCATAAAAGTTTTATGTGTGACTGGTCACAGAGAAGAATCTAGATGTTTACTAATTGCTGTTTAAAAACATTAACTTATGTTGCTACAAGGTTTAATGACAAGAGTAAGCATGTGTTGGCTTTAAGAAAGCTTTATTCAACTGAGAATACAAGGTTCGCATATAGTGTCCTTTTATAATTCCAGTAAACAGAAATAGCTCTCTCAAAGAAGAGAGTAACGAAACAAGGGGAGACCACTCTTGACTATTCATAACATAAAAAGTCGCAAGTATGGGGTGTCTGGTGAGAAATGAATTGGCAATTTATAAATTATGGACAGGCTGATGGAACAAAAAGGTATTTTTTGTTTTAACCAGTTTCGATCAAAGATTCTAAGTATGTGGCATCCTGTTATGATTGAACTCACTGTTTTTATTAATGGCCAACAAAACCAGTCAGATATTTATACCAGGCTGAGATGTGTACGAGATGAAAAGGAAGCAGTTATCGTTAAAATCCATGCAAGTCATTTGGTGCATAAGGTCACCAAGTGAAAACATATCATTCTCATCAAAGGAAAAAAAAGAAAACTCATACAATGTGGAATCGTCACATGATATTCGCCTTATCTACATTGTACCATTGGGGTTGTTTTCGCTCTTTAGTGGCCATTCAATAGCTATATAATCAATGGCGCCATCGACAATTTTTGGATAGATGGACGCCTTGGTGTACGGTAATAATTAACGAACTAATTACTACTTGATTGAGCATTACTACTGAACACTGAGTTCGATCTTCATCTAGTCCCTCGTACCCAAAAAACTAAACTAACCATAATAAATTTTAGAATAACTTCATATGTGCTAATAGTTACCTAGCTAGTCTGTTTATCGGAGTACAGAGTTCGAGCCCCTTTGGATGTTCTGTGCCTTGTCCCAAATTACACTAAGCTTGGTCAGGATCACTAGAATCAAGCAGACTCAGAAGCTTAAATATCTGGAAAACGTTCTAACGGAGGACAGTAAATGTGACACTGAGATCCGTATACGCATCGGGATGGCCAACGATGCATTCCAAAATGCAGAGTAATGCGAGATAGGAAGATTTCTTTGGTAACGAAGAAAAAAATACTGAGATGTTACGTGACAGCTGTCCTTGTTTACGGCAGCGAATGTTAGGCAATTTCCTCAAAGATGAAGAAGAGACTCGAGGCGACGGAGTTGTAGTTCTACAAAAGGATGCTAAGGTTACCATAGACCTAGCGTGTAAGCAAAGATGAGGTCTTTGAGAGGATGCAAAAAGGATGAGGCTTATACTTAACATCAGGAAGAGGCAGCTGAAGTTTCTGGGATACATAATGAGGAAGCAGGATCTGGAGAATTTGATACTCACGGGTCAAACAGAAGGAAAGAGAGACAAGGGAAAACAACTTATGACGTACCTAGCGACCTTAAGTAAGTGGATGACAGAACGTGGTCTGGAAGAGGTGGCAGAGGAAAGAAACTTGTTGAGAGTTGCAAAGGGTAGAAGGAAGTGGAGAGCCATGATTCTCTTCATCCTGAAAGGACACGGCAAAGAAAAAGAAGTAAATAATATGTGTCATCTTAGCGTGGATGCGTTTAGCAAAGCGAGCAAGACTAGTGTTTAATTGAGTTCGTTTCACACCGAGTGCACTATACACGTAGTTTGATATAAAACTATGCTCCACTTCGTAAATACGGGCGTCCTGATGGGAGGCCATGGTTATCAAGCCAGTTGACCATTGCTATTCAGTATTGAGTTCAATCCTCACTGAGTACCCTGCTTGTGTCTTTGTGTCAAACTAAGCTATGTTTTGTAAATAACAGTGTAAGGTAATTGTTTGCCCGCTGATCTGGTTTTGCATTGCTACTGAGTAGTAAATTCGATACTCACTGGATGCCCCCTACTTGTTGTCTTGTGCCAAACAGATCCGAAAATAACATAGAACGTCTCATTTTTTTACAGTTGTTACTATTGTGGTAAACCCTCCTGCAGTAGAATGAACTCTTCCTCCTCTCATATATACTAACTGCGAGAATTCTTAGAGGAGAGTCGTAGGGTAGCGGAGACGCAGTGTTAACCTGGCCGTTCGGACGGACACTTCTAACTGCTTATTACTAACAGTCTTGCCTTGTATACATCTGTATTTCAATACACTTGTTCAACCTGCCTTCGTCTCCCGTTTCTTTCTTTCTGGCCTCTAAACAGGCCACAACATTTACTTAGTAATGTATTCAATAATCACAGGGTGTCCTAAATAATCGGCTTTATGACTTATAAATAAGATGGAGTGACCCAGCGTGGTTTTTATCGTGCTGTTTTGGTTAAGAATTGCTACTGAGTAGTTATTTCAATCTTCACGGAACCGTATTTCAGGATCTTGTGACTCACAAATTTAATTATTTGAATCACTCTCAATAAATTCGTTACATAGAGTGAAAATATAAAAAAAACGATATTTGTCTACTCTGTAGTGTGAAGAAAGGATTAAACATCAACTGCAAGAAAATAGAATGCATAGTTGTTAGCAAAAGGACGAGCCTAAAATGAGAATCTCAAAGCGATGATACCAAAATAAATCAAGTGCTGAAACGTAAATATCTGGGAACTGTTTTAGGTGAGGTCGGAACGTGTGACACTGAAACCCGAGAGCATATTGAGACAGTCAAAAATGCATTCCAAAAGCGAAGTACTAAACTCGTACGTGATATCTTTCCTACTATGAGTGGTAGACAATCTCCTCAAAGGTGAAGAGGAGACTTGAAGTAACAGAAACGTGGTTCTAAAGTAGGAGGGTGAGGATACCATGGACCGAACATGAGGGCAAAGAAAAGTTTTAGTGAATGAAAACAAAAAAGAAATTTTTAGTCAACATCAGGAAGAGACTGTTGATATTTCTAGAGCACATAATGAGAGCATAGAAAATATGACACTCACGGGACAGATTAAAGACAGGAGAGACAGAAAGAACACATAACATTCATTGTGAGCTTGAGTAAATCGATGGCGGAGCAGTGTTTAAGAAAAATGACAGAAACAAAATCTATTAAGAACTATAAGAGAGAGGAAATTGTGGAGGACCATGATCGCCCATGTTCTGAGTGGTCACGGAACATGAACAAGAAGTAGTGATCTCATGATGTACATTTGTACACTTTGAATTTAGACATGAATAAATCAACACTTTATTGGGGTCAAATGGTTCACGTTTTTGCAATGTAAAATCGAAGAGCCGGGTTGGGATTTCAGTCTGGTTCATTACAATCACTTACACACAAATACACATGGGAAATGTCTGAATCCATCTCTATTCCCACAAGCTATGGGTTGAATAGCAGGAGGGATAGCCTTGGTTGTCAACCAGTCTATCGCAGAAAGTAATGGTAAGCTACTGCAAGAAAATATTCTGCCTCGTCAATCATGAATCAAAGGAGATATAATCACCCAAGCGTTGAACAAGAAAGGGACTTAACTGATAGAAATAAAAACTTAGATAGAGTGTGTAGTTCAATATCCAAAATAAGCTCTCCAAACAAGGGATTTGCTCGAAAATATTTGTGTCATCCTGCTGGGAATACGTCAAAACAAGCACAGATTTAATTTGCGGCACGCGTCTACTTCTTTATTATAATCATCTATTAGTATCTATCTGTCTGTCTGTCTGTCTGTCTGTCTATCTAGCTAGCTAGCTCCTCTTAATATCTATCTTTCTCAGTCTGTCTATCTATCTATCTATCTGTCTGTCTATATATCTACTCTTTATATCTATCTAGCTAGCTAGCTATCTCCTCTTAATATGTATGTATGTATGTATCTATCTATCTATCTATCTATCTTAGTCTGTCTGTCCATCTATCTATTTATTTATCTATCTGTCTGTCTGTGTCTATTTATCTGTCTGTCTAACGATCTATTTATCTATCTATCTGTCTGTCTGTCTATCTATCTATTTATCTATCTATCTGTCTGTCTCTCTATATATCTATCTCAGTCTGTCTGTCCATCTATCTATTAATCTATCTGTCTGTCTGTGTCTATTTATCAATCTGTCTGTCTAACTATCTATTTATCTATCTATCTGTCTGTCTGTCTATCTATCTATTTATCTATCTATCTATCTATCTATATATATATATATATATCTATCTGTGTGTCTATCTATCTATGTATCTATCTATCTATCTGTAAGTCTGTCTAACTATCTATTTATCTATCTATCTGTCTGTCTGTCTATCTATTTATCTATCTATCTGTCTGTCTGTCTATCTATTTATCTATCTATCTGTCTATCTATTTATCTGTCTGTCTGTCTGTCTCTCTCTCTCTCTCTCTCTCTCTCTCTATATATATATATATATATATATATATATATATATATATATATATATATATCCATCTATCTACCATTGTTCCTACCTCAGTTTGTTTACAGATAAAATAATTTTTAATCACAAATATATGTGATATTTATGGCTGAGTTATCCGATACAGTTTTCAAACTATTGTCTTTGTTTTTATCGCTTTTATGATAAAAAGCAACAATGATGGAGACACTCGTTGAATATTGAAAATACATAATCTCAGAAATCTCTGGGTAGTTTCCCATCCTTCTAATATATTTATTTGCTAATATTCCTTTCTATAAGGTTGTTACGTGTGTTTTACCGCGTTGCTAAGCTACACAAATGTTCGCGGCATCTGTACAGCACGCACGATCCAAATGTGGTAGGAAATTTTTTTCTTCTAGCAATGCATGGACTCTGGGAAAACCGCTGGGATTTTAGTAGACAAATGAACGGTTCCTAAAATACGCCTAAAGGTGGGTAATTTTTATGTGCGCTATTTCCTCAAAGTTCTTAAGCAGATATGAGGAGCTGCTGAAAAGTCTATCGCCTCGACCAAGATTTGAAAAGAGAAAATATATATATTTGGAAATTTGGTGATATTTGAGGAAGTAGTAATAGCAAATAACTTTTCAGCATCACCTCGTACCTTTCTGCCACCACCGCACAGACAGTCACACACACACATGCACAGACGGAGAGACATTTAGTATTGAGTTCCATGTCTTTTTCAACAACAAGACGATCGTTACTGCCAACACATAAACTCCGTGTCCACATTGAAATGCAATTTACAAAAATCAGTGAAATGTAAGAATATTTTATATATTTGTCTATATGTCTAAGAGGAGCTATATTATATTATTTACATTGTTCTGAAATAACTGAGACTGCGATATCAGAATGAGCCATGACACAGGAACTAGAATAATCTACCCATGTGGACGAAATAAAGGGTAAAAATTCCAATCAACTGAAGAAAATCAGTGCCTGCAACGGCCGAAACGTCGTTAATATGACAGCAAAGATGAGGACACTTGTTCGAAACATGTAAATATATATAAGTATTGTAATAAAAATAAAAATAAATTTTAAAATTCTCTCTTCCCTCTCTAAAGTCGACCATGTCTCATACACTATTTCTCACCACCCTCTATGTCAACTTGTATAAGATTAATACTTCACGTCCAAAGTGTAGATTTTAAATTCATTTTTCGTTTCACCTTTGAAAGTGAAGTCAGAAGATCCAGCGAAATCTGTCTTTTCAACACCGGTGTGGAATCAAATGAATTTCATATCTATAAGTTTAGAAGTAACAGGATGTAGGAGTTATCAGTGAGGAATTGAGAATAGAAGCTAAAGCATAAAACTTAAAAACTTAACTTGCCGAAAACACCTTATATAGATTTTACACTTTTTATTGTTTCATTCAGACGCTAGGCACGAGACAGGGGTCAAGAAGTGTGGAAAGTATCTATCTTAAAGGGAAGAAGTTTTATTAAAAATAAACAAAAAAGAAAACAGAATATTGACCTTATGACCGCAAATTGGAAATATTAGAAGAAAACACAAATTTTTAACTTAATTTTCAAATTACAGAAGAAATTAAAAACTAACCCCACAAAAAGTAAACTTAAAAGTTATATATGTAAAAAGACGTAAACGATTAATGGAAAGATAGGGAGATATTCTAAGTAGATGACAGTTTATAAATTATAATTAATATAGTATAAAAGGTTTTAGAGGGGGAGGAGAATGATTTAGGGTAGCTAAATAAGGCAAAATTCCACTGTGGGAATTAGAATTAGTTTTTTGTTATTTATGTCGACATTTGAAGGGTTATAGGAGTTGGGAGTCAGAGAGTGATTTTGAGTAGCTAATTAAGGCAAATTTGAATTTCATTTTTTGTCGACATTTAAATCATGCGCTATATAAATAAATAAAATAATCAAGCTTTTTTGTGGCTGAGTTCTAATATTTTCATATTACTAGGATCCACTTAGATTATATACCAACGGATTTTTTTACATTACTATATATATATATATATATATATATATATATATATATATATATATA